>OU015502.1:125976464-126093964 GCA_907164885.2 Dolomedes plantarius
GTTTTCCAGATTTTCGCGAGGACAAAATGCAAGGAATACAGTTCGAAATAATTTCTTGAACTAATTTCTTAAGTTGAGGAATGAAAAATTCACGAGAAACAATTAATTCGGTTTTTTGTGAAGCAAAATGACCTTGTGAATGGGCGTTTAGCACTATTTCTTTCTGCATCATTTGTGGTACTACTAAAAGTTCGGCATCCTGATGAAGTTTATAAAGAATTCCGTTTTTAACAAAAAATTCATCAGAAGGTGTAGATTCAAGCATAGATTTAATTTGAAATATAAATTCATCCTGGTCTTGGGCATTTTTCACCTTTTGAGTGATATCATTTGAGGTAATTACAAGAATGGGGTTACGACTTAAAGCATCAACATGTTTCATCTGTCTACCGGGTCGATGACAAACTTCATAATCAAAGTCTTCTAACATCAATGCCCATCGAGCAATTTTAGCTGGTAGGTCTTTTTTGTGCATCGTTTTTTGGAAAGCATCACAATCGGTGATAATTTTAAATTTTGTTCCCAACAAGTAGTTTCGAAATTTTTTTAGCGCTTCAATAACGGCAAGAACTTCCAGTTCATAACTATGATATTTTTCTTGTTGAACTGTAGTTTTACGGCTAAAATAATGAATAGGATGAAACTGTCCATCATCGGATTGTTGCAAGAGCACAGCGCCAAAACCTAAGGAGCTGGCATCAGTGTGGAGTTCTAATGGGTATCCCTGTTGAAAAACATGAAGAACTGGGTTTTGTGAAAGAATGCCTTTCAGTTGTTGGAAAGCTGCTATTTGTTCAAGGGGTTTGGGAGCTTCAATAACTTGAAATTTTGGTTCAACCTTTTCACTTTTGACGGATTCATTCTCAAGGGCATCATCATCGGCATCAAATATTTTTGGTTCAAGAGTTGCTTTGATAGTTCCAATATCAAAAGCATTATCATCATCGTTATCATGAAGCAAATCTAAATCATTGGCATCATCATCATCATCATCACGTTCAAAATCAATTGGATTATCCATTTTCTCTACCCTAGAAATCTTATCTTGAGTAGATGTTAGAGGTTTTTCAGACATGCATATTTGGCCCTGATCTTGAATTTGTTTTTCTACAATTTTCTGTTCCGCAAAAGGGAGTCGTCGAGAACGTTGATTTACGGGGATTTCATCTTGTAATAAAATAGTCCTTTTAATTTCAGTGTCTTGAACTTTATGGGGTTTGTAGGAAGTAACGATATTTTGAACTTCCTCACGAATTTCAGAATTCAAAATGTGTGAAAGATCAAATGGGAAAGCTTCGTCATCAGGAATATTAGCAATATTAACGAAGATGTTATTATCAAGAGTAAAACGAATACCGTCTTCATCAAATGTAAATTGGGTTTGCTGCAAAAAGTCGATTCCGATAATCACATCAAAAGGAATCAAGTCATCCTCTAGAACATGTATTTTAGCAGGTAAAGTAATGGTTTGAATTTCGATGGAATCCTGAAAGAATCCGATGCTGTGAACTTGGTTTTTGCCAATTCCTGAAAAGGGAATGTTGGTGGGCTGCAATGGTGGCGAACCAATTCTTCGATAGGTTTTCTCATTGATGAGGGTTGCCTGTGACCCAGTGTCACAGAGTGCTGTCAATTGAATTCCTGCAAGTTGAATGTCAACATGCATGGGATTTTTCGATGAAGTTTCAGGAGAAAGTGCATTTACAGTTTTATCAGAAATAGGTTTTTGAGAATCAGGTTTTGGTTTAGAATTTCGATAACTTTTAGGGCAATTAGCATGAACATGACCAAAACTTTTACATCCGTAGCATTGTTTACCATGTGACTTATTCAAACATTGGTTGCTTTTGTGACCTCTCAAGCCACAGGAAAAACATACTGGCTGTGTATTTGGGCTACGTGTATTATCGACTTTCACATTGAGGTAGGAAGCATCAATTTTTTTCTGATTATTTTGTCTGAAATTTTGTGATCTGTTAAAGATTTGTTCATAAATTTTCAACTTTTCCTTAAATTCAGGGACGGATTTACAACCGTAAAGAATAACTTTATTGTTTGTTGAATCAGGAATTCCGTTTATGACATACTCAAACAGAGAGGAGTCATCGAGAGAACCTTTGTGTGCCAAATCTCTCATAGCTAAGAAATATTCTTGTAGGGTTTCAAACGGTTTCATACGTCGAGATTCCATTAATTTATGTAACTGAATACCGTTAATTTTGTCCGAAAATTCGTCTAATAAATGGTGCTTCAATTGTTCCCAATTTGTAATTCCACGAATAGACCTAATTAAAGTTTGAGCGGGACCAGTTAAACATTTTCTAACAAAAGTAATTTGGTGAATTGGATTGTTTATCTGATATAAACAAAAAAGTTCTTCAACGTCAGATATAAAATTCTCAACACTGTAATTATCACGAGACGAGAAAGGTTTTATTAAATCAACAACGTCTTTCAGACTAAACAACTGGAAAGAGAGATTCGCAGTTTCAACTGAAGGCAATGAATTTTGATCTGATTCACCAACGGAAATGTGTGTATTTTGCTTATTCGAAGATTCTTTTGCGTCAATGGTGGGGGAAAAGGGAGATCTATTTTCCTCTATAACGCTGTTAGTTTGGGATGAACGTGCATCCGGAAGTGAGTCATCATTCACTTCGCATTCCGAAAGATCAGAAAATTCTGCTTTTAATAACGATAAATCACTAAGACTCATAAGAATGGTATTGGCACATTTGTCTGGGTCAGTTGAAAATTCTAAATGAAGTAGATTACAAATAGAAATCAAGTCTTTAAGTGAAAACTCTTTAAGTACTTTCTGTTTCGTTGCTTCCAACACGAATGGCTGTTTAAAACCTGTAAATTTACGTAATCTGGTACGATTTTGTCTGTCGCCGTCTGTACCAAAAATTAAACGATGTAGAACCTTTATTTGATTCGTGCTACCAATTTTTAATGATTTTGCAATATTGGGGTAATCGTTGAGAGTAGCCATAACTATATACTAGGTTCAAACAATTATAGTACACAAATATACAAATATTCAAAACCAAAATCACTAATTATAATACGTAGTTACTCAAATTCAAAAGTAGAAAATAATATTTCAAATCGAAATTTTTTCAAATACCAATTCAATAATAAAATATTGATTCTCAAAATATGCATCAAAATAAGTAATCTTTAAAACAGGTTTTGTTCAAGAAAACAAAATTATGAACTAAAATAAGCATCAAATATCAAATAATAAGTTCTTCAAAATAATTTCTCTGGTTGAAGAAAACAGATGACGTAAATTTAGATATGTATCAAGTTAGATATTACTTCAGCAAAATATTCATCAAATTAATCTTCAAAATAAATCACTGTTGAAGAAAATAGAGGATGTAAATGCAGCATCAAAATAATAGTTAAAGTTCTAATGTTAAAAGCATCAAAATTGGGAAATCGAAAGTATCAAAATTGTGAAATCGAAAGCATCAAAGCATTCTGCAAAATAAAAAATATTCTCGCAAGAAAATAGCAGAATTAAGTTCAACATCAAAGCGCATCAAATAAGCAAAGTTGTCATCAAATAAACATTCGCTTCGTCAAAATTATGCATCAAAATAATAATATAATAATCTTCAAAAGTATTCAATTCGCGATCTTTCAAAATATATATTATGTTGTGGTTTGTTCAAGGAAACAAGATTCTTCAAGTTAAATGTCGAAATTTTCATCAAATCATCAAATAATTTCATCGAAATAGAATTCTCTTCAAGAAAACAGAAGTGATAAATTCAACGTCAAAGACCATCAAAAATGAATTTAGCATCAATTAAATTCTTGCATCAAAAGAACGTTGAAATATCTTTCAGTTTTCTTAAATCATCAATAAGTTGAGAATTCCCTTAATCATCAAAATTTTCTTGAACAAGCGTCAACGTATGCATCAAATAATTTTAATATGATCCAAGTTACTTACAATTCTGGTTTTCGGTTCTCGTCATCCCATCAGAATATTATCAGAGTCCGTGGCACATCGCTTTGGCTTTCGCTTTCGATATCCAAATCCAAAATGACAGACAACAGTAATCCAGTCGAAATCAAGTCGAAATCAAGTCGAAATCAAGTCGTATCATCGAAAGAAAATAAAAATTTTTTTTTTAAGTTCAGCATGCTAGGGGTATTTTTCGAGTCCGAGGGCCGAGCACCCATGTAGGAAGGAGTTAGTACTCCTTCCTTTAGAAGTGAATCATTAGACTTAATTATTTTGAACATTTAATTAAACTAGACGATGTTTACAAGACAGGACTAACACTTAGTATGAAATTAAAAATTAAACACAGAAGCATCAAAAGAGCTAAACATCGGGAGCTTGCAGAACAGCACATCCGCTTAAAGTCCTTCGTGCCGCAGTAGTAGGAGTGGAAGTTGTAGTAATAGTTCAGTTGTGTTGCCAAACTCACTCTCACATATATATATATATATATATATATATATATATACTAGCTGAAAACCCGTACTTCGCTACGGAGTACATTCAAATTAAATACAACGGTCAATGTATGCAATTAATGCCAAAAAAAAATATATATATATATATATATATATTTATAAGAAATACGATAAATACTATAATCAATGTATACAATTGATGTCAAAAAAACAAAAAAATATATTTATAAAAAAATCGTAAGAGATATTTTTAGACAAAATAATGTAAGAAAAAATTTATATTAAATGTAATAGGAAATATTAAAGAATATAGTACAGTTAATATAGTACAGTTTGAGGACCAAAATATCTTTTACTCTATTTTAATATTTTTTTGGATAATGTCCAATCGTCTGTCGCATTATATATATATATATATATATATATACACCGAATCTCTTATTTTGATGTTTTACACGAATCAAAGATCTGGAATTTTTAAAAATTAATTCTTTCTCTTTCTTTACTCTTAATTTTAAAATCGTTTGCTCATAGCGCTTCCTTCCCTCCCACCCCTGATGATCGCTTCCAGCATCTTCTAATCATTTTTTGACTTCTTAACTAATGAGATCTCCTTTTAAACTTAATTAATGAGATCTCTTTTAAACTATCATTTCTGTTCTTAGTAAGAGCGTTCTGCATTCGGTCAAGATAGAACGATTGGTTAAACATTTATCACTGGTGAACGAAAACAATACTTTTTTATTTTCCCCATGGCAGCAGCCTAGAATTCATAGCACACGTCATCACAAAACAAAAACTGATATCGATGGGCGACAGATAATAACAGGAAATTTGACCACGAGTTCTGTTGACTCAGGCGCTGAACGAGTAAATTGAATAGAGGTTTCCTGCAGAGCCTGTCTGAATGTATTTAAAGAGCATAAAATATGATTAAGCACATAATTATCGCTCCATTTAGCCACACATGCGGACCACTGGTACCCCAAGAGAACCCAAGAAGTGGACCTCGAGGTCAGATGAGATCAAAAAAAAAAGTTAAAAATTGATTACGTCTTTTCAAAACGACCGCGAATTTAAATAATTTTTTTAAACTGGCAGCACAAATTTTTTATTCGAATTCTAATAATTCCTGTATTTCTTTCGCTTTCTCTCATTTTGAGTGCAAAAAAAAAATCCTTGTTCTGCTTAACAGAACGATGGACGTTTATTTGATCAAATCTTTTTTATTGTAATTGGTCGATACTTTCTCGTTGTGGACTGTAGATTTTCTTTTGTTTTTTGTTTCGTAATAATTTTTTATAATCTTAATCTAGAGGCAACTATATTAATTGATTCACTAGTTATAGAAACGCACTAGACTTTTTCAACGGACACCATAGTCCTTTATTTATTATACGGAGAGGTCTTTTTTACGACCTTATTCACTGGTTCTCCGTAGGCAACTGAACTAACAGTCGCCAAGGGTTGGCGGGAAGACGGTACCCAGTGATCACGCAGGAGCGCCAACAGTAATATTGATTGTGTTATTGTAAAAAATATACACTCAAGAGCCAAAACATTATGACCACCCCTACATTTTGCAATGAATTCGCCTGGATGACGTGGAAGGCACGTGATCAGGTGGAAGTGGTATTTAACTGCTGCTGGAGAGTCTGAAGAATCATTCTTTCACTTACTTCTGTGTGTGATGGGAAAGGCTGCGGATCTAAGCGACTTTGATAGAGGGCAGATTGTAATGGCTCGAAGGCTCGGAACGAGTATTTCCGAAACTGCACGACTCGTGGGTTGTTCGCGACCTACAGTTGTTAGTACTTATGCAAAGTGGATGAATGATGGTGAAACAAGCAGTAGACGACATGGTGTTGGACGTCCACACGCTATCAAAGAAAAAGGTCGTCGGAGACTGTCTCGCATGGTGAAGCAAAACCGGAGCCAGACAGTGGCTCAGCTGAAAGCCCAATACAATGCAGGGCCAAGTAGAATAGTATCGCAGCACACTGTTCAGCGGACACTGTTGGATATGGGGCTACGCAGAAAACTTCCCACTCGTGTGCCTTTGCTGACCAAGCGTCATCGCCAACTGCGCCTGCGCTGGGCCCGGGAACATCGCAGTCCATGGATCAGTGGGAGAGAGTTGCCTGGTCAGATGAATCACGGTTTGTCATTCATCACGCCGATGGCCGTGTCAGGATACGCCGTCTTCCAGACGAACTGTTGCTCCCTCAATGTACAGTAGGTCATACACAGGCCGGTGGTGGCGATATTATGCTTTGGGGGACGTTCTCTTGGGCGTCTCTGGGACCCGTGGTTGTGGTAGAGCAGACCATGAATGCTACAGGGTATCTGAACATCATTGCGGACCAGTTGCACCCTTACATGGCCTCTGTTTTTCCAGCTGGAAATGTAATGTTCCAACAGGACAACGCCCCGTGTCACAAGCTAAAATTGTGTTGGAGTGGTTCCAGGAACATGATGCTGAATTCCAGTTAATGTCCTGGCCGCCTAACTCAGCGGATCTCATTCCGATAGAACACATTTGGGATGTCATGGGACGGCAGCTCAGAGTTCAAAGTCCACCAATTCGCAATATCTCGGATTTGCGTGACCGTTGTTTAAACATCTGGTACAATCTGTCTCCGGCAATCTACCAAGGACTTGTGGCATCCATGCCAAGGCGGGTTGAAGCTGTGTTGCGCGCCAAAGGAAGGCCAACTCGTTATTGACAGGTGGTCATAATGTTTTGGCTCTTGAGTGTATATATTTCTGTAGGATAATAGTATCAAAATAGTTTTTTCTAAGTAAAAAGTCATTTATGAAGAATCTACGAAGTAAGTAATAAAGGTAAGTTAGTAATAAACTTTAAATCTGTTTTTCTCAAAACAGATTTTTCAAGGCTTTTAGATTTTTTTAAATTATTCATGCGACTCAATTTTTGTTCCAAATTCATGAAATGTGTATGGAAGAATCCTGATACTGTTTACAAAGAAACTGGGTATGCATTTTACAGTTCGACTTCATTAACCCTCAAACGGTACAGTGGGGGTCGGATCCGACCCAAGGGTGTGTCTTCCCCCTCCCGTACTCTCCCCTCTCATTGCAAGAGATCGAGTTGACAAGCAACCCTACCAGATAGACCTACTAGATCACCCTACTGCTAAAGTTATTTTGCTCGCCAAGAGATGGCGCTGTGAGCACGGCGAATGTAAAAGACAGAGATGTAGTAAGATCGCGAATCATAGCGGTCATGTTCAAACGTTATCCTAAAGTGTTATTTTATTAATTAAATGAGTCTATTTTTTTTAAAGGTCGCACGTTTAAGCGACAAGAAAGGTCAAGGTTCATAAGGAATTGGATATTTCAGACCTAAAGTTATTAAAAAGATAGACAACACTACTAGATATAGGAATAAGTAAATACGAGTGTCTTTGTTGAAAAACATTATTCATGATCACTAGTCATTTTTTTTTCATTTTTTTTTTTTAGATTTTTTAATTTTTTATCCCGATTTTGAAGGCCAAAAATGGCAGTATATATTTTTTTACATTTTTGTGCTCGGAAAGTTAGTTTCACTAACTTCTAAAACCAGGTAGACTAAATTACATATTAGACCTAATATATACAACATTCTATGTAAATGCCAAAGAGATTTTCTTTGTTAAGCAAAATTACAATTCGTTGGTCATTTTTTTTCTACAAAAAGGGTTTTATTGCATGCAAAATATTGTCAATAAATGTTATTATACAACAAAAATGCTTATTGTGTACTTATTTCTAACAAAAGCCTCTTCAAAAAAGAGATCGGGTCGGATCCGATCTGACCGTACCATCTACTTCGTCTCAAACCACTCTACCGTTTGAGGGTTAAGGTTATTGTAGTGTAATGTTTGAAAACGAGCGCTAGATAAAGTGAAAATATTGTACCCCGTAATTCCCCACCCCTCTACCAATCAGAGGATTGACTGCGGGGGGGGGGGGGTTGTTGAACCCAAGAGGGTGCTTGGGATCGCGGTGCATTTTACAATTCGACTTCATTAACCCTTAAACGGTACAGTGGGGGTCGGATCCGACCCAAGGGTGTGTCTTCCCCCTCCCGTACTCTTCCCTCTCATTGCAAGAGATCGAGTTGACAAGGAACCCTACCAGATAGACCTACTAGATCACCCTTCTGCTAAAGTTATTTTGCTCGCCAAGAGATGGCGCTGTGAGCACGGCGGTGGGTCAGTAAGTAAGAAAGAGACAGGAGAGCGTCTATGCTAGCGATCAGAGGTCTGGCGAGATACATGCAGGCTCGTTGCACCTCTAGTTAATAATTATTCGGTAATTAGAATAGGGACAGAGAGAGCGTCTCCGAGAGTTGTTTCAGGAGGCCTGGCTAGATAAAGCAGGCTCGTCTCGGCTCCAGCGAATTAATTAATCTGTAACTAGATTAGAGTGTAGTACAGCCGAGGTCTGGTAAGATGTTGTAGGCTTGCCCACCTCGTGCTCTGAGTTGTTTGTAATTGTTATATTAATGTTCAACTGTAAATAAATTTATGTTTGTGTCGTTAAGAGAGACTCGTTATTGCACTACCTCATTTGTCACTATGCCATAAAAAAAGAACCTAAGTGAACCGGTGAAAGAAAGGGGGTTCACGACAGTTATCGAATTTGATTTATAACTTATTAAAAATTTTGGTGAAAATCGGGATGGAATTAAGAAAAAATATTTCTCAAAAATTAATTATTCAAGGGATTATATAACTGATACGCAGATTTGTTTGTAATACAAGTTTATATGATTAAAATACAAAATCGAGGAAATACGTCAAAAATTAAGTCGCATTTTAAAATTTTGTTTATAAATTTTTAATTTTTTTAAAAAAATCGTAAAATTATAATACGACAGGAAAAAATTTTTAAGGTATTCTATATACTTAAGGTGAAATGCACAGGGTATCCTAAATTATCCAAAAGTTATGGCTTATTTTTACAGAAATGCCAATTAGAATTTTAAAAATATATATTTAAATAGAAAGAACATCTAACCAAGTTTTAATAGCAATAGATTTTGATGTGTGTAGCATGACCTTTTGTAACACGACAAACGTCTAAACGTTAATCCAGTTCTCTCCAAGTGACGTATTACTTTGTAAGTTATTAGACTCCAAGGTATTAGACGAATTACTTGAATGATACGCTTCTTCAACTCATCCACAGTTACAATTTTTTTTTTGATTATACACAATTTTTTTTGTTTATACACTAAAAACTGTTGATATTGTGGCATCACGATAGGCTGTTAAGGCGATTCTCTGAGGCTTGTTTTAAAATTACTATTACTGAATTCATGACCCAGAAAGACAGGGTCCTAATTTAATGAAAAGGCCAATTCTTTAAACAGAAACTTAACAAGGAAATTTATTTACAAAAAAAAATTAAATACTAAACAATTACAACATATTCAATTAATTTAAGTGCAGATTCACAACGTACGCTCCCAGACCCATTGTCTCAACAGGAGCTTCCAAAAAAACACGTCTGCTCGGGGCCGGTCACATGGAGCATCTCTCTCAAAAAACCCAAGTGTCTGACTATCTCTCTGCTTGGAAACTTCGGTGGCGGCCGTCTTCTTAGAAATTGCTTTCCCAAAACCGGGGGGGCGGCAGATTATCCGCTGATAGCTCTTCTTAACGCCAAAACTTTATTACATTCCAGTGACAATGTCGCATAGAGTTATCGCTAAGGAAGACAGCTTTGCGACGATGATGGGCGACGCTTCTGTTTTCCAAACAGTTACCCCCGCAGCTTGCTAGAGAAACCGCTATGCCTGGGATTCACTTTCAGGCCAAAAACTCTGGTGACATTCGTTGGTGTCGTTTTTTAATCCCCCACATGTTCAAAAATTTCAGTGGGAACTTGAATTGAAAATATGCAGCTGGCCCGTGGGGCGTGAGAACGCACCCCCGTAAAGGCGTGACGTCACAATATGCTACGAAACACTTGGAGATGACTGGATTACGTTTTAGACATTTGTCGTGCTACAAAAGGTGCACACATCGAAATCTATTGATATTAAAACTTGGTGAGATGTTCTTTCTTTTTAAATATATAAACATATTTTGTATATATATATTTTTTAATTCTAATGAGTAGTTCCGTAAAAATAAGCCATAACTTTTGGATACTTTCAGCACGGGCACCCGATATAAATGTAAAAAATTTCATTTCTCTGTGATAAAATGTTTTTAAAAAATATTTCAGGTAGTCTCTTCTAACGAAACTACCGCGGGTTATTAACGTAGGATTACTTATCGTTGCTTACTTTTTTTTAAACACATTTTGGCATTTTTACCATGTTTTTATTAACTTGCTTTCTAGTTTGTTTGTGTGTGTGTTTGTCCCTTACAAATCTTGCAATCGATTTTTAACTAACTTCCCCACTAGCTAGACATTTGAAACTTTTATAATAGCTACGAACACGATGACAATGCATTTTTTAATACTTTTAGCCATCTTTAAGCAGATTTGAATACATTTTCAGTTAATTTTGCTTTGTAGACTGGTGCAGCCATCTATCGGCCGGGACGGGAACGAAAAGTTAATCGCAAGTTAACTTCCAATTAACTTCATTTTCTTTCAAGTTGATGGGATAATTCATCAAAAAATATTTTTTTTTAAGTATTTATTAATACATAGAATTGTCAAGTTTAAATGATTCAACAGAAAATTTAAAAACATGGTATATAAAAAGTTCTTTTTATCTTGTAATTATTCTGTTTAACTGTTTATTGCTATTGGGTTTGGCGCGATGCCAAAATTATAACTCGCAACGCAATGTGAATTTTTTCTTTCCGGTGGACCATTATTGAGGAATGTAATCTTACGTTAAAAAAAAGCAAAATTAACGTCCACCGTTCCCTTAAAAATTGCTAATGTATTTTTCTGTGCTGTAGACTCGCAGCGCCACAGTGATTTCGCAGCATCACAGTAATTTCAGAGCTAGTAAAGCAAATGCAAACCGAAAAATCTCGTTATCTTTTAAGTTTTCGTAGGCCTTTAATGTTTGCTATATTTAGTTTTCTTTTGCGTTCAATTTGTTATTAACTTTATTTGTCACTTTTTATTGAAGTTGTTTATCACGAGTAGTTTGTTTATTGAGAAAATAAAACTGTAACAAATATAATTTCCGTACCCACTGACCCTAATCTTCCTCGGTAAAGCAAAATTTCAGACGTTAAAACCGTCTTCGCGAGTTATAAATCAAGGGTGGCAGAATATTATTTCTAAAAAGTGATTTTTTTAATCCGTTTTTCTCCCTTCATACTTAACCCTAATCGATAAATGAGGTACCATTTTAAAGATTAGTATCTCCGCTTCGTGCGAATTGTTAATTTAGAACTATACAATTTTCTTCCCCTAGATGGCGCACTCTAGCTTTTTTATTTTACCTTTATCAATCGCACTGAACTTTAAAATTTAAAAATCGTTTGCTTTTATTATCGTTCTGTGATGTCATTAATGAGTTTCTTTGTTGGCAACCTCCGCGTAGGTGTACATTATTCTTTTTTTGCATGGAAAAACCATATATATTTGGTGGAAAAAACATATATATTGAGTGACAGACTAGAGTTCCAAGATGCCACGTAAACCTTTATCAGAAGAACAAAAAGCATGGTCAAAAAAAAAAAAAAAAAAAAAAAACAGTTGAAACACCTTGAACGTCAACAACGAAAACGAAAGGATGAACATTACAAAGCTAGAGAGGCCGAATCGAAGAGGAAATATCGCAAACGAAAAAGGATTGGAGAATCGGAATGCGATGACAATCTATAGCTCTTGGAAATATTTTAAATGAAATGAATAAACGCGCTGCAATGTTAAGAAAAGAACGACAGAAGATATATTATGAAGGGGAAAAAAAAGAGGTAAGCAACGATATGTAATCCTACGTTAATAACCCGCCGCAGTTTCTTTTGAAGATACTACCTGATTTTTTTTTTACTACTTATTGACAAGTGGTCCCAGATCAATCAAAGTTAGGTTGATCAGTGGTTGATCATCAACCACTGGTCTGTACTCAGCCATCATAAGTATTTCATAAGCACATCCTTTGGATATTTAATACGAAATTTTCTTTTTTAGAGTAGAGATAGCACAAAACTTTTGTATACCCCCCCCTCAAAAAAAAATCACTCAGAGTTAGGTTGTTGTGTTTCTGAACGCAATATAAATAATGAAATGTAATGGTATTATTTTTTTGAAAACATTTCACAGAAGAAAATACGTTTTAAACATCGGAATAAGCGACCTATTAACGTGTATCCAGGCCTTGATTTTCCATTAGACCCAGTAGGCCCTGACCTAGGGCCCCCCCCCCCCGAAAATTTTTATTTTAAAAGAAAAAAAAAAGAAAATTCCAAATTCAAATTTTATTTTATTTTACCTTTTTTAAAATAGCAATTTTTTTATATATATCCTTTCAAATTTGATTGATTGGTTCATCATATGTATAGTTTTATGTACAGTTCATCATATGTATGTTATAGTGTATATAAGGGATTAATAAATTTTTCTGGTTGCATTGTATTAGTGTTTTAATGATGAAGTTAATATGTTGTATTGCTTTATGTATTCGATAATGTTCTAGGCTTCTACGCTTCAGATAGCCAATTCTTGGTAAAATGGTACTTTCACGATGATTCATGATTTTTTGTGTGTCAATTTTGGAAATGTTACACCCACATCAGTGTTAGGGGGGGGGGGGCCCATCCCGAGTTGTGCCTTTAGTCAAGAATTTTCTAAATCGGGCCCTGCGTGTATCGGAACGTGAGAACCTATATTTATCCGTTTTCGATATATCTTTATATCAATTTAGACACCAGTATCATTTGTTTAATATATAGTTTAAAGCGTTCCCTAGGTAACGGATGGTGTGCGGTCGTTGGTAATCACTTTCTTTGTCGACTGGATATCTGTAAATGCTATATCTTCCAATTAGCTGACATAACGGGTTAATCGAAAAACTTGGTCGTTTTTTGAGTGTTTGCTACCCGCGGTTAAAACATATCAGGTCCACCAGTTTAAAGTCAAGTTCGAACGACTACAAACAGTACAGTTAAGTGACAGAAATTATCAGCTCCTTCCATTTAAAAGTTGAATATTTACATTGTATCGACATAGTCATCAGTTGATGATAACAATCCAGAATTATCGCAGCAGACATATCACAGCAGTGATCAGCAAATCAGTATCTTTCTGCAACATTCCGCTTTTGTATCGAAGAATAATTTACATTCATTGGCAGTTGAACTTCAATT
Organism: Dolomedes plantarius; assembly: GCA_907164885.2. Lineage (NCBI taxonomy): Eukaryota > Metazoa > Arthropoda > Arachnida > Araneae > Dolomedidae > Dolomedes > Dolomedes plantarius. Next base: position 125,990,204 of record OU015502.1, read on the forward strand.
TCACTTCAAACGTCGATATCGCGCGCTTGGAAATATTTTAGCGCAGGTGATACAGTAGAGCAGGGCCGCCCAGAGACTTTACGGGGCCTGGGGCAAACTTTTGTTGGGGGCCCCAAGACTATTTTTCAGAAGACTATTTTGTAGTAAGAGAAATCTGATTAATCGAATAATTTTTTATTTATTTATTTATTTATTTATTTATTTTTTATTTTATTTTTTATTTTTTTTTTTGGGGGGGGGGGGGCTTTTTCTCAGGAGATTATTTTGAATTTTGAAATACGGTACAAGTTTCAGAATTTTCTTTCGGAGGAAATCAAATAAATAAATTTTTTCAATTTTTTGGGGGCCCCTCCGGCAGTTGGGGGCCTGGGGCAAAGTACCCCAGTTGCCCCCCCCCCCTCTGCAGTACAGTCGGCTCTGCAGTACAGTCCCGATAATCCGAAATGATTGGGACCAGACCCTTTTTCGGATTAACGAATTTTTCGGATTAAGCGAAATCATTCTTAAAATATACTTAAATTACATAATAACACGTGATTACATAAATATTACATATTTCGTGTGATTACACAGTTTGTTTTATAAGGTCTGTCTGAACATTACCAAATCTCGGGACGCAATGGGTGATAAGAGAACGGAACGCTGCTTAGAACAGTACAGTAGAGTGTAAGTTGTTCGTACACTACAGTGTAAGGTTTTAGACGATCAGTAGATTGTTGAAATGGATTTGAAAGAACATGTCAACGTCTCAGATGAGAGTGAAGGTGAATCAGACGGTGACAGAGAGCAGAGGGTAACCTTAGTTTTTTTTTTTTTACTTTTGGTTTCGGATTAAGCGGACTTTCGGATTACCGAAGTTCGGATTATCGGGACTCCACTGTAATATCTAACACCGCGAATACACATTCGCGAAAGGGGAGCGAATTGTAGGGGGAAACAGTGATTTATGGGTCTCCTCCCCGTTAACCCGAAAGTTCGCCTCGCCGCTCGGGGGCTCCCTTCGGAGGGCGGATTTCTGGCGAATGATCAAAGGGACGAGGGACGAGGGGTCAAAGGGGGAAGTCCCCGAATCGCGCTTTTCGTAAACGGGTGACGGGGAGGGGGTCAAAGGTCAAAGGGGTAATGACGTCGGGAAATTGCGATCGGAAAGTGAAAACGGACGGTCGGATCGATTAGTCACGCTCCTGGAGCGTGACTAATGTCTCGCGAGGGGACGGGGGTGTCTGATTCGCGTGTGTGGAACTGGAGCCTGAGAAATAACAAGACTTCTGCTTTCACTAAAGTCACACTGTGGTACATACAAACATATTCAGAGAAAAAAAAAAGAGTGGGGGACGGCGTGCGAGAGGAAGCAATGGGCATGGGATGAAATGCACGCACAGAATGTAATGATTAAACTTTCAACAGAAAACTATTCTTTTTTTTTGGGAAATATGACAACACCAATGAAAAAAATTATAACAGAACTAACACATGGTAGAGGGTTCGTCTGTCAGCAGAACGAGGGAGTGAAATACTTATGCTCAAGGCTACGAAAACAGACATACCTAAAAAATAAATTAATATAGCAAGATAGGACAAAAAGACTGGAACAGAAAAGACGGTTTTATGAAGTGGCATTAAGAAGCAAAGGAGTGCGATCAAATGATTAGAAGACGGCAGGAAAGTGGAACATTGAGGATTGCATTTGTGTGCAAATATTTTTCCAGGCAGCTGATAAAGTAGACAGTTCATTGACTAAAACTGAAGAATAAATATTTATGTGAGTTTAATGCAGATACGGAGTTAGATAAGCAATTCGGTACTACAAAAGCATCTTGCAAGCAATATCAAAAGAGATTGGTGCCCTTTGTCGAAATTTCTCAGGTAAGAATAATAAAATGCAACGGGTATTGTTATCAATAACCTTTTTCGAGACCGATACATGCGATAAACTGCAACACGATGAAAAAAATTAATTTAATTCAGTATTAGGTTAACCGAAATAACCATGCGGTGAATATTTCATTGTAACATGTATTTTTTCTTCGCTATTTGTTACTTGCTTTCTAAGTCCAAAAGGAAAATTTTGGGTTTTTTTTTCTAATTTTCTTCATACGCGGTCGCGTTTTTCTCTAATTTGTTATATGTTAAATTGTCTCTGGACATATTAGATCAGATCTCAAAAGTTATCAATATTTCACGATATTAAACAATGTCCCTCCTCTCCCATGAAATAAACATCTACCTTATAGCTGTTGCAAGTCACTTATGAATTATGTTTTAAACAAATATCCTTCCCTGATGAACATTTTATAGCTACTAATGCTTTTTGAAAATTGCAAAAACTTTAAGCTAAACCTTTCTAGCAGAATTAATGATTTTTGGCAATAAATTACAGCTGAAAAACATTAACGCAACATTGACTTGCCATTTGGCTACAGAAATTTTCTTCCTGAGCTTTTATAAACGAAACCAAACGTGCATATTTGGGCAAGGTGGCCCGGTTGGCAAGGACAGCGAGCCAGTGATCTGAACATCGCTGGTTCGATGCCGGTCGCTGGCAAAACCACCGACGTGTACACTAATGGCGACTGGTACACGGAAAAAAATCTGCCATAGCTGCAATGTCCTCCAAGTTCCCAAAGTACCTCAGGAGATGCTGGGTCAAGTGTTCAGGTCTCGAAATTTGACTCGGTCAAAATACGGGACTGATGTGCTTTGAGGTCAAGTCAGACTTCAGCCCTAGTGATACCTCACATTAAAGCAGGGGTGTCAAACTCGCGGCCCGCGACGAGCATTTTTGCGGCCCGGCCAATATATTGGCATACAATACTATATAATAAAATAATCGATGCAGAATTATAAGATAGGAAGAATTCGCTAAATGTTTTTTTAATGATACTCTTTTTTTTTTTGCTATTATTAAACAAAATGCAAATATTTATGTTGAATGTACTGTAAGTAGGTAAATAAACCTACGTTTCTATTAATATTGATTTTTTTTTTTTTTTTTTTTGCGGCCCACCTATAGTTAAACCTTGTTTGTTTGGCCCAAGGTAGCCTTTGAGTTTGACACCCCTGCCTTAAAGTGAAGCTGCTTACTATTCTTCGCCATGGACCTATGATTTGAGGACCTAGGTCCTTGGACTTGGTGTAGGATTTCCTACACCAAGGGGATTGAAAACAACAACAACAAACGTGCATCACATTTTTAAAAAAAATGTTTTGTGAGCAGGTTTTAGAATGTGGGTGATTTAATTTTAATTCTAATATTTTTTGTGTTTTTATGTCTAAAATCATATTCTTTAATAAGGAGGGGGGGGGGAATCACACATGGTAAGGTTGATCTAACAAAAAAAAATTATGCTTCTTCAAAAAAAAAAAAAAAAAAATTCTGTGACGAGTAATTAACAGAAAATAAGAGTGAAAACTGTTCAAAAACTTTCAAGACTTGTTTTTACAAAGAAAACAACCAACAATATTTATTCAAATATAACTTCACGGGCAGTTTAAAATTATAAGCTTGATACTGTTTCATTAACAAAACGCTACTGTAATCTTCGGTGTAAATAAGCGCAAAATAACTTTTAGGTATATATATAAAGAAATAATTTCTGCTACATGAACTTCTATAGAAATCGTCTAAAGCATAATTTTTGGCAAAAAAAAAATTTATATACTAATTTTATCTATAAACACCAATCTGATAATTTTATCAGATTGCACAGTAAATTAAGGATGGTAGCATAATTTTTGGCAAAAAAATTTAAATACTAATTTTATCTATAAACAGCCAATCTGATAATTTTATGAGATTGCACAGTAAATTAAGTATGGTAGCATAATTTTTGGCAAAAAAATTTAAATACTAATTTTATCTATAAACACCAATCTGATAATTTTATGAGATTGCACAGTAAATTAAGGATGATAGCATAATTTTTGGCAAAAAAATTTAAATACTAATTTCATCTATAAACAGCCAATCTGATAATTTTATCAGATTGCACAGTAAATTAAGGATGGTAGCATAATTTTTGGCAAAAAAATTTAAATACTAATTTCATCTATAAACAGCCAATCTGATAATTTTATGAGATTGCACAGTAAATTAAGGATGGTAGCATAATTTTTGGCAAAAAAATTTAAATACTAATTTCATCTATAAACAGCCAATCTGATAATTTTATCAGATTGCACAGTAAATTAAGGATGGTAGCATAATTTTTGGCAAAAAAATTTAAATACTAATTTTATCTATAAACACCAATCTGATAATTTTATCAGATTGCATAGTAAATTAAGGATGGTAAAAGCCGTTATAAAAATATAACCCAACATTTCACTACATTCTTCTGCAGGTTGCGTAGAAAAGATGGTATTCGCGCCAATTGATGCAAGAACACTTTCAGATTCAATGAAGCACATTTAACGCATAGTGTATACGACGAGTTCTTGGATCGATCCTCAAAGTTGCAAAACGAGCCAATTTGGCAGGAGCTCAAAAATCCAACCTGTCTGAGTTTTTTTTTCTATTTTCTGAAACATTTGAATAGTAAATAGGATGCACACAAGCCAGATTTCCAAAGCTCTTTCAATGTCAAGAGAAACATTGTTGATAGGATATATGGGTAAGAGTACTGACATTTGATTTTGCGATAATTGTGTAAACGGCATTTGTCATTACTCGGGTCATTTTATAAATGTACTAGCGGCCCGTCCCGACTTTGTCCGGGTTGAACAAAATATTATACCAATAAATTTTCAGTTGATAGCCAATAAATTGTAAATATTTTTTTACCTTAATAATAACCTTAATAATACCTTAAATTAATATTACGTTAGTTAATAATTAAAGTTAATTTTTTAAAAGAAAAAGGCGTGCCGGAGAACGGCTACATTCGAACCGCTAGCGTCAGAACAGAAGCCCACCGCGATAGCACCACGCTAAGGATCGTTGAAGACTTCGGCACAAAAAGCGGTATAGGACAGTAGCGGAAACAATGGAGATTGTTAGGATTAAGCCCCTAACTTTATTTCTACTGATCAGATATACATAATATATAGCCTATGTCCATCTGGAATAATGTACCTTTCAAACAGTGAAAGAATTTTTCAAATAGGTGCAGTGATTCTGGAGATTACCCTCCACGTACAAAATCACTCTCTCTTTATATATAAGTATAGATTAAAAACATTTCAATGGTGGGAGGACTTTGATTTCGAAGTATAAAGAATCACTACATATGAGGGAATCGTCCGTCTCGGGTGAGAGAGGTTGCTCAAAGACCTGGGTCATTGATTTGGCTCAAGGTATAAAGAATCACTCTTTTCTACGGAATTACCCGTCTACAGAGAGGCAAAGTAATCAATGACATGGGATACTAGTTTGGTGTGTATAACGAAGATGTCGCAGACAACAGGTTGGACTTGGGTTGCAACGACTCAGATTCAAATTTAAAAATTTAAATGAGCAAATATATTATACATATACACTTACTGGCCAAAATAAAAGTCGCAATGCAGATTTGCACATGCAAATAGTCAAAAGAGAATGATTGGTTAAGCATTTTGTTAATTTGCATAATCTTGTGTGCCAAGCAACCTTCAAATAGTGCCGATTCAGGGCGTAGCTGATCATTTTGAAGCAAGCATCAGTATTAACGTAACATGTGGTCACGGTAAAGATGTTTCGGCGTTCAAAACAGGCCAAATTGTTGGCCTGCATCAAAGCAAAAATGTTGTAAAGAGATCGGTGAAATAACTAGTACAGGTTTGCGAACTGTTCAACTTGTTATTAAATCTTGGAAAGACGGCGAATTATCAACGACTTCGCGGAGAATCTGTGGTTCCAAATCCCATCCTAAATGATAGCGACCGCAGATCTCTAAAGCGATTAGTGAAGTAAAATCGCAAGAAGCCCACCCTGAAACTAATAAAAAGGTTCAAAACTGGGAGTAAGACCATTTCCAGTAGCCCAATGAGACGGAAACTCAAAGTATTATGTTTGAACAGTTGTGTTGCAACAAAGAAGCCATTTGTTAGTAACATCAACAGAAAAAACCCTCCAACTGGCCAACGAACTAAAAATTAGACTTTGAGCAGTGGGAAAAGATCATGTAGTCCGATGAGTTCAGATTTACCCTCTTTCAAGACGGTGGACGCATTAGAGTAAGGAGGGAGGCACACGAAGCATTGCACCCTTCCTGTATTGTGTCAACTGTTTAAGCCTCAGGAGGAAGTGTTATGATATGGGGGATGTTTCTGTTCGGCTAGACTACGTGCAGCAACACTGTGTAGCAACAAAATGAAATCTTCTGATTATGTGCAAGTACTGAATGATCATGTGATTCCATCTTAATGGATATTTTCTTCCCAGAAGATGAAGGTGTGTTTCAAGATAACAATGCCAGAATTAATCAAGCCAAGACAGTGAACGATTGGTTACAGGAGCACAAGTCATCATTCGCACACTTGAATTGGCCACCATAAAGTCCTAATCTCAGTCCAATTGAGAACATAGGGGATGTACTTGAGAGAGATATAAGAAGTAGTTATACTCTCCCTTCATCCACCAAGAAACTTGGAGAATTGTTGATGAAACTGTGGTCAAAAATAAGTCTGGAGACTGTTTACACTTATTGAATCAATGCCAAGACGGATACGTTATGTAATTCGAGGAAAAGGTGGTCCAATAAAATATTGAACAGTGACCTTTTTTTTGGCCTGTCCGACTTTTTTTTGGCCGGTCAGTGTATATAAATATATATATGTGTGTGTGTGTGTGTGTACATTCTGTCAAAAAAATATCGGGAATGATTCATTTTAAAAACTTGTGATAAAGGAACTGAAAAAAAACTTGATGGGGGCCAGTGTACCTAATTGTCGTCTAGGGTTTTGGCGCCGTTGTGGAAACAATTGTTTCGTCTGCTGTTATTTTTTAAGGTGGTATTCAAGTATACTATGCTATTTTTAAAGTGGATAAAAGTATCGAACAAAGAGTTTTGCCTAAAATTTTGTGTTGCCGACGAAATTTCTTGTTCTAAATAATTGAAGATACTTCAATTTTTTGATTTGTTAAGATGGAACATTTTAACAAATCGCTCACTCCTTTCAACAACGTCATATCTCAAAAACGTGAGTTTTCAGGAGAGTAATTTTAAAGTTTGAAAGTACATTAAAATGTATTGAAAATAAATATCAATTCTGCTCTCTAGCGGCTAAATATTGAGCGGTGAGATTTGACGTTCTTGCACGGATATACTACTCTTTCAGGGCATTCTGAAAACAGGCATAACTAAAAATCGCCGATTTTGAGATATGACGTTGTTGAAAGGAGTGAGCGAAATGTTCACCATTTGTTAAAATGTTCCATCATTTAAACAAATGATGGAATTTGTTAAAAACGATTAGTGCTTATAAGAAGTGTTTCGACGACTGGATTATTCGTTGGCATACTAAGTGTATTCCATCAAATGACGTCTATTTTGAAGGCGACAAAATAAATTTGGATGGCTAAAACTATACTTTGTGTTTTATTGAATAAGTCCCGATAGTTATTTGACACAATGTGTATATTATTTATATATATATATATGTGACATTATAAGTTGAATCTCGTCTATTTCTATAATTCGGGTCCCACATCTGTTAAGAGAGGACCCTTTCTCTCAGGAATAGCCCACCCAAAAGCAAGTGAACATCTGCAAATTCCAGTGGGGAAAATAACACAATAAATTCTTTTCAGTTGATAGGATTATTAGCCATGCCGCCCAGAAGGAGTAACCAAACCCCGTCTCTAGTCGTCTAAATTCCGCAGTTCACAATATCTCAGAGATAATGGCTGCAGGTGCCAGAGATAAAGGATCAAAAGTGTCAAACAATATCATAAAGATAAAGCGCACCCAATGTGCTTCTTTAGTAGTATACCACCCACGAAAAACATCTGTGTTCATGTAAACAGTCGCTGACTTTGGTACAGACCCTGACTAAGAGAGCAGGCAGTCTGCGATTGTCTGTCTTTGTAAGCACTTGTATGTTCAGCGTCATGCTAGAAGGGCGCTCTGATATCCGTTCCCAACTACTGTGAAATAAAGAACTGCAAGTTTATAGAACTCTGCCTCGTCTTGCTTATTGTGTGTGTTATGGAATCAGGGGTGAAATGTCACAAGTCGACAGGATAGTTACTTTGCGAAGGAAACCTAATGGATTTTAATAAGAAGAAATCAAATTGATTAAATGAACTTATATGCATTTTAAGGCAATAGAAGACAAGAAGGACAAACATGGCGGACGAGCCTTGCTTCCCAATTCCCCACACCGAACCGAGGAGGGTGTCATATTGCACCCCGTTACGAAGGAAGACAGTGCTGTAATAGCTCACTGGTGTTGCAGTGGAAAGCATCATTCGTATACAAGATGGAAGGAGTTCGGTGATAATCAGAGGTCATTGACACTAGCTTCGGACAAACTAAGTAAGGGGAGAAAGTGAACTTTCTCTGCAGCCTAAGACTAGAGGGGCTGACAAGAGATCGGGACTAAGCCCATTTGAGAGTGGCAATGTTTCTCCGATATTCAGAAGAAAAGTATTCGTGTCAGAAAGCTGTACAGTGTTATGTGGTGAGTCCCCGAGATGCAGTTTACCTGGACAGAATGTGGCAGAACAAGAGAGTAATGAATGAGCACAGAAATTTATTACTGATTAGAGAGACCCTGCCGACTTCACAGATCCAATTAGGATGTGTTAAAATGAAATATAGATCAGTGTGATTATGTGTGCACGTCAAGTATTATTTATGACGGGCAGTGCAATTGTCAAAGGTTCTGATTAGCCTTTTGATGTGGCCCTAGGTGTCATCGAGCGACGAAGTGTTATTTTTAGCGTTTTGTGTGTGTGTGTGTGTATTTGTGATCACGTTGAGTGATGGGCTCATCTCATAGATTCTTACTGCAAAACTTTAGTGAAGTGCATAGTAACCCACTATGGTGTTTAGAGGATCCGGAACACAGTGATTATAACGGACAATTCATAAAAACAGTGTTACCGCTAACAGTGCAACAAACGCAAGGTAAGATTGTTATGGATAAAATTATCAGTGTATAAGATACTATAGGTTTTCTAACTAGAACTATTAAGGTGTATGTTATACAGGAGATACCCAGTTGAAGAATATATTATTATCTTTACTACATATGAAGCTATTTAACCTGAACATTAAATTAAGTGATTGTAGTATCATCTTTACGTCTATTGGATTCCGTTAGCAGTATGTTTTATTATTATTATTAACTTAAATTTGTGAGTAAGTGTTGATTTACTATTTTTCATGCTTATGGGTAGTATATGTTTAGTGTGTTTATATATAATTGTTTAAGTGACATTGTATTAATTTCAAATTGTGAGTAGAGGTTAATTCAATAATTTTCATATGTGTAATTAGTAATTGCGTAGTGTATTGGTATATAATTGTTTAATTGGTATTTTATTAATTTGAATTAGGAGTAACGTGTATTAATATGTAGGTCGAGTAAAATGATAAATGAATATTCTGATGATAATAACTGTGCTAAATTATATTATGGTCGTATTCAAAATAACTGTGATGATATAATGCTAACGAATGGCAATGGAGAACACGAGCATCCAAAAACGTCTATGCAAATCAGGAATACACTTGATTTGACTGAAGACTATAAGACTCAGAATGCCATTCAGGATAAATTACCTGAATTTGCGAACATGAGTCTACCGTCGGAGCTCATTCCTCTATTGTCATCGTTTATTGGTATATTTGCTTAAAAGTAAATATGGTATTGGGAGAGTGAATATGGAACCTGCTAAAAATTTTTAAGACGTCAGAATTACCTGTAGCATTGAGGCCTTATAGAGCGTGCGAGGAGTAACAGTTGAACCCTGACCCCAACAGAAGTAGGTCAAACGACGAGTAGTGTTTTAGAGGGGGAGGAAAGAGCGAGTCCCCGATTCCTTTGAGTGTGTAAAAAGAGACGAATAATAATTTACCTTAACCAAACTAGCTGAAGTTGTCAGAATTATTTTATTATTTTTTAATTATGAAGTTAAGGGAAAAAATGGAAGGAGGAAATTTGTACCTTTCAGTAGAATCTTAAATTCATTTAAATAGGACAGGCTTATTCAAAGACAAGCTATCATGAGAAATTAGTACTCTGATTAGCAGATGTCATCATAAGTCAGAACACCACAGCTAGGTTTGAAGGATAAGGTAATGCAGAAATTGAGCTTGAGAGAGATGAATACTGGAAGGGTAAAAGGATTAATTTTCGCTCAATGTTGAGATCTCGGAGAGTATAGGAAAGAGATCTTGAGGTTAAGAAAAATAGAAATTATTCCCCTGTATTAAAGAATATAGTGAATTAAAAAACATGAGGGAATTTAAGTGGAATGAAAGAGATGAATAATCTAATAATTGTAAAAAGCATTGTGTTCATATGATATATTTGTGTCTTAGTAAGGATTTTATTATATTATATCACCTGTTATTTCTTTTTCATTATTACGCACTATTATCATATTATCTATTTTATGATCATACTGGCATTATTGTGATTGTATAAATAGTAATTATTATCCGAGTAAACCAGTGCTCTAGAAGTAAATAGTATTGAGTTATATTTTTCTGAATTGAACTAATTTAGTGCGTGATTGTCAATATGTTTTCCTATTTAATTAATGTTGAGTTACGTTTACCTGAATTGAAGTATTTAATGTATCATTTCTGTGTATTGATTTAGCATTGATTTACAAGTATCAGAATTGAATTGTTTTTGTGTATGATTTCATGTAGATTACTATTGAATTAGAACTGATTTTCGGTATACTGTATCTGCATGGAGATTCAATTAAGCCATATCCATTACCATTTCTATATTAATCTTTTCATGGCTATACTAGTATATTATCTTATTACTTATTTTATTATCCCACTAATATTGTTATAATTATGTACTTTTTAATTACTATTAGACTATTGTTGTAATTGTGCACCTATTAATTTGAGGACAAGTAATTGTATTGTTATGGTATTGAACACGATGACTGGAGATGGAGGAATTTAGATAGGTGGAGAACTTCTCCAGAGACACGGAAAGATTTATAATTTCAGCTAACGTATGTCGATATAAAGAGCTTGATACTGCAGATCAAGAGTTTTATATAGATTATGACTTAACTTAAAAATTGAAGTAGTAAAACTTATAATGTTGATCTTGCAGAGTGAATTAGGTGAGGTCCCAACATACTCACACTCAGGTGTCTCTCACCCTATGCAGGCATAGGATGATAGCCTCTTGGGAGGGGGGATGTGACATTATAAGTTGAATCTCGTCTATTTCTATAATTCGGGTCCCACATCTGTTAAGAGAGGACCCTTTCTCTCAGGAATAGCCCACCCAAAAGCAAGTGAACATCTGCAAATTCCAGTGGGGAAAATAACACAATAAATTCTTTTCAGTTGATAGGATTATTAGCCATGCCGCCCAGAAGGAGTAACCAAACCCCGTCTCTAGTCGTCTAAATTCCGCAGTTCACAATATCTCAGAGATAATGGCTGCAGGTGCCAGAGATAAAGGATCAAAAGTGTCAAACAATATCATAAAGATAAAGCGCACCCAATGTGCTTCTTTAGTAGTATACCACCCACGAAAAACATCTGTGTTCATGTAAACAGTCGCTGACTTTGGTACAGACCCTGACTAAGAGAGCAGGCAGTCTGCGATTGTCTGTCTTTGTAAGCACTTGTATGTTCAGCGTCATGCTAGAAGGGCGCTCTGATATCCGTTCCCAACTACTGTGAAATAAAGAACTGCAAGTTTATAGAACTCTGCCTCGTCTTGCTTATTGTGTGTGTTATGGAATCAGGGGTGAAATGTCACATATATATATATATATATATATATATATATATATATATATATGCGTGTGTGTGTGTGTGTGTGGTGGGGGGGGGGTGCTGTGGGTCAGGTGTAACTGTGATCAATCCAGAAGTACCGGTGCTATAGTTTTGTTGTGTGAAACTATTTGGCAGAAACATTGCTGCAAGTTCTCAATGTCAAATGTCACAATTTTGACGGAAGACGATATTCAGAAATGTTTGTGACGAAAATGCTAAGCTTTGTTGTAACTTTTTAGTAACGTGAGGTGACGTCACGTGAAAGTGTGACATAAATATTATGAGTCCGACGTCATAACGTTGAACGGGAAGAGACAGTTATTTCTGATGTTAGATTAAGTCCTGAACCGCCAGACGACGTAGTAGTAACGTTGCAATAACGCAAAGTGACATCATGACAAATATCGCAAAGTTGTGACTCAAATGTTACTTTCCGTGACTTCACAACTGAGTAAAGACAGCACTCCCTCATATTTGGGACGTCCCGAACTGCACGACTTTACAACAGCGGCTAGGGTTCAGCGGTGAAGATCCGATAGGAGAGCATGGGAGTTGAACTTAAGATGGAGTTTACAAGAGATGCAGACGAGATACAAGAGATACGACAAAATGTTCTACCATAACGCAGTGTACCAAAAGTCCTAGTTGAAGAAGCTACGTTCCGGAGAGCAAATGAAATATGGGTTTGCTTGAACATAATAAAATTAATATCCCTTCGTGGGTGCAATGTAGGTAGATATACTATCACGTGGTTGCACCCACGACAACCTCTAGTACGGTCAAGTGAATTACAACTTTTGACATGCGGTCTTTTTAATTCCAGTCTCCTTGTGTCGCAACAGTTCACTGTAGCGCTCTCAACCAACCAGCACTCTCAATCTCATTTTGGCCCTTTACTCGGCCAAAATGAGAGTCCCTTTACTAGGCCTCTGTGTTAGTGCATCTAGTTATGGAATGTTGATGAACAATCCGGGTCTCCTGAAAATAAATTCATGGATAAGGGAAAACACCAGCGTATATCGGATACTATGATTCCATTGGAAATGAATAGTGGTTTTGTTGCCCAAAAAGAGACAGTAAAGCCATAAAATGAAGTGTGACAGAAATATTAAGGCTAGCTATGAAATATTGGTGAATAGTCCGGGTCTCTTGTACATAAATTCATAGATAAGGGGAAACTCCGGTGGATATGGGGATACTATGATTCCGTAGGAAATGAATAGTGGTTATATTGCCCAAAAAGAGGCAGAAAAGCCATAAAGTGAAGGTGTGACACAAATATTAAGGCTAGCTATGGAATGTTGATGAACAATCCGGGTGTCTTGTATATAAATTCATGGATAAGGGAAAACGCCAGCGTATACCGGATACTATGATTCCGTTGGAAATGAATAGTGGTTTCGCTGCCCAAAAAGAGACAGAAAATCCATAAAGTGAAGGTGTGACAGAAATATTAAGGCGAGCTATGAAGTATTGGTGAATAGTGCGGGTCTCTTGTACATAAATTCATAGATAAGGGGAAACTCCAGTGGATATCGGGATACTATGATTCCGTAGGAAATGAATAGTGGTTATGTTGCCTATACAGAGACAGGGGTGACACAGTAAACTAGCTGATAAATATCATTTCATCCTGCCAAACTTTCAACACGCAGACCAATGAAATACACACACTCATTAAAAAATTAATAGGAGTTATAAGATCAGATTTAGGCCAGTGGCTTCCAAATGGTTAGCGAGTAGGAATTAGGTACTCGGGTGCTTGGTTCGAGTACCGGCACGCACCACTGAATTCACTCATGTCTACGCCGGTTACGGGTACGTTAAATATGAAAGCAGAAATAAGTTGGGTTTATAAGGGTGGGAGGAGGATACGCCCCCCCCCCCCCCCAGATCACGCCCTTGCCTGTGCTCGGTCGAAATTGAGGCCCTTCTGACCGATTCTAGTAGCCTGGGGTGGGTGCGCCCGGGTGCTGGGAAGGATTAGTGCGTGTGTGTGGGGGGGGGGGTGTCGGCTGTGGGCTAATCCCACCGGTGGGGTACCAACCTGGATGGCCTCTGTTGTTATATCGGGCCCCATCCGGTGCAATGAGGTCTAAATTGAGGTGGAAATAGGGGGTGATGTTGGCTTACGTACAATGTGCTTCTATAACAAACAACGAACGATTAGTGCGGAGAGGGATTGTCGGCTGTGGGCTAATCCCATCGATGGGGTCCCAACACGGATGGCCTCTGTTGCTATATCGGGCCCCATCCGGTGCAATCACGCCTAAGTTGAGGTGGAAACCGAGGGTTAGATTGGTTCACCTACAATGTACTTCTATTACAAACAACAAACGATTTCGCGTTGGAGAATGGGCGAATGTCGAACGACAGAAGTGCTTGCCGTATTGGAGAAAAAGGAAGATTGGATTTACTCAAAGACTGCCGAAATGGAGACGTCGAAAAGCCGTTACGGTGTTTCGACTACTAACATGACACGACTTGCTTCTGTTTCACCTGTACAATAATATCTCTTAGCCCCATATTCCATTTTTGTGGGCTTAATGCCTTATAGACAGGACACATTCTGCTCTCTGAGTTTAGGGGGAAATTGGAAGGTGAGGAAAACCTTGGGACAATGACTATTGTATTCAAGTTCCTTTGTGTTTTGTATTATCTTTGTATTTTTTATGTTTATAGCTTTCTTCGGTCCATTTCCTGCCGCTGGAATTTTTTTTTTAAGTACCTCGTCGAAACGAGATTTGAGACACGAAGTCAGGATGGGGAGTTTTTCATTGTGCCTCTGCCCAAAAACTTTAAAATCAATATTTCTTCATATCCTGACGTGCCAGTTAATTTATTAAAAGCAAAAGACAAACTTTCGGAAAAAGATGATTATTAATTAGAACAAATTTGTACCGTGTTATTAACAAAAATTACCCTTATATAACATCGAATAACCTTATATAATATCGATATACCCTGAAATACCGGTTCTCAAAAATTTTACATCTGGTATATTTAATACCTTATAGCAAAACGCTTGCCGAACTAAATTCCTTAAATCTTATATCTCTGAATTTCTGTTTTACAAAACTCATTTCCCAAGATTGATATGTTTATAAAGTAAGACTTTCGACAACTATTCGTAATTTTTAGAAGCAAATGAAATTTTCTGCTATGGAATTCTAAGAAATTTTAATTACATTTTCGACATTTTTGTTACTCCTATGTCCGATAACCACTCCATTTAAACAGTTTCCATATCATTACTAATCTCGACAAGCTTTTGCTTCCATATAGAACTGGATTGGTAACCTATTAATTGCATTTAAAAGTTCTAAAATTTCAACTTTGTCAAAAATCGGCTGTCAATCAAAAGCCAGCAAAATATTTTTGAGTGTCGCCTCTCGCAAGCTTGCCATAAGTTCACCATCTATTCACCAGGCCAGGCCTGCAGAACATAAGGCACGCAGGCCAAATGCAGCCTGCCAGCATTCACTCTATGAAACTCGAAGCCTTTTGTGATGACGCATAATTTTATAAATCTAAAAGTTACGGAATATTATTTTTAGATTTATAATATTGCGAAAGGAATATATAAGCAAATAACTGAATACCCGTGTTTCGCTACGGAGTACATTCAAATTAAATACAACGGCCAATGTATGCAGTTATGGAAAATAAAATTATAAAAAATCGTTAAGAATATTTATGTGGTTCTATTTCTTATTTACCCTGCAATCCTCTAACGGTCCAGGCACACTATAAAGTAAGAGGCATAAACATAAATAATTCATTTATTATTCTACGTAGAGGTAGACTAACATAGACCGAAATGGGGCTTCAAATAATAATACAACAGTACCGCAACTTGCGGTACTAAGAAACTGAACTTTAAAGTCGTAATGAACCCTTTCAGGCAGAATATACGTTCACTAACAATACCCGTAACCATCGGGCTCTGAAATAACTATCGAAATCGTGCAGCCACCTAGGCTAAATACTAATACGTGCTCTATCAGTTAAATACCGCTATCACCTTCAATCTAACTTTTCTCGCCCCTCCGTATCCCTACTAATAGCGTAACGTACTACCGTACAAATCTCCACTCCCTTCTTGGGCTCTTGCCAACTCAGCGTGTGTCACTTAAATAGACCAGACACCTGCTCCGAACTCACTTCGACTGGCCTGCACTGCGCAGTTACCAGAAATTTGCATCTGAGCAACACGCGAACCCTACATATTTTTATAGACGACAAAAAAAATGTAGAAGAAAATATTCAAATTAAATACAACGGTCAATGTATGCAATTAATTTGTATGTTTACTATCCATAAAACATGTTAATTTGAATTAAATTCTTGAAAAACTTCCATCTCAATTATTTTAGTGGTTAGATTTTATCGTTTACTGAATATTATTTTTTGTCAATTTATTTCTCTGTTATGCACGTGACACAAAATTAATTTAAAGTATCACAAAAAGAAAAGAAACCACGCGATCATTATTTAATAAATTAAATTCTAAAAATTAATCTATAAAAATTCACCAAAAATCAGAAAATCGAGGTAAACATTCGAAAAAGATATCCTTTTAAAGGAATTTTTATGATCTTTCTCGTGATATAAATTTTATAACCCTCAGATTATTATTTTAAATGCAAACTTTAAAGAATGCTACAAAAAACGGCTTAAAAATTTAATTTAAAAAAATCTAAGAATAATTTTTCAAAATACTTTTTTAGTGCAACCCTACACTATAAGAAGAATCTCCACGCAAAATTTCAGCCCTTTAGGTCCATAGGTTTCGTCAGTGCGTTATCTGGCAGTCAGTTATGGAACTGTTTTATATATATAGATGAATATTAATATTTACTTAATTTTTTAAATAATCGGTAATTTACTTTTTTGTTACATAAAATATTTTTGTCTTACCCATCTATCTTATTTCCTTCATGCAGCTTTCCATGAAGTAATATGTCCCTCATCACATTTCGAGTTGTGCAAGCCTGCACTAGGCCCTCAAAAGTTCTATCATCGGCAATGTCGCGTAGAGTTCACAAAAACTGGACTAAAGAGATAATAAACAGTGGATGGCTGAACAACGTTTTTTATGCTTGTAGTCACCTCCCGCTGAGTTTGATATAGGTGAAAGATATACAGATATTCCTCGACTTAGACAGAGATGGGGACCGAAACATTGTGTTTTTGTATATGCACGTACATATATTGTTTACTTTGTAAGGTATACATAAGATTCGATTCACAAGAATCGAACTTTTGAGTGAATGAATTAAAGAAGCTGCTTGAGATATGCTAATTTCGGCATACGCGCTTGGTATAAATACCATGCAGCTTGATTAATGAAAAGGTTGTTAAGGTTGAAAAGAGGTTGTTAAGGTTGAAAAAAGGTTGTTAAGGTTGATAGATAAGCGAGTTAAGGGAGCTACGAGGAAAGCAGCTCCAGGTGCTATCCTGCGCTAGTGCTTAGCAGGCCCAAAGTTTACGTAGCAGAACTGCTGGTTTGACTCTCTGCTGGTTTGTGAGTATTTGCAATGTGTATTTCTATTGAATGTTAATATATATATTCCGTACAAGTAGTACGTATGCTTATTGCTGTAAAAGCAAATTCTATATGTGCAACGAATTCAATAAACATTGTTTGACGAATAAACTGTGTTTGTATCAAATTCATTTAGAGTGCCACTTCAAATTATATACACCCAAGTCTGGGTAGAAGTGAGCTATTTTCTCTACAACTTTCATATGTAATTTAAAACACATTGCATTATGAACACATAAATTATTATTCGTCATCACTACCTATTATGTTAGTACAGCGTATTCAGCGAAGGAGTCCCTGATTTCAAAATTAAAAATCTCGAAAAAAAAGAAGATCTGTAGATGAGTGCAACAAACGGTATGTTTATCGTGAAAGCTGTAAGAATTTCATACACTAATTTTCGAAATAGTTACAAAAGCTGCTAACAGATGGCGCTGTTAGTCCAAATTTTATTGGCGCAGGCATGGATTGGCCTCCATATTTGCCGGACCTGAGTCCCTGTGACTATTTTTTGCGGGGCATATTGAAATATACCGTCTACAGGAACCATCCCACCGCGCTGGACGAGCTTCAGTCGGCGATTTGTGTGGCAGGTCGATTTCTGTTGAGACACTACAGGGTGTGATGGCAAATTTGTAGGGTTCGCGTGTTGATCAGATGCAAATTTCTGGTAGGTGCGCAGTGCAGGCCAGTCGAAGTGAGTTCAGAGCAGGTGTCTGGTCTGTTTAAGTGACACGCTGAGTTGGCAAGAGCCCAAGAAGGGAGTGGAGATTGGTACGGTAGTGCGTTACGCTATTAGTAGAGATACGAAAGAGTCGAGAAAAGTTAGATTGAAGGTGATAGCGGTATTTAACTGATAGAGCACGTATTAGTATTTAGCCTAGGTGGCTGCAGCATTTCCATAGTTAGTTCAGAGCCCGATGGTTACGGGTCTTGCTAGTGAACGTATACTCTGCCTGAAAGGGTTCGTTACAACTTTAAAGTTCAGTTTCTTAGTACCGCAAGTTGCGGTACTGTTGTGTTATTATTTGAAGCCCAAGTCGGTCTATGTTAGTCTACCTCTACGTAGAAAATAAAGGAATTATTTATATTTATGCCTATTACTTTACAGTGTGCCTGGACCGTTAGAGGATTCACAGGGTAAATAAGAAATAGAACCATATAAATTTTATTGTTTGTTTGCGTCATCTCCGTATAGCGAATGGTGGATATTTTGAAAATATTGCGATGTAGTGATTGCAAAGACTACGATTTTATTTATGCATGCTGATACGAGTTGTAGATCGCCATCTGGTGGCAGCTCTTGTAACTATTTCGAAAATTAGTGTATAAAAATTCTTACAGCTTTCACGATAAACATACCGTTTGTTGCATTCTTCTACAGATCTTTGTTTTGGAGATTTTTCATTTTGAAATCACGGACTCCTTAGCTGGATACACTGTACAATCCATTGGTTCGGAATTTGCGACAGAAGATACGCTGAAAGTTTTTTTTAACAAAGTTATCCAAAGTAGTTTGAACAGTTTGCGTCTTCTTTTCCTTGCACATTGTCTGGTAGCAAGCCAGAGTTTCCTGAATACGACGATTTACGCTTGTGAATCTTTCTTCATTTGTATCCATTGCCTCTAATTGTTGTAGTCCTTTATTAATATAATGAAAACCTGAAGCCATATCTGAAGCCAATGGAGGTTCATTTGATTTATCGTTTGGGGATCGAAGCTATTGCATTATACATTTTTATTATTGCGACATAAATTTTTGTAGTATTGCAGAATATTGCATCATATTTTTTAATAATCATGGATTACACATAGGTATGTACTGTACATTCGAGGGACAGTATTTTTGCGAAAAATAAATTTCATTTAAAAATTTCGGTCGTAAGTAAGAGCGGTCGTAAGTCGGGGAATACCTGAACTACATTCTGCCCGGTTCGCATTATATATATAATAGCCGTTGTCTCTGTATAACACTTCCGGGCTGTACTCATCTTTCAATTGAAGCCCTCAGTAAACAAACAGCCGGTTAGGCTTAATTTCAATTTCAGATATGGATCAGAATTTTTTCTTACCTAAAAACTAATATCTTCTCCATCAAATCATGTTTGTTCAGCCTATTTTTCTATAAAACATTCAGAACTAAAAAAAATTGGATGCTTTTAGCTGTATATTTAACAGTTTTTAAAAATCTGTTTACTTTTGCGATGAATTCTGAAAGTAAGCAAATTTGAATGTGAATGAATCAAGTAGCTCAAGTATTCATATCGCGTAGTGAGCTGTAAAAAACTGGATGGCAGTCTACTACTCCAATCGCATGAAAAACTAAATAAATAAAATATAATGAAAGGGTTTGCTTTTACAAGGTGTGGATTAAATGCAATATTGTTAGATAATTCGGGATATTTTTTAATTTTCATATACTTTTCCCATTATGACGTCATTATTAGTATTATGACGTCAAAATGACATGTTGGATGGCAGTCTACTACTCCAATCGCATGAAAAACTAAATAAATAAAAAATAATGAAAGGGTTTGCTTTTACAAGGTGTGAATTAAATGCAATATTGTTAGATAATTCGGGATATTTTTTAACTTTCATATACTTTTTCCATTATGACGTCATCATTAGTATTATGACGTCAAAATGACGGGTTACCTTCTAGTTAGTAAATAATTGTAAAAAAAGTCTATTCATTTGATTGTTCCTTTCCAAACACATAGATTAGAACTTGCTTCATTCTCGTTCTCCTACAGAGTTTATAAATGTATTGACACAGCATTATAATGAATAACATTACAAAACACTGATATCTAATATATAAAAATGAATGTTTGTATCTCTGTAATTGTATAGAAATCCACAGTTTAGGAACAACGATCGTGAAATTTTACATACAGGCGTCTTTAAAAACAGCCGAGGGTCTAAAAAACTTCAAAAATCGAAATTAATTACCGTTGATTTTTAATTAATAAAAAACCAAGAATTTTGAAACTAAATGTAAGCTGTTACACTTTGTGGCATCATCCCTCTGAATATGGCGTCCACGTTAGGGTTAGCTGACAGCGAGCGAAAAGATAAAAATAAATAAAATCAAAAAGTTTCAAGTTATATATTAAACCAGAATAATAAATGAAAATAATAATCTTTCAAGTCAGATTTTATACTTTAAGACATTTCGATTAACGATCGTCGTTTGTTTCGCCGTGTTATTTTGTAAACAAACGTTCTCTGTTGCCATTTTCATTTCAGACATTTCTTATTGAAACGATGCAATGCGTAGTAAATGCGTTAAATATTTCTTATCTAAAATTTATATTTTAAAACATTTCAGTGAAATTAACATCGTCTTCAGATTATAAACAGACGTTATTTGTTGCTATTTTCATTTTAGAAATTTCTTATTAAAATGATGGAATTCTCCGATATATTTCCATAGTGGAGATTTAGACACATTACAGAATTTAAAAAAAAAAACCTTTTGTGTAATTTATATATTTGTGTGTGTTTAATTATTTCAAGTGACTCTAAAGTGGGCGTGGCATTTTTTCCACTAGCGTGAAAAATCAGAATAATATTGAATTATTTAATTTTTTTTTTTTTTGCTCATCAGACGACAGTAGCAGCGAGTGGCAGTAGTTACACAAGTTTGAATTTGAAACATTGTTTTGTTGTTTCCTAAAAGAAGCAATAATCTGTTACTGTATTTTATATTGTTCTTAATTTTATAATTCACGATGTACTTTTAAAAGCATAAAAATTAGTATATCTTAACTAAAAAGAATCAGTCTAAACTTAAGCATAGTTTTGCGATTTATTTACGGTTAACTATGTTTGTGTTTAGCTATTCCATTTGCTTGTTTTAAAAAATGATTTTTTAAAGGTTTTTTTTGGTGCTTTCTGGTAAAATAGCACTTAAAAATTAAAAAAAAGAAACAAAAACTTAACTGTAAATAGCATACTTTTTCTATAAATTGGTCAATTTGAAGTAATTTTTATTGAAATTTAGCTAAAATGCCTATAACTGCATAAAAATCTTAATGCTACTATTTTAATTTCCCAAGCACAATTCTAAAAATGTTATAAAATACGCAGCCCTACTTTCCGATTTAGTACAAGAATTTAAAATTGATTTCAGGACTTCGGGGAAAATAAACAATTTTTGTTTTTGCATGTTTTCTATTCTATTTACAGTCGATATAGATATAATGCTAGCAAATTGTCAAATGGAATGCATAGAGTTGCAATCTGACATTTAACTTAAAGAGAAATTCAATCGAGTCTCTTTGTTGTACTCATAAATCATACCTGCCCAGATATAAATATCCTTCACTGCATAGTCAAGCGTTATTCTGGTCATCAACGTTTGGAAGCACGTACATCTGAGAACAACTATTTTCAAGAGATTCAACTATTTTGAAGCACACTAAGAGTCAAATTCGAACCAAAATTTATTCGTTGTTTTTTAGTATTGATGTGTATGACATTTCCCATCCCTTTTTTATACTATGTTTAATTTTTCATGCAGAGTTCACAAGGCAAAAGACAATTTGACAATTTTACTTTTCAGCTTTTAGTGATGAAAGGCTGAATCTATCTAAATTCTGAGATGTGTATAACATTTCACATGTTTTTTTCCTATGCTATTTATACTGTGTTTAGTTTTTAAGTTGACTTTGGTTAACAAACATTCATATTGAACCCCGAATCAAGAAACGAGAAACATAGTTTATGAAGGTACTTCAGATGATATTTGGATCAGTTTAATTGAACAGAGATTTATATGGAGTTTAATAAGGACAGAATGTTTCTATTATTGCCACAGAATCTTACATTTATGGTGCGTGTAGCCCAAACTGCAGATTTCTGTTAATTTTTTCATCAGTCAGTGCCTTTAACAAATACTTTAATACTTTATTTATATATTTTTTTGGCTACAGAATCCTGCATTTATGGAGGTATTTATATGGACAATTAGACATTTTTACTTTTAAGCTTTTAGTGATTTATTATAAATGTATATATTTTATGATATTTATACTGTTATTAAATCTATGTTATTTATACTGTGTTTAGTTTTTAAATTACTTTTTGTTAACAAACATTAGACAATTTGACATTTTTAATTTAAACTTGAAAAATGAAAGGCTGAATCTACTAAAATTCTGAGATGTGTATAACATTTCACATGTTTTTTTTAAATGTTATTTATGCTGTGTTTACTTTTTTAATCAATTTTGTTTAACAAACATTCGACAAAATGACATTTTTACTTTTCAGCTTTACTTTTTAAAACTCTTAACTTTCCAAGAGACAATTTGACATTTTTTCCTTTTCAGCTTTTAATGGTTTATTATAAATGTATATATTTTATGTTTTACTTTTCAGCTTCTTTTGCTCCAAAGATGAAAGGTTAAATCTAGATGAATTCTGAGGAGTTAATTATAAATTTATATATTTTTATATTGGATTTTTTAAAAATTATTTGGGTGTATAACATTTTACATGCTTATTTTTCTATGTTATTTATACTGTGTTTAGTCTTTAAATTGATTTTGGTTAACAAACATTCGACAAATTGACATTTTTACTTTTCAGCTTTACTTTCCAAAAGACAATTTGACATTTTTCCTTTTCAGCTTTTAGTGGTTTATTATAAATGTATGTATATTTTATGTTTTACTTATCAGCTTCATTTGCTCCAAACATAGAAGGTTAAATCTTGCTAAATTGTTTAGATTTTAAATTGATTTTGGATAACAAACATTCCACAATTTGACATTTTACTTTACAGCTTTTAGTGGTACAATGATGAAAGACTGCATCTAACCAAAATACTGAGATATGTATAACATTTCACATGCTTTTTTTTTGGCTATGTAATTTATACTGTGTTAAGTTTTTAAATTGATTTTGGTTAACAAACATTCCACAATTTGACATTTTTACTTTACAGCTTTTAGTGGTACAATGATGAAAGACTGCATCTACCAAAATACTGAGATATGTATAACATTTCACATGCTTTTTTTTGGCTAATTTATACTGTGTTAATTTTTTAAATTGATTTTGGTTAACAAACCTTCTTAAAATTCCGGGCAACGCCGGGTACTTCAGCTAGTAAATAATATATCTAAAAATAATTATGAGCTAGTCAAGAATTTATTTCATCATGATTAAATAATTTATGTACGATATCCTATCTTGTATACTTCTTGTCCGAGTCTCTGACCTTTGTCTGATAAATCACACAGATGTTACTCTTCATCACTGTTCAGTTAGTAATCGTAGATGATTATAGCTATCGGAATAACGTAACATCGGTAATCATATAACACGTTGGTTATTGAAGAGGCTTCCTTACGTTCAATAACCTTTGAGGTTATTGAACGTAACTAGCAGAGAAAAACTCGCCACGATATCCAACACATCTTACAAATTACTCTGATTGTAAAATACTGGTAGTGAGATATTTTGACTTGCGAACTGACAGGGAAATTATCATAAAAATATCATAGAAAAATAATTGCAAATTTTTTTTTATCTATATATATGAAGCAGTTCCGTAACTGACTGACTGACTTACTGACTGATAGATAACGCACAGACCAAACCGCTGGACCTAAAGGGCTAAAATTTTGCATAGCTATTCCTCTTATAGTGTAGGGGTGCACTAAGAAAGATTTTTGAAAAATTCTTCTTAGATTTTTTAAATTAAATTTTTAAGCTGTTTTAGTAACTATTTTTTAAGTTTGCATTTAAAATAATAATCTGGGGGTTATAAAATTTATATCACGAGAAAGGTCAGAAAAATTCCTTTAAAATGAAATCTTTTTCGAATCTTTACCTCCATTTTCTGATTTTTGGTGAATTTTTAGAATTTAATTTATTAAATGGTGATCACGTGGTTTCTTTTCTTTTTGTGATACTTTAAACTAATTTTGCGTCACGTGCATAACAACGAAATAGACAAAAAAAAATTTCTTTCTAATGCGGCAGACGATTGGACATTATCCAAAAAAACATTAAAATACAGTAAAAGAAATGTTCCTCAAACTGTACTATATTAACTGTACTATATTCTTTAATATGTTCTATTAGATTTAATTTGAATATTTTCTTCTACATTATTTTGTCTATACAAAAATCCGTTACGATTTTTTTTAAAATATATTATTTGTTTTTTATGGCATTAATTGCATACATTGACCGTTGTATTTAACTTGAATGTACTCCGTAGCGAAGCACGGGTATTTAGCTCGTATGCAATTGAATCTTAAGTGATACGAGATGCGATTTAGATAAATTCCTCCTTTAAAACACAGAGAAAAAAATCACGAAATTTCTCTATCGAACTAATATCTCTCTGATATATATATATATATATATATACAGTCGAACCTCCATATATCGAACTTCCCCATATCGAAATTTTCTATATATCGAACTCTTAGCAAATCTCCATGTTCATTACATAGCAAAACTGTTTCTATATATCGAAAAAATCTCTATATCAAAATTTTTTTTCAAGACATATTGGGAGATTTTATTCCACTTTAGAATAAAATCTCCCAATTTTTGGAGTTTTAAACAATACGTCGTGGACTTCAATTCGCGGAAAATGTCCCTGATGAAGTTTTTAGTGCACTGAATAAATGCGAACATTTCTTTGATGAACTTTCCGCAAAACTGGCTGTTCAGCAAGATATTCGTAGTTTTTTTTTTAAAGAATGTAACTTTAATCATTGTAACCACTGTCTGGATTATGTTTTTTTTTTTTTTTTAAGGGATGTAGTACTCAATAAATCTTTCATATTAATTCATTTTTTAGTTATTAACTTTCATTTAATGTGATTCGCATATAAATTAATAATGGAGTTTCGTATACGATAATTAGCTTTAATTTCAATGTTTTAGGAGAACTATGATAAAACTAAGATCAATTCTATATATCAAAATTTTTATATATCGAATTTTTTCCCGACAATTTGCTACTTCGATATATGGAGGTTCGACTGTATTTATTTATATATATATATATATATATATATATATATATATATATATATAGCAAAAAATTTAAGTTTAGGATTAATAGCCTAAAATACCTTTACCTTTTTCCTACCATTAAATTCCATAAAGTACCTACTAAATTTAGGTTCGTTACTGGTTGTACGAATTGTTATAACACTTTGTTCAGTAAAATGTTTTTAAGCTATTTAAAAATCATTCTAAATAAAATCAGGGTTACAGAAAATAGCTTTATTATAAATAATAACCAGGATGTTCTACAATTTTTAAAGTGTAAGAATATAGATAGCATTTTGAAAACCTTTTTACTCGTATTCCCCATGATAACTTAATGAATATCTGCTCAGAAATTTATGATGCCTATCTGGATAGTACTTTAATCTTAAAATGTGACTGGATTGATTTATGTAAATTTAATATTTTTGAAAACTACATCTTTAATGGCATGAGTTTCTTTAAACAGATAAAAGGTATCCTTATGAGAAATACCTTTTCTAGCGCCTTTGCAAACCTTTTCTTGCATTCTTACGAAACTAAATTTCTTAACCCAAATAATGTTACCGGATTTTAGGTATATTGATGACCTCATAATTTTTAACTGTAACGATTTGGAATTTCTTAATCAAATCTACCCAAAGGAACTAACTTTAAACAGGACTAATGAAAATAATCATTTTGCGACTTATCTGGATTTAAAAATTAAAATTCAAAATAGCGAATTAAAAATTGGGATATATGATAAAAGACTAGATTTTAAATTTGAGGTTATCACGTTTACCAATTTCCATAGCAACCTGAACTATAAAATTTATTATAATAATTTTTACTCACAACTATACAGAATAAAAAACATTTGTAATAACGCTGAAGATTTTTTGGAGGCATGTAACATTTTCGAGGAAAACCTAAGTAAGAACAATTTCCCTAAAAATTTCGGCAATCTTAAAGTTTTTAAAAAATGGCATTTAGACTCAGGTATATTTCAAAGACGTTTAGGATAGGGTTTATGTTTTCATATTTTTTTTAACTTCAATAGGGTGTAGCGCTGTGGTTTTGCTACAATGACGTAACTACTAGGGGAAAATCGGTTGCTGTTTCGCCATAACCGTCACTTACGGAATTAGGGTATGTATGCATCTTTGTCTTTTCATTAGGATTGTATGTGTACTTGCATGTAAGGTTCGTTGAGCCCTTACTGCAAGTTGTCCGTGTCTTTTCATTTTCTTTTGACTAACTATTTCAATGGGGATCTCGGGGTCTTGGGATATCTTTTGGTTACACCTGCATCCTATTCAGAAAGTTCCCCTTGAGGTAACTGATTTGGTTAGGCTCCCCGATGACGAGACCAGTCGGTTACCTCGTCATCTGGTTTAGTTCCGGCACTACTACAGAATCTTGCCTCTGGTGCGTGGAGCCCTGAGTACTTGATTTCTGTTTTCTGTCTACATTCTTCTTATAATTATCTAGCTCTGTTATTTTTAGTTTTATATATATATATATATATATATATATATATATATATATATATATATATATATATATATATATATATATATATATATATATATATATATATATATATATATATATATATATATCTATGTATGTATGTGAAGCCCGGTGGCGTAGTGGTTAACAGCGTCAAGCTGCCATCCCACAGGTCCAGGGTTCAACCCTGTGACTGGGCAAGGTCGACGTTGAATAATCCAAATATTCCCTCATTGTTCTTCGGAGAATTTTCCGTTACAGAAGACACATTCAGCGTCTTTGTTTTCCGGTTCTTTAGTTCAGTGCTCCCCAACCTTTTAATCGCCGCAGACCGGTCAATGTTTGATAATTTTACCGCGGCCCGCTGAGGGAGGCTATGACTACAATTTTAATTCATAATTTTGAAATGTTTAATAAACAATAAACTAATTTGAAATAGTTACAAGAATTCTTCTGTTACAAAGGTATAAATTAGCACAAATCCGACAAAGTCGCACTAAACCGAGAGAAAAACACCACAGTAAATAAAATGGAAATAATTTAATGTTCCTTGGGCGGCCCGGTACCATTTGATCCACTGCTTTAGTTGATGGCATGAAGTCCATTACAGATGATACATCAGAATGGAAAGATTCATCTCTGCTAACACTGGAGTCATCTCTAGTAGGTTTAGGTCTAGAAGATCGGTCTAAGTTTAATTTCTTAACAGGAGGTCTTTGAATGTTCAGTTTCTTTGGTTGTTTTGAAGCTTCTGGTTCCTCCTTTATGTCCTTTTCTTTCAGTTTCATCCTCTAACTCTTTTTTTATATGGGGAGTAGGTTATTATAGAAGATCTAGCTTTCCTGCCTATAAGGGAATTATGGAATACCTAGTATTCCATAATACCATAAATTGATGGACATAATTGATGGTATTGATTCCATAAATTGATGGACAAAACATTGTCAGCTAAAAAACGACAACATTATAACAAATTGCAATTTTTTTAGTGTACATTATGCTTAACATCAATGTTCAAGTCGCACGTGTACTAGTAGGTTAAAATGTTTGAAAACTTGCCTGCAAAAACTCTTGAAAATCACAAAACACATTTTGTTCTGTAGCAAGTGGTACAACAACAACAACAAGCGGTCAACTCTCAGTGTACTGCATCATGGGAGTCTTTCTTGAGTAGTTCATGATATTCCCACGTGATAGCAGCACCAAACAGAGCTGAAACCTCGGTATTACATATTGCCCGACTATTCCATAATACCCTCCTCTCCTCTATGCATGTATGTATATATATATATATATACACTGAAGTGCCACTGAATTAGGGATAGCAAAGCCTATGCAAATTGTGTAGCGCTGCGCATCATGTATGCGCATGTGAGGGCGCTGTGGTAACTGCATATATATAGCGCGTACTGTGTTGTTCTGAATTAGTTCTTGGAATTGCCAGTATGGGTAAACTGCCTGATTTAGACGCCTTCGATCGCGGACAAATCGTAGGTGCGCGACGCATGGGCCATTGAATTTCCGAAATCGTCAGACAGCTAGGATTTTCAAGGTCGACAGTGTTAAGAGTATACCAAGAATACATGGATGGTGGTAAAAAAACTAGCGATCGGGAAAACTGTAAAGGACAATTAGCCTTGACAGTGCGTGGTGAGAGGCAGCTCAGGCGTATTGTACGTAGCCAGCGAGGCCAAACATTAGCTGAAATTACCACCCAGTTTAATGACGGTGCCAGTCGTACAGTCAGTAAACGGACTGTGCAACGCTCGCTTCACCGTATGGGTTTCGGGAGTCGTCGACCTACGAGAGTACCATTGCTCTATGCTCGCCATCGGGCTGCACGTCTTGCCTGGGCAAGAGAGCACAGAGACTGGAGTGTAGAGGACTGGAAACGAGTAGAATGGAGTGATGAGTCTCGATTCCGACTACTTAACGCCGACGGGAGGCTGAGAATATGGCGTCAGGCTCATGAAGCCATGGATCCTGCATGCCTGGCTGGAACTGTACAAGGGCATGGTGGCTCAATCATGGTCTGGGGTGTTTTTTCGTGGCACAGTTTGGGATCTTTGGTGCGTGTACCAACCTCCCTCAATGCAATTCGGTACGTAGAGTTGCTGGGTGATCACCTCCATCCGTTTATGCTGTTCTGTTATCCGCACAGTAATGGAGTTTTCCAGCAAGACAACTGTACCTCTCACAAGTCCCGGTTGGCTACTGGCTGGTTGGATGAGCATTCCTCTGACTTCTCTGTCATGAATTGGCCACCTAGAAGCCCAGACTTAAATCCTATTGAGCATCTTTGGGATGTTTTGGAACAAGGCGTGAAAGACCATCACACAGCACCAAAGAACCTTACTGAATTATGGACAGCTTTAGCCAATATTTGGCAAGCCATTCCCGTGGAACGTTTCCAGAAACTTGTTGAATCTATGCCTCGTCGTGTGGCAGCCGTTATCAAGGCCAGAGGAGGCCCAACTCGTTGCTAGGTAGGTATCCCTAATTCAGTGGCACTTCAGTGCATATATATATATATATATATAGAAAGCAGAACTGAACTCTTAACTATGAACTGTAAACTTCCTAAAATGTTATCTGTAAACGCATATAATGTCTGGCGCAAGAGGGCGCCGCTAGCACGAACATTATCACGACCCCTCTACTCTGTTTGGGGAGAATATTAAGACTCCCGCTTTGGATTCCGTCGTAGACGGACTACGTTTTTTTTTCAATTCTAAATGTAAATAAACTTTAATTGTTCATTGTTATTTACGATGGTTGTTAGTTTATGTTGTGGATGTTTTACTCCAACCCTGCGCCCCATATATATATATATATATATATATATATATATATATATATATATATATATATATATATATATATATATATATATACATTCTTGGGGCCGTAGTTTTGGGATACATGCTATCCCAACCGGTAAGGAAAAGCTTAATATTACTATTGTGGTTTCCTCCAATGGAATAAAGCAATTTAACTTAGGTAAGAGTTTTTCTAAAAGGAGTGGGATGGGGGGGGGCGCAGGATGCGTGAAATTCATTAAAGGGGGTCGCGACTTCAAAAACGTTGGAAAACCCTGGTTTAATGGCAATGTTGGCACTACTAACAAAGAGATGTTATCATTGAACTATTTTTCTCTGCATTCAAGCATCGGTTTTTGACTTCGTGTGTTGGTTTTCAGTTTCAACGCAAATCAAATTTGCTGCAATTTTCTTTTAATAATCCAGTAATACACATGCATGTATGTATGTATGTATTGTAACGACTCCCGTACGATAGCGAATATTTTATGCGTGGAAATTCCGGGAAGACCAACCAACAGGCGGTTTGTGCACATAATTGATTTGGACGACTGCAGACAGACAGTCGCCCGACTTTAATTTGATGACTTTAATTTAATAATAATATCATTAAATTACATATTATTTAATACATAATATTAGTTACATATTAATATTAATAGTAATATGTTATATGTAATATTAACATTTAATTTTAAATATATTATTTTTAGATTTATTATATCACGAAAGGAATATGTAAGCAATGAATATTTTAAAAATTAAATATTAATATTAAATATTAATATTTAATTTTAAATATATTATTTTTAGGTTTATAATATCACGAAAGGAATATGTAAGCAATGGATATTTTAAAAATTAAATATAATATTAAATATTAATATTTAATTTTAAATATATTATTTTTAGGTTAATAATATCACGAAAGGAATATGTAAGCAATGAATATTTTAAAAATTAAATATTAATATTAAATATTGATATTTAATTTTAAATATATTATTTTTAGATGTATAATATCACGAAAGGAATATGTAAGCAATGAATATTTTAATATTAAATATTAATTTTAAATATTAATATTTAATTTTTTAAATATTATTTTTAGATTTATAATATCACGAAAGGAATATGTAAGCAATGAATATTTTAAAATTAAATATTAATTTAAAATATTAATATTTAATTTTTAAAATATTATTTTAGATTTATAATATCTCGAAAGGAATATGTAAGCAATGAATATTATAAAAATTAAATATTAATTTTGAAAATTAAATATTAATATTTATTTAATTTTTTAAATAATAAGTAATTTATTTGTTAGAAAGAAAATTTTTTTTCGCTTTCTCATCCCATTTTCTCGCGGCCCTTGAATTCAGCCAAAAACAGGAATTTCTAGAGGTTTCTGATTTCTGCACTTTGACATAGATAACCTCGTAAGAATAAATTTAATTTTGTTTTAAATTTTTTTATTTATCTTTTTGAAAAGACAGACTGATGCAAATGCCACTAGCTGTTATTCGTCTCTTCGGTGACCAGAGATGTAGCAATGGGCGAATTCAAATAATAACAATAACGACAAAAATAACTACAATAAAGGACATAGTGGCATTTAACGTAACTACATATGAATAAAAATGAGGAAATACAGTAAGTATATTAAAATGAAAATTTCTCAATCGACTTATGCCCAATTCGATATTACGGAGGGCCCAACAGCACTCTAGCAGGGCCTTTTTATAGCATGGGCAAATCGGGACTTTGCCCAGGGCCCCCTGAAACTAGGGGGGCCCAAAAAAACCCTTGGTGTATGCACCTAGTACTTCTAATAGTATGTACTTTTATAAATGTCCGTAAGGGGGGCCCCCAAATAGCATATGCCCCGGGGCCCCCAGCGTTCATAATCGGGCCCTGCACTCTAGCCCAGGGGCCTACAATATCTTATTACGGCCCTGGGGGGGGGGGGAATCTAAAACTAGTATCCCGCCAAAATTTCACATTTTACTGTGTTACATCGCCATAATACTCGAATTCAGTAGCATACACTGTGATTAATTCATCATAAACTCTATCATTTACAGGAAGCTTACAGTAAAAAGAAGGCCTCTTGTTACCACAATCAAATAAAAAGGAAAGTGGCAATTGCTACGATCCAATTAAAAGATTATCAGTTGCCATTACGAACAATTCACAAATGTCGCCAACAATTGTCGCCGTCCTTTTTTATTTGATTGTGGTTATCAATAAGCCTTTGTTTTACTAATCATATACTGTAATTGAAAATAATTAAAGGTTCTCTAACCGTATTTAATTACTGTAACTCAACATTTCAAAAGCTTCCACAAACGTATTCACCGTTACACAATTTCAAAAAATACAATATTCTTCAGTAAATTCTGCAAAACGACCGACAGAAGTTGTGGTTCAATTGTGCTTCCTGAGCCAAGCCCTCTAACGCAGTTTCCTCTTTCTGCAGTTTCATCTTTCACGGTGTAAAACGACCCATTTTTGCTTATTTTTGTTTATAATATAGATGAAATAATTCCGATATCAGAGTAATTCCTTTTTTTTCATTGCATTAAAAAGAGAAAATAAAAATTTGTTTACGTTTCCTTACATATACTTATGGTACTTTCTTACAAAATAATCATTGAAATAATTCCGGTATCAGAGAAATGTCTTTTCAGTGTATTAACGAGAGAAAACAATAATACGTTTACATTTCCTTACATATAGTCCATCTAGAATTATGGTACATTCTTACAGAATAATCATTAGATTAATTCCAGTACCACATAAATCCTTTTCTTATTGCATAAAAGTGAGAAAATAAAAAAATACGTTTATATTTCCTTAAATTTAGTCACTAAAGAATTATGGTACTTTGTTACAAAATAATCATTGGAATAATTCTAGTATCACATAAATCCTTTTCTTATTGCATAAAAGTGAGAAAATAAAAAAAAAATACGTTTATATTTCCTTACATTTAGTCACTAAAGAATTATGGTACTTTCTTACAAAATAATCATTGGAATAATTCCAGTAACACAGAAATCTTTTTTTCATAGCATGAAAGGGAGAAAATAAAAAATACTTTTATATTTTCTTACATTTAGTCACTAAAGAATTATGGTACTTTCTTTTAAAATAATCATTGTAATAAATCCAGTAACACAGAAATCCTTTTGTCATAGCTTAAAAGGGAAAAAATAAAAAATATGTTTATATTTCCTTACATTTAGTCACTAAAGAATTATGGTACTTTCTTACAAAATAGTCATTTAAATAATTCCGGTAATCACATAAATCCTTATCTTATTGCATAAAAGGGAGGAAATAATAATAAAAAAAAGTTTATATTTCCTTACATTTAGGCTCTAAAGAATTGTGGTACTTTCTTACAAAATAATCATTGGAATAATTCAAGTAACACAGAAATCTTTTTCTCATAGCATCAAAGGGAGAAAATAAAAATACGTTTATATTTCCTTACATTTAGTCACTAAAGAATTATGGTATTTTGCTACACAATAATCATTTAAAAAATTCCGGTATCATATAAAAAATTTTCTCGTTGCATAGAGGGCGAAAATAAAAAATACACGTATATTTCCTCACATTTAGTCACTTAAGAATTATGGTACTTTCTTTCAAAATAATCATTGGAATAATTCCGGTATGACAAAAATTCCTTTTCTCGTTGCTTTATAGCGAGAAAATAAAAATATGTTTACATTTCCTTACATATCATCACTCAAGAATTATGGTGCTTTCTTTCAAAATATATATTGGAGTATTAACAATTTGTGTAAACTGATATCCGAAAGGTATTATGGCGTGAAATTTTTAAAAAAATTGTAAATACATATTCTGATTGTGAAACACAGAGCTCTCAACTTCCTTTCAACTTTATTATCAACAACTGCTGATCGCCTCTCAATCCACAAAAAGGTTTTGCTACATGTAAAAATATTATTTCCAGTTCATTAACAAACTTTTTTTTATTTTAAAAATATAATTGTGAAAGTTTCGACATGCGTTCATTAAATATATAATATGTAATTGCTGTATTAAAGTTTCGATTTTTAATTCTAGATTTGGTGTTTATAGGTACTTTAAAATCCGAATTCAACGTTCGAACCCTGACCTTTAAATACATTTTTCTTATGTAAAGGTAATTTCTGCAAGTTGCCATCAAACACGAAAAAAAATATCCATGTATTAGAAACTGCTAGGATTTACATATATATGTTAATAAATTAATTTACAGCAAATGATGCATTAATGTCTTAGAAAAGTAACCAGATTTTTTTACTTTACGATATTTACATCTGCTTATGAGAAATGTTTGTTATTTAAACAGCAAAAGACAAAATTATGTGAGAAACTAAGACAAAAACTATATACTGGGTAGTAGAAAATTTTTGTTATAATGCAGAAATAGCACACATTCAAATAAAATGCTTATATACAAAAAAATAAAATTTTACATTGTCACTGCAACGGTTTTTGATTTATTGTGATTAAATGTGATTTTAATATTTCGAATATAAGTATATTTAATATACAATTTAAAAGGACTAAACGTTTTATTTGCTATACAACTTTCACATGATGATATAGGATGTTTTGGAAACATAATATAAACTAAAGATTTTTATGACTCTGGTAAACAGATACATTGGGTGGGGTACAGTTTGTTTTTTTAAGATAACGCTTTTATTTTTAAAGTTACATTAATATTGATAAACTTACAACGTTAAGAACAATTCATGTAAGTACTGAATATACGATACATATAATACATCCATTTTAAGCATCTTCTGGAGAAATTAAGTAAATGTAAACATATGTTTATATGTGAACAATTGATTAAGTTACCGGTATCAGAATTCCGAAATTTGCTATGACACAGAAAATAACAGGAAAATAGATAAATGCTTAGTTAAATAAAAACCTGTAAACTTAAATGCTTTACAGATTCTACACGTATACAGCTCAATTCAAAAAGAATAAAAATAGATATTGATATGTCATTGCATACACAACTACACGGATTTTTGGATGATAAACTTAAAGCATAAGAAAATAAATAATTGGAAAAATTTGACTCACTCATAAATCAACTGCTTTAAGTTTACTCCAGAAACACCTTTTATTACATTTTTATGGCATGAATGTCATCTTTTGGAACACTGCACATGAACACCCAACCTATATGCTCAGAGTTCATAATTTAAAAGGATTATGAAGTAGAAAATAGTAGTAACATTGAC
The DNA here is from genome assembly GCA_907164885.2 of Dolomedes plantarius. Taxonomy (NCBI): domain Eukaryota; kingdom Metazoa; phylum Arthropoda; class Arachnida; order Araneae; family Dolomedidae; genus Dolomedes; species Dolomedes plantarius. The sequence goes on from OU015502.1 coordinate 126,025,284, forward strand.
CGCCAGATGGCAGCGTACTTCCGATACGTAAAAATCCGCTTATCTTAGCTCCTTCGGGCAGCGCCAATGCAGCGGTTTTGTTTGTTTATTTGTTTTGGTAAAAATAGTAGTTTAGCAGCGTCACGCAGATTTTTTTTTTTTTTTTTTTTTTTTTTTTTTTTTTTTTTTTTTTTACTACGACCGTGGCTCCTCGAAGAAACAGAACTGAACGTCTCAAGTCGCAAAATGAAAAGGTGTTTACTCACAGTTACAAAGCGTTTTTGCCAAACTATTGTACATATATGAGAACCAAAAATTATCTGTATATGAAGGTTTTGAAGTTGAAAATTTGGTTTTAAGGGGAAATATAGGTAATAACGGATCAAAGCAAAATGTTATTTTTATGAAACAATAAAAGAAGAGAAAATACTAGAAGACTGTTTTCGGCACGGTGCCAAAGAACGAATGCATCGTCTTTCTTGCTGGGAACGTGCTGTGAGAATGCAAACTTCAAATCAAAACTGTCGTAAAACAAGTGTGTGCTCATACAAATAATGGGTATCTCCTAAAATCCCCAATGTGGATGGAGACTGAAAATTTATATCCCTAAATGAAATTCATAGAAGATCCTTCAGAGTAGGTATAAACAATGTGATAAAACAACCCAAACGTGTTTGATGATCAGACAATTGATTTAATTCAAGAGTCATTGCCTTATAGAATACGATTCTAGATACTGCCTGGGCATCACTGAACCAGCGTTTTAAACTACAGGAAATTTACTACCGCAATTTCAGATTTTATGTAGTATTGTAGAATTTGCTAAAGAGAATCTAAAACAAAATAAGTGTTGATTTGGCTAAAATTTTTAAACCATGGTGACAACAAAGATGTCGAGATACTGAACTCCATGACGAAATAAGTCGTTTTCACCCAGGATAAAAACTATTTTGCCCAGAAAACGTTGTTGACCATATGCGTGCGTTAGTGAAGTGGCTGTGAACATTCTTTTCTAAATAAATTTTTAAAGAGGTACAGGGCTAGTCAGTTGTATCAGGTCAGGTCCAGTCTAACAGCTGCGGGGCTCAATTTTAAACTTTTAAATGAAACATTTTCTGCTCTCAAGGAGGAATTTTTTTGCAGAGCTTCAGGTTCGTACCAAACAACATAGATAACATCTTAATAAAAAATATATCATTTTAAAACTATCTTTAAAACATCCGATGGACGAAATTTAAAAAAAAGATGTATGGGGGGGAGGGGGGTTATAGACCTATTTGAAATAACAGAAAGTAATGAAATTGTGGGTTTAAAAAATTTAATTAAAGCGTTGCATCGTTTGAACATCGCAGATCTTTAATTCCAAGTTTAAGCTATGGGAACTTTTCTGTCAGTATTTTGCTACATATCAACAAATGCATAGTCCGTAATTATTTGTTTTACGTATGACGTCTGACGTTCAAATAAAGACGCGTATTTTTCAAAACTTTCAACTTTTTAGTATCTAATTTTTTACAGATCATTAATAACATCTATATCACTACAAAATTAACAAATGCATATTCCGCAATTCTATGTTTTACGTATGATCAGGGCCCGATTTAGAAAATTCTTGACTATAGGCCCAACTTAGGATGGGGGCCCCCTAATACTGATGTGGGTGTAAAATTTCCAAAATTAACCCACAAAAAATTAATCATGAATCATTGTGAAAGGACCATTTTACCAAGAATTGGCTATTTGAAGCGTAGAAGCCTAAAACATTATCAAATAACAAAAAGCAATACAACATATTAACTTCATCATTAAAACACCAATATAATGAAACCAGAAAAACTTATTAATTCCTTATATACACTATAACATACATATAAAAAACCAATCAATCAATCAATCAAATTTGAAAGGATATATAAAAAAATTGCTATTAAAAAAGGTAAAATTTAAAAAAATTGAATTGGGAATTTTTTCTTTTTTTTCCTTTCGAAATTAAAATTTTTGGGCCCCCCCCCCCCAACATTCGGGGGTCCATAGGCCCGGACCTACCGGGCCTAATGGAAAATCAGGGCCTGCGTATGATGTCTGACGTTCAAATAAAGAGCGCTTATTTTTCAAAATTTTGAACTTTTCAGTATTTAATTTTTTACAGGTCGTTAATAATATATTTATCACTACAAAGTTGAACATTTTTTTAAGAAATAAGTAAATTAAAAACAATTGCGAGCATTGCATTTAAAGACATAGCTTCAAATGCCGGAATACAAGTATACGCATTTGCTGAACAGTAATTAGAAAACTGCTGGGAGGAATATTCCTAGATTAACACTTGGATTGAAGATTTGCAATTTCAACTGATGAACCACTCTAGAAGATGAATCAAATGCATCTAAGTATATTTTAGTTTAAACTTTTCCTTACGGGGTGGGATAGCATGTATCCCAAGAATACAGGGGCCCAGGAATATATATATATATATATATATATATATATATATATATATATATATATATATATATATATATATATATATATATATATATATATATATATATATATATATGTGTATATATATATATATATATATATATATATATGTGTGTGTGTGTATATATATATATATATATATATATATATATATATATATATATATATATATATACACATATATATATATATATATATATATATATATATATATATATATATATATATATATATACATATATATATATATATATATATATATATATATATATATACATATATATATATATATACATATATATATACATATATATATATATATATATATATATATATATATATATATATATATATATATATATATACATATATATATATATATATATATATATATATATATATATATAAAATCCCCTTATTGGCCGTTTTCACAAAGGGGGTATGGAATTTCCCGTTCTAAAGAGGGAATTCAAAAAATTGGCCCCGTAAGCTAAAGGTTAAAACTGCTCACAAGTGAGCTTTCAAGTACACAAATTAATATGCCGTTTGCCTTTGAAAAGTAAAATATTCCACTTATTTTTTGAGACTGGAAAATGCGGCTTAAAAACTATTCATTTAATTTATTTATTTATTAAAAAAAATCAAATTGCACAGCATTGTTGGAAACAAATACAGTGGAATCTCTATCCATCGTTTTTAAAGGTACCTAAACGATTTACTAACTAAAAGGTGCTGCAAGGGGTTCCCAACATCGACCTCTTTTAAAAGAATGATTTTCTTCATCGACCCCCCCCCCCCGCATTTTTGTCTATAATATACAATATATAACATAATTATAATGCTAATTATAATTATAATTGCACATAAAACACAATTATAATCTATATATATAAAACAGTTCCGTAACTGACTCACTGACATACAACGCACAGGCCAGACCGCTGGACCTAAAGGGCTGAAATTTTGCATGGCGATTCTTCTTATAGTGTAGGGGTGCACTAAGAGAGATTTTTGAAAAATTCTTAGATTTTTTAAATTAAATTTTTGAGCTGTTTTAGTAACTTTTTTTAAGTTTGCATTTAAAATAATAATTTGAGGGTTTTAAAATTATATCACGGGAAAGATCATAAAAATTCCTTTAAAATGAAATCTTTTTCGAATCTTTACCTCTATTTTCTGATTTTTGGTGAATTTTTAAAGATTAATTTTTACAATTTAATTTATTAAATGCTGATCACGTGATTTCTTTTTCTGGTACTTTAAATAAATTTATCGTCACGTGCATAACAACTAAATAGACAAAAAAATATTTTTTTTCTTGCTAATGCGGCAGACGATTGGACATTATTTTGTCTAGAAAAATATTCCTTACGATTTTTTTATAAATATATATATTTTTTCTACATCAATTGTATATATAGATCGTCGTATTTATTATAAATATATATATATATTGGCATTAATTGCATATATTGACCATTGTATTTCATTTGAATGTACTCAGTAGCGAAGTGCGGGTTTTCAGCTAGTTTCACATAAAACACTTAAAGATAACAATTAGACTTAGAATATGAACAAAAAATTAGAAAAAGTGGTTCATTAGGTTTATGTTTTATTATTTTTGAACTATTTCCATTTTTAATTACACAAATATAAACAAGATTTCAGAAACACAGATTGTAATTGCACAAACATCGGAAACAGCATACGTATACGTATGCGGGAAAATTATCGATGCGGTAACATAAGAAAGGAATATTATCATCGGGTCTAGATAAAATGAACGACACATACGGGAAAACGATTATTTGGGGAACGATAGATCGAGGTTCCACTGTATAAAATTATATACATTGTATCCGTGCTAAAAGTATCTAAAAGCTATAGCTACTTTTTACGGAACTACCCATTAGAATTTTTAGAAAAATTATTTAAATAGAAAGAACATCTCACCAAGTTTTAATATCAATCATGGATTTCGATCGTAGTATCATAGATTTCGATGTGTGCGCCTTTTGTAGCACGACAAACGTCTAAATGGTAATCCAGTGCTCTCCAAATATTTCGTGGCATATCAGGAGTTATTAGACTTTTTTGCTTGGGGATTCATTAAATCCGTCGTGTATAAACAAAAAATTGAAGCTGGGGATGAGTTGAAGAAGCGTATCTTTCAAGCAATTCGTCTAATAACTCCTGATACGCCACGAAAGACTCGGAGAGAACTGGATTACTATTTAGACGTTTGTCGTGCTACATAAGGTTTACACATCTAAATCTATGATACTACGATCGAAATCTATGATTGATATTAAAACTTGGTGAGATGTTCTTTCTATTTAGATATTTTTTTTTAAAAAATTCTAATGGGTAATTCCGTAAAAATAAGCCGCAACTGTTGGATACTTTTAGCCGGACACCCTGTATATGTAGCATTGCCGCCCAGAGGGGGGGGGGGACTGGGGCACTTTGCCCGAGGCCCCCAACTGCCGGAGGGGCCCCAAAAGATTTTTTAAAAATTATTTATTAGATTTCCTCCGAAAGAAAATTCTGAAACTTGTACCGTACTTCAAAATTTAAAATAATCTCCTGAAAAAAGGGCCCCCCCCCCCCAAAAAAAAAGAAAAAAATAAATAAATAAATAAATAAATAAATAAATAAAAATTATTCGATTAATCAGATTTCTTAGGGCCCCCAACAGAAGATTGCCCCAGGCCCCGTAAAGTCTCTGGGCGGCCCTGATATGTAATTACAAATAAAAATATGCATTGCTGACTTTTAAAGATTTTAGAAGAAAACAATAAAATGTTTTGCTCGTCCCTATAAAACCTTCAGCTAAGTGCTAGGAGCAGACTATTATGCCTCTTTATGTGTATTTTGGAAGATTAGACTAGATTACTCTTCCACGAGGCCCCTTTAAGCTCTAACCCGACTGCGTGTAATCGACCCAATCGGCCTGAAGACGATTCAAAAAAGTATTCACAAACGAGTATGCAACAAAGACAGCTTCGTAAACCTTGAGTCAGTCGCGACTGATCGTTGTGCTTGGAGAAAATCAGATGCAAAGGAGATTACAGTTAATTTATTTATTTATTTATTTATTTTTAACTTTGAAAGTAAGAAAGAAAACGTTTTGCGAATCAACTTGTTCAGAATATTTATGTATTTATTTTTCAGTTGTTGCAATTTTTTTTTCTATTTAAAACAAAGGCGCAATCTCCTTTGTCTAGTGTTTTGAGGTCATCCACAAGGAGCCTAAAAAACGATTACAGAAAAAAAAAAGTTATTTCAATGTAAATTAACATAAGTTAAAATACCTCTTACAGAAACGGACTTTGCTTTCTCCGAGAAATCAATTCTGGTTGTTCAATCACTTAAATTATTTAGAAACTAGTTGAAAACCCGCACTTCAGTACGGAGTACTTTCAAATTAAATACAACGGTCAATGTATGCAATTAATGCCAAAAAATTTATATATATATATATATATATATATATATATATATATATATATATATATATATATATATATATATATATATATATATATATATATAATAAATACGACGATCAATATATACAATTGATGTAGAAAAATATATATATATATTTATAAAAAAATCGTAAGGAATATTTTTATAGACAAAATAATGTCCAATCGTCTACCGCATTAGCAAGAAAAAAAAATATTTTTTTGTCTATTTAGTTGTTATGCACGTGACGATAAATTTATTGAAAGTACCAGAAAAAGAAATCACGTGATCGGCATTTAATAAATTGAATTCTAAAAATGAATCTTTAAAGATTCACCAAAAATCAGAAAATGGAGGTAAAGATTCGAAAAATATTTCATTTTAAAGGAATTTTTAGGATCTTTCTCGTGATATAAATATTATAACCTTCAAATTATTATTTTAAATGCAAAATTAAAAAAAGTTACAAAAACAGCTTAAAAATTTAATTTAAAACAATCTAAGAAGAATTTTTTTTTAATTTCTCTTTGTGCACCCCTACACTATAAGAAAAATCGCCATGCAAAATTTCAGTCCTTCAGGTCCAGCGGTTTGGTCTGTGCGTTGTATGTCAGTGAGTCAGTTACGGAACTGTTTTATATATATATAGATGAGCAACTTAGACGCGACATGTTTTTGTAAAGAGGAGCTCACTTTTCTGTTCGTTTGTTAGTTTGCTTTTTAACGTAGGATTTCGTTCCTCCATAGCGGTCCTGCGGAAAGGAAAATTTCAGACGCTGAAACTGTCCACCCGCCCACCCTCGCGAGTTATAATTTTGGCAGTGCGCCAAACCCAGTCTGTTTCACTTGGACAAGCAGTAGACAGTTAAGCAGAAAATTACCAACATGAGTCAAAATTATTACATACATATATGTATATACTAGCTGAAAACCCGCACTTCGCTACGGAGTACATTCAAATTAAATACAACGGTCAATGTATACAATTGATGTAATATATATATATATATATATATATATATATATATATATATATATATATATCGTAAGGGATATTTATTTTTTTTTGATAATATACAATCGTCTGTCGCATTAGAAAGAAAAAAAATTTTTTTTTGTCTATTTAGTTGCTATGAACGTGACGATGAATTTATTTAAAGTACCAGAAAAAGAAATCACGTGATCGGCATTTAATAAATTAAATTGTAAGAATTAATATTTAAAAATTCACCAAAAATCAGAAAATCGAGGTAAAGATTCGAAAAAGTTTTCATTTTAAAGGAATGTTTATGATCTTTCTCATGATATAAATTTTATAACCCTCAAATTATTATTTTAAGTGTAAACTTAAAAAAAGTTACTAAAACAGCTTAAAAATTTAATTTAAAAAAACCTAAGAAGAAGTTTTCAAAAATCTTTCTTAGTGCACCCGTACACCATAAGAAGAATCGCCATGCCAAATTTCAGCCCTCTAGGTCCAGCGGTTTGGTCTGTGCGTTGTATGTCAGTCAGTGAGTCAGTTACGGAACTGTTTTATATATATAGATATACATACAGACATATATATATATAGAGATGCATATATACATACAAAAGAGTAAGCAACGATAAGTAATCCTACGTTAATAACTCGCGGTAGTTTCCGTAGAAGATTCTACCTGAATTTTTTTTATTTTTTATTTTTTTTTTTTTACTGAAGTTTGCTTAACAGCCCTGGGTGTCCCAGAAATTAGGTTCTTTTCGTTTGCTCAGATTTTGTGTCAAAAAAATATACTATGAAGAAAAAGTACAGACAAATTACTGCCCCATTCAATGTAGGGAAAAAAAAATAGAACCAGTTTTAATTGGACCTAAGACCTTCGTAGAAACATAGTTCGGTCTAAAGAAATGTTTTATTTTAATTTTATTTTTTTTTAATGGAGGAAGAAGAAAAAAATATTGATGCAATAAATGTATAAGAAAAAAAACTGAAAATTAGTTTTTTGTCTTTTTACTGGAGGCTGCTTAACAACTCTGGTTAGCCCAGAATTTAGGTTCTTTACGTTTTCTCAAATTTTCCGTCAAAGAAAAAATGCTGTGAACATACTGTGAAAGTACAGACAAATTACTGCCCCATACAATGTAGGGAGAAAAAAAAATGAAAAACCAGTTTTAATTGGACCTAAGACCTTCATAGAAACATGGCTCAGTCTGAAGAAACGTTAAAAAAAATAAAATAAATGAATAAAAGAAAGAAGAAGAATATACAAGCAAAAAGTTACTAATTTTTTCTTAATCGTATTTGTTCGCCTTCCTATTGACCACCAATCTCCGTTCGTCTTTTCGTTTCCGAGGTTCACCCCTAGGCTAGGAGCAATTAAACGTGGGATAAATGTGCGCAGAGTTTCAATTATTACCCCACTAGTTGGAAAAATTCCCTCATAGTCCCAATCCATAAACCTGGTAAGCCACCTGACTCCCCCGATAGTTATCGCCCCATTAGCCTACTTAATACCCTAAGCAAATTAACTGAAAAATTTATAGCTAAAGAAATAAATACCCACCTCAACGATAATAATATCCTAGTCCCATATCAATTTGGCTTTCGTAAAAATCTCTCAGCTCCCCACCAAGTTTATAGAATCACCGAACACCTAGCCAAAGCCAAAAGTAATAATTATTCCACCGCGGCCATTTTCCTAGATATCCAAAAAGCATTTGATAAAGTCTATATCCCTGGCCTAATCCACAAAATTATTAATTATAACTTCCCCCCGCACATCACCAAATTAATTATCTCCTACCTCAGCAATAGAACGTTCCAAGTCAAAATTAACAACACCACTTCCGACAAAAAACCCATTCTCAGTGGCGTACCACAAGGTGCTATAATCTCTACTATTTTATTCAACTTGTACATCAACGATCTTCCAACACATATTAATTCTAATATAGCTATTTTTGCTGATGACACTGCCATTTATTGCACAAATAAAAACCTCAAATACGCTGTCACTACTCTCAACAAACACATCGACCGTGTCGCCATCTGGCTCAACAAATGGAAAATAAAACTTAACACTGACAAATGCGTAGCCGTCATGTTCACAAACAAATTCACCTCGTCCTATCATAACCTAAACGTTAAAATTAACAACACCATTATCCCCTGGTCTAACACTGTAAAATATCTCGGTGTTCATCTCGATAAAAAACTCACTTTCAAACATCATATTATACAGAGTAGACTAAAATTTCGAGCAGCCAGACGCGCACTATACCCCCTAATTGCTCGAAATAGCATTTTAAGCACTAAGAACAAGATGCTCATCTATAAATCCTTCCTTCGACCACTTTTAACTTACGCAGCCCCGGCATGGTCATATGCAGCAGTTTCCAACATTAACCACCTTACTGTCTGTCAAAATACCACCATAAGACAAATTATTGACGCACCATGGTATTTTAGAAATGTTGATCTTCAGAACGAACTTAATGTGCTCACTCTTCCAAATTACCTTAAAAAACTAGCTACCAATTTTTTCACAAGTATTGATAATGAACTATTACTGGAAAACTGTGATTATGACCCTGCCGCTGACGTGAATAAGAAACGGCCGCGTGCTGTTCTTTTTCGTTAATTTCCTTTTCAAAAAAAAAAAAAAAAAAAAAAAAAAAAAAAAAAAAAAAAAAATATTATAAAAATAAAAATCGATACGTGCTTGCACGGTAAAAAACAACTTAAAATACTTAAAATGATACGTAGCTTGCCTACGGTAAAAAATATATCATAACTTAAACTTCCTACTTAGACCCTATCAGTAAACTTTCTTCTAGCAGTATGACAGAAAATTTTCTGTCATACTAGTTTTGTTTAAGCTCATGGATCCTACAGACACCCAATCACTTTCCTCTCTCTCTCTGTCCCTACCTTATGGCCATTGTAGTTATTCTGTGCACCAATTGTTATCAAGAACGGCTTCCGAGGGCTTGGCCCAGATGTAGTCGAGCACCACCCTTCATAGTTGACGTCGGCAGAGTTTCACAACTCTGCGAGACGTGCCGGCCTTATAATCTATATTCTGGCCTTCCATGGCGGTCAAGGTTCGGTCGAAACTGGTTCTATCGGAGTGAGCACGGCTATGACAGTTCCGATTCTTCTTCCAAAAAGTGTGTATCGAGAGCATCACTTAATCACCCACACTTGGATTGAATTGCTTTCGTTTGGGTTTTATTTTTTTCCAATGATGGTTCCATTTCGTATCGCAAAGTCTCTCTCAGATTACTCTGCATTTCATAAAGACGTTCAAATTAAGTGATTTAAAACGCCAAAACAAGTAATATATAAAAAAAAAAAATTTTAAAGTCAATTCCTACTTAGGTCAACAAAGAAAAATTTGAGTGTGAATTAATAGTAGGAATTGAAAAAAAGGATTGCCTGCCAGAACCTTGCCTACTGTGCGAGATTACGAGGGGGGGGGGGGGGGGAAGAGAGAGAAAAAAAGTTTGTCAGGTTTTGGATTCGATCTCGTAACCTAAAGGACGGGAGAAGCCCGCGATACCGCAGTGCTACCGTTTACACAGTAACAAGAGGGAAATTACTATTCAAGAGCAAGAGACGCTCCAGGTCTAAAACTAAAATTGATTAATTAAATTTAATTAATGAATTAATATTTGAAAAAAAAACTGTATTAACATCAAGTGTCATCCACTACAAGTTCAAAAATATGTATTTGAACTTGAGTGGATGAATCAAAAGTACTTTTATTAACGATTGAAAATTTGGACAAGATATATATGGTCTAAAACTAAAGTTGATTAATTAAATTTAATTAATGAATTAATATTTGAAAAAACTGTATTAACATCAAGTGTCATCCACTACAAGTTTAAAAAAATGTATTTGAACTTGAGTGGATGAATAAAAAGTACTTTTATTAACGATTGAAAATTTGAACAAGATATATATAGAGAGAGTGCGAACTAATAGTAGGAATTGAAAAAAAAAAGAAAAAAAAAGGGAGTTTGAGCTTGTCACATTATTGTTATACCTAATACAGACTGTTATACACATTTCATGAAAAATAATATTATATAATTTAATAAAGTTCAGTGTGTCTGTCTACGAGGTCAGCTGGTTGAGGAAAGTTTGAGACCTCCAAATGTCGCTCCTGGGGTTGCTCGATCAAAAACTGAGGTGGCAACAAGGGAGCAAATTTAACTCACCTTTATGGAGCTCCCAGTTAAAGAATAATCAACAAATTACCACGGTATATGGCGCAATTGTCCTGGGACAAGTGCTTCCGCATTTGCACACACACACACACATATATATATATATATATATATATATATATATATATATATATATATATAAGAAATAAATGAAAGAGAAAATCAGTAATAGCTCTAAAGCTACTTGCAGCCAGGAACAAATAACATGAAAAGAAAAGTAAGAAAGAGGTTTTAAACAGCATTTCTTCATCAGCGGTTTCAATGCTGTCTAAAAACAAATGGATTGTTTCCGATGAGTATGATCTATACAATAAACACACTCAGACACCGTACAATCCATGAAATACAGAAGAATTGATTAAAAATTGAATAATAGTACTTAACCAAAGAACACCAAGCCTGGCGCTTGACAGAGTGGAAGTTAAGAACATGTATATATATATATATACAGTGGAATCTCGATCGATCGTTCTCCGAATCATCGTTTTCCCGTATGTGTCGTTCATTTCACCCTATCCCGACGATCATATTGCTTTACTATTCGTCCCGCATGTATCGTTTTCCCGCATATATATATATATATATATATATATATATATATATATATATATATATTACATAATGATAACGCCCCACCATTATTACTTGTCGCATATTCTAAATTATCCTCAATAAAACACAGCCCCTATTCCAAATTGCGACCTAGGAATAAACGAATTAACCAACTATTCTATTCTCTTCACTGCACGCGCAAAACATTATTTAAGTTATTTTTAATCTCCTACCCACTAACAGGCGAATGGAAAGATGAGTCAGAGATGATTCAGAGGCATGAGATGTTGATACCATACCTTCACGTGGTCAATCATGTGTCCGTTTCTAACCAGTTATAGAATTCTAAACACATAGCGCCCCCGTAGTTTTAAAGGTCCAGCAGAAGATTTTCGCGTTCTCTGCGTTTTTACTTTTGTCTTGTCCCTTCGCGCGTCCCTTCATTTCGTTCTACTCTCCTGGTTCCGCTACCGCCCGAGTATCGTGATGTCTAGTTTACTCAAGCTCCGGCAGGTTCCGGTGGCCTTTTATATGTGCCAATTTTGTCGAGCTACATGTGCTGAATAATGGCTGAAATGTCCTGCATATTATTGTCTTCGTTGTGTTTCCTTGAATAAACCAATTTAATGGATACCGCTCGTGCGACTCCTCTCTGGATAAATATGTCCATCTCATCGAGTGTATTTCGGGCATGACTAAGTACGTTCACGAATGATATATTATATATTATGAGATGTGCCGATATTATATGCTGAGGGCCATCCGTTCACCAGACAGACGGCTTTGAATTGATTGGTTGAGAGGGAGAATTTTCATAAGACTCACTATTAATTTGCAGTCTCCCCCTCCCCCCACAAAACAACAAAAAGAAAAATTTCTGATTCTTATTAACGCCCACCACCACCTGGTATGATATGAGCATACCTGCATTACAAAAAGATAAATTTTCATGTGAAAAGAAATCGACTGGCTACTTTAGCCTATATTCCTGCAATACAGAAATTCAAATTTCCTGTAGTTTGTGTTATTGGTGACATAATAATGCATTATGCATTGAAATTATATGAGTGCATGTGTTAGGCGGAATTGCAGATTTCTATGTTGCTAGATATTATGTATTCGGTTTAGTCAAAAGATAAGCACAAATGAAATATTAAACAGGCTTCCGGAGCATATGGTATTGTGGATAAACAAATAAACCTCTCAATAAACACCAATATCTCCTAAATATAAATATTTACATAAAGAAAATGTGAATATGCGCTTTTTAAATATTTGAGCGTGTAATCAACAAAACAAAGAAATGGTGAACATCATACAAAAATATCTTAGTAGAATATTTATCTAAAACCAAAAACTAAACTGATCAGCAAAGAAAGAAATGCACGAAACATGAACAGTTTTGGAAAAAAAAATCGGTAAAATGAAAATAAAAATTAAAGAATTTTTTGTTGTTTGGACAGTTCAAACGTGATTCTATATATCTAAAAGGAAAACTGAAAAACACGTGTAAACATATCTGAAGATAGATATAGAAGTACGAAATGAGAATAAAAAGAATCTTATGTCGCATGTTCACGTTTAATGATTCAGCAACCTCTCAAGAAAGGATATAGAACTCTGAAATGAGAACAAAAAGAAACTTATCGCCGGCTATTGTTTAGCATTAATCGAAAACCAAAATCGAATCACTGGACACTCGAATCACAGTTCACTTGAATTTGAATTTTTTTTTCACTTTTAACTGCCGAAATATACCCCAAAAATCAGTACTTCTTCAAATGATCTATTTATGTTAAAAGTTTGAAAAAGAATTAAAAATTAGACACGCGATGAAGCATTTCTTTTCAGTGATTCATTATTTAGTGAGAATCACGCTGTGAAAGAATAACCCTTTGTTTATATCGTCAAAGAAGGATGATCTCACAGGAGACACCTCATTAGAATCCAAATAACTCTAAAACTATTGAATTAACAGAATAAGTGTACGAAGAAATAATTATCAGTTTTTAAAGATCTTTCCAAATATGTAACATTTATGTACTATCATGAAAAAAAAAAATACATCGATTTCGACATTTTCAAATATGGCCGAATTTTATAATCGCCTGGTTCACCCGGAATTGTGAACGACAGACATAGCATTTGCTTTATATATATATATATATATATATATATATATATATATATATATATATATATATATATATATATATATATATATATATATATATATATATATATATATATATATATATACAATCTTATTTACAATCTAATCTTATGTACAAAATTCAAATAGAGATATTGGTTCGGCAGCTATGTCAAAATTTTTAAACACCATAAATTTTAAATTAAAATTATTTCAAATCAAAATTTCAAATTGCGCAAATATTTTCTATAAGTAGGTGATGATCTTTATATAAAAACCTGTTGAATGGAAAATATTATGAATGGAAAGTATCATATATATATATATATATATATATATATATATATATATATATACATTATATATAATTCGCACAATATGCTTTAAGGGCACCTTAGATGTAAAAGTCTCAAATAAAGGCTCTTTTTTTATCTTGACTTTATACATACTACAAATAACTTTTAAAATCACTAAAAACAAACCTCATATTTCCACGATGATTAGATTTCAATGTGCACCCTGTTATTTACATCTATTTACCTCAAAATGAAATTTTTCGTAATGTACCATCTCCAAGAGGACATATCTAAAATCCCAGGTTGGGCGACACTTTGAAATTTTGAACAGTGTTCTTCCGTTGTATCTTCATAAAACCGTATTTTAAATTTAGAGTTGAAATTCTGAAATTTTTTTTCCCAAAGAAAAAATTATTTTGAATTTTTTTTCCCTTTTAAAGTGATTAAAATTTTTATGAATCCAAAGATAACAATTTTTTAATTTTTTTTTTCTTATGTAAAAAATTTTAAAAATACTCAAAGATATTGGCTCGGCAGCTATATGAAAATTTTTAAACACCTTAGGTTTTAAATTTAAATTATTTCAAATCAAAGTTTCAAATTGCTCAAATATTTTCGATAAGTATGTGATGATCTTTATATAAAGACCTGTTTGAAGAGAAAATATCATTATAATACAGTCGCAAATTAAAAAGATAAAAAAATTTTGTCGTCTGAACCACTTTAACCATCGAATGGTACAGTGGGGGGGGGGGGGGGGGGTCTGATCCGACCCAAGGTTGTGTCTTCCCCCTCCCGTACTCTCCCCTCTTATTGCAAGAGGTCGAGTTGACAAGGAACCCTACCAGATAGACCTACTAGATCACCCTACTGTTAAAGTTATTTTGCTCGCCAAGCGATGGCGCTATGAGCACGGTGAATGTGAAAGACAGAGATGTAGTAAGATCGGGAATCATAGCGGTCATATTCAAACGTACCCTACCAGTTAACCCGCAAATACACAGTCGCGAATCAGCCACCCCTCGTCCATTCGCGAGACATTAGTCACTCTCCAGGAGCGTGACTAA
Source organism: Dolomedes plantarius (assembly GCA_907164885.2). Taxonomy (NCBI): domain Eukaryota; kingdom Metazoa; phylum Arthropoda; class Arachnida; order Araneae; family Dolomedidae; genus Dolomedes; species Dolomedes plantarius. The sequence goes on from OU015502.1 coordinate 126,040,499, forward strand.
TCGACCCGAATGTCCGTTCTCACATTCCCGCCTCTCGCAACTTCCCGACGTCGTTCAACCCCTTTGACCTTTGACCCTCCCTCCCCGTCGCCATTCATCCCTTTCCAAAAAGCGCGATCCGGTCACCATTTCCCCCTTTGACCCCCCCCCCGCAACGTGGGGGACGTCAGTATCGTCCCTTTGACCGCTCGCCAAAAACCTCTCCCGAAGCGAGCGCCGCGAGGAAGGAGTGGGGTTACGTGTGAGTTACGTGTGAGTTAGGAAGGAGTGGGGTTACGTGAGTGGGGTTATGCAGCGAGGGCACGTTTACACAACCATTTATCCCCCTCTTTCCCCCTACTCGACTCTCCTCGTTCGCGTCTGTGTGAGCGCCTGTCAAACTTTGGGGATAGACCTATTATGGTGCATATGCATTCATGCAGAGTTCTCTGCATGGAGACCCCCCACTCCTGTCATCACATTAGTCACGGTAACCCTACACGCCGTGTCCCCCGCCCCCATTGACACCATTTGACCCCCGGGACCCCGGGATCTTTGATGCTCTGTAGCAGGACCGAAAGAGGAGGCGATCCACGCATATACACAGTACGCAGTGAACATAAATCACTGGCTTCCCCAAGGCAGAGCAGAGCAGAGTACATGAATGCAAATGCAGCATTAGATCACCCTACTAGATATAGGAGTAAGGAAATACGAGTGTCTTAAAATATGAGTGTCTGTTGAAAACCATTGCAATGGTGCAAGCCTTCGATCATTTAAAACTTCTCCAATTTTTTTTTATTTTCCATTTACTCGAGATTTCATAAGTTAGGTTGTTTTCTGAAGCTCCCTGAATCTAGTAAAGTACATTAAATAAACACCTGTTTTTTAAACACAAAGATTTATGCTAGTAGAGTATTAATTAGTAAACTGCATATAAATATATTGATATTCATGAGAAAATGTGTAAAATAATATAAATTGTAAATAAATGAGTTTTTTTGTTATTTTAAACTAGAAGGTAACCCGTCATTTTGACGTCATAATACTAATAATGACGTCATAATGGAAAAAGTATATGAAAGTTAAAAATTATCCCGAATTATCTAACAATATTGCATTTTATCCACACCTTGTAAAAGCAAACCCTTTCATTATTTTTTATTTATTTAGTTTTTCATGCGATTGTTGTAGTAGACTGCCATCCAACCCGTCATTTTGACGTCATAATACTAATAATGACGTCATAATGGAAAAAGTATATGAAAGTTAAAAAATATCTCGAATTATCTAACAATACTGCATTTAATCCACACCTTGTAAAAGCAAACCCTTTCATTATTTTTTATTTATTTAGTTTTTCATGCGATTGGAGTAGTAGACTGCCATCCAGTTTTTTACAGCTCACTACGCGATATGAATACTTGAGCTACTTGATTCATTCACATTCAAGTTTGTTTACTTTCAGAATTCATCGCAAAAGTAAACAGATTTTTAAAAACTGTTAAATTTACAGATAAAAGCATGCAATTTTTTTTCAGTTCTGAATGTTATATAGAAAAATAGGCTGAACAAACGTGATTTGATGGAGAAGATATTAGTTTTTAGGTAAGAAAAAATTCTGATCCACATCTGAAATTGAAATAAAGCCTAACCGGCTGTTTGTTTACTGAGGGCTTCAATTGAAAGACGAGTACAGCCCAGAAGTGTTATACAGAGACAACGGCTATTATATATATAATTGAATTAGTTTTCTTCTTTTTTTAGTTTTTTTTTTTTTGAAAATCTAATTTTTAGGTTAACAAAGTTATGACTTGTTCGTATGTCAATTTAATGTCCAGAATCTAGGTTTGAATTCAACAAAATAATTTTTCACAACGCACCCAGCTACCCCTTAATTAAAATATAATAAGTACTAGCCACATAAACTACGAATTCACGCCCAAAATAAATAAATTTCGGACAGGCATCACGACAACCATTATTCATAATCAATAGTCATTTTTTAATTTTTTTTTAAATTTCTTCATTTTTTTTTATTATTTATTATTTTGATTTTGAAGGTCAAAAATGTCAGTATATATTATTTTTAACATTTTTGTGCTCGGAAAGTTGGTTTCACTAACTGCTAAAACCAGGTAGACTAAATTACATAATAGACCTAATATTTACAGCATCCTATGCAAATGCCAAAGACATTTTCTTTGTTTAGCGAAATTGCAATTCGTTGTTCCTTTTTCCTACAAAGCAGTGCTCCGCAACCGCTGTGCCGTGGCACACTAGTGTGCCGCGAGGTGATCTTGACTGTGCCGCGGTGATTTTATCAATTATGATAATAAAAAAATTAACCACCGCATTAAATAGAAATTTTTCTAAGTAAAATATTCCTCTAACTTTTTGTTAGTATGTAATTTTTCTGGGTCGAAATTATACACAAAACAAAAACATGTCGTTAGCCATACATTGTATGTATGCTCGAGCGTCATATTTCTGGATTTCAGTTAAGACAGAATATCCACAAATTTCTGACAAGGCCATTGCAATTTTGCTCCCATTTTCTACGACATACTTATGCGAACAAAGTTTTTCAACACTGGTTCTAATTGAAAATGACAAACGATCATATTTAAAGGGCCTTGACCATGAACTGTAGCTCTTTCAATTATACAGCCAAATATAAAACGTGCAAATACAAAACGCACATTTATCAAAACAATCTCAAATATCTCATTAATAAATTAGTTATCTTTAAATTAACTGTGATTTATTAGGCTCAAATAAAGACCAAAAACAAATTTTAATATAAAGATTTAACGAGAAAATTTTTTTACTTGTAAACTATAATTTTATATTTTTGTTCTTGTGTTGGTGTACAGTTCAAAATGATTTATATGAAACTTAAATTATTATAATTATCTTGATACATAGAGCTATTTTGTTGTGTTTTTTTTTATCTTTTAAAAACTTATACGTATTTATTGTAATTTATATATTTGCAAGCTTTTTCTTGTGGTGTGCCGCGGAATTATCTAAAAAAACGTTGTTGTGCTGTGGAAGATAAAAGGTTTTTGAGCTCTGCGTTAGAGGGTTAAGTTTTGAAAAAAATATATTCACGACGGTGACTCTTACTACATTTTTCTGAATGAAATACCACCGTTTTACCCACAGTGCCATCGATCTGTGAGACTCCATCAGGACAAAGCTAGCAGTCACACATCAAAATCCACTGTAAATTTCCTAAAAGAAATGGAACAAAAAACTGGCATCAAGGCCATACCCTTCACTGATATCCCTACTAAATCTCCCGATGTATCACCTATGGATTTTTGTGCTTTCGGACTTTTAAAATCTGCATTATCCAAACGTCGTCCCAAAACCCTTATAGGACTCTGGAAAGCTGTTCAGGAGGAATGGGATAGAATACCTCTTCTGACACTTCAAAAGGCCTTATTATCCTGGAAATTGCGGTGTCGAAAGATAGTTCAGAATAAGGGATGTCAAATAGGACATTTAAAACACAAGAATTTTATGTAATTTAGTTTTGTGAATACAATATACATCGTCTAAAAAATGTGTGAACAGCCTCTGTATTCAGCTAAATCCCAATTAAAATACTTCCTTCTTTCAATTTTCCTATTTTCTTTTTTTTTTTTAAAGAGCACTGGGGTGCAATTGTATTGTCATTATTGACAGATTGGCAATTCTACCTTTTTCAAGTTCTCCAAAGTTTCGGACAAAACAACTAATATAGCGATGTCATACCACAGCTTAACAGACGTGAAAAAAATAATATATTCCATCAATAACACACTGGTGCGATTTAAAACCGAATTTTTTTTAAAAAAATTATTGTATTCGTCGTGAAATTATTGATTTTAGCTGTTGTTTTAAGTTCCTGTTCTTGCCAATTGTTTTTTGTTTTTTTTTAATACGTGGTTCAGATCTGGAGATTGATGAGGTATTTTTTTAATTTATTTTGAGGTCTTAGCAGCTAAACACTATTCAGGGTCTACATTCCAAATTGCATGCTTTGAGTCATTTCCTACGTACAATAGGAAATGATTTTGTAAGTTATGTATAGAGAATCTTTGCTCACTTCTACCCAGACTTGGGTGTATATAATTTGAAGTGGCACTCTATTTGAATTTGAAGCAAACACATTTTATGCATGAAACAATGTTTATTGAATTCGTTGCACATATAATTGGCTTTTACAGCAATAAGCATACGTACTACTTGTACGGAATATAAAAACAGCTTTCAAGAACAATATATTTTTTTATACTCACAAACAGTAAGTCAAACCAGCAGTACTGCCATGTAAACTTCTGGCCCGCTAAGCACTAGCGCAGGATAACACCTTTTCAACCTTAACAACCTCCCCCCTTTTTCATTAATGACGCTGCGTGGTATTTATACTAAGAGCGTATGCCGAAATTAGCATATCTAAAGCAGCTTCTTTAATTCACTCAAAAGTTCGATTCTTGTGAATCGAATCTTGTGTATACCTTACATATGTTTGTTTTTTATAAGATTTCAGATTTCTTTGTAAAAAATACCAAATTACACATTCTTTACTATATCATCAATAAATTCAAGTTTACACAAAGGAAAATAGACCACCCCCTATACCTCAACTATGTTTTGATGTTAGCACTAATTTCTGTTTTTTTATATTTTTCTTTATTCTTTTCTATATCATTATCAACCATAATTGAACTATCCGAGCCACATGTGTTAAATTTGCTCTCGTTGGTTTACTTCAGGAGCAAGGATTCATTTGCTATGTAATTTTAGAGTGCAAAAACAATATTTTTTTTTTTTATCGTATGTAGAATTTTTCTCTTGGTATTACAGATGTTCCTCGAATTACGACCGAGACATTGGTCGAAAGCTGAGTTGGTCTTAAGCCGGGTTTCAAACATTTTTTTTTTTTGTATGTGTACATACATATATTTTTTACTTTCATGCATACATACATAATTTAAAATACATTTTACTTTATTTATAAGCTCAAATTGTTCTTTGCTATGATTACTTATTATGTTAGTACAATCCATTGGTTCAGAATTTGCGAAAGAAGATACGCTGCAAATATTTTAAACAAAGTTATCAAAGGTAGTTTAAACAGTTTGAGTTATTGTCTGGTAGCAAGCCAGATTTCCGACTATTTACACTTATGAATGTTTCTTCATTTAGATCCATTGCTTCTAATTGTTGTAGTCCTTTATGAATATAACTAGCTGAAAGCCCGCACTTCGCTACGGAGTACATTCAAATTAAATACAACGGTCAATGCATGCAATTAATTCCAATATATATTCCAATATATATATATATATATATATATATATATATATATATATATATATATATATATATATATATATATATATATATATATTCATATATATATATATATATATATATATATTCCAATATATATATATATATATATATATATATATATATATATATATATATATATATATATATATATATATACATATACATATATATGTATATATATATATATATATATATATATATATATATATACATATATATATATATATATATATATATATATATATATATATATATATATATATATATATATATATATATATATATATATATATGTGTGTGTGTGTGTGTGCGTGTGGTTGTGTGTATATACATACAAAAGAGGTAAGCAACGATAAGTAATCCTACGTTAATAACCCGCGGTAGATTCGCTAGAAGAGAGTACCTGAATTTTTTTTCTTCTTTCTAATGCCGTTGGAGTGCATAGAAAATGCAAAGGAGGAATTAAAGAGACTGAAAATGCTGCTATATGTGTGATTAAGAACAGGGAAATTTTAGACTCCGGGCAAGAAATTTTGCAAAGCCAAGAAGTTTAAAGAATATATTAAGCTTTACAAGGTAAAGATGAAACAACTTAATTTGCAGTCTACTTCTATTTAATGATTTACTCATCGTAAATGTCCAGAGGGAATTTTTGTATTTTAGAACTGACCACCTTTAAGATCTAGAAATGAGCTGCATCCTCGTTTTATTTTTAAGTGCAATTATAAAATACACCAGATTCTCCTTTTACATGGTAGACTGGTTCCAGAAGAAAACGAGCAAAAATGAATACAGTGCATACGAAAAAAATTGAGGAATGGTTTCAGATCAGAAAAACGATACGAAAGATTAGTTATTTCCAAATAAAACAGGCTAAAATCATTGAATAAAACCCTATTTAATTTTGATGCAAACTTTTTAAAATTTTTAATTATTTATTTTAAATATATATGCATCTTAAAGAAAACAGTGCGTCGTTGAAATTTGAAAATACCACAATACATCCGCGCATATGGTTATCACTTTATTCACTGTTTCTTTCTTAAACTTTATTTACTGTTTATATCTGACAGATGCCGCATTCTTTAGTGTAAGACTGGAATATAACCACTTCCATCACTTGCACCACTTTAGCCGTCCTGTTCACACTGTAATGGCGAAGCATTTATTTTCAGTAAAAGGAACCAAATTAACACTGATCTTCAATAGTTCTGAAGGTTGACTTTTTTCTAACTCTAATCAATCGTTGGGACTAGATTGTTTTGACTAGATCTTTGTATAATTCAGCATATCCCACTACACATGACTTCAGTTCACGTTAAGGCTTCTGTGTACTAACCTTATTGAATTCGCTCACCTCAATGTTAAACTATCGAGAAAATGTGTCTGCTATTTAGAGCTATATAAATGCTGATAATACAACAAAAATGGTACTTTCAGATAGCCGGAACTTTTCAGTTCCTTGTAACAGTATTCATTTTATAAATTTCGTCAACCAAAGGTATTGATGAGCGTTTAAAACACACCTATACCAGATTTCCCCCCCCCCCCCAATAATTTAAATGTTAACATTTTTTGAATTTCTTTTAAAACGAAAAATTCCCGAAAGAGTAAAATTTCTTTCTCTATTACGGAGTATAATTAAGAAAAAAAAATCTTTCAAAGTCGGCAATCTTTGGACACATTTTCTCCATAGGTTAACACTGAGGTGAAAATCCACCTTATAGTTCCTGACCGCATTAATTAACCCAGTTACTTTTGAATCTATGGGAGCTAAAAAGTGAGGAACGCTTCGCTTTGTGACAATACTAAACGAAATATTTCTCATAAGGCTGCTGTGTTCTAACACTATTGGATTCGCTCACCTCAATGTTACTCTTGAGGTGACAATGAGGTTTTACTACAATGTTTTCTATGGAGAAAATGTGTCTACTATTGACAGCTACATAAATGTTGATAACCCAATAAAAATGGTATTTTCAGATAGTCTGAACTTTTCTGCACCTTGCAACAGGATTCATTTTATGAATTTCATCCACCAAAGGACTTTATGAGCGTTTAAAACACACTAGAACAGATTTTCCGCCCCGAATAATTTAAATTTAAAAATACTATTTGCAATTTTTTTAAACGAAAAATTCCCCAAGGTGTGAAATTTCTTTCTCTATTAAAACTAAAAAAAAAAAAATTTAAAATTAACTCATGACACAACAGTCTGCTGTGGACCAAGGCCGGCGGTGCCCATCTCCGCTTTCTTGACTGTGGGTTTGGGTTGCCGTACAGCATTCTTTCTCTATTACGAAGTACAATTTAAAAAAAAAATCTTTCAATCCAAGTCGGTTATCCTTGGGCACATTTTCTCCATAAGTTAACATTGAGGTGATCGAATCCAATAGGGTTAGTACACAACAGCCTTAAAATGTTCTGCTTGTTCAGTATATGCCTAATGTGTAAGAAAACGACTGTCCAATTTTCTAGCCTTTTGAATCCCTTCTTTAATTAATCCTGCAGTGAGTAGAATCACATCATCATAAACGCTTCATGAGCCAACGCTTTTCAATTGAAACGGCAGTTTGAAGAAGGGAACGAATCCAAAAACTGTTTTTGTGGGAAATTAAAAAAATTAACTTTTAAAAAACTTTCTTATTTATTATTTTGTCTTCACTAAACTTTTATATAAGATTCTTTACATTCACCCGCTATTCCAGTGCCTTTTACAGCTTACAAGGAGCATATATATGTAAATAACAGTATGGTGCAAAAAATAAATAAATAAATAAATAAATAAAGAATTTCAATTTTTTGGCGCTTGTTCCCTTCTTCAAACTGTTACTTCAAACTGTAAATTTTACTGTGGTATTGAAGAAGTGCGTAATCTCTTCTTCTTCTTCATCATCATCATCCCATTTTTACCTTTTCATCTTGATCTTCAAGAGCAACTTCTATTATTTCGTCATCGCTAACAGCCTTGTCAACCATCAAATCTTCAACATCTGCCGACTCAAATCCATCACCTCTAAAAGCAAGCTCTAACCCGATGATATAAGGGTATTATTCACTTGTATTCCAAGGTACAAGGTTTTTCTTTTTCGCGAATTCTGGTCAAGTAGCTTTGCAGCGTGCATTTAAAGTTGATGTTTTAATTCTGAAACCGTCGACCCAGCAATTTCGATGCATTCGAAAATAGTAAATTACTTTTACACATCAATATCTGTCAGTGAATTGACTTTATGTAGTAATTACGATTATAATTATAATAGAAATGAATTCAAGCAGAATTTTTTTTTTTTTAAAGCGCAACAGGAATCGTGTTTAATCAAAATAAACCGCGTAAAAAGAGAATTGCTTTTGTTTACTAAACCATGTTGTTTCGAAGTCGTTTTATAGAAAATAATAGAAAAGTGGTAAAAGATAATTAGGTTTGTTATGCAAATTTGAATTTCATTTTTAAATACTTTGTCAAGGACGATTTCCTAAGACAATTCTCTAACCATGCATCTTCCAATATGCAGATCGTGGGATATTTAGTTATGCTAATTTGGCCATGTGTTCTAACTTGATGGAATACACGTATTATTATATTTTTTAAGCTGGAACTGAATTCCTGTGATTAATGTTCGTCTTCAATCCCCATCTCATGCAATATTGTTCAATGAAATCACTTTTATTGTTGTGGTTGTGGCTTATGACTCTTGACCGCCAATATGTCAAATCAAGTCCAAAGAGGTTATTGGGCAGAATGGTGCGGCTCCGGTTTTGAATAGCACCACAAGGGTCAGAGTCCAGATTAAAGGACCGGTCCCGTAATTGTGAATCGAGTCAACTGACGAGACCGGTACACTTGACCCCACAACTCTACAGGTAAATTTTGAGAACTTGAAGGACATTGCAGCCACGACAGGTTTTTCGTGCACCAGCCGCCATTAGTGTTATACGGCGGTGAATTTGTCAGCGACCGGCATCGAACCAGAGAGGATCAGATCACTGGCTCGCTGCCTTTGCCAACTGGACCGCCACGCCCATGAAATCGGTTTAAAAGATATTATCAAAAATATTACAACTTATAATAAATTCCTCTATTTTACTGAGCACGAGACATAATCTTGAGTATGTTTTTTTATGTACCTGGAATATCATTATTGTTGGGTTTTACGGTATTTGTAAATACACTAGCTTTATATACCCGGCGTTGCACGGGTGAACCCTTAATAAAGCTTACTTGTATGATATGTATATTTGTATTTTATGGCAATCTATACCCCTCTCCACTGGTCATCATCCCATCAGCATATTATAATAACCCCCCCCCCATGCTAATGTCAGCATTAAAATGTTTCCTTCAATTTTGATAACCCACTGGATCCCGGCCCTTCGAGGAGTTTGAGGGCTTCCCCGTAAACCCTTGTGAAAATCGCCGGTTTCATAAACAAAGAATTACCTGACGTTGCCCAGGATAATAAAAATGAATGGAGTTAACCTGAGCTCTAGATGTATACGTACTAACAACCGAAATATATACAATTCACACACACACACCTTTGCACACCTCATTTAATTACGGTTGATCTCTCTCTTTTCTCCTACCACCAATTTGGTGTTCAAAATGGTGATATATAGGAAATATAAATTATTGGATTGTTTCTAGCAATTTTTTCAAAATCTAAAGCGAATGTCGAAAAATCGTGACATTAATCGTGTTTGTTACATTTAATCGTGTTTCTTACATTTTAAATCAAGAATCTTATGGTTATCTGTTTCCTTCTTTGAGATATGACGGAATATGTAAAAAACACGTAAAAACACGTTTAGCCCCCCCTAACCCCGTGGGGGCCAAATTTTGAAAAATCCTTAAATTGGTTTTTAGGTATTCATATTCCTTAGATTTTAAAGCAAGAATCTTATGGATATCTGTTTCTTTCTTTGAGATATGAGGTAATATGTAAAAAATACGTTTTGCCCCCTTCCCCCCATGGGGGGACCGAATTTTAAAAATCCTGAAATTGGCTTTAATGTATTCGTGTTCCTTACATTTTAAAGCAAGAATCTTATGGATATCTGTTTCTTTCTTTGATATATGAAGGAATACGTGAAAAACACGTTAAGCCCCCCTCCCCGTCCCCTGGGGCCAAATTTTAAAAAAACCTGAAATTGAATTTAAGGTATTCGTGTTCCTTACATTTTAAAGTAAGAATCTTATGGACATCAATTTCCTTCTTTGAGATACGAAAGAATATGTAAAATACACGTTTTGCCCCCCTCCCCCCCTTGGGGGGCGATTTTTGAAAAATCGCTTCTTAAATGACGCCTTCAGCCCAAAAGTAATAAGCTCTTAAAATTTGATATATGTATCTCCAATAGTTTTTGCTGGGTGTTGATTCCTTTATATATATACATAAAACACGTAAGAACACGTTTTGCCCCCTCCCCCCCTTGGGAGACGAATTTTGAAAAATCCTGAAATTGGTTTTTAGGTATTCATGTTTCTTACATTTTAAAGCAAGAATCTTATGGATATCGATTTTCTTCTTTGAGATATAAAGGCATATGTAAAAAACACGTTTTGCCCCCTCCCCCCCTTGGGGGGCGAATTTTGAAAAATCCTGAAATTGGTTTTTAGGTATTCATGTTACTTACATTTTAAAGCAAGAATCTTATGGATATCGATTTTCTTCTTTGAGATATAAAGTCATATGTAAAAAACACGTTTTGCCCCCTCCCCCCCTTGGGGGGGCGAATTTTGAAAAATCCTGAAATTGGTTTTTAGGTATTTATATTACTTACATTTTAAAGCAAGAATGTTATGGATATCAATATCCTTCTTTGGGATATGTAGGAATGTGCAAAAAACACGTTTTGCCCCCCTCCCCCCCTTGGGATGCGAATTTTGAAAAATCGATTCTTAAATGACGCCTTCAGCCCAAAAGTAATAAGCTCTTAAAATTTGATATATGTATCTCCAATAGTTTTTGCTGGGTGTTGATTCCTTTATATATATACATAAAACACGTAAGAACACGTTTTGCCCCCTCCCCCCCTTGGGAGACGAATTTTGAAAAATCCTGAAATTGGTTTTTAGGTATTCATGTTTCTTACATTTTAAAGCAAGAATCTTATGGATATCGATTTTCTTCTTTGAGATATAAAGGCATATGCAAAAAACACGTTTTGCCCCCTCCCCCCCTTGGGGGACGAATTTTGAAAAATCCTGAAATAGGTTTTTAGGTATTCATGTTACTTACATTTTAAAGCAAGAATCTTATGGATATCGATTTTCTTCTTTGAGATATAAAGGCATATGTAAGAAACACGTTTTGCCCCCCTCCCCCCCTTGGGGGGCGAATTTTGAAAAATCGCTTCTTAAATGACGCCTTCAGCACAAAAGTAATAAGCTCCTAAAATTTGATATCTGTATCTCCAATAGTTTTTGCTGGGCGTTGATACGTGTATGTATATATAAGTCAGGACTTCTTCCTTTATAGATATATATATATATATATATATATATATATATATATATATATATATATATATATATATATATATATATATATATATATATATATATATGCAAAATTTCAGCCCATTACGTCCAGCAGTTTAGTCTGTGCGTTGTATGTCAGTCAGTGAGTCAGTTACGGAACTGTTTTATATAGTACTAGCTGAAAACCCGCACTTCGCTACGGAGTACATTCAAAGTAAATACAACGGTCAATGTATGCAATTAATGGCAAAAATAAATAAATAAATAAATACGTATATATATATATATATATATGTATATATATATATATTATATGATAATTACGACGATCAATGTATACAATTGATGTAATATATATATATATATATATATATATATATATATATATATATATATATATATATATAAGAAAATCGTAAAGGATAATTTTATAGACAAAATAATGTAGAAGAAAATATTCAAATTAAATCTAATATAAAGAATACTAAAGAATATAGTACAGTCAATATAGTACAGTTTGTAGAACATTTCTTTTACTGTATTTTAATATTTTCTTTGGATAATGTCCAATCGTCTGCCGCATTATCAAGAAAAAAAAATATTTTTTGTCTATTTAGTTGTTATGCACGTGACGATAAATTTATTTGAAGTACCAGAAAAAGAAATCACGTGATCAGCATTTAATAAATTAAATTCTAAATTTAATCTTTAAAAATTCACCAAAAATCAGAAAATGGATGTAAAGATTCGAAAAAGATTTCATTTTAAAGGAATTTTTATGATCTTCCTCTTGATATAAATTTCATAACCCTCAAATTATTATTTTAAATGCAAACTTAAAAAAAGTTACTAAAACAGCTTAAAAATTTAATTTAAAAAAATCTAAGAAGAATTTTCCAAAAATCTTTCTTAGCGCACCCCTACACTATAAAAAAAATCACCATGCAAAATTTCAGCCCTTTAGGTCCAGCGGTTTGATCTGAGTGCTGTATGCCAGTCAGTGAGTCAGTTACGGAACTGTTATATATATATAGACAATCAATCTCGCATTTTCTTCCTCAATATCACCTCCGTTCATCTAACTTCTGATTCAATCTCGTCTCGCCAACCTTTCAATGGCTTCTCTCTCCCCTCGACAACGAGAGTCTGAATGAAAGAGTAATTCCCGCTTCCGAATCCTTAATATGGTATCTGTCACTTTCCTCCAGTAATTGAGACATGATTGGGGGTTCTCCTTTTGGAGCAGATATCTGCGAAACTGATTCAAAGGGCAGCTGATGCAGATAACGGGAAAACGTGGAAATTGTTACACGCTCCGTAGCCGTGGATTGACGCTGATTACAAGGCGTGCCGTCGGAATTGGGAGGAGGAGATTGACACAGTTTTCACGCTTGTAGTAAATGTTAACGTTTCTCTACGCTGCTATTTATAGCCTTTTGCCCGTGAAAAATGTTATGGATGAGCTATTTATAGAAACGAGCCCGCTAGAGTTTTGAGTGGTATGGCACAGTGATAAAAGAAGAAAAAAAAAATTAAAGAAAGAAAGAAGGAAAAAGGAAGCACGTTTTCTTTTGTTTATTTTGAGCACGTCTAACGGATTTTTTGAAAAAGACAAGAAGGAAGATGCTTCTCTATCTTTCGCAAAGGGAGAAAAAAAAATTTTTGCGATTATTTATATATATAAAAGAGCTTGTCTGTTTGTTTGTCCGCTATAGAATCATAGACTGTTTCACCCACCGGGACCAAATTCGGCACAGTTAATGTTTTGGACCCGAGAAACTTAAATCAGGAAAAACGAAATTTGGGGCTCAATTAGTTTTTTTTTAATTAATTTTTTAATGTTTTTTGTGCCCGATAGAGGTGCGTCTACCGCCTGTGAATTCCCCTCAACCAGCTGCGTTAAGAGGGGTGGTTTCAGGATGACGGAGGGGGGGGGGTCAAATTCCAATGCGCGGGAGAAAGAGGGTTGGGAATGACCTTAAAATCAGACGAAGGTCTGCAGGCTCAAAGTTTCTTTCTTTCTTATTGTTTGTATATCATTTCAGTAGAAACGTGGTAAGCGCATTCTGTCTGGCCAGATGAACATGAAGAGCGGGAGTGCAGCCCAGTATTTTTTTTTGATGGAATGCATGAAATATTTTATATCTATATATCTACCCGGGCAACGCCGGGCAATAATGATAGTCTCCTATAATTTGAAATCATTTTAGGGTGGGGCTATTAGACACTGATTTACTATCATACATGCTTTCGTTCACTGTACTCTCAGAATTCATTCAAAAATGACATGATATTTATAGTATGCCTTTCCGAATTAAGGTTTCTGTGTACTAACCCTAGTGTATTCGCTCACCTTAATATTAGCATATGGAGAAAATATGTCCAAGGATTACCGACTTGGATTTAAAGTTTTTTAAATTGTACTCCGTAACAGAGAAAGAAATTTTACACCTGGGAGCATTTTTCGTTTTTTTTTTTTAAATGCAAATAATATTTTAAATGTCTGCCATAGTGTATTTTAAACGCTCATAAATTCCTTTGGTAGACGAAATTTGTAAAATGAATCCTGTTGCAAGATGCAGAAAAGTGCAGGCTCTATGAAAATACCATTTTTATTGGATTATCAGCATTTGTGTAGCTATTAATAGTAGATAAATTTTCTCCATGCGTTATAATTGAGGTGAGGGAATCCAATAGGGTTAGTACATGGAAGCCTTAACGTGAACTGAAGTCATGTGTGGTGCGATATGCTGAATTATACAAAGATCTAGTCAAAACAGTAGTCCAACGATCGATTACAGCAGCCTTAATTGTTGAAGGTATTGTTTGCGTTTCAGGCATCCTGTTTAAATCACGGTCAGTTTAGCTTTCGGAAAGCAACAGATGTCAGTAATTCTTCCGAGCCAGTCAAATCGACCAACCCCTTTTTAAAAACTAGCAATTTTTATCATTCGGCCATGGATTTTTCGATTTACCAATAGATCTTCCAAGTAGAGTCCATGAGGTCAAGTCGCAAGTCCGGAAGATGACCTTGGCTTGGTAGATTATAATGTCAAGCGCCGAAGCAAACTGTGTTATGGGTAAATTCGCTGGTATTTTTTTTCTTTCACAAAACGGGTAAAACAAAAGGCAAAACAAAAGCTGGAAGAAAACTGTTATTGAAAAAACTAACTTTAGGCTTCGAACATTTTATGTCAGTCATTAATATTTATGCTGTGATCGACGTAGAACAAGACTTTTCTGTACACTGGCGAGGCATTTCGTAGGGTCATTCTCGTTAGTTGAGCAATAGAAAACTGATCTTTTTTTATTACAGTCACTCAGATACACTCATGCCTTATCGAATGTTACCTCAAATTTCCATTTTTTTTTTTTTTGCAGCTAGGTGTTTTCCAAATTATTTTCTACCATTTTTTTTCTTTGAGCAATATGCTTTCGAAAAAGCAGATGAACTTTAGGTTTAAACGTCTTTTTTAACTTCATATCGTTATGCATGATTTTACTTACAGTGCCAGAAGACATTCCTAGTTTCGATAGAATGGATCTTTGAGTCGGCGGACTTCTTTTTAAGATCTGAGACTTCACTTTCTTGATATTTACCTGCGTTCGAACAGTCTTAGGATGAGGTTTCGCGGTCACGTTTTCATTTTTACTTTCAGTTAGACGTTTTTTTTCCCTTTCAAATTTAATATATTATAGATGCCTTTATTTGAAATGCCATAACCGCTATTTTTATACCGCTTTACAATTTGTTGATACAAATATTTTTCCTCGGAAAGCGCAGTTACGTAACCTTCGAGCCATCTATCAATTTTAGGAGCCATTTTCAAAATAAATCTTTTATTTTACATTGCAATTAAAAAAACAGTAACACACGTGTTCCAGTCTGATCATCTCCGGACTTTTCCTTCTTCGAATATATTAACTCTTTTTTATTTTTAATCATAAACTGTTCGCAATGTAATTCTACTAACAACTGCTATAGTGAATTGTAGCGCGAGATTTCTATAAATAGATCACTTCCTGTATAGCGCGCATGCGCATTGATTTTCAACACTTCGATTCCCGCGTTAAGTAAATTTTTGTCACTTCGAAAGGGTGCTTCTTACTAAGAGCACATTCTATTTTCATTAAATGTTATTCTTAATATTAATTCTGTTGACTTTCGTTTCTTTTGTCGTTCGATTTAGAAATTGTTAACCACTGAACCTCATGTTGACTACTTCCATTTGGTGCATCGGCACTGGAAGTTTTGATTTGAAATAAATTCATTAGAATCAAACTCAGTTGGCGTTTTCGTTCCCTTGTGGTAGGTTTTGTTAGGTGAGAAATACTCGTACTTCGGTTGGGAAGAGCGACGCCATTGTGATTTCGTTTATGGATTAACACGGATTTGATGCCTTTCCAAGGTAAGAAGAATATTTTTATTAGATGCTCCAGAGCTCAATTATTTGAAACTATTAGAAGAGCTTGATTGAAGATTTGAAAAATTGTTGTTTTAGTTGATATAACTGTAGAGATTTATTTAGTTTTTGAGTATAGAATTCAAATTTTATACAAGTGTTGAAAAATTGTTGATTTAGTTGATATAACTGTAGAGATTTATTTAGTTTTTGAGTATAGAATTCAAATTTTTATAGAAGTGTTGAAATGTTGAATAGGAATGTAAATATATAGTAGAATTTTGATTTGTTGAATATTGTTGAAGTGTCACATAACTTGAGAGATGGATGAATTGTCGAAACAAAAAAAGATTAGAGGCGTTGTTCGCGCCGCAGTAACTAGATTTTTGAACAAACTCGAAAACGAATTTGATCAGTTAAATACTGAAGAGCTATTAGAACAGAATTTAATTCAACTTTTGGATTTAATTAAACAAATAAAAGATTTAGACAAGGCAGTTCAGTCTCTTATAACAGAAGAGAAAGAATTTGATTCTGAGATTAATTCTGCTGTTGATTATAATAGTAAACTGACATTGTGGAATGCAAAGCTTTCCGCACAACTGAAAATTATTTGTCGTAATGTTGATCGAAATATATCGGGTCAAGATGATGGTAGAACCAGCGAAAGCAGTGCTAGTGGAGTTTCATCAATCTCTCAAAATCATTTGAAAACTGTTAAATTACCTAAATTGAATATTGATAAATATTATGGAGATCCTTGCATTTGGCTGGAGTTCTGGAATAAATTTCAGAACGCAATCAATAAAAACGAAACTTTATCACTTATTGATAAATTTAGTTATTTAAAATCTTTGTTAGGCGGTGTTGCCGCTAACGTAGTTAATGGATTCGCACTAACTGAAGAAAATTATAAAGAAGCCCTCTGCCTCTTAGAACAGAGATTCGGCAAAGATTTCCTGGTAATAAATGCCCACATGAACAGATTATTAAATTTATACCCTGTTAAAGATACAAATAATATAACTGGATTACGTAAACTTTATGACACCTGTGAGGTGCAAATTAGAAGTTTAGAATCACTCAACGTAACCTCTGGAATGTATGGCCATTTATTATACCCTATTTTAATAAAATTAATTCCAGAGGAGTTATCCTTAGCATTTAATAGAAAACGATTGGATCAAGAAATGAATCACTTTGATGTTTCAGAATTATTGAAATTTCTTAAAATCGAAATAGAATGTAGGGAATCTTCCATTTTGTTTCAAAATTCAAAAATTGAAAGAAAAAAACCAGTCAATCAGCATTCGGGTTCAAAATATCAACATAATTTTAGCTATAATAATTACAATGCTCGTGAGACGTCACGAAATCAAAGTCGTCCTTTCATTTCATCTAATGTAGACAAAACGGTAGAATATTTAGCGCCAATTTCAGAAACGGCATGCCTCTACTGTAAAGCAACAAACCACAATTCTGAACATTGCAATAGCATAACTGTTGATGAAAAGAAGGAACTATTAAAGAAACAAGCGCGTTGCTTTCTGTGCTTACAGCAAAAACACAGAATAAAAGACTGTAGGAAAAAGGAAATGTGTGATATTTGTAATCATAAACATAATCGGTCTATTTGTTTTCAATTTGGCAAAACGATTGACGATAAAGTTGTTACCGCAGTTTCGCATTGCCAAGAAAATATTAAAAACAATTCGGTAGCAAAAAACCAGTCAAGAGTTTTATTGCAAACCTGTACTGCGATGATTAGATCTTCCTCAAACGAAGAAAAAGAACCTGTTAGGATTCTTTTAGATAATGGATCGATGAGAAGTTTTATTAATTGTACAATTTCTCAAAAATTAAGGCTTCCCGTAATAAGAACCGAAAAGCTTTCTGTTTATGCCTTTGGTGTTAAGGAAGCAACTCAAAAAATTTATGATGTTGTAAAAGTCCGTCTGGAAAATAGAGATGTGCCATCTTTGAACATTGAAATTGAAGCATTAGTTACAGACCAGATTTCGGCAGCTAACATACCAACCCCTGACCTAAACATATCTAAAAGCTATAAATATTTAAAAAATCTACAACTTGCAGATTCCTATAATTATAGAGACAATGAAATAGTTATTTTAGTTGGATCAGATTTCTATTTTAACATAGTAAGTGGCAGAATTAAACGATTAGATGATAAACTTGTAGCTTCAGAAACACTGTTTGGTTGGTGCCTTCTAGGAAGAGGGAGTGTAAATCATGAGTTGGTTAGTATGAAAGTTGCAGTTGAAGAGAAGACCATTTGTGATCAGTTGAAAGAGTTCTTTGAACTCGAAGGCATTGGAATCAGTGCAGAAGCTGATGCCAAAGATGAAATTGAAGAGGAGATAATGAGAAATTTTAATGAAGGAATTTCATTTCAGAATAGACGCTACAAGGTCAAGTTACCATGGAAACCTGAAATGAAGCAGATGTTAGATGATAATAAAGAAGTTGCCAACAGGAGATTCCAAACGCTTAAGAAATCATTCATTAATGATCCCTTATTTTTTACAGAATACCGAAAAGTTCTCGATGACTATAGGCAAGAAAATATCATAGAGCCTGTAGAGAGGGGAGCGAAAGAAGTGAACTGTTTCTATCTCCCACACAGAGCTGTAATTAGAAATGACAAGAGTACTAGTCGTCTGCGCATCGTTTTCGATGCCTCCTCTCATGGAAAAGGAAAAATTTCTTTAAACGATTGTTTGTATGCTGGTTTAAACTTATTACCTGATCTCTTTAATCTTTTATTAAGATTTAGAACGAACCCCATAGCTATTACTTCGGACGTCAAGGCAGCGTTTCTGCAAATAGAAATAGATGAGGAAGACAGAGACTTTACAAGATTTCTTTGGAGCGAAAGCTACATAGCAGACGAGAACCTTCAAGAATACCGATTGACACGAGTTTTGTTCGGGGTCACATCCAGCCCATTCCTGTTGAACGCTACAATTAAATACCATCTGAAGGGGTATGTAGAAATCTTTCCTCATACTTGTCAGTTGTTGCATGATTGTCTATATGTCGACGATTATATTTTCGGTGAAAAGACTGTTGACATAGCACTTACTACGTGCCTACAAAGTCATGATATTTTTAAAGAAGCCAGTATGTATTTAAGAAAATGGAGAACTAATTCTCCAGAATTATTAGCTAAATTAAAAGCGCTTGGATTTGAAGTTGAGGACTTTGAGGACTCTTTTGACAAACCTTTAGTTCCTTCAAAAGTTCTGGGAGTTGGATGGAATCCTAAAAACGATGTGTTTTATTTTGATACTCAAAATATTGAAAAATGCCTGTTTAAAGGGAACGAGACTAAAAGATATGTACTGCAAATTGCCGGTCGAATATTTGATCCAATCGGTCTTTTAGGTCCGTTCACAATTCGTATCAAATACTTACTACAAGAGATATGGTGTCTTGGGTTAGATTGGGATGAGAACATACCAAAACAGACTGCTATGATTTTTAAAGAATGGTGTGATGACATAAAAAAGTTAAGTGAAATTCGTGTACCCCGCTACTATTTTGCACATGCCTTAAATCAAGACATTGACAATATTCAGTTGCATTTCTTTGCGGATGCATCTATCAAAGCATACGGGACAGTTGCTTATTTGCGTGCAAAATTGAAAGACAACACCGTTGTGATTAGTTTTGTTGCATCTAAAGGAAGGGTAGCCCCCTTGAAGACTTTATCCTTACCAAGACTCGAGCTAATGGGAGCCCTGTTGTCAGCACGGTTAAGCGACAAAATAATTAAAGGTTTAGAGTTTCCGGTTTCCAAATTTTTTTGGACGGATTCATCCATTACATATTTTTGGATAAAGGGCTCACCTGACAGATTTAAAGTTTTCGTAAAAAATAGGATAAAGGAAATTCACAAATACACTAATCCAACTCAATGGGCTCATTGCCCTGGGAAAGAAAATCCGGCGGATTTGATTTCACGTGGACTCGCAGTGTCTGAATTAAAAAACAGTGATTTGTGGTGGCAAGGACCATCTTGGTTAAAACAAGACGAATCCACCTGGCCTAAGAACTTAGAACCATCTAAGGATTTAAAATGTGAAAAGAACCAACAGACACTTGAAATTAAAACAATTACAGCTTTAAATACAAACGTTTTAGATAAGAATCAGGACTTTGATAGTTTTATAACTAAATATTCCTCTTTTTCCAAATTGATTAGAGTAACTGCTTACTTAATTAGATTTAGTAATAATTGTAAACTTAAGCAAATGGATAGAAAAAAGGACAACTTAAGTGCAACTGAGTTACAAAATGCCACAAATGTTTTAATTAAGAGAATACAAGCTTCTGAATTCAGTACCGAAATTAAATGCTTGAAGAACAACCAACCTCTTCCAAGAAGTAGTAAGATTTTGTCGTTAAACGTTTTTATTGACGGGAACGGATTTTTAAAGGTTGGCGGACGATTGAAGTTTTCTGAACTACAAGAATCACAGAAACATCAAAAACTCTTACCTAAATCACATCACTTTACTCAGCTACTCATTAATTATTACCATATCAAATCTTTGCACTCTGGAACACAAACCACACTTTATTTGATTCGCCAACAATATTGGATACCCTCTGGTCAAGATAGGGTGCGAAGAGTCATTAGTAAATGCTTGACATGCTTTAGATCAAAAACTCAAACTATTAACCAAATAATGGGTGATCTGCCTAGAGACAGAATTGTACCTTCTAGACCTTTTGAAAAAGTAGGTCTTGATTTCGCTGGACCTATCTTAACTAAACCTAATCTGAAAAGATCCAGAGTTAAAATAAAATCATACATCGTTATATTTATTTGCTTTTGTACAAAAGCAGTTCACTTTGAGGTCGTATCAGACTTAACGACTGAAGCATTCTTAGCTTCATTGCGAAGATTTGTGTCAAGACGTTCGAAACCATCTCTCATTTGGAGTGATAACGCCACCAATTTTAAAGGCGCTAAAAATATTTTGAATTCCTTATTTCAAATTTGCAAGTCTAACCCAGTACAGAATTTCAGCGCTGAAGAAGGCATTCAATGGACTTTCACACCACCTGCATCACCTCATTTTGGAGGCTTGTGGGAAGCCAACATAAAATCAATGAAGAGAATACTCCTGAAAATTGCAAAAACCACAATTTTAAATTTCGAGGAGTTAAATACAATAGTAGTTCAGATAGAGAGTATTCTTAACTCTCGTCCCCTGTGTCCAATGTCTGCGGACCCCAATGATCTACAGCCATTAACTCCAGGGCATTTCTTAATTGGTGCCCCTATTGCGTCGTTTCCTGAACCTCATACTGCTCCAGATTCCTTTTCTCCTTCCTCTAGGTGGGGCTTGATTCAAGAGATGAGGAAAAAGTTTTGGGACAGATGGACCACAGAATATTTAAACCAGCTGCAGACAAGACCGAAGTGGACCCAAAGACGACAAAACCTAGAGGTAGACCAACTTGTACTGCTAAAGGAGCCCTGCAAGACACCCTTGGAATGGAACCTTGCCAGAGTCATTGGAGTTCATCCTGGAGCTGACGGAGTGGTACGAGTACTGGACTTAAAGACATCTAAGGGAACCTTCCGCCGAGCGATCACGAAGGTTGTGCCCTTACCCATCAGTGAAGATGTTGGACAGCCGTCCAACGGTGGCCGGGATGTTCCAGTCTGATCATCTCCGGACTTTTCCTTCTTCGAATATATTAACTCTTTTTTATTTTTAATCATAAACTGTTCGCAATGTAATTCTACTAACAACTGCTATAGTGAATTGTAGCGCGAGATTTCTATAAATAGATCACTTCCTGTATAGCGCGCATGCGCATTGATTTTCAACACTTCGATTCCCGCGTTAAGTAAATTTTTGTCACTTCGAAAGGGTGCTTCTAATTAAAAGGGTGCTTCTTACTAAGAGCACATTCTATTTTCATTAAATGTTATTCTTAATATTAATTCTGTTGACTTTCGTTTCTTTTGTCGTTCGATTTAGAAATTGTTAACCACTGAACCTCATGTTGACTACTTCCAACACGATTATTCTAAAGTTGCCAAATTTTTATCTCAAAATGAAAATGACAAAAATAAATTACAAAATCGTTTCCATAAAGGGCGAACGATCTTCTGTACAGTTTAAAATAAAGAAAGAAAGCATTCACACGATAAAATACATACTATTAAAAAACAGAAGATTTAGTAGAAAATGAACGCTATCCCGTGCAATAAAATACAGTGTTTTCAGAAATACTAAACCATCCCTTGAGTCCGAGCGTTCCTAAACTCGTAGCAGATCTACACGAAACATATAGAGTTCCTGTTACACTAGAAACCGTCAAAGAGAAATACAAAACTAGTTGGTCAAAACATGACTGCTGGATAGCAAATAAATGTACTAATACACAAATTATACTCAACACATCATTGCCAAATGTTGAAAATCATGATATTAAGAATAGAGAAATACAGACACTTTAAACAAATTACTATTGAACCCAATAAAAAGAAATAGCGTGACTCAATAAACAATTTCGATCAAGTTTAATTCTATATCTCACAAACATAATTAAAAATAAAAATGGCAGAGAGAGAAAGAGAGAGAGCTAGAGATATTCCTCGGAATAAACAAATTAACTTGTTTATGCGGCTTCGTCCGTAGTGAGTATCTAAAGCCAGGTTTAAACATGTCACTGAGCATGCGCAGAAAGCAATTTTTGATTGCAAATTATCACTAATTAATAGAAATTTCGGTTACAAAACTCAGATTTGACACATCTATAGATTAAAATCTTTCGTTTAAGACCAAAATTAAATAAATTGAGGTTGTACTTTTCTCTCACGGACTGTCCAAAGAATAGGCTTAGCAACTTAAATATATAGATACCAGATATTTTGAACTACAGGTTTCCTCGACTTAGACCGCTCGCACTTAAGACCGAAATATTAAATTAAAAGAAAAAAATATTTTCTCAAAAATACTGTTCCTCGAATGTTCAGTACATATCTATATGTATTACTTAATTATTAAAAATACGATGCGATATTCTGCAGTACTGCAAAAATTTAAGACACAATAATAAAAATGTATGATGTAATAGTTCGATATCCAGACAATAAATCAAGTGAACCTTTATTGTCTTCAGAAATACGTAGCTTCTTCAGCTTTTCATCTATATATATAAAACAGTTCCGTAACTGATTGACTCACTGACTGACATACAACGCACAGACCAAACCGCTGAACCTAAAGGGCTGAAATTTTGCATGGCGATTCTTCTTATAGTGTAGGGGTGCACTAAGAAATATTTTTGAAAAATTCTTCTTAGATTTTTTTAAATTAAATTTTTAAGCTGCTTTAGTAACTTTTTTTAAGTTTGCATTTAAAATAATAACTTGAGGATTTTAAAATTATATCACGAGAAAGATCATAAAAATTCCTTTAAAATGAAATCTTTTTCGAATCTTTACCTCCATTTTCTGATTTTTGGTGAATTTTTAAATATTCATTTTTAGAATTCAATTTATTAAATGCTGATCACGTGATTTCTTTTCTGGTACTTTAAATAAATTTATTGTCACGTGCATAACAACTAAATAGACAAAAAAAAATTTTTTTTCCTTGCTAATGCGGCAGACAATTGGACATTATCCAAAAAAATATTACATACAAAATACAGTAAAAGATATTATGTTCTCAAACTGTACTACATTAACTGTACTATATTCTTTAGTATGTCCTATTAGATTTGATTTGAATATTTTCTTCTACATTGTTTTGTCTATAAAAATAACCCCTTACGATTTTTTTTATAAATATATTTTTTTGTTTTTTTTACATCAATTGTATACATTGATCGACGTATTTATTGTATATATGGATCTATATATATCTATGTCAAAATGTTGATGCACTTTGGTACTTTTCTGTTTAACTGTTTACTTCTTGCCCAAGCGATACAGTCTGGGTTTGACGCGCTGCCAAAATTATAACTCGCGACAACGGACGGTTTTAGCGTCTGAAATTTTGCTTTCCGGAGGACCGTTATGGAGAAACGTAATCCTACGTTAAAAACAATCTTCTTTCTTACACATTCCGGACGCTCTCGTGAGACCTTTTCCTCAGTTTTTCTTAATCCACGTTGCTTCCAAGGTCGACATAATCCATATAAGCAAATACATAATTGAATCGGCAGTTTGATGTAGGGAACGAATCCAAAAACTGTTTTTGTGGGAAGTTTAAAAAAAAAAAAACTTTAAAAACTTTCTTATTTATTATTTTTTCTTCACTAAACATTTATATAAGATTCTGTACATTCACCTGCTATTCCAGTGCCTTTTACAGATTACAAGAAGCTTCTATATGTAAATAACAGGATGGCGGAAAAGAAACGAATTTCAGTTTTATGGCGCTTGTTCCCTTCTTCAAACTACAGGTTCAATTAATCTTAGAAATATACTGTAAAGGCCACGAAAGTAAGTGAACGATCCATTACTATCGTCAAAGTTTTTGTTTCCTCGCATGGTATCAAAATTCATTTCTATTTGGCCCATCTGAGTCCATTTATTGAAAAATTTTGCCCTCGCAGTTCCTGGAACCACTTAATTACAACTACGTTCCGTTTCCACTCAAAATCTCTTTTATACGTATGCGTTTCAAGCATGTAAGTCCATTTTCAGTAACTTCCTCAATTTTCATCCGCTTTTTCAAAAACGATTCAACTTTTGATTAGGCATGCCATTTGTTTTCGAAACTTCAACTTGTTTTAAACCATGTTCGCAGTTCCTGGAACCACTTAATTGCAACTACGTTCCGTTTCCACTCAAAATCTCTTTTATACGTATTCGTTTCAAGCATGTAAGTCCATTTTCAGTAACTTCCTCAATTTTCGTCCTCTTCTTCAAAAACGATTCAACTTTTGACTAGGCATGCCATTTGTTTTCGAAACTTCAACTTGTTTTAAACCATGTTCGCAGTTCCTGGAACCACTTAATTGCAACTACGTTCCGTTTCCACTCAAAATCTCTTTTATACGTATGCGTTTCAAGCATGTAAGTCCACTTTCAGTAACTTCCTCAATTTTCGTTCGCTTCTTCAAAAACGATTCAACTTTTGACTAGGCATGCCATTTGTTTTCGAAACTTCAACTTGTTTTAAACCATGTACGAGATTTCCTTTCTGAAAAGAAACTATTTTCCGCAAGGGCATTTAAAACCTTGTAGAAACTTTTCTGTGAAAAGGAAGCGCCATTCTTGTGATCGGGAAAAAATAAATCCAGTATCAGATTTTGACCGATTGATTTTAAAGTGTGCATAATTTATGCACACTGCAATTTTAAAGTGTGCATAGTTATGTCTTCGACTATTCTCTAAGGCAGACCTGCACAACTTGAAATGGGATGAGGGCCATATTACTCTATGGAAAGCTGCAATTAGTAGCAAGAAAAAAGGAAAATGAAAAATATTTTATCCAGCAAAAAATAAATTTCAGTAAAGCTTTTTTCATCGGGACTAACCGGGACCATAGGTAATGCGGACAATCAAAAATCCAGATAATCCGAGTAATATGGGTAATAAGCAAAACAAAATCCTTAACTAAGCAGACTTACCGTTTATTACGATAAAAAGCTATGTTTTGCAACAAACTTACACAGTATTGTTTACAAGACACTGAAAAATATAAAAATAACTTTTCTCATAATTTCTTAACAAAGAATTGGTAAGACTAGTAAAGCTTTCTTAACCCTTCAGCGGGCATGGCCATTCATAAAGAGCAACATTTTCGTAATTTTGAATGTTTTGTTTTTACATGTTAGGTTTGAATGTTCTAAGCAGTTTCTATTTACAGCTACACCATTTCTAACGCAGGTCTGATTTTCTGACCCTTGTATTCCTTTCCATTCATTGTTAGTCGTGATTTAACTGTGGTAAACCCGCGATCATACTGGATTACAATACGACAAAAGCAGGAGTTGATGTAGTCGATCCAATGTTCAGCTATTACACGGTATCCCGCATATCACGAAGGTGGACAATCTCATTGTCTTTCACGTTTTTGGACATAATAGGAATCCATTCGCAAGTGGTCCTTAGATCCAATAAACCGGACAGTATTGAAATAAGGCGATTGTATCTGCTTTCTTTGGCGTTTAATTATAAATATATCTCAATATTATGATCATTTGATATCTTGTCATAAAACGCAGAATCATTATTTTCAATTTGAAAAAAAAAAGTGTATTACAAAAGGAATAATCAAGGTTGAAAGAGACGTTGCACTTTGTGCCACGCGCGCCTGCTGGTGTTCCCAAAAATTGGCGCGCCCGCTGAAGGGTTAAACTCACAAAAAAGTATTTTATTACCATAATTTACTGTACATCCTATGCAGGAATTTTACATTGAATCAAACTAAAATGCAAATATTTGGCGTACTTGTAGTTGCGTTCTTGCTATCATAGTTAAAAATTATTATCTAATGTGAACATTAAATAAATATGTCTACGAAACTGATCCGGATCAACTAGGGCCGGATAAACGAGTTTTACTGTACTGATTATTTTAAAAAATAAATAAATATGAATCGCTTATATATTCCTTTCGTAATATTATAAATATAAATATAATGCTTTTTAGATTAATTAAATTATCTACCACACTAAAATCTAAATTTATACTAATATTTTACCATACATAAAATATACTATAGAATATTAGATAGTTTAGATTTTAGATAAATATAATATTTTTTAGGTACTGATTATTTCAATAAATAAATAAATATCAATCGCTTATATATTCCTTTCGTAATATTATAAATCTAAATACAATGCTTTTTAGGTTAATTAAATTATCTACCATACTAAAATCTAAATTTATAGTAATGTTTTACCATACATAAAATATAAAATAGAATATTAGATAGTTTTGATTTTAAATAAATATAATATTTTTTAGGTACTGATTATTTCAATAAATAAATAAATATCAATCGCTTATATATACCTTTCGTAATATTATAAATCTAAATACAGTGCTTTTTAGATTAATTAAATTATCTACCATACTGAAATCTAAATTTAAGCAATGTTTTACCATACATAAGATATAATATAGAATATTAGATAGTTATGATTTTAGATAAATTTAATATTTTTTAGGTACTGATTATTTCAATAAATAAATAAATATCAATCTCTTATATATTCCTTTCGTAATATTTTAAATCTAAATACAATGCTTTTTAGATTAATTAAATTATCTACCATACTGAAATCTAAATTTATAGTAATGTTTTACCATACATAAAATATAATATAGAATATTAGATAGTTTAGATTTTAGATAAATATAATATTTTTTAGGTACTGATTATTTCAATAAATAAATAAATATCAATCTCTTATATATTCCTTTCGTAATATTATAAATCTAAATACAATGCTTTTTAGATTAATTAAATTATCTACCATACTGAAATCTAAATTTTTAGTAATGTTTTACCATACATAAAATATAATATAGAATATTAGATAGTTTAGATTTTAGATAAATATAATATTTTTTAGATACTGATTATTTCAATAAAAAAATAAATATCAATCGCTTATATATTCCTTTCGTAATATTATAAATTTAATTTCAATGCTTTTTAGATTAATTAAATTATCTACCACACTAAAATCTAAATTTATAGTAATGTTTTACCATACATAAAATATAATATAGAATATTAGATAGTTTAGATTTTAGATAAATATAATATTTTTTAGGTACTGATTATTTCAATAAATAAATAAATATCAATCGCTTATATATTCCTTTCGTAATATTATAAATCTAAATACAATGCTTTTTAGATTAATTAAATTATCTACCATACTAAAATCTAAATTTATAGTAATGTTTTACCATACAGAAAATATCATATAGAATATTAGATAGTTTAGATTTTAGATAAATATAATATTTTTTAGGTACTGATTATTTCAATAAATAAATAAATATCAATCGCTTATATATTCCTTTCGTAATATTATAAATCTAAATACAATGCA
This sequence comes from Dolomedes plantarius, assembly GCA_907164885.2. Taxonomy (NCBI): domain Eukaryota; kingdom Metazoa; phylum Arthropoda; class Arachnida; order Araneae; family Dolomedidae; genus Dolomedes; species Dolomedes plantarius. The sequence goes on from OU015502.1 coordinate 126,068,786, forward strand.
TTTTAGATTAATTAAATTATCTACCATACTAAAATCTAAATTTTTAGTAATGTTTTACCATACATAAAATATAATATAGAATATTAGATAGTTTAGATTTTAGATAAATATAATATTTTTTAGATACTGATTATTTCAATAAAAAAATAAATATCAATCGCTTATATATTCCTTTCGTAATATTATAAATTTAATTACAATGCTTTTTAGATTAATTAAATTATCTACCACACTAAAATCTAAATTTATTGTAATGTTTTACCATACATAAAATATAATATAGAATATTAGATAGTTTAGATTTTAGATAAATATAATATTTTTTAGGTACTGATTATTTCAATAAATAAATAAATATCAATCGCTTATATATTCCTTTCGTAATATTATAAATCTAAATACAATGCTTTTTAGATTAATTAAATTATCTACCATACTAAAATCTAAATTTATAGTAATGTTTTACCATACAGAAAATATCATATAGAATATTAGATAGTTTAGATTTTAGATAAATATAATATTTTTTAGGTACTGATTATTTCAATAAATAAATAAATATCAATCGCTTATATATTCCTTTCGTAATATTATAAATCTAAATACAATGCATTTTAGATTAATTAAATTATCTACCACACTAAAATCTAAATTTATAGTAATGTTTTAACATACATAAAATATAATATAGAATATTAGATAGTTTAGATTTTAGATAAATATAATATATTTTAGGTACTGATTATTTCAATAAATAAATAAATATCAATCGCTTATATATTCCTTTCGTAATATTATAAATCTAAATACAATGCATTTTAGATTAATTAAATTATCTACCATACTAAAATCTAAATTTTTAGTAATGTTTTACCATACATAAAATATAATATAGAATATTAGATAGTTTAGATTTTAGATAAATATAATATTTTTTAGATACTGATTATTTCAATAAAAAAATAAATATCAATCGCTTATATATTCCTTTCGTAATATTATAAATTTAATTACAATGCTTTTTAGATTAATTAAATTATCTACCACACTAAAATCTAAATTTATAGTAATGTTTTACCATACATAAAATATAATATAGAATATTAGATAGTTTAGATTTTAGATAAATATAATATTTTTTAGGTACTGATTATTTCAATAAATAAATAAATATCAATCGCTTATATATTCCTTTCGTAATATTATAAATCTAAATACAATGCTTTTTAGATTAATTAAATTATCTACCATACTAAAATCTAAATTTATAGTAATGTTTTACCATACATAAAATATAATACAGAATATTAGATAGTTTAGAGTTTAGATAAATATAATATTTTTTAGATTAGTACCATAGTTTTTAGATTTATAATATTATGCGTCTTTACAAAATGTTTCGCGTGCCACAGAGGGAGGGCTAGCGGGCCGTATGTTGTGTAGGCCTGCTGTAAGAAAATAGCTGTCCTCCAGTCCGTATGACTCATCTACCACCATAATGGGTCTGAGGTAGCCGAGTGATAGCGCATTGGGTTTCTGACTGAGGTTGCTCGTTTCGAATCCTGGTGAACGCTTTTAAATACCTTCGTGTCTAGGCCGGATATGGGCAAGTTGTATCTGTAGACCGTCAAGTCCTTATATGAGGTCAGAGAGGGTGGGAGAATACAGGAGCCCACAGATGTTGACCCTAGAAGTACTCGGTCAAAATCATGGGGGCACCTGACCATGTCAGACTCCGACTTTTGTGGTGTCATTCTAAACCGAAGCCGCATTCCTCTGCCCGCTGCCATGTAGGGAGGGACCTGGTCCCGAGTTGTTCCAGCCAGGGAATGCAATAAAAGAAGAAGGAAACATCATGATTCCCTTGCGACGCAAATATTTAACTTGATCGAACTTAATAGGTGCTTAAAATTTCGGTGTCACTCTCTTACCTTCCAATAGAACCCACTTTATTAACCATAGAAATGCTCTGGACAATCGAAATCCATTTCTTTTTGACCCTCGTACATAACTGGAAAATATAACAGACGATAAATACTTTCTCTCTGAAGAAGTCTACATTTTTTTCGTGAACAGAAATTCAAATAAAGTTAACGTCCAAGTACCTATTCATTAGTTCACGCAATGGTTGCACGCCACGAACGTTTGACTGTTTGCATGCCATTTCGCGAGTGTTCGCCGATTATATGCACGCGTAAGTTAGAAGCTCGATCACGAGAGCATCGTTCACTCAGAACAGTGTTTTTCTCACGTCAGAGGCATAAATCTGCTCTGGGTGATCTTACAAAGGTTCTGGTAATAGCTCACTGAGTTTTCTGCTTGAGTTTTTTCAATTTTCTGAACTAGTCGCGGGGTGACGGAAACGCGATCTAATGAAGCAGTTTGTAGAGCTATGAAAAGTATATAGAGAATGGCTCACTTCTACCCCTCAGACTTGGGTGTATATAATTTGAAGTGGCACTCTAAATGAATTTGATACAAACACAGTTTATACATGAAACAATGTTTAATGAATTCGTTGCACATATTGAATTTGCTTTTACAGCAATAAGCATACGTACTACTTGTACGGAATATATATTAACATTCAATAGAAATACACATTGCCATACTCACAAACCAGCAGAGAGTCATACCAGCAGTACTGCCACGTAAACTTTGGGCCCCCTAAGCAATAGCTCAGGATAGCACCTGGAGCTGTTTACCTCGTAGCTCCCTCTCGCTTATCTATCAACCTTAACAAAACCTTTTTTTCAACCTCTGTATTAATCAAGCTGCTTGGTATTTATACCAAGAGCGTATGCCGAAATTAGCATATCTCAAGCAGCTTCTTTAATTCATTCACTCAAAGGTTCGATTCTTGTGAATCGAATCTTATGTATACCTTACAAGTACCTCGAAACCTTTCGTTGATTAGGGCAGGGATTCTCAACGGGGTCCAGGTGGACCCCTTGGGGGGTCGATGGAAGTTTAAAAAGGGTCTATAGTATTCCAGAGGTCTATTGGGGGTCTATGATAAATGTTTCTGTTTTAAAATTTAATTTAATTTTTTAGGAATGTAATTATTAGAAAATAATATCCGTTTTAATATGTATAAATGCAGATTTGCATGAGACGGAGTGATCCATGCATCTAAAGTTGAATGTCATGACGCTGTTGTATACGCCTCGAATGCCGCCGTAGGCTTTTATTTGTGTACCAACACTAAGGGCCTTATTATACACAGCCACAGCTGTGGCGCTGTGCAGAGGCTCTGTATAATAAGCTCCATAGGAAACAATGGTCCGCTACCGCAGCCACAGTCGCGCAGGCGAGCCACAAGGAGCGAGGGTAGGCGACTGGAGTGGCTCGCCCAGGCCACAGTCGCGACCTGTAGCCACAGCTGTGGCTCAGTATAATAAGCTCCGTACGATTGCATGTATCGCTTCGAGTGGCTTGCCTGGGCGTGGGAAGCTGTGGCGAACGCTCGCCACAGCTGTGGCTCTGTATAATAAGGCCCTAAGCAGAACTGGGGAAAGCCACTGGACCTTAAACAGCGCATGGGTCTTCCCGATGCAACCAATCAGAAGCAGTTTCATTTTTTTCTGTTGGCGATGTTTGCGCAATTACAATCAGTGCTTCTGAAATCTTGTTTATATTTGTGAAATTAAAAATGAAAATGGTACAAAAATAATAAAACATAAACCTATTGAACCACTTTTTCTAATTTTTTTGTTCATATTCTTAGTCAAATTGTTATCTTCAAGTGTTTTATGAGCAATTATTAGTATTATAATTATGTTGTATGCTGTATATTATAGACAAAATTGCGAGGGGGGGGGGGGGGGAGGTTGATGAAAAAAATCATTCTTTTATAAGGGGTCAATGTAGGAAAAAGTTTGGGAAACCCCTTTATTAGAGGAACCCCTATATTGATTAGAGGCAACTAAATCGACGTCTTTTTTCCTTTGACAAAAACTTTCTTTTTACACTTTTCGTAAGAAAAAAGTGTTAATTCATAACCTAATATATCCTATCATATAAATCAGTGGTGCGCAAACTTTTTTCTACTGCGACCCACTTTTTGTAAATAAAAAAATTACTCGATGCCCCCCGCCCCAATAATTATAGTTATGCTGTATTTCTAAAATCAGGTATTTATTTACTTTGCATATTAACAATAAAAAAAGTCTTGTTTACCTTCTTCACTTACACTCAAGAGCCAAAACATTATGACCACCTGTCAATAACGAGTTGGCCCACCTTTGGCGCGCAACACAGCTTCAACCCGCCTTGGCATGGATGCCACAAGTCCTTGGTAGATGGCCGGAGACAGATTGTACCAGATGTTTAAGCAACTGTCACGCAAATCCGAGATATTGCGAATTGGTGGTCTTTGAACTCTGAGCTGCCGTCCCATGACATCCCAAATGTGTTCTATCGGATTGAGATCCGGTGAGTTAGGCGGCCAGGACATTAACTGGAATTCAGCATCATGTTCCTGGAACCACTCCAACACAATTTTAGCCTTGTGACACGGGGCGTTGTCCTGTTGGAAAATTCCATTTCCAGCTGGAAAAACAGAGGCCATGTAAGGGTGCAACTGTTCCGCAATGATGTTCAGATACCCTGTAGCATTCATGGTCCGCTCTACCACAACTACGTTTCCCAGAGACGCCCAAGAGAACGTCCCCCAAAGCATAATACCGCCACCACCGGACTGTGTATGACCTACTGTACATTGAGGGAGCAACAGTTCGCCTGGAAGACGGCGTATCCTGACACGGCCATCGGTGTGATGAATGACAAACCGTGATTCATCTGACCAGGGAACTCTCTCCCACTGATCCATGGACCAGTCGCGATGTTCCCGGGCCCAGTGCAGGCGCAGTTGGCGATGACGCTTGGTCAGCAAAGGCACACGAGTGGGACGTTTGCTGCGTAGCCCCATATCCAACAGTGTCCGCTGAACAGTGTGCTGCAATACTATTCTACTTGGCCCTGCATTGTATTGGGCTGTCAGCTGAGCCACTGTCTGGCTCCTGTTTTGCTTCACCATGCGAGACAGTCTCCGACGACCTTTTTCTTTGATAGCGTGTGGACGTCCAACACCATGTCGTCTACTGCTGGTTTCACCGTCATTCATCCACTTTGCATAAGTACTAACAACTGTAGGTCGCGAACAACCCACGAGTCGTGCAGTTTCGGAAATACTCGTTCCGAGCCTTCGAGCCATTACAATCTGCCCTCTATCAAAGTCGCTTAGATCCGCAGCCTTTCCCATCACACACAGAAGTAAGTGAAAGAATGATTCTTCAGACTCTCCAGCAGCAGTTAAATACCACTTCCACCTGATCACGTGCCTTCCACGTCATCCAGGCGAATTCATTGCAAAATGTAGGGGTGGTCATAATGTTTTGGCTCTTGAGTGTATATTTGCCAAATCCCATGTGACTAAAATTTCCTATTTAAAAGTCATTACTAGTTGGTACCCGTCAAAACGTGACGGATAGATAGTAAATAAATGCACTAATACACAAATTATACTCCATGTCCTCCTTTCAATGTTGGGGCATCATTGCCAAATGTAGAAAATCATAATCTATATTAATAAAGCGGGTCTGTCTGTCGGTCACACTCTCCGGGTGTACCGCCTCAATGTGTGCGTGTGTGCGGCCTATGAAACTTACAGCCATGAAATTTGACACACGGATAGTGCAGACTATGAGAAAGTGCACCTCGAAGCCCGAATTTTAAATTTTATTCTAGAAATTTTTTTATTTTGTTTTGTGGGATATTTTATGTTTTTTTAACTTCAGATTACGATATCTCGGCAAAAAATGATCGTAGAATTTTGATCTTTTTACAATCTAAGACTACATACATTTCTTCTTCAAACAAGACCTCATTTGTTTAAAAATAATTTAAAACAGACTAATATTGTCATCAAAATATTAAACCCACTTTTTCGAGAAATTTACGCAATTTTGAGGATCTACGGTCGATGCTCTTCGAGTTTTTATCTTACAAAGAAAATATTTACATCATCTGGAAGATGAAAGCTTTCTCATCCATATAAACCTCATTTCAAGTCTCTATCTTAAAATTTCGATTTTTAATTGAATTTTAAATAACGATACTTAACACAAATTTTCTATCGGTTCTTCAAACTCGAAGAACGGCAAATTCTCCCCTTGGCTTGTAAACAACGATTGAGTCATTCATTCACTTGATTCATTCATCGTCTTCCTTTGATGGCTTGAGCGTAGCTGGGCGAAGCCCGGCTAATATTAAGAATAGAGAAAAACTCGTTTGACACCTCGGCCCCCTCCACTTTCGCGTATCGGCCCATGAATCACTGAAGACCAGTCGCTACGTAGGAATACCTCAATACGCGGCCGAGGATTAATTTCCCAAGTTCGGTGACATTTTTCATTGCTGTGGGACTCGAGGATGCAGGACAAACTGTACAGATCTGTCATCCACTCAAGCCCCCCCCCCAAGCCCCCAAGAATAGAGAAAAACACTTTAAACAATTACAATTGAACCCAATAAAAAGAAATTGGGTTACTCAATAAACAGTTTCCCTCAAGTTTAATTCTTTATGTCACTAACATAATTAAAAATAAAAATGGCCGAGACAGAGCTACAGAGATTCCCCGGAATAATCAAATTAACGTGTTTATGCGACCTCATGTTTAGTAAGTATCAGGGCCGCCCAGAGACTTTACGGGGCCTGGGGCAAACTTATGTTGGGGGCCCCAAGAAAAATAAAAAAATGCAAAGAGACGAAAACACACATTCAAATTAAGTTACTCATACTTAAAATTTTATTACAGTGGACGCTCGTTAATTCGAACTCGGTTAATTCGAACTTTCGGTTAATTCGAACTAATCCAAAGGCCCCAAAAAACTTGTATTGGAGTTAATGTTAAAAATATCTCATTAATTCGAACTAAATTTTTATCACTTCGGTTAATTCGAACTAAAAATTTGACAAAAAAAAATTATTTTTCCTCGTTTAATGGAGAAAATACACACTCCTACTATTTATTATTTTGTTTGTCAAAATTTCTTTTCTGTGTAAAGAGGCACATGCCTGCATTCTTAGACTATTGCATGTCCGCTAAACGTTAGTAGCTATTGTCCTTCTTATTAGTGATAAACGGAAAAAGCAATTTTCCTTTATTTGGATCGATTTTCTTAGAATTTCAGAAAAACTAGTCTTTACTACAGATTCTAGGGAGCTGCGTCAGTTATAACTGCAGTGCAGACAAGTTAATGTGGTATAGTTTTTCTTCCTCATTGTGTGGTGTGAACGTGTAAAAATTCAGGATGTCTACACGTGAAAAGTACAAAACCCTAAATTTGGAGACAAAGGTAGAAATTTTAAAGAAAGTAGAGAATGGCGAATGTAAAACAAAGTTAGCAGCTGACTATGGAATTTTAAAAAATGCCTTGTCAACAAATTTGAAAAACAGGGAGTCAATTTTAGATTCATGGGAAAAATCAAAATTTGCTAGAGGAAGGAAACGCATGGGAAATGTTTCCCAAGAAGTTCTAGAAAAAGCTCTACTGCTATGGTTCCAGGATGTTAGATCTCGAAATTTTCCAATAAATGGACCCCTAGTGCTGACGAAGGCTGATGAATTGGCAAGTCGAATGGGTATTGAAGATTTTAAATGCAGTGATGGATGGCTTTCTCGATTTAAGTCAACGCACAATATTTCTTATCAAACTGCATGTGGCCAAAGCTCTGATGTAAACGAAGACGTTTGCACTAATTTCGGTAGGAAACTGCCAGGGCTTTTCTCTACTTACGTGCCGAAAGATATTTTTAATGCGGCCATAATGGACAAAGCCATAATGGATTCTATTAAAACTCTGAAATCGTTTATTCAGATTGAACCTTCCTCTAAAAATGAATTGAAATGTTTACTTCAAATCGAGAAGCTGCCTGAACAATGTAGGCATCATAAACAGAACCAAACATCCATTTTACAGTTTTTCCCCAAAGTTTAATTCATATTTTTAATAAAAGTTTACTTTATACTGCATATCTTCTGCTTCATTTTGTGATTAAGGTAAGTCTGTATTGCTTTTTAATATGTTTAACTTTAGATAACATAGTATAATATATTTTCTGGGGTTATACATACTAGGAGATTTTCTTCTTCAGTGATACACATTTAAAGTTATATATTTTCTCTTAACATCGGATAATTCGAACTTCGGATAGTTCGAACTTTTTTCTGAGAACCTTTGAGTTCGAATTAACGAGCGTCCACTGTATATGAATGACTAGCTGAAAACCCGCACTTCGCTACGGAGTCCATTCAAATTAAATACAACAGTCAATGTATGCAATTAATGCCAAAAAAAAAAAATATATATATATTCATAATAAATACGACGATCAATGTATACAATTGATGTAATATATATATATATATATATATATATATATATATACATACATATATATAGATATATATATATATATATATATATATATATATATATATATATATATATATATATATATATATATTATAAAAGGAATATATTTATTTATAAAAAAATATATATATTTATATATATATTTTTTTATAAATATTTTTTTATAAATATATATATTAAAATATATATATTTATAAAAAAATCGTAAGGGACATCCAATCGTCTGCTGCATTAGAAAGAAAAAAAAAATTTTTTGGTCTATTTAGTTGTTATGTACGTGTCGATAAATTTATTTAAAGTACCAGAAAAAGAAATCACGTGATCAGCATTTAATAAATTAAATTCTAAAAATTAATCTTTAAAAATTCACCAAAAATCAGAAAATCCAGGTAAAGGTTCGAAAAAAATTTCATTTTAAAGGAATTTTTAGGATCTTTCTCGTGATATAAATTTTATAACCCTCAAATTATTATTTTAAATGTGAACTTAAAAAACGTTACAAAAACAGCTTAAAAATTTAATTTTAAAAAAATCTAAGAAGAATTTTTCAAAAATCTTTCTTAGTGCACTCCTACACCGTAAGAAGAATCGCCATGCAACATTTCAGCCCTTTAGGTCCAGCGGCTTGGTCTGTGCGTTGTATGTCAGTGAGTCAGTTACGGAACTGTTTTATATATATAGATTAACATAATTATTATATTTCATTGCACTGCTCTCTTGTTATATTTTCTGAGGAAATCTAATAAATAATTTTTTTAAATTTTTTGGGGCCCCTCCGGCAGTTGGGGGCCTGGGGCAAAGTGCCCCAGTTGCCCCTCCCCCCTCTGCGCGGCACTGGTAAGTATCTAAAGCCAGATTTAAACATGTCACTGAACATGTTCAGAAACAAATTAATGTGTTTATGCGGCCTTGTGCTCAGTGAGTATCTAAAGCTAGATTTAAATAATGTCACTGAGAATACGCAAAAAGCAATTTTTAAGTGTAAATTATTACTAATTAATAGAAATTGCGATTACAAAAACAAAATTTGACACATCTATAGATTAAAATTTTTCGTTTAAGACCAAAATGAAGTAAATCGATGCAGTAGTTTTCTTTCCTTGACTGCCCAAAGAATCATCTTAGTAACTTAAATTGTATATAGATTTTTATACGTTAAAAATGATATACTGTTATATAAAGTGTCAAACAGTTTTACAAAAAACAAATGCAGATGGTAAGCAATACTTTTTTTTTTTATTATGTAAAATAAATATATCCTCAAAATGTACAGTTTTCTTTACATTTCCTGTATATAGATGTATTTGTATTAAGGTAAAAAGTAACAAAAATTAAAATAAAAAATAGCATGATTTTAAAATTTTAAGCTTCCTATTAAAACACAAAAAAATTATGAACTTTATTTATTTTATGAAACTAAAGAAATTTAAAGAAAAAAAATTAATAAATTAATTTATTAATTGAAAAATAATTAATGAAGGGTAAGACTGGACCTCAGATAACATTACTTCAATATTTGGTGAAACATTTGAGAACGCTTGTCTTATATCATCGTTGTTTGGTATTTTTAGCTACTAATTTTGAAGTCCCAGTCTCGCACATATAAGTAAAAGCTATTTATACTGAAGAGCCAAAAAACTCGTACAGGCGTGCGTATGCAAATAACGGAGATATGCAACCAATCAGCGTAACGCGATGCGGTCGGCAGTAACTATATAATAATAGTACAAATATAATCGACCCAACCTTTCGGTTTTGCGTTAAAAAAAAAAAATCTAAAGTCCTATCGCTCGACAGAAGTCCTACCATTCAACCTCAGGAACCTCATCTTAAGACCGGAATTTACATGAATACAAGCATTACTATACACAGCACATGTCCATACATAAACATTATCCATGCTTGACTCAACTACTGTGCTATAACATCTAAAATACTTGCTATGTTTGTTCTCTATAATTGCTTATTCATATTACTATATAATCACAATTTCGCACATTTACTAACAACTAAATACAAACATTAAACGACTCAATTTTAATCGAGCCCATACTTTTTTTTTTTTTTTGGGGGGGGGGGGGACTTGTGCAAATTATGTTTATTTTAATATCTACCTTTACATGTGTTGTGAAGGATCCACAATTTGGACATTTTGAACTCCTTCCAACGTCATAGCCATTTTGTTTTTCCAACACGATTACGGGGCATAAAACGGCCATATTGGAAAAAGGGGGAACTGCACCAATTTTCCAAGAAACATCGCACCCCCTGAATTCCTCAGGACGGGAGAAAGAAATTCCAGGAAATTCAACGGACATCCAATTTTCTTGGAAATAAGAGTACCACGTGGGTCAACCGTGGGGATGTCGGAGCATCCTGCCCTCGAATAAAAAACTCGAAAAGGCAATACATTTACGTGAATAACTGACCTGGGGAGGAATCATAATCCAAATGGGGGAAAAAATGAGCCCCGAGTGTGGGGGAGAAACGAGGATCGGAGAGAGAGAGAGAGAGAGATTGAGGTAGCGAGCTGCGAAGAAAACCTGGGAAGAAAAGACGCCCCCGTAAAATGGTGAGATGTCCGTGTTCCACCGCTAGCGCCGAATCCTGCTGCCTCCGCTAGTGAAGGGCCACATGATTTTTAGCCCGATACCTAAAGCCTCCTCCGATGTAAGTGCCACAACGACTCCATGCCTTGCCCTGCTGTTTCATCAAAGCTCCCCAGGTTGGTCATTTCTTCCCCTTTAAATAGTGCTCATGCCTTTTGAGAGGTTACGAGAAATATGACTTTATTTCACTCGACCCGTAATGGTTCTACCGCAGGAAGCGGATGAAGTATGCCCTAATTCTGTTAAAATATGCCTAACCAAGATCTTAAATATAATATGTAAATCTGACCTTTTCTTGTAAAATATTGTACAATAAATGTTGTTATTTTTATTTATAAACGCATAGTTCCCTTTGGAGTTCACCTCCCTATTTTTACACAACGCAAAGGGGTATCTCTGGTACCCCTCATAACAACATGCATACACACATATATACATATACTTATATACGCACATACATATATATATATTTGTCTGTAAATCCTGTCTGTTTAAATTTGTTATTATGTCATAAAATACTACAAAGATTAGGAAATAGGATAATGATCAGCCATAAGGGCCATAACTATTTTCCTCATGGCTCTTCTACAATAATAATCATTATAAAGCTTATTCTTATCCCAGATATCAATGTTTGTAGGTAAGCATCTGCGTGTATTATTAAACTGATTGCATACTATTATACAGTGCACATAACTATATGTGACTATATAAGACAACAGGTGTCTGGCGAAGCTGTTAGATAGGTTCCTGCTGCTACAATGGTAGGTTATCGCAATTCATGAGACTTTGAACGTGGCGTTATAGTCGTTACACGAGAGATGGGAATAGCATGTCCGAGGTAGCGATGAAATTTGGATTTCCGCGCAGGACCATTTCCCGAGTGTACCTTGAATATTAGGTATCCGGTAAAACATCAAATCTTCGACAGCGGTGTGGCCTGTAAAACGACCTTGAATGAACGGGACCGTCAACGACTGACGAGAATCCTTAAACGAGATAGACGTGCAACACTTCCTCAAATTGCTGCGGATTTCAGTGCTGGGTCATCAACAAGTGTCAGCGTGCGAACTGTTCAACGGACCGTCATTTATTAGGGCTTTCGGAGCTCGTGTACCATTGTTGACTGCACGGCACGAAGCTTTACGCCTCGTCTGAGACCGCCAACAACTTCATTGGACTGTTGATGACTGGAAACACGTTGCCTGGTATGACGAGTCTAGTTTCCAATTGTATCGGACGGATGGACGTGTACGGTAGGGAGACAGCCTCATTAATCCATGGACCGTACATGTCAACAGGGGATTTTTCAAGCTGGTGGAGCCTCTGTGGTGGTATGGAGCTTGTGCAGTTGGCATGATATGTGACCCCTGATACGTCTAGAGACGACTCTTACAGGTGACGGTACATAATCATCCTGTCCGATCATCTACACCCATTCATGTCCACTGTGGATTCCGTCGGACTTGAACAATTCCAGCAGGACTATGCGGCACCCCACACGTCGAGAGTTGTTACCGAGTGGCTCCAGGATCACTCTTCTGAATTTAGACACTTCTATGGTCCACCTAAATCCCCAGACGTGAATATTATTGAGATATCTGGGATGTCTTGCAATGTGCTATTCAGAAGAGATCTCTACCCTCTCGCACTCCTATAGATTTGTGGATCGCCCTGCAGGATTCAAGGTGTGAATTGCCTCCACGATACCTTCAGACATTAGTCAAGTCCATGCCAAGTCGTGTTGCGGAACTTCTGCATGCTTGTGGGGGGCCCTACGCGATATTAGACAGGTACACCAGTTTTTCTGGCTCTTCAATGTACTTCAGATTATCCGAGACCCCTCCAATTTTTCACTACCACTCTGTGGGTCGCGATCCATAGTTTGCACACCACTCATATAAATTATATACCATATCTATTCGTGAGTTCAGTAAGGAAGAGTGAAAGTGAAACCGGACGTGTTACGGCCAAGCCATTCCGACAAACTGGAAGATTCATGTAGTAAATCTACGCAGACAGAGGCTGTTAAGTCGAAATATTTCCCACAAAAACGCATTTTTCATTTCTTGTAGCCAAACATCATCGCTTTCTATATATTAAGAGTATATAGTATGTATATACGCATACAAAAATTAATTTGGTGGCAAGAGGGGGCAAAAATTATGTTTTCCGTAAATATCTCGTAAAATAATTATTTTTTCTATATATTTGAAGCGTCTGTTTTAAAGATAAAAAAAATTCCCTACTATTTGATATTTTTTATCGTCCCTGCACAATAAGTATTGACTTAGTTGTGACAATTTGAATTTTTACCAATTTCGGCATGCCTCTGAAATCCCCGTTTTTCTTGTGCATTTTTTAAAACTTTTTACTCAAAAATGGTGTGTTCTAAGTGAAAACCAAAATTTCATAAAGTTATGGCTTATTAAATTTCAATTAATTTGGTTCGTCATTTGTTGATCTACCAATATTAATAAAACGTAATAATTTGGCATACACAAATAACATATAATAACGTAATGTAGCATAATGAAAACAATATATGCATAAATGTATAATTATTGAAAAGGTGTAGTGGTTAGCGTGGGCTTGAGTTCAAATTCCGAATAAGGCTTGGTCGTTACCGTGTCGTCCCCCTCATAGGGGTGACCCACCATATAGGTGAGCAATGCTGGTTCACCTATATGGTGCTCCCATAATAAAGTAACCAATAAAATAACGGTGAATAACAAAAGGTGAATGTCTAACGACAAGTGCCTCCGCATTAGACTAAATAATAATAATTGAACAAGTTATAGAAATTAATTATTTTTTTTTCGTTCATTTGCGTCTTTTTCGTCTTTATGAAATTTTGTGACAAATGTCGGTGCAATTCTTCCCATATCAATTATTACATAACAACGAGCAGTTAATTCCATATTGCCGAAATTTATATCTGACTCCAAATGGTTATCTACATCAGTTTCTCAGGTGCAACGAATCATATTCAACAACGATTGCGGCGTAGGTTTCATCTGATATGTTATCGGCTGAAAGTGGCCACCGACGTTTTTCAAACCCCAGTCTTCGGAATTAACTGTCAGTCTAGACTTCCGAGCTTTCGAATAAAGACACTGTAAATGTACACGATACAGTTGATAAAGAACTGCTAACAAAACCTTTCCCACATGTAAAATGTGTAATAATGAGCAGGCCACTCCTGGTCGTAACTTAACTTGCCTAAATTTATCTAGGAATAAGGACTTTATTGCGGATCCTCGCCATTTGATGGACTCATGGACCTGGTCTAGCACCGCTAGATCAGAAGGCATTAGTAACAACAACAACGACAAGAGCAGCATTTTAGGTAGGCGACAAGCGAGATACATCAAATTCCTTTTCGGCAATAGGAATTTTCTTTATGTAAATTTTATATCACAAGCAGGCCACTCCTGGTCATATCTTAACTTGCCTAAATTTATCTAGGAATGACTTCATTGCGGATCCTCGCCATTTGATGGACTCATGGACCTGGTCTAGCACCGCTAGATCAGAAGGGATTAGTCACAACAACAACGACAAAAGCAGCATTTTAGGTAGGCGACAAGCGAGATACATCAAATTCCTTTTCGGCAATAGGAATTTTCTTTATGTAAATTTTATATCACAAGCAGGCCACTCCTGGTCATATCTTAACTTGCCTAAATTTATCTAGGAATGACTTCATTGCGGATCCTCGCCATTTGATGGACTCATGGACCTGGTCTAGCACCGCTAGATCAGAAGGGATTAGTCACAACAACAACGACAAAAGCAGCATTTTAGGTAGGTGACAAGCGAGATACATCAAATTCCTTTTCGGCAATAGAAATTTTCTTTATGTAAATTTTATATCACAAGCAGGCCACTCCTGGTCCTATCTTAACTTGCCTAAATTTATCTAGGAATAAGGACTTTATTGCGGATCCTCGCCATCTGATGGACTCATGGACCTGGTCTAGCACCGCTAGATCAGAAGGCATTAGTAACAACAACAACGACAAGAGCAGCATTTTAGGTAGGCGACAAGCGAGATACATCAAATTCCTTTTCGGCAATAGGAATTTTCTTTATGTAAATTTTATATCACAAGCAGGCCACTCCTGGTCGTATCTTAACTTGACTAAATTTATCTAGGAAGGACTTCATTGCGGATCCTCGCCATTTGATGGACTCATGGACCTGGTCTAGCACCGCTAGATTAGAAGGCATTAGTAACAACAACAAGGACAAGAGCAGCATTTTAGGTAGGTGACAAGCGAGATACATCAAATTCCTTTTCGGCAGTAGCAATTTTCTTTATGTAAATTTTTTATCACAAGTAATTTAAGTCCTCTGCTTCAGGATTTCCACCATACAAAGACACTAAAGGCCTTGCTATCTGTAACTGCCAATTGCTGCTTATCAGAAATGTCTGATCCAAAAATAGTTGCATAATCATAAAAGTTGTTTCATTTGCTTAAGTGTTGAAACGCTGAATATTTACTTCATTAAAACAATGCAGGGTGGTGTCACAACCAGTACATGTGGAAAGAGAATTACCTTGCATCCCATTTCTCCTATTTCATGCTTCATCAATTTGATGTTTCTATTTTTTCTTTCTTTCTTCTTTTTTGTCAGAAAAAAGTGGCTGAGTGCATAATTATGTCTCTTGTATTATACAGAGGCTGTTCACACATTTTTTAGACGATGTATATTGTATTCACAAAACTAAATTACATAAAATTCTTGCATTTTAAATGTTCTATTTGACATCCCTTATTCTGAACTATCTTTCGACACCGCAATTTCCAGGATAATAATGCCTTTTGAAGTGTCAGAAGAGGTATTCTACCCCATTCCTCCTGAACAGCTTTCCAGAGTCCTGTAAGGGTTTTGGGACTACGTTTGGATGATGCAGATTTTAAAAGTCCGACAGCACAAAAATCCATAGGTGATACATCGGGAGATTTAGTAGGGATATCAGTGAAGGGTAAGGCCTTGATACCAGTTTTTTGTTCCATTTCTTTTAAGAAATTTACAGTGGATTTTGATGTGTGACTGCTAGCTTTGTCCTGATGGAGTCTCACTGATTGATGGCACTGTCGGTAAAGCGACAGTATTTCATTCAGAAAAATTGGCGATAAAATATGTTCCTGATAGTATTTGGAGTTAATCTTGACATTTTTTCCACTCTCTTTATTTTTAACTTGCCATTATAAGAAAAACCAGCAACAATCATGAATCCCTTAGAAAAACTTTCTTTCGATTCTTTGAACCATGTACTTAAATTTTTTCTCCCCTTTTATGATAATAAATGGCACTTTTTTTTGTTGCAATCATTTAAATACACCCATGATTCATCTATTGTGACAATTGTTTTCCATTTTTCTTTGGATAAGTGTTTCTCATATAGAATTCTGCAGCGTATCCTGCGTTCAGCGATATGATTTGGGAGAAGACGATGCACATTGCTTTTTTTCGCTTTCTTAAGATTTAAATCAACGTTTATCATTTTGTTTTCAGTGGACACCGAGCATTTTAATGATCTTTCAACTGTACTTTGACTAGGGGGATTTTCTTTTAACATTAAACAACGTACCTTTGCAATAGTCGAAGATGTCCGTTTTTTCCTTGGATACTTGTTTGGAATTTTTGTCCCACTTGAAGCTCCAATTTGACGTTTTTTTCCTTTCTTGTTGACGATATTACCTATCGACGCTTTAGATATCACAAAACCATGACTCTCACATCGTTTTTGGATAACGGAGTATGCATATTTCTCTTCCGAAAGAGCATAAATGTAGCCTTCGAACCACTGCTTTGTTAAAAACGCCATTTTGAATAAAAACAAACAACTTTCAAGCCGCAGACGATACTTTTGACTTTTAAAAACATAGTACAATTGCAATTATTTCTTTTGCAGAAAACGCTTTTTTATTACCGCTTACCAAAATAGTCTAAAAAATGTGCGAACAGCCTCTATAGTACAGAATGTGGACTAATATGTTAGTATAATCGGTTACATGCTTTTCTTCTGCCAAGTGTAGTACATATTTTACAATAAGCCTATTAGCGTCAGATTCAGCATAAATAATATTGTTTCCTCCAATCATTTTCAAAAGGAGTTGTTTGTTTTTAGTATCCGGAAAAGGGATTCTAGCCCTACAAGAGGAAAATTCTTGGTACATTTTACTGTGATAGTCGATTAAAAAAATTTTTTTTTTTGTGTGTGTGTTTACCTCTGATGCTCGAAATCTTTGGTACTAGACATTTCATATACACCAGGTATAATTGTTGCTACTCCACCTAACTGCATGGCTGCAGTATATTTCCAAAACATCTGCAAATGATCCAGTTCTTAGCCATGGTAATTTATGTACTGGGGCGCCATCATTTAAAACATAAGGCATAGTTTTTGGCATAGCACAGTTTGCATTGTTTGTCACCTCATCGAAAGTTCCACCTAAGGAGGATTTGCCGATTTTCCGTAAAGTCTGAGTTGCAGGATTAAATAATGAAGGTAGTAACACGCACTATTCATAGCCCAAAAATAGCTTGTGATTTCATTAGCTCAGGATTAATTGATAAAAGCAAAAGTATCCGCTGAGTCACAAGTCGTGTACCAACATGATGAACATTCCCATTTAATAACACTTCATTTTTGTATAATCCGAAGGTTAAGACCGGCCTCAGCTTTCGCTTAAACGGTACAAATTCAGATCCTTCATCGTTCCGACAGCAAACCACTCAGCCGGGACACGCTGGTCCGGAAGGCAAGCGCACCAAATGAGCACGCAAGCACCTCCAGGCCGAAATTCAGCCAAATAAAACCAAATCAACCAATCATATTTTCTAACTAACAACACAGCAATAACAGTCCAGGATCCGTACAAAAACTTTAAACATTAACCTTTTCAATGATTCTATACTATTTGTCCAAAGTTAACTACCAACACAACTTGTGTTAGTAACCTGTTCCCTGTTGCACTTAGCTACCTTATTTAAGTTAAAAAGTACACAACCCAAATGGGCTAACAATTTCCATTCACTAGTGGTACAGTACTACAGATTTGCTACAGTTTGACACAGTGCAATATGCAATTATTATTACTATACACAGTCAGTTTACACAACAGTACATATATTCAATGCATGCTTTGAATCAAATAAATAAAATAAATATCTCGTTTTTGTATAAATAAAAATACCGATCATCAAATAGATTGTGATTGGTCAAAAACTGAAGAAACGATAGAAAGTCCTTCATATCTCTCGTTTTACTGGCATCAAATAATTCGATATGCTGTTCGCTACTGATGGGGAAAACACCAGGAAGTGTGTTCATAGCATAAACCATGTCACTGCAAACTGGTTGATTTAACGTCTATAAAGTACGTTGACTCTCTGTCATACTACCTGCATATGTAATTACAGACCGACATTTTACTGATCTCATTAATGTTTGACCAATGAACATATATGTCAAAACTCTACTTCAGAATTTTTCTTGTCTTTGAAGTGCAAAATGTCCTTTATCGAGCATTACATAGATATCTGGACATCGGTTCTCTAATTTCTCCATTTTTTGTCATATTATGTGTACATTTTTTATATATGCGGCAGGTATCAACTGTGACTACAAGGAATGAGAACTTTTTTTTTTTTTCGCGGGAATTATTTCCACCTCTGTCCCCGAAACAGCTCAACAAATGAGCAAGTAAGCTGTACAAAAACGTGCGTCAAACTGGAGAAGCTACACTGCTGGTCATTAAAATTGTAACACCAGGAACGAAAGCAAGTAACAAAAGTTTACTTATCTATATATATAAAACAGTTCCGTAACTGACTCACTGACTGACATACAACGCACAGACCAAACCGCTGGACCTAAAGGGCTGAAATTTTGCACGGCGATTTTTCTTATAGTGTACGGGTGCACTAAGAGAGATTTTTGAAAAATTCTTCTTAGATTTTTTAAAATTAAATTTTTAAGCTGTTTTTGTAACTTTGTTTAAAGTTTGCATTTAAAATAATAATGTGAGGCTTATAAAATTTATATCACGAGAAAGATCCTAAAAATTCCTTTAAAATGAAATCTTTTTCGAACCTTTACCTCGATTTTCTGATTTTTGGGGAATTTTTAAAGATTAATATTTAGAATTTAATTTATTAAATGCCGATCACGTGATTTCTTTTCCTGGTACTTTAAATAAATTTATCGTCACGTGCATAACAACTAAATAAACAAAAAATATTTTTTTTCCTTGCTGATGAGGCAGACGATTGGACATTATCCAAAAAAATATTAAAATACAATAAAAGAAATGTTCTACAAACTGTACTAAATTAACTGTACTATATTCTTTAGTATTCTTTATATTAGATTTAATTTGAATATTTTCTTCTACATTATTTTGTCTATAAAATTATCCTTTACGATTTTCTCATAAATATATATATATATATATATATATATATATATTTTACATCAATTGTATACATTGATCGCCGTATTTATCATATAATATATATATATATATATATATATATATATATATATATATATATATATTAGGCATGAATTGCATACATTGACCGTTGTATTTATTTTGAATGTACTCCGTAGCGAAGTACGGGTTTTCAGCTAGTTGTACATATGCAGCATAGTATGGAGAAAAAAAATGATTAAATTTGTAGGCAATTTGGGGGTATACAGGGTCCGAAATTAATACCCACAGCTGCCGCCTCAGTCAGATAAAACGGATCGAACCCGGTTAGGCATCAAGTCGAACTGGGCTTGGATGACAGATACGGGCAAGTCATTCCATACTACTTCAAGTCAATGCCCCACTTCATCAATCGTAGTGGCTGGAGAGAGGTGGCGGCCCAGTCTCTCAGCAACACATGAACAGATGTTTTCAGGGGGTGGGAGATCTGGAGAACGTGTTGGCCAGTGCAACAGTCGAACACCCCTGTGTTGGGGTAGGTCAGGACACGACGGGCAACATGCAGTCTTACGTTATCTTGTTGAAAGATGACGTCTCCGAGGCCTCGAAGATAGGGCACAGCCACCGGCTTTAAGATCTGAGAAATGTAACGCTG
Organism: Dolomedes plantarius; assembly: GCA_907164885.2. Taxonomy (NCBI): domain Eukaryota; kingdom Metazoa; phylum Arthropoda; class Arachnida; order Araneae; family Dolomedidae; genus Dolomedes; species Dolomedes plantarius. The sequence continues at coordinate 126,088,939 of OU015502.1, forward strand.
GCTGTTCAGATTACCTACGACACGAACAAGGGGTGTCCGTGTCGTGTATCCAATGGTTGCCCAAACCATCCCACCAGGTGCAGGGCCCGTATGACGATATCGAATGCAAGCAGACCACGTGCGTTCTCCTACGTGCCTCCAGACACTGGTACGTCCATCATGATGCACTACGCAGAACCGGGACTCGTCTGAAAAGACGACGTGGTGCCACTCCTGTATCCAGTTTTGTCGTTGGAAGCACCACTGTCGCCGCGCGTCTGTATGCTGCAGTGTCAAGAGAAGCCGCAATAATGGTCACTGTGCTGTCAGTCCGTGCTGCTCCAGATGTCGTCGCACTGTCCGTGCGGATACTTGTTGTGCTACAAACAATTAACCCATTAATACAAACAACCCATTTCCTGACTCAAGGTCCGTGATGTGGCTGTACTATCCTGAGAGGCCGACCGACAACATGTCTGTCCTCTCGAACGTTAGTGGTGGGAGGCCGTTGAGATTCTGCATGGCGTTTAGTATGACTCGCCTGAACCCATTGATTCTATATTCGCATGATTCCGACCAATATGAATAGCAATATCGCGGAACGATAAACCGCACTCTCGATAGGCCACGATCCTCCCGCTATCGAAATCCGACACGTGCTGGTAACCGTTTCTCCTTCTAATACTAGGTATAATACGATCTTCTCACAAACGACCAACATTTAAATGCGATTTCCGAATGAGAAACCCGCGGCGTAACTTTTCTTTTATAGAGTTTGAGATCCCGTTTCTCCCTCCTGTGTCGTTCGATTGCGCTTAAATGCTAATCATTTGCATGTCCCAGCATTTTCTTTCTTTGATGCGAATTTTACGCTTGTATCATCCCTCCTTAAGGCTGCTATGTACTAACCCCATTGGATTCGCTCACCTCAATGTTAAACTATGGAGAAAATTTGTCCTCGGATTGCCGACTTGAAATCAGAGATTTGTTTTAAAAAATTGTACTCCGTCACAGAGAAAGAAATTTTACATTTGTGTACCTTTTTCGATTTTTTAAAAAAATGCAATTAATATTTTAAAATTTAAATTATTCGGGGAAAAATCTGGTATAGTGTGTTTTAAAGGCTCATAAATTCCTTCGGTGGACGAAATTTATAAAATGAATCCGGAAGCGCTTTGCAGAAAAGTTTAGGCTATCTGACAATACCAATTTTAGTGGATTATCAGCATTTATGTACCTGTAAATAGGTGACAAAAATATATTTTAAATAAAAAATTTGGGGGCAGCGCTTAACCCCCTATAGAGAGAGAACCATTGCAATCCCTCAAAATGTCAATCCTAAGGGGGGTGGAATTCTCGAACTGTCAACTGCACTCCTCCCACCAAAAGAATCTGCAAGAAGAGGAAAAGGGCAATACAATTTTTTTTCTTAGTACATAGCAGCCTTAATGGTGTTGCAATTTTAATGGCCAGCAGTGTATTAGGGAGACTAAGAACGGTATATAACTGACATGTCATAACTTGTTTATTTTTCATGCGGTTCAACAAGTGACGAACCAAATTAAATAAGCTTATAGGAGGTATTTTTCTTTTAGATCACACCATTTTTGAGCAAAAAATAATAAGTGTGCAGCGATACCAGAGAAGGGTCGAAAATACAGTGGTACCTCGACTTAGGAGTTTAATTCGTTCCATGACTTAGCTCGTAACTCGAAATACTCGTATCTCGAATCAATTTTCCCCAATTGAAATGAATGGAAATGCCATTAATTCGTTCACCGCAATTCTTTTGTTACATGCTTTTATATAAGAAAAACGTGCTTATAAACGACAAACATTGTATAAAAATGCAATACAATAGAATTTACTACAATAAATTTGTTTTATTAAGTGTAATGTACAACATTTACCTTGGAGATCAGACTTGAAGATGCTGATGGAAGAGGAAGAGAAAGGCTGAACTGAGAAATTAAATCTTATTCGTTGATTTTTTTATCTTTTCGCCCCGCTTTCCTCACTTTCACTTTTATTACCAGCTACTCTCTTAAAGTGAACGAGTGAGACAGGGAAGCTGGGCGATTGTTGCATCGTTCACTCTGGTTGTAATGTCCAGATTCTTCTTTCTGAGAATCCGAAGAACGTTTTCTCAGAATCCAATCTCTCGGTTTAAGACTGGATAGTAGTCTCAGAATAATATTATACAATTGTATAATAATTGTACATAAAGGTTGTAAATATTATATGCCTCTTGTGTTCTCATTTGATGAGCACGTAACATGGCATTCACTGTTCAAACTATCGGTGCTGGGGTATCTGAAACTTGCTCGTAACTCGAATTTTAGCTCGTAACTCGAAGCAAAAAAAACCCGAGAGAATGCTCGTATCTTGAAAAACTCGTAATTCGAGACACTCGTAAGTCGAGACACACGTAAGTCGAGGTACCACTGTAGTAAGAATTGTCATATCTCGGTCAATTTGTATTGTACAGGGACTGTGAAATTATCAGTAAGAGCGGGTTTGGCTTGGTGCGCCGCGGTTATTTTATGCTACACGGAGGCTAATTTGATCGAGACCTATAGCTTAAAGCTGATTCCGAACGGCTACAAACACCCATGCCAAGAGTGGGACTCGAACCCACAGACTCTGTTACCCTAGCCATTCGGCTATAGTCCGTCGAAAGAGTATGGGATATTTTTAATCTTTAAAAGGATGCCTCAGGTGTCATTATTTAATCTAAATTCATTATTTTACGAGATATTTACGTTAAACGTAATTTTTGCCCCCTTAATTAGTTTTTGTATGCACATATACATGCATGTATACTTTTAATAGTTATAGAAGGGGATGATATTTGGCCACAAACAAACAAAAAAAAAGGAAAAGAAAAAAAAACTGTGTTTTTCTGCGAATTATTTCTGCCCCTAAACCAAGATTGACTCAGTTAGATCTGGATTCGATTCTAAGTTCTAAAAGGCCTAGACTAAATGTAAAGTAATGTAGCAAAAAAATTTATTAGGAGAATGTTATACGTTCGAACCTCGTTATCACGAATTTCAAGGGCCAAAAGGTTTTGTTCGCTTTATCCGATGGTTCGCTATATCCGAACCGTTAAGAAAAATTCTTGAGTTCACAAAATGTATAACTCATTAGTTGCAATGTGTATTCAATAATCTATATATATAAAACAGTTCCGTAACTGACTCACTGACTGACATACAACGCACAGACCAAACCGCTGGACCTAAAGGGATAAAATTTTGCATGGCGATTCTTCTTATGGTGTAGGGGTGCACTAAGAGAGATTTTTGAAAAATTCTTCTTAGATTTTTTTAAACTAAATTTTTAAGCTGTTTTAGTAACTTTTTTTACGTTTGCATTTAAAATAATAATTTGAGGGCTATAAAATTTATATCACGAGAAAGATCCTAAAAATTCCTTTAAAATGAAATCTTTTTCGAATCTTTACCTCTATTTTCTGATTTTTTGGTGAATTTTTAAAGATTAATTTTTAGAATTTAATTTATTAAATGCCGATCACGTGATTTCTTTTTCTGGTACTTTCAATAAATTTATCGTCACGTGCATAACAACTAAATAAACAAAAAATACTTTTTTTCCTTGCTAATGTGGCAGACGATTGGACATTATCCAAAAAAATATTAAAATACAGTAAAAGAAATGTTCTACAAACTGTACTATATTAACTGTACTATATTCTTTAGTATTCTTTATATTAGATTTAATTTGAATATTTTTTTCTACATTATTTTACATTATATAAAATTGTCCTTTACGATTTTCTTTTAAATATATATATATATATATATATATATTTTTTTTTACATCAATTGTATACATTGATCGTCGTAATTATCATATAATATACGAGGGTTATTCGGAAACTAAGGTCCGTTTACTTATAAAACAGAAAACATTACAGATTTTTTCAAAAAACTTTATTTTTTAAATTCGTTACATGTGTCTCTATTTTTCTACATAGTTTCCATATTTTTTTAAACATTTGTCATAACGTTCCACAAGCTTCTGTATGCTTAAGTCGTAGACATCTGCCGTCTGTGGGGATAACCAGTCTTGAACTGCTTCTTTCACCTCGTCATCTGCGGCGAATCTCTTGCCGCCGAGAAACTCTTTTAGGTAGCGGAATAAGTGAAAATCACTCGGCGACAAGTCTGGACTGTACGGTGGCTGGTCAATCTGTTCCCATCCAAAAGATCTGAACAGAGCTTTCAAGGTGAGTGGGTGAGAGCTTTCAAGGACGGACGGGAAAATGCTCATGATGAACCGCGTTCAGGTCGACCATCAGTGATCACAGATGATTTAGTCAAGATTGATAGAGAAGATTGTCACAGGGGACGATACGTGGGTACCCACCGTACAGTCCAGACTTGTCGCCGAGTGATTTTCACTTATTTCGCTACCTAAAAGAGTTTCTCGGCGGCAAGAGATTCGCCACAGATGACGAGGTGAAAGAAGCAGTTCAAGACTGGTTATCCTCACAGGCGGCAGACGTCTACGACTTAAGCATACAGAAGCTTGTAGAACGTTATGACAAATGTTTAAAATAATATGGAAACTATGTAGAAAAATAGAGACACATGTAAGGAATTTTAAAAATAAAGTTTTTTGAAAAAATCTGTAATGTTTTCTGTTTTATAAGTAAACGGACCTTAGTTTCCGAATAACCCTCGTATATATATATATATATATTTGGCATGAATTGCATACATTGACCGTTGTATTTAATTTGAATGTACTCCGTAGCGAAGTACGGGTTTTCAGCTAGTGATGTAATAAAAAAATTGTACAATCTATTAAAAATGATCATTAATGAATTAAATCGACTGAAATCGATTACATTAAAATGACACAATAATAATTAAATTACGTACAATAGGAAAACGGCGGGACCAAAATTTCCATTCGTTATATCCGTGAGTTCGTTATATACCGGGTTCGCTATAACGAGGTTCGACAGCAGTGGGAAAAATAGGTGACGATAACCGAAATTCTGACTACTCGACTTCCC
>OU015502.1:126098964-126123964 GCA_907164885.2 Dolomedes plantarius
CACCTTAGGACATTTTTTATTTTTAAAAACATGCAAATAATATTTAAAAATTCAAATTATTCTCGAAAAAATATGGTATAGTGTGTTTTAAACGCTTATAAATTCCTTTGGGGGGCCGAAATTTATAAAAATGAATCCTTTTACAAGGTGCAGAAAAGTTCAGGCTATCTGAAAATACCATTTGTAATGGATTATCAGCATTTATGTAGTTGTAAATAGTAGACAGACTTTCCCCATAGGTTAACATTGAGGAGAGCGAATCCAATAGGGTTAGTAAACAGCAGTTTTAAAAGCACGAGAAAGACTGCTATTCTTCACGATATTGTTCACGTCCGAGTCGCACTTTCCAAAATGTATTTCATCAAAGCAGAGTACAGTGATTTCCGCTTATAAGAAATCACGTTTGTTATTACTGTTTTTGATTCTTATAAGCGGTTGATTCTTATAGCCGAAATTTAGGTTTTTGGACAGGCACACACACACCTATATATACATACTAGTTGAAAACCCGTACTTCGCTACGGAGTACATTCAAATTAAATACAACGGTCAATGTATCCAATTCATGCCAAATATATATATATATATATATTATATGATAAATACGACGATCAATGTATACAATTGACGTAATATATATATATATATATATATATATATATATATATATATTTATTTATTTATTTATTTATTTATTTATAAGAAAATCGTAAAGGATAATTTTATAGACAAAATAATGTAGAAGAAAATATTCAAATTAAATCTAATATAAAGAATACTAAAGAATATAGTACAGTTAATATAGTACAGTTTGTAGAACATTTCTTTTACTGTATTTTAATATTTTTTTGGATAATGTCCAATTGTCTGCCGCATTAGCAAGGAAAAAAAATATTTTTTGTTTATTTAGTTGTTATGCACGTGACGATAAATTTATTTAAAGTACCAGAAAAAGAAATCACGTGATCAGCATTTAATAAATTAAATTCTAAAAATTAATCTTTAAAAATTAACCAAAAATCAGAAAATGAAGGTAATTTTCGAAAAAGATTTCATTTTAAAGGAATTTTTATGATCTTTCTCGTGATATAAATTCTATAACCCTCAAATTATTATTTTAAATGCAAACTTAAAAAAAGTCCCTAAAACAGCTTAAAAGTTTAATTTTAAAAAATCTAAGAAGAATTTTTCAAAAATCTTTCTTAGTGCACCCCTACACCATAAGAAGAATCTCCATGCAAAATTTCAGCCCTTTGGGTCCAGCGGTTTGGTCTGTGCGTTGTATGTCAGTGAGTCAGTTACGGAACTGTTTTATATATATAGATATGAGATAATTTACCATAAAATACTCTTTAATTTACGTTAATTATCTTTTATTAAAATTATTTTTCATAATTTTAATAATACAACTTAATTTCGAGACCTATAAGTAGATATACATGATTATATATAGTAAGGGAAGAAAAAAATCCAGTATTTGTTACAACATACCTGCTTAACAGTTTTAACATTTCAACTACAAGAGTTTTCTATGGTAGTTTGACTTAATGAAGTTTTCAGGAGGCTGTTTATACCCCTTTCAATATCAATATTCTCAGACGAAGATTCACCTTCTAGCTTACGTTTCACGGTTTGATAACGTGCTGAATCTACTAATGCCACATTTGCCTGAGGGATAGTGGACACTTCGCCGAAGATTTATGTGTTTCGGGGTCCAGGGAGCTGAACCATGTTGTGGGAGGTGGAAAAAAAGAGTCCCCATCTTTGTTTGTCAGTGGAGAAAAGTGAAATCGGACCCGGACGGATGAGATGCTCCTGGGTCAAGCTAATAGGACAGTGTTTAGCTAAAGCGTTTGAGGGGAAACTATTATATTATGTCTAACAAAGGAAGGGATGCATTTTACGACTGTATTCCATCCCATCTTATCAGTCCTTCTTTAAAACAAGTAATATAAAAACAAAATTTTTTAAAGTCAATTCCTACTTAGGTCAACAAAGAAAAATTTGAGTGTGAACTAATAGTAGGAATTGAAAAAAAGGATTGCCTGCCAGAACCTTGCCTACTGTGCGAGATTAGGAGGGGGGGGGAAGAGAGAGAAAAAGTTTGTCAGGTTAGGGATTCGATTCCGCAACCTACAGGACGGGAGGAGCCCGCGCTACCGAAGTGCTACCGTTTACAGAGTAAGAAGAGGGAAATTACTATTCAAGAGCAAGAGACGCTCTAGGTCTAAAACTAAAATCAATTAATTAAATTTAATTAATGAATTAATATTTGAAAAAACTGTATTAACATCAAGTGTCATCTACTAAAAGTTTAAAAAAATGTATTTGAACTTGAGTGGATGAATAAAAAGTATTTTATTAACGATTGAAAATTTGAACAAGATATATATAGGGAGAGTGTAAGCTAATAGTAGGAATTGAGAAATAAAGAAGGAACTTCGTGCTTTTTGAGGGTTCAAGTGGTTTTTTTAGAAAAATGAAAGGAAATCGAAGAGTGTAAGCTGATTCTTAAAACCGGTGGACTGATTCTTTAAAGCGAAAATTTTAACAAGGAAAAAATACATTTGATTTTTTTTTGCGATATTGATTCTTATAAACGGTTGATTCTTATAACTACTGAACACTATAAGCGGTGGTTACTGTATTTGTAACGGTGGTAAGCGCTAGTTGCTTGACTCCGGAAAGTGCCAGGAAAACAACCACAGTTGTCTAATTTTTTAACATAGCAAATTTAGGTCACAGTATATCTCGCATTTCGACGTTTTATTGTTATTTCCAGTTACGAATTATCGATTTTACGAACTCTTGAGTACGCAATTGAAGGGATTTTTTTCTATATTAGCTTCAACTTATCTCGCGGTGTTTGAGGAATGACATCATTAACAACGTTTCACCTATGAAGAGTAACTAAGGAGAGACTGCGGTGAGATTCGGAGAATTTTCGAGCTTTTATATTTTGAAATGCCGGGAACGCATTGCTGAACTTTCGGTCTCTAAACGCAGCAGACAAAAATAGCATGGATGCAGTTTATGTTAACGTTCCCTCACTTTCATGCAGAAGAGATGTCGTTTGCGGCGGACCATCTTAGCTGCTTTCCAGATTAATTTCGAGATGGCGGCTCATTTAAGACCCTGAAAGAGATTTTAGAAAAAATAACAATTTGTAGAGTTTCGCTCACTTCTACCCGCCCTTGGGTGTATATAATTTGAAGTGGCACTCTATTTGAATTTGATACAAACACAGTTTATACATGAAACAATGTTTATTGAATTCGTTGCACATATAGAATTTGCTTTTACAGCAATAAGCATACGTACTACTTGTACGGAATATATATTAACATTCAATAGAAATACACTTTGCAAATACTCACAAACCAGCAGAGAGTCAAACCAGCAGTACTGCCACGTAAACTTTGGGCCCCCTAAACACTAGCTCAGGATAGCACCTGGAGCTGCTTTCCTCGTAGCTCCCGTAACTCGCTTATCTATCAACCTTAACAAAACCTTCTTTCAACCTCTGTATTAATCATGCTGCTTGGTATTTATACCAAGCGCGTATGCCGAAATTAGCATATCTCAAGCAGCTTCTTTAATTCACTCACTCAAAAGTTCGATTCTTGTGAATCGAATCTTATGTATACCTTACAAATTAAAAGTCCCTTAATGAAAACTTAAGTGATTGCAAATCGCATACAATGTGAATATTGGAAACATGGTCATTCTCAGAGATCTTGGTCATTCTCTAGCGATTTTGTCACTTGATTCAACAGCCAAACAGAATCCTAGACAAAAATAGCTGATTTTACTGTTTTCAACATGCTGATCTGGAAAATGAAAGTGAAAGTAGTGTAATAGCTCTATTTTTTTGAAATACGGAGGATTAGGGTGTGTAGCGCAATTTGCCGATGAGCCTGAATTCTGAGTAGCAGAAGGGAAAATGTCGACATACCTTCTTAGAGTATCTTAAATGAGCTCGAACTGAATTACTCAATTTTCCCAGTGATTGTACCACATCTCCGTTTCTTAGGATTTACCTAATGGATCCAGTAAGTGTAACAATGTCATGTAAAGCGACTCTTTCATGCATTAAATATAAAGACAACTAGTCGCTTTTAGTTTTATATTTTCTTTTCCAAAACAACTCAACTGAAAGTAACATACGTATATATATGCTTTTTTGAAGATACAGATTGATTATTGATAAACCATTTATGTTCTGATTTGAAAATGGTTGAGAAAATATAAGCACTTTGTAGCAAAACAGTTATTTATTTAACAATAGATATATGTTTCAATATATGCAACAAGTGGTTTCATACTCACTAACAAGTGTTCCCAGGTGAAGATAAAAACTACAATTATAAAAGTACCTAAAGACTATTTTAATAGTTTTAGGACCGAGTGGCGATCCACCGGTTGGGAACCGCTGATCTAGTAGGTTTCGATATGAGCACCCCTCGTCGTTCGGCACACGTCTACACGATAGTCGATTTCCACCCAGGTACGCTCGATCATAGGAGTCACATGAAGAAAATTCAAGAAATATTAACCAAGAATTCAAGAAATATTAAATGCAACCAAGATTTCAAGCTTCAGGTTTTATTACGTTCAAGAGTCCAGCACCAACTAACTATACACACGCTTCGCGCAAATCGCGAAGCAGCCACGTGGCGCTACCAGTACGCCAAAAAACATACAGTGGAATCTCGATCGATCGTTTTCGGATCCATCGTTTTTCCGTATGTGTCGTTCATTTTATCCAGTCCCAACGATCATATTGCTTTGTTATGTGTCCGCATCTATCGTTTTCCCGCATTTATCGTTCATTTCAGTCGGTCCCTTGAAAAACGATAGATCGAGATTCCACTGTATATACAATAATTTCAATTTGCAACATCACAGTCACTACTCCAGCAGTGATTCTGCCCAATAAATGGCGTAGTCCCCGATCTTCTCAGCGTACACAATGTTTTTCAGGAAACTCCATAGAAAAAAGTCTTGGGTGCTTAAATCGTGGCTTCTTAATGGCCAAAAAAATGGATCGTCTCTTACCTATCCAAGTCAAAACCCATGTTGGAGGAAGCGCGACGTCACAGCGTCGGCGCATGTCCCCAACGCAGTCACGGTCACCATTGTTAGCAATATGAACCAATATGTAGATTCATTAATTACTTGCCTTTCCGATATTTGACGTCATATTCTGCATTTCCATTTTTAAGCCGATTCAAGTTAAAGGCGATTCAATTAAACCGAATCAACGACGTAAGTTTCGTTTAGATTACGTCATGTCTGGCAATCTGCCATACGTCATAATTAAACACAAATCTTCAGTTACCAGCCGATAGTTTTTTTTAAGTGAAGTGATGTAAATCTGTTTTGTTAAGTGTATATAAGCGGCGAACACTTTCGAGAAAATGCATCACGGCATCGGGCATCACGACATCAAGGATACATTGGCTGATTGGGATGAAGTATCAAGCCTGTCTAGAGTAAGACGTTTTGTATTAGTTATAGATTAATTCTTGTGATAGTCCATCACAGTACGATAAAATATAATGTTTGTTTTAAAATTTATTTAAAGAAAACCCCAGTATTATGAGTAAGAAGAAAAATGTTGATATTGTTGTTTTTAACTAATTCTTAACCAGTTTTTCAAATGAATAAACTTTTAGTTATTGTTTAAAAAGTCTTGTCGTCTATACATGATTTTGAACAACTTTTAGTGGTTTTAGCGTATACCTTTTTTTTAACATAGCTTTTACTGCACATTTTTAAACTCTGCTATTTAAATATAAATTATAAGAATTGTTGACGTGCATGTTTTTAACATGTACGCTAACAACCATAACGTGAAAAAATAAAACTCCCAGAGTTAACATACCATCTGCCGCTACGCAAAATCCGATCGGTTAAGGGCCTGTTCACATAGGAGTCCGTTACGTAGCGTTAAGGGAAAGATGACGTTGAGACGAAAATAAACCAATCATAGGTGTTAAAAATTTCATTGCTAATCGTTTGGAGGCCTATGATTGGTTTATTTTCATCTCAACGTCATCTTTTCCTTAACGCAACGCATCGGTCTCCTATGTGAACAGGCCCTTATTGTTACTCCCGGTGTGCGCAACTGAAATCATGGACACGTTTTTTCAATGACCCTGCATATTTTTAAACACTGGTAATGAAGAATAGCTGAGAATGGTTTTAAGAATGCTATTTTTATATTTAAGGCCGTGGCGGCCTTGTGGTACAGCGCGCTGGTTTTCGGTGCTGTGGGTGCTCAGGTCGAATCCTGGCAAAGCGCCACTAAAATGCCTCCGTTTGTGTCGTCCCTTCATAGGGGGCAATGCTGGTCCGCCTATATGGCGCCCCCGTAATAAAATGGCCAGCAAAACTGCGGTGAATTATAGGCGAATGTCTTCGCGACAAGTGCCTCCGCATTTGAATGAAATATTTATATTTAATAACAGTTAAGGCGGTATTTTATTTCTATAACTACTGCCAGTTAAAACATACCTATTTTTACTGGTATTAAAATCAGTCATTTGGGTTGGCTGAGCGATTCCAGTGTTAAAGTTTCAACTTAAAACTACTTAGCGTCCTTTCATATTTTATGTATTTTGTTACGAATTTTAAAAAAATTCTGAAATGCGTTGGACTGTGCCCGATATAGCCCCTCCCCCCAGTTGAGGCCCCCCAGAGCCTCCCCTCAAGATGAAATGCCCGTTTGCAAAAATGTAAAGGAGGGGGCACTCGGTTTGACCCGTGGACGTTTATTACATTAACACAACACGCTGTTGCTGTTAAAATACGAAAATATGTCTTTTAAGGTTAACATGATTTTATTGTCATACATTGTACACAAAACCGACCTCACTGGAAGATTACCCACAATGAGTGGTTTCCTTTAACTATTGACAGCCTGGCAATTCGTAATAATAAGGATTTAGATAAAATTTAACTGTCTCGGTCAAACATACATATCCTCGTTTTTGCTCGAGTAACGCTGATATTTGAAATCAAAGAAGTCCAGTAGGTAAGCCAATCGCTTTTACATAGTATACATATATTTGTTAAGCGATCAGAGTTTGAGTTTAGATTGGAGTTTTATAACAGCCTTAGGTATAAAACCTTCACTGTTTGAATTCGTATAAGGTGGTTAATCCGGGATTCACTTTAATAACTGCACGGCGGTCAATCCATTGTGAGTCTAAGATCGTTTATTTCCTTCACAGTAAATTTATAAATTTGTGTAGCCCTTCCGCATCTCAGACAGGATGGCAGTAACATTCATCTTTCCGCAACTCTTCCTTTAAACTTTCCAAAGTGTACTGCAAGCACATTGAAACCAATTAATAGTAAAACGGTACTAGTATATGCTGCGTAAAGCTTTAAAACTTATATTGGACGAATCAACGATGAGCCTTTTAGTTTGTCTTTGTAGTTAGTAATGAATGCGTGGCTATATTCTTACATCAGCGCAGGAAATGAGATTGTCTGCTATCACATTCTCTTCTAGAAGTTCCATCCTTGAAGTCTGATAACCCGATGTGATACCCGAAGTTAAAGCTGTACGTTTCATTTGTCATTCGTGTAAACTTTACACGGAGGCCCAGGGGCGCCGTGCTTCGGCATATGCCGTACGGCTGTATATGGACTTTGATTTCTCTGATAAAATCTAAATATAGAGCCAAACTTAAGAACGAAAAAGAAATTCGCGTTGCTATATCTACAGGGTGTCCAGCGAAGAAGTCCCTGATTTCAAAATTAAATATCTCGAAAACAAAGTTCTGTAGAAGAATGCAACAAACGGTATTTTTATCATGAAACCCGTAAGAATTTTATACACCAATTTTCGAAATACTTACAAAAGCTGCTAACAGATGGCGCTCTACAACTCGTATCAGCATGCATAAATAAACTCTTACTCGTTGCAAGTAATCTTTGCTATCACTACATCGCAATCTTTTCAAAATGTCCACCATTCGGTGTACGGAGGTGGAGCAAACGAACAAAAAAATTTGCAATCACACCCTGTAGTGTCTCAACAGAAATCGATTCAGCTGCCCAACAGATCGCCGACTGAAGCTCGTCTAGCATGGTGGGATGGGTCCCGTAGACAGTATCTTTTAATGTGCTCCACAAGAAATAGTCATAAGGACTCAGGTCCGGCGAATATGGAGACCAATCCATGCCTGCGCCAGTAAATTGCAGTAAATTTAGCTAACAGTGCCATCTGTTAGCAGCTTTTGTAACTATTTCGAAAATTAGTATATAAAATTCTTACAGCTTTCACGATAAATATACCGTTTGTTACATTCTTCTACAGATCTTTGTTTTCGAGATTTTTAACTTTCAAATCAGGGACTTCTTCGCTGGACTCCCTGTAAAATAACCCTGCTATATCTAAGATTTCCAGGTTCTGTTGCGCTGTTGATATGGTCTAGGTATAACCTAGACCAAGTCCAATAGCCCATGGTCCAATAGCCCACAGAGAGAGAATTGCAGCTGCTGGATTGCTAAGTAATTTCCACAAATATAACAAAATCTATATATATAAAACGCGTAGGTATGCGACACAAAAATAGATGATATTTCTATACTCCGAATGGCAACGGCTGCAGCTACAAGATGTAAACATTAGCGGCCGTCCGCAATGTGTAACCGCGTGTCAACAGGGATTTACGCACTGAAATCAGGAATACTCGAAAGCGAGCTGTACGATCAAGTGAAAATTGGGAACAGTCTCAAGAAAGAAAGAAAAGAAGAAATAGTTCATTAAGAGAGAGGCGTGAAAAAAAGAGCATAAATGATAGCGAGGTTAGGCTTAGCCGTCGTCGGCAAAGCAACCGACAGCCAGTAACAGTTAATTTTCTACACTCTTTTCAGTACTTGCTGAATTTTTACTCCATTTTATAAGTGAAGAAATTTTCCCATCAATTTATTATTTGATATGATTAAGTATAGATATCTGAATTGTGAACAATAGTACATGCAGAGAGTGATGTAGTCCACACTATATTTTAATACTTGCTGAATTATTACTCTATTTTATAAGTGAAAAAAATTTTTCACCAACAATTTCTTACTTGATGTAAAGTGTATAATATCTTAATTTTGAAAAATTGTATTTACAGAGAGTGGTGTAATTTTTTAAAATCATTGGTGTTGGTTTTCTCAGTTTTATCTTTAACTCTGTTCGGAAGTAATGAAAATTCATATTTTTTAATCACAATGTTTTAGAATCAGCCTTATGGAGTATACCCCTTAACAACGTATATTTATGATGGCAGGTGATGGTAACATTCCTTACATACACTGCTGGCCACTGTAAATGCAACACCCTGAAGGAAACATACAAATAACATGAAATTTACAACATGCATTAGCGGAGGTGAGATATGCAAATGATGGCGCCACTTCAAAGCGCTATTTAAGGCTTGGAGATTTCGACGATTTCAAGTTCGGCAATTGTGTTTTTCTTGTGGTTTTTAAAAAAAACGATCAATTATGCCTCGTCGAAAACAGCGATCATCTTTTGATCAAGTATCCGGGTTCGACAGAGGAAGGATAGTGGCCTACCGAGATTGTGGATTATCTTTCAGGGAAATCGGTAGTCGTGTTGGACGAAACCAAACAACTGTAATGCGGATATGTGATCGTTGGATGCAGGAGGGTACGACGGACCGGCGTGTTCGATCGCATCCACCTCAGCGCACCACTTCACGTGATGACAGGCAAATTGTGCGCATGGCAGTGATGGATCGCTCAGTCACATCACGAACCATAGCACAGCACATGCAGTCTGTGACGCATCATCCAGTGTCTGAGCGTACCATTCGACGCCGTTTACAGCAGAATGGTCTGTCCGCAAGACGTCCATTGCTTTGTCTACCCTTGACGCAGAGCCACAGACGTCTCCGCCGCCAATGGTGCGATGACAGAATGGAATGAAATTGTCTTTACTGACGAGACACGCTTCTGTCTGCAACACCACGATGGTCGCATTCGAGTCTGGAGACACTGTGAAGAGAGAATGCTGAACAGCTGCGTTATGCACCGCCACACTGGTCCTGCACCGGGTATTATGGTATGGGACGGTATTGAATATCACTCTCGCACATCTCTAGTACGTATTGCCGGTACTTTAAACAGCCAGCGCTACATCTCCGAGGTGTTGGAGCCAGTTGTCCTTCCTTACCTTCAGGGCTTGCCCACAGCCATATTTCAACAGGATAATGCGCGATCACACGTGTCACGCATTGTCCAACGGTTCTTCGTCAATCGCCAGATTGAATTGCTTCCCTGGCCGCCTCGCTCTCCGGATCTTTCGCCGATAGAAAACATGTGGTCCATGGTTGCTCTACGATTGACCCAGATTCCATCCCCAGCTGCCACAGCAGATCAACTTTGGCAACGTGTGGAAGCTGCTTGGTCTGCTGTACCCCAAGAACTCATCCAAAGTCTCTTTGAATCAATGCCGAGGCGTGTGGCAGCGGTTATCTCCAACAATGGCGGCTACTCTGGCTACTGATTTTGGCAGGAACCACACTTCACAGAAGTCTATAAATTTAATCATTTGATACTTGGTCAACATGTTAGCTACAAAATAAATTTTGTTGTGATATCTCTTGTCTTTCTTGGTGCTGCAATTTGGGTGGCCAGCAGTGTAATTAGAGTTAAATGGAGATACAGTGATTTCAGCCTATAAGAATCACGTTTGTTATTAATGTTTTTGATTCTTATAAGCGGTTGATTCTTATAGCCGAAATTTAGGTTTTTGGACAGGCCCACACACACACACACTTATATATACATATATTAGACAATTTACCATAAAATACTCTTTAATTTACGTTAATTATCTTTTATTAAAATTATTTTTTATAATTTTAAAAATACAACTTAATTTTTAGACCAATAAGTAGATACACATAATTATAGTAAGAGAAGAAAAAATCCAATATTTGTTAGAACATACCTGCTTAACAATTTTAACATTTCAACTACAGGAAGGAAGCAAGAAAAAGTTCTCTATTGTAGTTTGACGTAAGTTTTCAGGAGGCTGTTTATACCTCTTTCAATACCAATAGTCTCAGACGAAAATTCACCTTCAAGCTTACGTTTCACGGTTTGATAACGTACTGAATCTACTAATGTCACGTTTGCCTAAGTGATAGTGGACACTTGCCGAAGATTTATGTATTTCAGGGTCCAGGAAGCCGCGACCAGGATGTGGGAGGTGGGAAAAAAAGAGTCCCTATTTTCGTTTGTCAGTGGAGAAAAGTGAAATCGGACCCGGACGGGTAAATATGCCACGGGTAAAGATGTCCTATTACCCGGACGGGTAATAGGACAGGTTGAGCTAAAGTGTTAAAGGGGAAACTATTATGTTATGTCTAACAAAGAAAGGGATGAATTTTTTTACTATATTCAATACCATCTTATATATCTTTCTTTAAAAAAAAGAAAGAATTCCGTGCCTTTTGAGTGTTTAAGTGGCTTTTTTGGAAAAATGAAAGGAAAGCGAAGAGTGTAAACTGATTCTTAAAACCGGTGGATTGATTCTATTAATCGAAAATTTTAACATGGAAATAATACATTTGTTTTTGTTTTCGCGATATTGATTCTTATAAACGGTTGATTCTTATAACCACAGATCACTATAAGCGGTGGTTACTGTATTTACAAATTTACATAAGTATTTATAACAGGGGGGGGGGAGGTCCAAACAGTTCTTTTTAATATTTTTCTCTTCATAAGCCATGCTGATATTCCTTTGGGTTCTTTGCATTTCATTTCACCTTTTTTTTTCTTTTCTTTTTGCTACAGATAATGCGTAAGTCACAAATTTAAACAACCGTGATCCCGTAGGCATGCTGCGTGTAAAAAAACTGAGGATCAGCCGTTGCGTGCTATTCAGAACATACAGCTGAGGGTCCACCTGTTCGCTAATAATTTAGAACTTAGGATCCGTGTCAATCAGTACTACATACTTTTGCCCAAAATCCAATCCCTCACAAATAATGCGTAAAACGGATTTTATATTTACGAATAACGGGAAATTTAGTGTAAATAACATTCGCCTATTACTATGCAAGCTATAAATAAACTTCGAAAACTAACATGTATTTTTTAAATAAATTATTTTAAATCCGATCACATGACCAATTACTTTATCACATAAAACCACAAAAGCAAAGTCTAAGAACAAATAAATTTAACCACAATAGCCACTTAATTAGAGCACAAAATAAAAAATGAAAATAAATAAATAAAAACTCGAAGACTTCGATCATATAATTTTATAAATAGAAAATACTAAAAAGCCCAAAGCAGGATTTTCTATTAAATACTCTTTTAACCTACATACAGAGTCTTCTTTGTCCCTAATTCTGATTTTTTTTTCTCGTTTTCAAATAATGACTCCATGTTGAATTCGCGTCATTTCTTTTTCCTGTTAATTCCTTTCATTCCCATGACAAATAGCATTTGACACGAGAAAAAAAAATAAATAAACAAATGAAGAAAAGGAAAATTTTGCGAAAAGAAGAGGAAAGAATCAGTTAGAAAACCAGTCCATTCAAGTTTGTAAGCCTTCTTTCTATCTATAGAAAGATCCTTTATTTTTATTTTAAAAGCAGCTTAACCTTTTGAGGTGAAAGGATTCAGCAGAGCTCTAGAATGAGAACAATGGTGTCTTTTTCGATTCAAAGTCAAATGCATGAATATTGCATTAAATGACTCTTTTGCTGTTTTATGTATCACAGCTGAGGTTTAATAAATCTTTTTCTTGTTGGACTGTGTCTTGTTTCTTCAAAAATTGGGGTAGTTACAAGTTCCTTTTGATTATTACGCGACAGTCTAAACGAGATAAGCTTAACGGGGGGGGGGGGGGGGGGGGGGTGTTACGGATAGCAAATAGATTTACTTGGAAGAAAACTAAAAGAAAAATTTGATTGAGTAGAATAGCAACGAGAAATGTTTGGTTAGGAAGTGTTTAAAATCTTAATACTCAAAAAACAATCTATAACAGAGGTTTCCAACTGGCGACCCGCGGGCTGTATACGGCCCGCGGTGCCTTTTTTTTTTGCGACCCGCGAAGACTTCTAGGAAAATAATTTGCAGCATCAATTTAGATATTCTTAGTTAACGAAAAATGTTTTTGTAAAAATCTATATTGTTTTCAAATGCTGTTCATTTACAAAAAAGATTGATTTCCCTCGAATTCCATGAAAAGTAGGGTGTCCACTCGTGTTCTATTTCATACCCCCCCCTCCTTCTTATTCGACCCACTTCTTATTTGACTTTTTTGTGTGTGTCTGTGTAATTTAACGAAAGTTGGCCAGTTATAATCAAGGTCGTTGTTGGAGGTTCATCCTCGAATTTTTAAAAATTTCATAGTACATACTATACACAAATCCTCTAAATTCCCCTCCCTCAAGAAAAAAAAGTCCTGGGTATGGTCCTGATTAAATTTCGGCCCGCCACTAGACAGGTGTTTTCGATTGCGGCCCTTGGACACTTGTAAGTTGGAAACCCCTGATCTATAACAACAACAACAACAACAACAATAACAAAAAAAAAATTCAAGTAGTGTCTTCTAACGAAACTACCGCGGGTTATTAACATAGGATTACTTATCGTTGCTTACCTCTTTTGTATGTATTGTGGCATCACGATAGCTGGTTAAGGCTAATCTCTGAGGCTTTATTAAAATTACTATTACTGAATTCATGACCAAGAAAGATTGAGTCCTAATTATAATGATAAGGCCAATTTTAAAACAAAAACTTATGAAGGAAATTTATTTACAAAAAAAATTAAACATTAAACAATTTACAACATATTCAATTAATTTAAGTGCAGATTCACAACGCACGCTCCAGGACCTAGCTAGTCCCAAACAGGAGCTTAAAAATCACGTCCGCTCAGGGCGCGTCATATCAAGCATATTCTTCAAAAACACATAGAAGTTCCCAAACAGCCGAGAGAAAGTCTCTCTATCTCTCGGCTTGAAAACTTCGGTGGCGGCCGTCTTCTTAGAAATTGCTTTCCCAAAACTGTGGGGGGGGGGGTCGGAAGATTATCGGCTGACAGCTCTTCTTAACGCCGAAACTTTATTGCATTCCAGTGACAAAGTCGCATAGAGCTATCGCTAAGAAACACATCTTTACGACGGTGATGGGAGACACTTCTGTTTTCAAAACAGTTAACCCCACAGCTTGCTAGAGAAACCACTAGGCCTGGGATAAACTTTCAGACCAAAAACTCTGCCGGCATTTATTGGTATCGTTTTTTAATCCCCCACGTGTTCAAAAATTTCGGTGGGAATTTGAATTGGAATCCTCGAAAAAAATGCAGCTGAACCGTGGGGCGTGAGAACGCACCCCCCGTAAAAGCGTGACGTCACAGCTTATATGTATGTATGTACTATGTATATATGTATATAGGTATCTATATATATGCATATATGTATGTCAAAACTTTGACGCATTTTGGTACTTTTCTGTTCAACTGTTTACTGCTTGTCCAAGCGATACAGACTGGGTTTGGCGCGCAGCCAAAATTATATCTCGCGAGGTACGGATGGACGGTTTTACCGTCTGAAATTTTCCTTTCTGGAGGAAAGTTATGGAGGAGCGTAATCCTACGTTAAAATTGGCCACCTAGGTCACCTGATTTCTCCCCCATACAGCACATTCGGGACGTGATGGGAAGGCGAATGCAATTATCCCGGACTGTTGCCGTACTTAGCCTGGACTTAGTCCTGCAGCTGGAGGCAATTTGGCAAGTAATTCCGCAGTAAACCATCCGGGAACTTTATCAGTCTATGCCACGCCGGATTACAGTTTGCATCCAGGCCCGATATGGACCAACGCCATATTGACTTCTTCACTTTGAAACGATCAAACTCTGAATTAAATCATTCAATTGTTCAGAAATTTTAATCAGTTTTTTTCCCGTGAATATTCTTCACATCCACCAATTTTTATAGGAATTGGGTAACTCCTTGGCGCTTTTTTTGTTGTTTTGATTTGCTATAGAGCAGGGGTGGCCAACCCGCGGCACGCGTGCCACAGTGTGGCACGGCGGCGTTTTAACAGTGGCACGCGGAGACTTATTGAAAAATTAAGATTTGAACTTATATTTGAACTTATTTGACTTATTGAAAAATTAAGAAAAATGTCAGGTATTGTTGTATGTTTGGATCAACATATGTTTGTGAACAAATGTTTTCTATTATGAACATAATAAAATCAAAATATCGATCAAGATTAACTGATATGCACCTAAAACACCCAATTTTGTTAGCATCTTCAAGAATTAATCCTAATATAGATGACTTGGTAAAAAAACTACAAATTCAAAAGCCACATTAATTAAGTACTGACTGTTTAATAATTATTTAGAATTAAATGTTTCAAGCTATTCATTTTATTTTATACATAACCTAACTGACTGAACCTTTAAAATTGTTTATTAACAATAAAACCTAAGTTTGTACTTTTGTTGTATTTATCATATTATGTTTTAAATCTCCACTACTCAAATTTTTAAAAAAATGTGGCATTTGTGCAAAAATCCCATAATCAGCCTATAAATAACATTTTTTCACCTTTTTATATTTTTTGAATTTTGGAAAAGTTGGAAGTGGCACGCAGAATATTTTTTTTCAGATAGTGGCACTCTTCCAAAAAAGGTTGGCCACCCCTGCTATAGAGTGTAAAAATCATAAAGCAACATCATAACATAAAAAATAATGAACCTGTTTCAAATAACATATTTTAAAAATTTTTACTACAGAGTCCTTAGATTACGTCCTTATTATTTCTTCTTAACCCTTCAGCGGGCTCGCGAGTGTACAGAGTGCAACATTTTCGTAATTTTGAATGGTTTGTTTTTACATGTAAGGTTTGAATGTTCTAAGCAGTTTCTGTTTACAGCTACACCCTTTCTAACGCAGGTCTGATTTTCTGACCCTTGTATTCCTTTTCATTCATTTCTTAGTCGTGATTTAACCGCGGTAAACCAACGATTATACTGGATTATAATACGACAAAAGCAGGAGTTGATGTAGTCGATCCAATGTTCAGCTATTACACGGTATCCCGCATATCACGAAGATGGACAATCTCATTCTTTTTCAGGTTTTTGTACATAATAGGAATCCATTCGCAAGTTGTCCTTAGATCCAATAAACCGGACAGTATTGAAATAAGACGATTGTATCTGCTTTCTTTGGCCTTTAATTATAAATATATCTCAATATTATGCTCATTTGATATCTTGTCATAAAACGCAGAATCATTATTTTCAATCTAAAAAAAAAAGTTTATTACAAAAGGAATAATCAAGGTTGAAAGAGACGTTGCACTTTGTGCCACGCGCGCCTGCTGGTGTTCCGAAAATTGGCGGGCCCGCTGAAGGGTTAAGGGGACAGTGGACTTTCAAAATTGTGAAATTTGTCCAAAAATTCGATTTTTTTTTTTTTTTTATTGAATTGTGAAACTACGGACGAGTAGGAATGTGTTGCAAAAAGAATTTTTAATTTCTGCGATTACTTTCCTGGTTATAGGCATTTGTATTTAATTTAGATATTATGTGGTTACTAATAGCAATAACTTTAAATCTGTTTTTCTCAAAATAAAAATTTTAATGTCATACGAATATTCAAACTGCTCCAGGCGCATTTCTAATTATCGTATTGCTTTGAAATTTAAGTTTTATATACTTAACTGTATATTAAATAAATCTTATTGAAAATAATTATGCTTCGTAGCTCAGAATTTCTAAATTTTGTACTTGAAAAGATGATTTATAAGTATTTTGCGTAATTAAAAGGGTGTTTTCATTATTATTATTTTTTTCTCTTTATATTTTTAATGAATGCTTAAAATAAGCAATAAGTTTCATCGTTAGTTCTATAAGGTATCCTGTAAAATAAAAATTACTATATTATATGCAAAAGAAATGCATATGGAACATTTTTAATTAGGCCAATTTTTGATATAATTAATAATTAATAATTCCTAAATTATTAACATGTCATCTTCAAATTTTAACCACTTTTACATATTTTTGGTACTAATCACATATTCAAATTTCAAGCAAATCCATTCAAAACAAAAAAAAGTTAGGTTTGAAGGTCCACTGTCCCCTTAAACAAGCATATGTAATTCAGAGTAAATGAACTGCAGAAACCCCCTTACTTCCCCCCAGTGCTGGATTTATGTCAATGTGTTTTGTATCGCAATATATTAATATTTCTTAAAAATAAGTGAATTGTTTTTTTTTATTATAATTATATGTGCGTTTACGTAGTATCGACCAATTCAACACACGGTGACCAGTAATCACTCTGTAGCCCGAAGCCTTTTGTGATGAAGACGTATTCTATATATAATCGCCGTTATCTGTGTATGACACTTCCGGGCTGTACTCATCTTTCAATTGAAGCCCTCAGTAAACAAACGGCCGGTTAGGCTTAATTTCAAATTCAGATGTGGATCAGAATTTTTTCTTACCTAAAAACTAATATCTTCTCCATCAAAACACGTTTGTTCAGCCTATTTTTCTATAAAACATTCAGAACTAAAAAAAAATGGATGCTTTTAGCTGTATATTTAACAGTCTTTAAAAATCTGTTTACTTTTGCGATGAATTCTGAAAGTAAACAAACTTGAATGTGAATGAATCAAGTAGCTCAAGTATTCATATCGCGTAGTGAGCTGTAAAAAAACTGAATGGCAGTCTACTTCTCCAATCGCATGAAAAACTAAATAAATAAAAAATAATGAAAGGGTTTGCTTTTACAAAGTGTGGATTAAATGCAATATTGTTAGATAATTCGGGATATTTTTTAACTTTCATATACTTTTTCCATTATGACGTCATTATTAGTATTATGACGTCAAAATGACGGGTTACCTTCTAGTAATATAATAAAAAAATAGGTATTATTTTGTTTATGTATAATATTACAAGCAGAATAAAAAGATGTCGATAGACGCCAACTACCTATACCATGCAGAATTGATACGCTTATCGCTGATGTGTACTAACCCTATTGAATTCGCTCACCTCAGTGTTAACCTATGGAGTAAATGGTTTACTATTGACAGTTACATAAATGCTGCTAATCCAATAAAGAGGATATTTGAAGATAGCCCGAACTTTTCTGCACCTTGCAACAGGATTCATTTTATAAATTTCGTCCACCAAAGGAATTGATGAGCGTTTAACCTTTAGCTTACGGGGCCCATTTATTCGGCTCCCTCTCTCTCTGTATATATATATATATATATATATATATATATATATATATATATATATATATATATATATATATATATATGTATAACAATATATGTATAAATATATATATATATGTATATATATATATATATATATATATATATATATATATATATATATATATATAAATATATATGCATAAATATATGTATATATATTTATATATATAAATATATATATATATATATATATATATATATATATATATATATATATATATATATATATATATATATATATATATATATATATATATATTATTCATTCATTCTTGGGATACATGCTATCCCACCCCGTAAGGAAAAGGTTAAGGGAACAAGGGACCTTCAATCTCGTTCTTCTTTAATTTTCAATATTTTACTCTATACCACATGAGTATAATTAATATTCCTTTCTACTACATTGAAGATACTTAGAATTCACAAATAAATATTTTGTTGAGGTATTATACCTGTTTATCAAAAAATTCTTCAAAAATGCTAGAATTTTTCAAAAGGCTCCATGCGTATTCATTTTCTCCTGATATCTTCCATATTTCTTTGAATTGTTAATTGAAGTGTTTGGCACAACACTGTGCATAATCCTTTGAAATCACAAATATTTTTCAAATTTATAGACCATAAAATAAAGTAATAACATAAAAAAATAAAGAAAAGAATAGAAAAAAGAATAGAAAAAGAATAGAAAAAAATTATTTAAGACTTTAGATTCCTACAAAAATAAATTAAATGCCCATTTATATTTATATACACATGGTAAACTTATAATAAAAAAATTAAAGACTTTAATTAATATAGAATGCGCATAGAGCATTTTGAAAAACATTAGGATTCTTGAAAAAAAATTTGAAAATCAGTAATTGTTCTGCGAAAAATTCCTTATTTCGAATTCTAGGACTTTTCCAATGTAGTAAGAAAGATAATTAATTATTCTCATTTTGTATATAGACTTAAAAATTGAAAATTTAAAAATTCGACTTTGAAGGTCCCTTTACCCCTTAAAACGCACTAGACCAAGATTTTCCCCCGAATAATCTGAATTTCAAAATATTACCGTGAGATACCGGGGGTTACTTTGTGACTGCAAGGGTAACTTTGACACATAGTCATTTTTTCGTATTTCGGATCTTGAGCCCCGCCCGTGATACCGGGTAGGCAAAGGACAGCGCCAACTGCTTGTTCGACATACAGAGACACCTAGTGGCCAGCTTCTGCACGCCATTTGTCTTTGCTGGCCAGTGTATTGTTCAAACCTGTTGTCAAGCTATTGACTCAAACTTCGGAAACTTTATGTGCTGAAGGCTAAGGGCCTGTTCACAACGCAACAGTCTTCTAATAGTTCTAAACTCTCTAATATTACTCTCTAGTATTTTTACTCTCTAATATTACTTTCTAATATTCCTAATTGCTGCTGAAAATTCCTGAGTAAAAAAAAGTTTCAGTCATAATTAAAATCGAGTAATGTTTTCGTTTATATTTTTTTCAATAAAAGTTAAAACATATCTGCGGCATTAAGGCAGATGTTGATATGACATTTTTTCATGTTTTCGGCAAATTAAAAAAGTAACTTTTGTTGTAAAATATAAAATCGCTCAATCAAGTTTTTCACTCAAAATATTCTTTAGTGAATACTCATATTCAACCTCAAGCATATGGCTAGTCTTCAGTGAATATTTTCAATTAGGGAATAAAATATTCAATTACGGACAAAGTATTACCTCTTTTATAGGTAACAGCATTTGCCAGTACGAATAACAAGTATTATTCCATAATTCCACTATCAGATTTTGCCACATTAAAGAACCAATTTTAAGTGTTACATATCAACTTAAAACATAAAATCGAATTTTTCGGACAAATCAACATCTGCCATAATGCTACAGATATATTGCAGTAAAAAAAATGTTAACATAAAATTCAATTTTACGGTTATTTATATTTTCTTAGAATTTTTTCCTGTTCTAATCTTTGTTAAAGTGCATGTTTAGTAGACAACATCCGCATTTATTGTTGCAATTTTTTTTTTTTAAATGGCTGGGAAAACTGAGCCTAGGCTCTTCTCCGGGGGGGGGGGGGGGAGCCAGAAGTGTACCCGTTTGATGGTCCTCGAATTTTGAACCGAGTCAAGTGGCGAGACCAGACCACCTGACCCAGCACCTCCTGAGGTAAATTTGAGAACTTGGAGGACATAGCAGACACGCCCTATTTTACGTGCCCCGGCCACCATTAGTGAACACGGCGGTGGATTTTGTCATCGACCGGTCTCGAACCCGCAACTCTCAGATCACTGGCTTGCAACAAAATTCGATTTGATCAAGGTCACTTTATAACGATCAATTTTTAGTCTGTTTTTCATTTTACGCTTTAATCTAACACATGATATTAAACCAGTGGTTCTCAACCTTCCCGTGGTCAGGAGCACATCGAAGTTTTCAGTGAGCATGGCCGGCACAACCAATGGTTTTTGCATCACCGATGATCATTATTTACATAATAGAAATAGTTGTTTTTCAACAGTACGTCACAAACCTTCTAATATTATTACATTGATTATGTTTTGAAAAATAACAATAAAAAAGAAGAAACATAAATAAAATTTTGATTATTTTATTTTATAAGTAGGTACATGGAAATAAAAATAATAAGTAAAGTATGAATGGGTTTATCTATATATATATATATATATATATACTAGCATTATTGCCCGGCGTTGCCCGGGTAGATATATATATATAAAATATTTCATGCATTCCATCAAAAAAATACTGGGTTGCACTCCCGCTCTTCATGTTCATCTGGCCAGACAGAATGCGCTTAGCACGTTTCGACTGAAATGATATACAAACAATAAGAGAGAAAGAAACTTTGAGCCTGCGGACCTTCGTCTGATTTTAAGGTCATTCCCAACCCTCTTTCTCCCGCGCATTGGAATTTGACCCCCCCCCCCTCCGTCATCCTCAAACCACCCCTCTTAACGCAGCTGGTCGAGGGGAATCCACAGGGGGTAGACGCACCTCTATCGGGCACAAAAAGCATTAAAAAATTAATTTAAAAAAAACTAATTGAGCCCCAAATTTCGTTTTTCCTGATTTAAGTTTCTCGGGTCCAAAACATTAACTGTGCCGAATTTGGTCTCGGTGGGTGAAACAGGCTATGATTCTATAGCGGAAAAACAGACAAGCTCTTTTATATACATAGATAAAACACTTCCGTGACTGACAGATAACGCACACACCAAAACGCTGGACCTAAAGGGCAGTAATTTTGCATAGTGATTCTTCTTATAGTGTAGGGTTGCACTAAGAAAGATTTTTGAAAAATTATTCTTAGATTTTTTAAATTAAATTTTTAAGCTGTTTTTCAGATTTTTTAAAGTTTGCATTTAAAATAATAACTTGAGGGTTATAAAATTTATATCACGAGAAAGATCATAAAAATTCCTTTAAAATGAAATCTTTTTCGCATCTTTACCTCCATTTTCTGATTTTTTTGGTGAATTTTTAACAATTAATTTTTAGAATTTAATTTATTAAATGCTGATCACGAGATTTCTTTTCTTTTTGGGATACTTTAAATTAATTTTGCGTCACGTGTATAACAACGAAATAAATTGACAAATTAAATATTAAAATACAGTAAAAAATAAAATTTAACCACTAGACTAAGTTTTGAGATGGAAGTTTTTTAAGAATTTAATTCAAATTAATTAATAATTTAATTCTCTAAAAAGCTATTTCATTATTTTTTCATTGTAATTATCCTAAAATGTGCTCCATAGCGAAGCACGGGCATTCAGTTAGTCACTTATAAATACATTATTTAAAATTTAATCTGATTTTTTGCTGAACTGAATCATCTATTTTTTCGTAATTTCCATCTTTTCAAAATTTTTACGCAACGCAGTAAATAATAAAACATGTAAAGGAAATTTCAAGATAAAGTCGAGTGCATTCCAACACTTTCGCGGGCTCACGTGCACCGGGTCGAGAACCGCTTCATTAAACCATCGCTCGGTATCTGTACTTGTTAGCAAACGGATTGGTTTTAAAATACAGGTAACCCTCTTATAACACGGTAGATAGGTTCCTAGACAATGCCGTGTTCTGTGAAACCGTGATTTTTGAGATACAGATAACCCTCTTATAACACGGTAGATAGGTTCCTAGAAAATGCCATGTTGTGTGAAACCGTGTTTTTTGAGATACAGATAACCCTCTTATAACACGGTAGATAGGTTCCTAGAAAATGCCATGTTGTGTGAAACCGTGTTTTTTGAGATACAGATAACCCTCTTATAACACGGTAGATAGGTTCCTAGAAAATGCCGTGTTGTGTGAAACCGTGTATTTTGAAATACAGATAACCCTCTTATAACACGGTAGATAGGTTCCTAGAAAATGCCGTGTTGTGTGAAACCGTGTTTTTTGAAATACAGATAACCCTCTTATAACACGGTAGATAGGTTCCTAGAAAATGCCGTGTTGTGTGAAACCGTGTTTTTTGAAATACAGATAACCCTCTTATAACACGGTAGATAGGTTCCTAGAAAATGCCATGTTGTGTGAAACCGTGTTTTTTGAGATACAGATAACCCTCTTATAACACGGTAGATAGGTTCCTAGAAAATGCCGTGTTGTGTGAAACCGTGTATTTTGAAATACAGATAACCCTCTTATAACACGGTAGATAGGTTCCTAGAAAATGCCGTGTTGTGTGAAACCGTGTTTTTTGAAATACAGGTATCCCTCTTATAACACGGTAGATAGGATCCTAGAAAATCCCGTGTTGTGTGAAACCGTGTTTTTTGAAATACAGGTATCCCTCTTATTACACGGTAGATAGGTTCCTAGAAAATGCCGTGTTGTGTGAAACCGTGTTTTTTGAAATACAGATAACCCTCTTATAACACGGTAGATAGGTTCCTAGAAAATGCCGTGTTGTGTGAAACCGTGTTTTTTTGAAATACAGGTATCCCTCTTATAACACGGTAGATAGGTTCCTAGAAAATGCCGTGTTGTGTGAAACCGTGTTTTTTGAAATACAGGTATCCCTCTTATAACACGGTAGATAGGTTCCTAGAAAATGCCGTGTTGTGTGAAACCGTGTTTTTTGAAATACAGGTATCCCTATTATAACACGGTAGATAGGTTCCTAGAAAATGCCGTGTTGTGTGAAACCGTGTTTTTTGAAATACAGGTATCCCTCTTATAACACGGTAGATAGGTTCCTAGAAAATGCCGTGTTGTGTGAAACCGTGTTTTTTGAAATACAGGTATCCCTCTTATAACACGGTAGATAGGATCCTAGAAAATGCCGTGTTGTGTGAAACCGTGTTTTTTGAAATACAGGTATCCCTCTTATAACACGGTAGATAGGTTCCTAGAAAATGCCGTGTTGTGTGAAACCGTGTTTTTTGAAATACAGATAACCCTCTTATAACACGGTAGATAGGTTCCTAGAAAATGCCGTGTTGTGT
The DNA here is from genome assembly GCA_907164885.2 of Dolomedes plantarius. Classification (NCBI taxonomy): domain Eukaryota; kingdom Metazoa; phylum Arthropoda; class Arachnida; order Araneae; family Dolomedidae; genus Dolomedes; species Dolomedes plantarius. The sequence continues at coordinate 126,122,761 of OU015502.1, forward strand.
GAAACCGTGTTTTTTGAAATACAGATAACCCTCTTATAACACGGTAGATAGGTTCCTAGAAAATGCCGTGTTGTGTGAAACCGTGTTTTTTGAAATACAGGTATCCCTCTTATAACACGGTAGATAGGTTCCTAGAAAATGCCGTGTTGTGTGAAACCGTGTTTTTTGAAATACAGGTATCCCTCTTATAACACGGTAGATAGGTTCCTAGAAAATGCCGTGTTGTGTGAAACCGTGTTTTTTGAAATACAGATAACCCTCTTATAACACGGTAGATAGGTTCCTAGAAAATGCCGTGTTGTGTGAAACCGTGTTTTTTGAAATACAGGTATCCCTCTTATAACATGGTAGATAGGTTCCTAGAAAATGCCGTGTTGTGTGAAACCGTGTTTTTTGAAATACAGATAACCCTCTTATAACACGGTAGATAGGTTCCTAGAAAATGCCGTGTTGTGTGAAATCGTGTTTTTTGAAATACAGGTATCCCTCTTATAACACGGTAGATAGGTTCCTAGAAAATGCCGTGTTGTGTGAAACCGTGTTTTTTGAAATACAGATAACCCTCTTATAACACGGTAGATAGGTTCCTAGAAAATGCCGTGTTGTGTGAAACCGTGTTTTTTGAAATACAGGTATCCCTCTTATAACACGGTAGATAGGTTCCTAGAAAATGCCGTGTTGTGTGAAACCGTGTTTTTTGAAATACAGATAACCCTCTTATAACACGGTAGATAGGTTCCTAGAAAATGCCGTGTTGTGTGAAATCGTGTTTTTTGAAATACAGGTATCCCTCTTATAACACGGTAGATAGGTTCCTAGAAAATGCCGTGTTGTGTGAAACCGTGTTTTTTGAAATACAGATAACCCTCTTATATCCGGTAGATAGGTTCCTAGAAAATGCCGTGTTGTGTGAAACCGTGTATTTTGAAATACAGATAACCCTCTTATAACACGGTAGATAGGTTCCTAGAAAATGCCGTGTTGTGTGAAACCGTGTTTTTTGAAATACAGGTATCCCTCTTATAACACGGTAGATAGGATCCTAGAAAATGCCGTGTTGTGTGAAACCGTGTTATATGAGACCCAGAGACAGTTCAAAAAGGGGGGGGGGGCGTTACGTACTGAAATCTTATTAAAAACAAGCATTTTTTTAAAATTTCATATAAGCAACTATTTTTTATTAAAAATATAAATGTATGAATAA
>OU015502.1:126126464-126158964 GCA_907164885.2 Dolomedes plantarius
TAATGATTTGGATTTAGAATGGAACGTTCTGAAAATATTTTTCCTTAAGCCAAAATTACCCTGAAAAAAAAAAATTTGCCATTTAAAGTTGTTGAAAATTTTCTTAAATAAAATTTTTTTATAAATGCTGTAGATGAATTTTTTCGTAAACATTTCTGTGCAAAAAAGTGATAAAAATATGATAAAAAAGTGATAAAAAAAGTGATAAAAAAGTGATAAAAGAAACTGGTTCGGCAGATGGTCCAAAAACTAAAAGAGGTTGAAATATTGGATTTAAAATTTTTTTTAAATGGAATTTGAATTAGTCAAGTATTTTATTAATGCAATAGGATTTTTAGATAAAATTATATTTCAAGCATTTCAAGGGGGGGGGGGAGTGTTCATTGCGGAATTTGTGTAAATAAAAACAATAAAATCTTCTCATCTTGGTCTCTCTCCTTAAAGCTCCCTCTCCCCCCCCCCAAAAAAAAAAAAAAATCAGGATAACAGACAATATTATTTGAATAGTTTATTTGATTATTTTTTAAATAGTTATACAAACTGTTTAAATTATTCATTAGTAACTCGGGGCTTAGGTAGCATAGTGGTAGCGCGTCGGATTTCGGTGCTGGCAGAGATCGGATCGAATCCCGAAAAGCGCCATTAAGTACCTACGTGTCTAGGCCGGAAATGGGCACGTTAAATCCGTAGACCGGAAACTTTCTCTATGAGGTCAGAGAGGATTGGAGAGGGCACGATCCCCCCAGATTTCACCCCTGGGGGTGCTCGGTCAAAACTGAGGTGGCACCTGGCTAAATCGGACTCCGACCCTTGTGGTCCCATTATAAACTGGAGCCACACCCCTCAGCCAGTTAGCCCATATGGACCTGGTCTGGAATACGAATCCGGCCAGGGGGCATTAGAAACTTCAACAACATTTGTGATTCAACGGGTGATGGGTGTTCAAGTTGATTAGGTATTAAAGTTTGTCAGTGGCGTAGCAAAGGGGGTCAAGGGGGTCTCTCATGCCCCGGGCGCCACTCGCAGAGGGGCGCCAATGTAAGATCCATATATTATATTACTATATGTTTTCGAGGTGGATGGCAATATAAGGTCTATATATTACTATATGTTTTTCAGGGGAGGGCCCCAATATAAGGTCTATATATTATATTACTATATGTTTTTAGGGGAGGGCACCAACATAAGGTCTATATATTATGTTACTATATGCTTTTCGGGGGGAAGTGCCAATATAAGGTCTATATATTATGTTATTATATGTTTATCGAGGGCGCCAATATAGGGTCTATATATTATATTACTATATGTTTTTCAGGGGGGGGGGGCGCGCCACAAAGGTATCGTGCCCCGGGCGCCAGTTATGCTCGCTACGCCACTGAAGTTTGTAATATAAATTTCCTAAATCGCAACTAACCGAATGCACTAACAACTTCATGGTAGTAATGGTAAGAATTAAGCAAAGCCTAAGCAGAAAAAGAAATTTTTCATTAAGAATTGACGTGAGTTTAAAAATCGGTATTCATTTCCAGATTCGTTCAGTCGTATTCATTAAGATCCCTCAACTAAATTAACCCTAACCCGAAAGATCACGTTTCAGTCCACCTGGTCTTTCTAGGGTCCTCTATACCAGTGTTCCCCAACCCCCGCGCCTCGGACCGGTACCGGGCCGTGGATCAAATGGTACCGGGTCACCCAAGGAACATTAAATTATTTCCAATTTATTTACTGTGGTGCATTTTTCATTGATTTAGCTAGTGAGTTAAAATGTTAAATAACTTTATATTCATTTTTTTTGTGTAAATGTATTTTATTTTGAAGGCATGTTTAACCCTACACTGCATAGTGATGCATATGTGAATCAATTAACATTTCACCCTATACTAAATCTACGAAAACGAATTTGCATTGTTATTTTATTTTCTAATTTTTTAGTCATCATCTTTAGATATAAGACACCAATAACCTGAAGTATGCATAGCAAAAATTTAACGTAGTGCATGATGATTCATATATGCATCAGCATCAAACACAATTTTTCGATAAAAATAGTAAAAAAATTCAAAAATATTTTTTTAAATATTTTTTTTTAAATATTGTCTAGGCCCAAATATGTGTGTGAAAAAATATAGTGGTAAAAGAAAAAGTCGCGCAGTGTAGGGTTAAATACAATTAAATTAAAATTATTAAATCAAAACAATCTAAAATATAAACAATCAACGTCCCCCGCCCCCTCAGCGGGCCGAGGAAAAATTATCAAACGTTGACAGGTCCGCGGCGATAAAAAAGGTTGGGGAGCACTGCTCTATACCAATGCATCAGCCACGTATGCTCGCAGAAACGTTCCTGTGATTCCCACATCGCACCTCTGCTAGGAGAGTGTCACACCTCCGAAATTTTCGATTTTGAGATAATTGCACCACAATGCTCTACAAGAAGTGCTTCTAAATCTTGAACAATGTTATAGGACTAGTACCAACACAATCTCCTAGATGGCGCTTATTGCCCTCTTCCACAACTAGGAGGGGGAACTTGCTCATGCGCGGAGAATGAAAATAAGATTTTTGTCAGTGCTTATTGTTGTTGTATTAAAAATGTTCCTGTAATAAAAATACTCATTAAATTTTATTTGGAAAATAAATTTGTATTTTTTTCTTACGTGCTGTTCATGTTATTAAGGGTTTTTTCTTGGTATCGTGAAAAGTTTAGATAGATTCTGCAATAAATAGCATAGTGATATGACAGTGTTCTCGCGAGCTTTCAGTCCATGTTGACAAAATGAGGTTATATCAAAGAGGGTTATATCTTGGAATTAAAATTCAAAATCCTGCTTTAAAAATTGAAAACAACTTTAATAGTATATGGTTTTGCCTTCGGAAGTAATTCGAACAATAATTTTTCCCAAAATTATCATGGGAATTCATAAAACAGGAAATGAAATTTCGACATATTCTTCTTTAGCTCTTTCTGAAAATATGGCTATTTTGAGATGTAATACTCTTCTAGCAGAGGTGCGACATCACAATTGCAACGTCAGTGACAATTCATACTAAAGTCACTTTATGGCCCAAATGCAAAACATCTGTATAATGTCTCGGTGATGACAAAAGGACGTTTCCGAACACCTCATTTACCCCTGAAGGAATGTGCTTCCTTTATGGTGGTGCAACGTCATGTCAAAGAAATTAACCTGAAATAGGCCTTGCAATACTGCTCCAAAATGGTAAGAATATATAATTTTGTCCTGCTACGTCTCGGTGATGACAAAAGAAAGTTTCCGAACACCTCATTTACCCCTAAAGGAATTTGCTTCTTTTATGGTGGTGTAACTACATGTCAGAGAAATGAACCTGAAATAGGCCTTGCAATACTGCTCCAAAATGGTAAGAATATATAATTTTGTCCTGCTACGTCTCGGTGATGACACAAGGACGTTTCCGAACAGCTAATTTACCCCTGAAGGAATTTGCTTCCTTTATGGTGGTGCAACGTCATGTCAAAGAAATGAACCTGAAATAGGCCTTGCAATACTGCTCCAAAATGGTAAGAATATATAATTTTGTCCTGCTACGTCTCGGTGATGACAAAAGAACGTTTCTTAACACCTCATTTACCCCTGAAGGAATTTGCTTCTTTTATGGTGGTGCAACGTCATGTCAGAGAAATGAACCTGAAATAGGCCTTGCAATAGTGCTCCAAAATGATAAGAATATATAATTTTGTCCTGCTACGTCTCGGTGATGACAATAGGACGTTTCCGAACACCTCATTTACCCCTGAAGGAATTTGCTTCCTTTATGGTGGTGCAACGTCATGTCAAAGAAATGAACCTGAAATAAGCCTTGCAAAAGTGCTCCAAAATGGTTACAATCTATAATTTTGTCCTACTACGTCACTGCAAAAGTCATAGTGACTCAGTGGCATAATGGCTAACGCTGTTAAGGTTTTTCTTCAATGAGTTACGCTTCTGCTTACATCAGAAGCCGAAAGACCTTTCTGTGATATGTCACTACCTGTGTTTCACCATCTGTGATATGTCAATGCTTCATGCCTTGCCAAGGTTCACAGTGGGAGAGCTTAGTTCAAGTTTTCAAGATACTAGCAGTAAACTTTAAAAGAACAATTCAAGATTAAAACTTAAACAACGTTTAATCATAACAACTAGACGAAACACACGTTACAAATTTTAAAAGCTTCCGCATCATGAAGCGGCCATGAACTGCAGAACGTTGGAACGAACGAACCAGCGAACGAACACACCGAACAGCATAGAAAACTTTTCTATTCACTTCACATCCGTTCGTCTTTTATTACAATCAGGAAAATTATCTCGCCTTCTTTCTCTCCTGACGAACCTTACGTCACTTGGAGACCACAGAGCTTTTACGAATGACTCTCTGCACTTGGGCAGATCCAACGACGGAACACTGTCTGTCCTTTTTCTATTGTCCAATGCCTAAAGTTATCACTAAGATTTGGGTGTTTATCAGATACTTTTTTTCAGGCCTTCTTGCTTTCAATTTCTTTTATACACCAGCTTAATCTATATATATAAAACAGTTCCGTAACTGACTGACTCACTGACATACAACGCACAAACCAAACCGCTGGACCTAAAGGGCTGAAATTTTGCATGGCGATTCTTCTTATGGAGTAGGGGTGCACTAAGAAAGATTTTTGAAAAATTCTTCTTAGATTTTTTAAAAATTAAATTTTTAATCTGTTTTAGTAACTTTTTTTAAGTTTGCATTTTAAATGATAATTTGAGGGTTATGAAATTTACATCATGAGAAAGATCATAAAAATTCCTTTAAAATGAAATCTTTTTCGAACCTTTACCTCAATTTTCTGATTTTTGGTGAATTTTTAAAGATTAATTTTTAGAATTGAATTTATTGAATGCTGATCACGTGATTTCTTTTTCTGGTACTTTAAATAAATTTATCGTCACGTCATAACAACGAAATAGACAAAAAAAAAAATTTTCTTTTCTTGCCAATGCGGCAGACGATTGGACATTATCTAAAAAATATTAAAATACAGTAAAAGATATGTCCCTCAAACTGTACTATATTAACTGTACTATATTCTTTAGTATGTCCTATTAGATTTAATTTGAATATTTTCTTCTACATTATTTTGTCTATATAATATCCCTTACGATTTTTTTATAAATGTATTTATTTTACATCAATTGTATATATTGATCGTCGCATTTATTATAAATATACATATACATATATATATATATATATATATATATATATATATATATATATATATATATATTAATATTAATTGCATACATTGACCGTTGTATTTAATTTGAATGTACTCCGTAGTGAAGTGCGGGTTTTCAGCTCGTCTATATACCGGGTGATCCAAAAGTCAGAACGAACTTTAAAAATGAATAATTCGAAAACGAATAAAGATAAAAAAATGCGGTTTGCACCAAACAGATGGAAAAGAAGCCGGGTTTTGTGTGGCAACGAAAAAAAAATATTTCTGTTGGCGACCAACAGATGGCGCTATAGTTTTTTATTTCACCAAAAGATGATTTACAAATGAAAAAAAGTTTACAAGTTACAAGTCAGCTTAATTACAGTTAATTGCAGTAAATGTTCAATGTGTTGTCCATCATTTAGATGTACCGCTGTGAGACGAGTCACCACACCGTTCACAGCATTGAGTAGCATTTCTTGCGTTATGGTAGACACATTTTGGCGGATGGCATCTTTCAGTGCTGCTAGTGATGTCGGTTGGTCGCGGTACACTTTTGACTTCAAGAATCCCCACAGCCAAAAGAAACAGGGTGTCAGATTGGGATATCTTGCAGGCCATGCGTGATTAAAGCATTGACTGATAATGCGATCCTCTCCAAATGTTGAGCGTAGCAGGCGTTGCACAGGCAGAGCAATATGAGGTGGTGCTCCATCTTGCATAAAGGGGACTGTTTGGAGTGCCTGTCGCGCTTGCAGTGCAGGATTAATGTTGTTCTGTAACAGTGCTGCATATCGCTGACCAGTGACAGAAACTGTTTTGAAACCCGTCTTTGTGACTTCCTCGAAAAAAAATGGACCAATTATGAAATAATCAGTGAAGCCACACCAGACTGTCACTTTAGGCTGTGGCAAGGGTACGTCAACAAATGCATGTGGATATTCTGTGGTCCACACTTGACAATTGTGGGTGTTAACAGCGCCAGAGAGTGTGAAATGCGCTTCATCTGTCCAAAGCACAGTGTGAAGCCAGTCGTGCTGCTCTTCCATCTTATTGAATACCAAATTCGCAAACTCTTGGCGAGAGTCGAAGTCAAGAGGTTTCAGTTCTTGGTTATGTTGCAACTTGTAGGGATACCGTTTCAGGGTTATTCGCAGTGCTCTCCAGACACTTACGTACGACACTCCTGTGTGTCTCGAAACTTCTCGAGCACTGCACTCACCATGTGCAGAAACCGCCGACATGGATTGCACCGTCTGCTCCACTGTCATGAGGGGCGTCCACTTCTTGGACGTGATGCCAAAGAACCTGTAGCTTCAAATTTCTTCATCATTTTGTTCAATGCAGAAGACTTTATTGGTCCTTTGGTCTTTTTGTAATGAATTTTTAGTACAATTTAGTGCTTACGCTAGAGACGCTACACTAAATTCAATTAAATATGTTTTAATTTCCTTTATACTTTATACTACTGTGACACTTACCTGTGTTCAGAAGACTTTATTGGTCCTATCTCGCATACCCTTCATGTAGCGATATGCTTGCAATATCGCAATGGCACTTTCCGAATTCTTATAATACAGTTTAACTAAGAGGGCTTTCTCAACTATGGACAGTATTTCGATGCATATAAGCTTCGACTACCATTACCTGCTGGAGTTGCTCATTTTTATATTGTTTGTTGCTTTGCATAATCCTATATCAGAAATCCGACAGCGCCATCTGTTGGTCGCCAACAGAATTTTTTTTTTCGTTGCCACACAAAACCCGGCTTCTTTTCCATCCGTTTGGTGCAAACCGCATCTTTTTTTCTTTATTCGTTTTCGAATTATTCACTTTTAAAGTTCGTCCTCACTTTTAAAGTTCGTCACCCGGTATATAAAACAGTTCCGTAACTGACTAACTGACAGATAACGCACAGACCAAACCGCTGTACCTAAAGGGCTGAAATTTTGCATGGTGATTCTTCTTATAGTGTAGGGGTGCATTAAGAAAGATTTTTTAAAAATTCTTCTCAGATTTTTTAAAAATTAAATTTTTAAGCTGTTTTTTCTGAAATTTTCATTTAAAATAATAATCTGAGGGTTATAAAACTTATATCAAAAGAAAGATCATAAAAATTCCTTTAAAATGAAATCTTTTTCGAATCTTTACCTCCACTTTCTGATTTTTTGTGAATTTTTTAAAGATTAATTTTTAGAATTGAATTTATTAAATGCTGATTACGAAGTTTCTTTTTCTTTTTGTGATACTTCAAATTAATTTTGCGTCACGTGCATAACAACGAAATAAATTGACAAAAAAAATTAAAATACAGTAAAAGATTAAATTTAATGACTAGACTAATTGAGATGGAAGTTTGTTTTAAGAATTTAATTGAAATTAGGATATTTTATGGATGCTAAATTAAACCTATATATAAAACAGTTCCGTGACTGACTGACAGACCTCGCATAGACCAAACCGCTAGACCTAAAGGGCTGAAATTTTGACAGTGCATTCCTATAATGACATGGATAGCCGTTGAGAAACGATTTTTTAAAACTCCATCCCTAAGGGGGTAAATTGGGACACTCCAATACGTTTGTGTGGAAAATTGTATTCTCCGCGATTATTCTCGGCGTCTCTTCTTTGTTCGGATCTCCGTCAAAAAATGGTTGAGGAAATTTTGGTTATTGGCTCGGAAAATGTTCCTCAAACTATACTATATTAACTGCACTACATTCTTCAGTATGTTCTATTAGATTTAATTTGAATATTTTCTTCTACATTAATTTGTCTATAAAAATATCCGTTACGAATTTCATTGTAATTATCCGAAAATGTACTGCGTAGCGAAGCACGGGTATTCAGCTAGTTTTATATAATACTAGCTGAAAACCCGCACTTCGCTACGGAGTACATTCAAATTAAATACAATGGTCAATGTATGCAATTAATGCCAAAAAATATATATATATATATATTTATAATAAATACGACGATCTATATATACAATTGATGTAGAAAAAATATATATATTTATAAAATTCGTAAGGGATATTTTTATAGACAAAATAATGTCCAATCATCTGCCGCATTAGCAAGAAAAAAAATACTTTTTTTGTCTATTTAGTTGTTATGCACGTGACGATAAATTTTTTAAAGTACCAGAAAAAGAAATCACGTGATCAGCATTTAATAAATTAAATTGTAAAAATTGATCTTTAAAAATTCACCAAATATCAGAAAATAGAGGTAAAGATTCGAAAAAGATTTCATTTTAAAGGAATTTTTATGATCTTTCTCGTGATATAAATTTTATAACCATCAAATTATTATTTTAAATGCAAACTTAAGAAAAGTTACTAAAACAGCTTAAAAATTTAATTTAAAAAAATCTAAGAAGTATTTTTCAAAAATCTCTCTTAGTGCACCCCTACACTATAAGAAGAATCGCCATGCAAAATTTCAGCCCTTTAGGTCCAGCGGTTTGGTCTGTGCGTTGTATGTCAGTCAGTGAGTCAGTTACGGAACTGTTTTATATATATAGATTTTGCAGCTGTTAAGTCGTATGTCACTGTAAAAGTTTAGAAATAAAGACAAAATTTAAATATATTCTCTGCAACCGTTCCGGACATGCATGAATCCTTTCAAATCCTCACCAAAAAAACAGGTTCAATTTCGGAAAATTACCTCCAATCATCAAAAAAAAATCATCTTTCCTTTTACCGGAAAGTCACGAGAGCCTATTAAAGCACCCGTAACCCCGAAAGGAAAACACGAACGACCTTTTTAGTGAAAAAGACATAATAACAGGCATCTCGGACAAGTAAAGTGGGCAACATCCACCCGAAAGTGGGTGGGAAAGGTGTCAATGTCGTCTCCTTAACCACATCTGGTATCTGATAGCGGCTGTAACAACTCGCATTACCGTCTCCCGTTTATGCACCTTAATCATTAGGTGATATCACGCCACTTCTGCAACCCTCCTGACGTTGATTATAGTGATCGAGGCATAAGAATTTGACGTCAAAAGAGTAATAAAAAAAAGAGTTTTAAATCAGGAAAGAGACAGCAAAGCTCCAAGTTGTTGAAAGAAGACGTTATTATTATCATTATCATTATTTTTAACAAACAACTTAAATTTGAAGTCCGTGTTAAATCTTATTGCTTTTATCTTATTTTTTTATATTAAATAAATGTCTTATTTAGTTATAATGATTCAGTCACCCAAAATGATAGAGGAGACTTAATCGTATGCTAATAACTACTTTATAATGAAAGTGACCGACCATCAGACACTAGAAGAAATGTATTCACACTAATTGTTTTACTGTATTAATCAAAAACTCGTTTAAGGTACAGTGGAATCTCGATCAATCGTTTTCGGATTCATCGTTTTTCCGTATGTGTCGTTCATTTTATCCAGTCCCAACGATCATATTGCTTTGTTATGTTTCCGCATCTATCGTTTTCCCGCATTTATCGTTCATTTCAATCGGTCCCTTGGAAAACGATAGATCGAGATTCCACTGTATTTTAAATTTCATTTGCATTGATATAAAACTTAAGAAAAACCAACGTATCAATTATCGCTTACTAACAAGCTGTTGTGATCCATTTGGGGGATAAGATGATAAGACATACAGTCCTTTGGTTTTATGACAAGAGAGTTTTAACTAGAATTGAGGAGTTCAAACGAATTCAATCAAAAGATTTCCTTTAACTACCTGGCCCTCCTTCTTTTATTGTCAGCTGCATCAAATAATTAATTCTGAGATAAAATTACTTAGAAAATATTGAAACCTCTTACTAAAACGTCCGTTTGATATATTTGCGTGAAAATTTGCTGTGAAGTCTAAAGAGCATAGGCGTAGGCACGTGCATAGGCACGTGCCCCCCCCCCCCCAACTTAACTTGAAATAAATTAAAACGTTAATAGAAATTCAGTTAAAATCAGAAAATTGTAGAAAACTTTTTTAAAAGTTAGTTTTTTCCCGCCTTTTTCAAACTTTGACACTGAAGATTCCGATTATGCGTTTAGCCTAACATAGTTTTTAACAATGATATGATCCGTAACAAAAATTCGATGTTTTTTTTTTCATTTATTTTTGTTATATTTATTTTTCTCATTGGATAACTTTTGAACACTACACAAACATCGATTCTAAAGTTATTCAAATTCAGAAAATTATAATATTTCAAATATTAAGGACCGTTGTGGGGTAGTCAATGCGCTGAGAAGGGCTCTAGCTGAATTCGATTCATGCCCCCCTAAAAGTTAGAAGCACGCTACGCCTATGCTAAAGAGTAAAAGAAGGAAATATGTTTTCAGCGGAACTAGCGGTCTATATGATTAGAAATTTGAGAGTTACTAGGATATTATTAACCACCTGATGAGATTAATTATTATTCTTTGTAATTATTTGACACCTGAAAGACAAAGAAATTAAAAATATTATTTACAATATCTTTTATTTAATCACACACACATACACAAACACAAACAAACATATATATATATATATATATATATATATATATATATATATATATATATATATATATATATATATATATATACAGTCGAACCCCGTTATAGCGAACCCGGTATATAACGAACTCACGGATATAACGAATGAAAATTTTAGTCCCGCCATTTTCCTATTGTATTTAATGCTTATTTATCCCTTTATAGCAAACCTCCGAAATCTTAAGAGTCGGCTATACCGAACCATTTTTTCAGTATACTTCTGATTTGATTTTTTTTTTAAACATTTTTGAGAATGTTAAAGATACAGCGGATGTTAAAGAAGAAGAATGTTAAAGTAGAAAAGCACAAAATTTCATCATTCTCAGATTGTGACATGCAATAGTTCGAAACGTGATGATGAAGTCATTACATATGAAAATCCGACTGATGAAGATATTGTGGAAAAAATTACAATGAATCATTCTGAAATCGAAGATTCTGCATCTGATGCTGACGAAGAGGAGCACATAAATGACGAAATCCCCACCATCTCAGATGCTACAGCAGCGATGAGTGTAATTAATAAGTATTTGTCTACACAATCGGTGGTAGAAAGAGTGTTGGAGTCATTTGATGTATTGGACAAAGAAATTCATAAAATGTTTTTGAAATCGGCATCACGTCAGTAGAAGATTACCGACTACTTCTGTATTGTAGCGTCACGGTGAATAGTTAAGGCGATTATCTGAGGCGTTGCTAAGAATTACTACTATGGGATCCATAACAAAGCAAAGACAGAGTCCTAATTAAAATGCGAAGCCAATTTTTAAAACAGAAACTTAACAAGTAGATTTATTTACAAAAAAAATTAACATTTAACCAGTGCAACATTTTCAATTAAATCCCGTGTAGATTTACGGCATACGGAGCCTAAAAAACACACGTCCACACAGCGCGGATTCTATGAAGCGTCTCTCCCTCAGAGAGGGGATCAGCCATCGTTGGTGACAGTTTCTTCGTAACTTTATTGCATTCCAGAATCGGTAGGACGACAGCTTTACTGGCTGCATCTGTGGGAAAACGTTTTTTAATCCCCCACGTGTTCAGAACGGGTGTAAACTTGCAAAATTTTTCCCCGATAAAACGCAGTGTTTCAAGCACTCTGGGGTGTCTTGGGGAAAAATAAGACCATATTTCCAGTACGCTACAGTATCAAAACAGTGAGTAACAATTGAAAGTAAAATGAATTTATTTCCATTTGTCTTCATTTTGAGTTAATTTTATTAGTATTGTGTCAGTTTAATGTAATCAATTTTAGTCAATTTAGTTCTTTAATGATCATTTTTAATAGATTTTATCATTTTTTAATACATCATTATTGAATATACATAGCAACTAATGAGTTGTACATTTTGTGACTTAACATTTTTCTTAATTGAGAACTCTAACATTTTTCTTAACGGTTAGGATAAACGAACTTCGAGGGACCAAAGGTTTTGTTCGCTATATCCGAATCATTAAGAAAAATGTTAGAGTTCACAAAATGTATAACTCATTAGTTGCTATGTATATTTAATAATTATATATTGAAAGAATGATAAAGTCTATTTAAAATGATCATTAATGAATTAAATTGACTAAAATCGATTTCATTAAACAGACACAATACTAATTAAATTAACTAAAAATGAAGACAAATGGTAATAAATTGATTTTATCTTTAATTGTTGCTCACTGTTTTGATACAGAAATAATCGGTAATCTGCTGACGTGATGCCGATTTCAAAAACATTTTATGAATTTCTTTGTCCAATACATCAAATGACTCCAACACTCTTTCTTCCACTGTTTGTGTTGACAAAAACTTATTAATTACACTCATCGCTGCTGTAGCATCTGAGATGGTGGGGATTTCGTCATTTATGTGCTCCTCTTCGTCCGTATCAGAAGCAGAATCTTCGATTTCAGAATGATTCATTTTAATTTCTTCCACAATATCTTCATCAGTCGGATTTTCACATGTAATGACTTCATCATCACATGTTTCGAACAATTGCACGCTGCAATATGAGAATGAGGAAATTTTGTGCTTTTCTATCCACATCGCGACAGGTAAATCTTCATCCTCTTCTTCTTCAAAATTCTTTGCTTCTTCAACATTCGTTGTATCTTCAACATTCTTAAAAAGTTTAAAAATTTAAAAAAAAAATAGTTGTCGACTGAAAAAAATGTTCGTTATAGCCGATTCTTAAGATTTCGGAGGTTCGCCATAAAAGGGTAAATTAGCATTAAATACAATAGGAAAACGGTGGGACCAAAATTTTCGTTCGTTATATCCGGAAGTTCGTTATATACCGGGTTCGCTATAAAGGGGTTCAACTGTATTTCATCGCAATAATTCAGAATGTACATACAGCCCCTCAAAAATACAAACAACCGACGCACCGTTAACATAATCGTCAAAATTTTTTTCATAAAACCATTCCAGTTGAAAACATTTATTTTGAAACTTTACGGGTAAAAAATGTTAATCGATGAATTCCACAAGTTTTAGCACTAACTTTAATTTGATGCAGTTTATTTAGATTCAAGTTGAAAACATTTATTTTGAAACGTTACGGGTAAAAAATGTTAATCGATGAATTCTACAATTTTTAGCACTAACTTTAATTTGATGCAGTTTATTTAGATTCAAGTTGCTTTGCTCTAATGATTTTTTTTCTTATCAGAAATTTCGGCTTTCACTCATTCCACACAGCGAATTTATTACGGGCTTTATTATGGGAGCGCCATATAGGTGAACCAACATCACTCCCTATGAGGAGAATGCCGGACAATGGCCGAATGTCTAGGGCGCTGGCATTCAGTACCAGAGTTTCTGGGCTCGAGTCCATCCTTGGCGGGGACGTTTGTAGCCCTTCGGAATTCGCTTAAAGCTGTGGGTCCCGGTGTAACTAGCCCTCGTGTAGCAAAAATTGACCGTAACGATCTAAACCAGGGAATCCCGACGCGGTCCAGTTGAACCCACTGGGCGTCGATGGAAGTTTAAAAAGGGTCTATAGTATTCCAGAGGTCTATGATAAATTTTTCTGTTTTAAAATTTAATTTTTTAGGAATGTAATTATCAGATAACTGGCTGAAAACCCTCACTTCGCTACGGAGTACATTCAAATTAAATACAAAGGTCAATGTATGCAACTAATGCCAAATATATATATATATATATATATATATATATATATATATATATATATATATATATATATATATATATATATATATATATATATATATATATATATATATATATATATAATACGACGATCAATGTATACAATTGATGTAAAAAAAACAAAAAAATATATTTATAAAAAAATCCGAACGGATATTTTTATAGATGAAATGATGTAGAAGAAAATATTCAAATTAAATCTAATAGAATACTAGTACAGTTTGAGGACTATATCTTTTACTGTATTTTAATATGTCCAATCGTCTGCCGCATTAGCAGGAAAATTTTTTTTCTCTATTTAGTTGTTATGCACGTGACGATAAATTTATTCAAAGTACCAGAAAAAGAAATCACGTGATCAGCATTTAATAAATTAATTTCTAAAAATGAATCTTTAAAAATTCACCAAAAATCAGAAAAGGGAGGTAAAGATTCGAAAAAGATCTCATTTTAAAGGAATTTTTTGGATCTTTCTCGTGATATAAATTTCATAACCCTCAAATTATTATTTTAAATGCAAACTTAAAAAAAGTTACTAAAACAGCTTAAAAATTTATTTTTAAAAATCCAAGAAGAAATTTTCAAAAATCTTTCTTAGTGCACCCCTACACCGTAAAAAGAATCGCCATGCAAAATTTCAGCTCTTTGGGTCCAGCGGTTTGGTCTGTGCGTTGTATGTCAGTCAGTGAGTCAGTTACGGAACTGTTTTATACATATAGACTAGCTGAAAACCCGCGCTTCGCTACGGAGTACATTCAAATTAAGTACAACGGTCAATGTTTGCAATTAATGCCAATATATATATATATATATATATATAATAAATGCGACGATCAATGTATACAATTGATGTAAAATATATATATATATATATATATATTTATAAAAAAATCGTAAGGGATATTTATTTTTTTTGGATAATATCCAATCGTCTGCTGCATTAGAAAGAAAAAGAATATCATTTTTGTCTATTTAGTTGTTATGCACGTGACGATAAATTTATTTAAAGTATCAGAAAAAGAAATAACGTGATCGACATTTAATAAATTAAATTCTAAAAATTAATCTTTAAAAATTCACCAAAAATCAGAAAATCAAGGTAAAGGTTCGAAAAAGATTTCATTTTGAAGGAATTTTTATGATCTTTCTCGTGATATAAATTTTATAACCCTCAATGTATTATTTTAAATGCAAACGTAAAAAAAGTTTAAAAAACAGCTTAAAAATTGAATTTAAAAAAAAATCTAAGAAGAATTTTTGAAAAATCTTTCTTAGTGCACCCCTACACTATTAGAAGAATCGCCATGCAAAATGTCAGCCCTTTAGGTCCAGCGGTTTGGTCTGTGCGTTGTATGTCAGTCAGTCAGTGAATGAATGAATGAGTCAGTTACGGAACTGTTTTATATATATAGATAATATCCGTTTTAATATGTATAAATATAGATAAGGCGGAGTGATCCGCACATCTAAAGTCGATTGTCATGACGCTTTGGTATATGCCTCGAATGCCGCCGTCGGCTTTTATTTGTGTACCAACACGAGGCAGAACCAGGCCCTGATTTTCCATTAGGCCCAGTAGGGCCGGGCCTAGGGACCCCCGAATGTTGGGGGCCCCCAAAAAATTTTTATTTTAAAAAGGAAAAATTCCCAATTCAAAGTTTTTTATTTTACCTTTTTTAATAGTATTTTTTTTATATATGCTTTCAAATTTGATTTATAGGTTCATCATATGTATAGTTATAAAATATGTATAGTTCATCATATATATGTTATAGTGTATATAAGGGATTAATAAGTTTTTCTGGTTGCGTTGTATTGATGTTTTAATGATGAAGTTAATATGTTGTATTGCTTTTTGTTATTTGATAATGTTCTAGGCTTCTACGCTTTAAAGAGCCAATTCTTGGTAAAATGGTACTTTCATGATGATTCATGATAATTTTTTTCTTTTGGTGCCAATTTTGGAAATTTTACGTGCACATCAGTGTTAGAGGGGCTCCCATCCCGAGTTGTGCCTATAGTCAAGAATTTTCTAAATCGGGCCCCTGGGCAGAACTTGGGAAATCCACTGGATCTTAAACAGCGCATGGGTCGTCCCGGTGTGCAACTAATCAGAAGCAGTTTCGTTTTTCTGTTGGCGAAGTTGTGCAATTACAAGCTGTGTTTCTGAAATCTATATATTTAAGTTGCTAAGCTGACATACTGGGCAGTCCGTGAGAGAAAACTACTCGATCAATTTACTTCATTTTGGTCTTAAACGAAAGATTGTAATCTGTAGATTTGTCAAATTTGGTTTTTGTAACCGCGATTTCTGTTAATGAGCGATCATTAACAATTAAAAATTGACTATTGCGCATGCTCACTGACATGTTTTAATGATAAACACGCTTATTCCGAGAAGTCTCTCTAGGCCTCTCTCTCTACCTTTTTTATTTTTAGGATAATTATGTTTGTGAAATATAAGATTAAACCTGATAGAAATTGTTTATTTTGAGCTGTTTAATTAGCGATTGTTTACAGTTAAAAAATTGCTTTCTGAGCATGCTCAGTGACATTTTAAAATCTGGCTTTAGATACTCACTAAGAACGGTGCACAATAACTTGTTTCTACGCTTTATCATGATTTTCAGCATTTAGAAATGATGCGTTGAGTATAATTTGTGTATTAGCACATTTATTTACTATCTAGCCGTCATGTTTTTACGGGTACCAACTACTCTTCTTTATATTTGTGGCATTAAAAATGAAAAAGTCCAAAAATAATAAAACATAAACCTGATGAACCACTTTTTCTAATTTTTTGTTCATATTCTTAGTCAAATTGTTATCTTTAAGTGTTTTATTTGCAATTATTAGTATTATAATTATGTTGTATGCCTGAATTATAATTATGTTGTATGTCTGAATCGGGCAAACGCTCCGATTCAGACTCGGGTAAGTGTGAACCAAGTGTAAGAAAATCACAATGAGAGCCAGACTGAATGCCGATTTTGTAGATCATTTTGCCGTACTTGCCGTTGCCCAGAGTGCATCACGAGGAGGTAGATCTACGTTGCACTACGCTATGGGAGCGGTATTGGATTGCCAGACATAAGTTGATGGATTAGCTAATGTCATTTTCCTACCTTGTATTTTTGTATTTTTGATATATGTTGTCCTGTAAATCTTGCCATTGGAAATAATCGAAAACGACTGATATTAGTGTCGATCCATAGTTTTCGGGATCGCTGAGATTAATGGTGACACTCCCGATGCCGTCTATGTGCAAGTTCAGCCCCCATCAGCATTGTGGGCGGAGGGGGGGAAGGGGAAGAAGGAGTGAATATAAAATGTCCAAAATACCGAGAGTAGTGTCGAAACCATAGTTTACGGGGTCGCTGAGACGAATAGTGACATTTCTGATGCCGTTTAAGTGCAAGTTCAGCCCCCTCATTTGCATTACGGGGGAGGGGGGAAGGTAGAAGGAGTGAATATAAAATGTCCATACTACCGAGAGTAGTGTCAAAACTATAGTTTTTGGAGTCTCTGAGACGAATAGTGACATTTCTGATGCCATTTAAGTGCAAGTTCAACCCCCCATTAGCATAGGGGGGAGGGGGGAAGAAGAGGTGAATATAAATATCCAAAATGACCGAGAACAGCGTCGGATCCGTAGTTTTCAGGTTCTCTGCGAGGAATAGGGACACTCCTGATGACGTTTAAATGCAAGTTCAGCCTCCTACCACCATTAGGGGGGGGGAGGGGGGAAGAAGGGGTAAAAATAAAATGTCCATAATGACCGAGAGTAGTGTCGAACCCATAATTTTCGATGTCGCTGAGATGAATAGGGACACTACCGATGCCATTTCAGTGAGAGTGCAGTCCTCCATCAGCATTGTTGGGTGAGTTGGGGGTATAAGAAAGTATGAATATAAAATGTCGAAAATGAGCGAGAATAGTGTTGAATCCATAGTTTTCGGGTTCACTGCGACGAATAGGGATACTCCCGATACCATTTAATTGCAAATTCAGCCTCCCAACACCATTGGGGGGGGAGAGAAGGGGTAAAAATAAAATGTCCAAAATTATCGAGAGTAGTGTCGAATCCTTAATTTTTGTGTCGCTGAAATGAATAGGGTCCTCCCGATGCCGTTTAAGCCCGGCCACACACCGAATGCAACAAAACAGTGCGCAACGTTTCTGTTGCTAGCTTTCTGTATCCGATGCATCGTCTGCAATGTAATCAAAGGAGAGTGCTGCACACCCATGAAAGATTGTTTTGAAACAACCCGCGTCATTTCGGAAACGTTGCTGCAAAAAAAAAAAAAAAAACATTACATCTGCGCATGTGCGGGAACAATAGCATTTTATTTTCATTAATGCTCCGTGTTGAGGATTCTTGCATTATTATAATAAAAAGAGATGGAGGTTGATGCTGACAAGTTGATAGTTCTTGTCCAAGCAAGGACAGAAATTTATGATTTTAGAGCGAAGGACCTCCAGAACCAAGATGCAATAAATAAAATTTGGCAAGATATAGCTGAGGAACTGAATATTCCAGATACGTACCACACCAATTTATCACATTTAATCGAATAAACCTCGCTCTCGAGTATTCCAGACACCCCCATTTTTAAGATACTGGTAAGAAAGATAAATAGGGTTGCGTCACTCAGGGTCAGATCTAGAGGGGCGCAAGCAGGACATCTGCCCAGAGCGGGAAATTTGAGGGGCAGCAAAATTGGTAGAAGGAGAAAAAAAAATTGCGCTTACGTTGTTTTTTTATTGATTTTTTTAAATATTTTATAAGTTATGTTTTTTTTTTAGATTTAAAAGTAAATACTTAACTATATATTTGTCTTTCTTTTGTTACTGCTTTTTCAATTCCTACTATTAGTTCACACTCTTCCTATATATATCTTGTTCAAATTTTCAATCGTTAATAAAATACTTTTTATTCATCCACTCAAGTTCAAATACATTTTTTAAAACTTGTAGTGGATGACACTTGATGTTAATACAGTTTTTTTCAAATATTAATTCATTAATTAAATTTAATTAATCGATTTTAGTTTTAGACCTAGAGCGTCACTTGCTCTTGAATATTACTTTCCCTCTTCTTACTCTGTAAACGGTAGCCCTGCGGTAGCGCGGGCTCCTCCCGTCCTGTAGGTTGCGGGATCGAATCCCTAACCTGACAAACTTTTTCTCTCTCTTCCCCCCCCCCACCTCCTAATCTCGCACAGTAGGCAAGGTTCTGGCAGGCAATCCTTTTTTTCAATTCCTACTATTAGTTCACACTAAAATTTTTCTTTGTTGACCTAAGTAGGAATTGACTTTTAAAAATTTTGTTTTTACACTGCTGGCCACTGTAAATGCAACACCCTGAAGGAAACATGCAAATAACATGAAATTTACAACATGCATTAGCGGAGGTGAGATATGCAAATGATTAGAATTTCAGCGCAGACGCACATCACGCGCGCCTGTGGCGCCACTTCAAAGCGCTATTTAAGGCTTGGAGATTTCGACGATTTCAAGTTCGGCAACTGTGTTTTTCTTGAGGTTTTTTCAAAAAAACGATCACTTATGCCTCGTCGAAAACAGCGATCATCTTTTGATCAAGTATACGAGTTCGACAGAGGAAGGATAGTGGCCTACCGAGATTGTGGATTATCTTTCAGGGAATTCGGTAGTCGTGTGGACGAACCAAACAACTGTAATGCGGATATGTGATCGTTGGATGCAGGAGGGTACGACGGACCGGCGCGTTCGATCGCATCCACCTCAGCGCACCACTTCACGTGATGACAGGCAAACTGTGCGCATGGCAGTGACGGATCGCTCAGTCACATCACGAACCATAGCACAGCACATGCAGTCTGTAACGCATCATCCAGTGTCTGCGCGTACCATTCGACGCCGTTTACAGCAGAGTGGTCTGTCCGCAAGACGTTCATTGTTTTGTCTACCCTTGACGCAGAACCACAGACGTCTCCGCCACCAATGGTGCGACGACAGAAGGATGTGGACGGCAGAATGGAATGAAATTGTCTTTACTGACGAGTCCCGCTTCTGTCTGAAACACCACGATGGTCGCATTCGAGTCTGGAGACATCGTGAAGAGAAGATGCTGAACAGCTGCGTTATGCACCGCCACACTGGTCCTGCACCTGGTATTATGGTATGGGGCGGTATTGGATATCACTCTCGCACACCTCTAGTACGCATTGCCGGTACTTTAAACAGCCAGCGCTACATCTCCGAGGTGTTGGAGTCAGTTGTCCTTCCTTACCTTCAGGGCTTGCCCACAGCCATATTTCAACAGGATAATGCGCGACCACACGTGGCACGCATAATCCAACGATTCTTCGTCAATCGCCAGATTGAATTGCTTCCCTGGCCGCCTCGCTCTCCGGATCTTTCGCCGATAGAAAACATGTGGTCCATGGTTGCTCCACGATTGACCCAGATTCCATCCCCAGCTGCCACAGCAGATCAACTTTGGCAACATGTGGAAGCTGCTTGGTCTGCTGTACCCCAAGAACTCATCCAAAGTCTCTTTGAATCAATGCCGACGCGTGTGCCAGCGGTGATCTCCAACAATGGCGGCTACTCTGGTTACTGATTTTGGCAGGAACCACACTTCACAGAAGTCTATAAATTTAATCATTTGATACTTGGTCAACATGTTATCTACAAAATAAATTTTGTTGTGATATCTCTCGTCTTTCTTGGTGTTGCAATTTGGGTGGCCAGCAGTGTATATTACTTGTTTAAATTAATACGTTTACAAAACAAAAAGCTTTTGTTATTCAACAAACACGTCCAAAATATTTCACTCAGTCCCAAAAATTATATTTTAAAATAATTTAAATATAAAAGGGCGGCAAAAACCATTTTTGACCAGAGCGGCGGAAGAATTAGATCGGGCTCTGACGTCACTCAATTGGTGTCGAATGAACCACGCATACTGTTATTTTAGAAAAAAAAAGTCCTAGAATTATTCGAATGAATACATTATTTACAATCTTCCCATGTAACTGCCATTTTATTTTCAAATTTTCTTTGTAATTTTTTTTTTGTGGGTGAGAGAGGGGAATAGTTTTTCATCCAAAAATTGTATAAATTGCCACAAAAGAATAGCTGCTTCTACTTCCTCACTTGCCATTTAACCCAAAATTATGACCAAACTGCTTTCCCAAAACTGAACACTTCCCTCAACAAAGAACAAAATACTGCAGACCTCTTCAACTCTCGTGTTCTTAGTTACTACTGATGAAATATCAAATCAACCTAGCGTTGCAAGTCAAAATGTATCACCATTTTCCACGATAAAACATTTTGGTTGCGCAATGCCTAGCAACAGAAACGTTGCGCACTGGTTTGTTGTGTTCGGTGTGCGGCCGGCTTCAGTGCAAGTACAGCCTCCCATCACCATTGGTGGGGTGGAGGGGAGGGGGGGGGGAGAAGGAGTAAAAAAAAAAATTCCAAACTGACCGAGATTAGTGTCGATAACATAGTTTTCAGAGTCACTGAGAGGAATATAGGAAACTAAAAATGTTGTTTAAAATCAAGTTTTGAGTTAAATTAATTTTGAGTGAATTTGTAATTTTACTTTATCATTTGTATACTGTACTTTTAAATACCTGTAAATTAAATGACTTAGATTTCACACTATAGGTAGAATCCATTCCGTTTTCTGTGAAATAAAAAATTGGGATAGATAAATACCCGGACAACGCCGGGCAAACAGCTAGTATATATATATATATATATATATATATATATATATATATATATATATATATATATATATATATATATATACATATATATATATATATATATATATATATATATATATATATATATATATATATAGGTGGTTATCAAAATAATGGAAACACCTATCAATATTAGTGGTGTTTATGAATGTGCTTCGCATTCCTTAAAAAACGGGTCTGGCCACCGGCATTTTTTTATATAATATAGTAATACAGTGTATGTATTAATCTACTATCAGGTAGCAGTAATGAGGGTAAGGACATCGTGCTTTTTTTTTGGGGGGGGGGGGCATCATAATATGTCAAATCTTGCAGACCTTGAGAAAAGGGCAAATTGTTGGAGCGCGTTTAAATTGGAGTATCTGTTACCGCAACCTCCAGGCTAATGGGTTGTTTTTCGAGCTATGGTATGTAAAGTCATGATAGCAATACAGGGTGCACGGAAAGGCATCCTTTGCCCCACAGAATAGTGGACAAGAGGGAGATCTGAGTGAAAGAGACGGCCGGGGTATTGAAGCGGATTGTGACATGAAGGAAGAAAACAATTGCAACCAAAATGGTCGAAGAGCTCAGTCTGCATCTGCACGTTCCGATATCAGCCATTAGAGGTAGAAGGGAACTTTACAAACAAAGCATTTACGGAAGAGTAGCTATTCACAAGCCACTTGTAATAGATGCCAATCCAAAATATCGTCCACAATGTTGTCACGATCGCAAATCCTGGTCGAGTAATCTGTCTTAAAACATCATTTAGTCCGACCAATCGTTGTTCACATTGTTCCTCTCAACAGGACATGCGTATGTCTGGAGAACACCTGCACAAGCGTAAGATTCCAGTTGTGTTATCTCAAGTGTAAGAGTCTGGCTGTCTAATGGAGGTAGATCTATCATGGTTTAGGATGGCATCTCATGGTTTTCTTCAGGCCCTATTGTAACCCTAATAGGAAAATTGAATGGGAAGGACTATGTCCAAATTTTAGCTTACCAGGTCCGTCCTATGGTGCAATCATTGTTTCTTTCAGGAGATGGCGTTCTCCAGGATGGCAATCCCCTTATACATACAGCTAAATCTATCAAGTATTGATTTGAAGAGCATGAAAAAAGAAGTCAAATATCTTATCTTGCCCTGTATAATCCCCTCGACTATATATCATCCAACCACCGTGGTCTGTATAAGCGGATAGAGCCAGGTATCGATATCCATCACAGCATCTCTACGGGAAAATTTCTTTATTTTTCCCTGAAGAATGGTATAATATATTCTTAACCACTATTTATGACTTGTATAATCCAATTCGAAGGTGAATCAGGTGATATTACATGACAAAGGTGCTCCTGCGCCGTATTAACAAAGGTTTTCATGATGTTTCTTAGTGTTTCCATTATTTTGATAACCACCTGTAATAAACAAACACACACACACACACACACACACATATATATATATATATATATATATATATATATATATATATGTCAGAGATTTTTTAAGATGTTAAACTTTAAGGGGTCAAAATGGGTTTTTCTACGGAAAGTCCGAATTAAAACGTTAAATAGCGCAACGCGGGAGAGAAAAAGGAGTCCAGCGGGAAGAATTACGAGTCCAATCGCGGATGTTGACGTCAGAAAGCTATTTTTAGAGTTTCGCGCGAAAAATTAACTGCAGACTAAGAAAAGAATAATGTGGAACCTTCGGTGCAGCGTAAGCAGACCACTCTTGCCGGGCTTGAAACAAAGAAATAACTTTAGAGACGATGCAGCTGTCGAAAGGTTTGGACATACCGCTTCGCGGTGCGGTCAAAAGATTGAACTGTATAAGGAATTTAGATTGGTAGAAACTCAAGTGTTAGGAATTAAATCGCAAAACGTTAATGCTACGAATGGAGGAGACCCTTTTGAATGATTACTAAACGTTGTTAAAGGACAAGAACTTGTTTTATTTATCCACTCGCCACCAGGCTGACTGCAATTAAGATAAAAAGAGGAATTGGTGTGCCGACCACCGATAGCAAAGTCGATTTAGACCAGTGAATGGAGGTTTAAAGAAGGGCGTGAAGAAACGTTCGTGTCATATATATATCACTCTATAATTATACTGGGGTCGCAGCATTTCTTTGATTTACATCAGTACGTATATCCGTGAAAGATTATAATCATGCAAGAACATTTTAAAAAATAATTCCGGTACGATTATATAATTGCAGGAAATACCGCTGGAAAAGATAATCTGTGTCAATATTCTCTATCAACATTCTTCCTCAAATATTTCTCGCTCTTGAAATTAAAGAATATGCGAGATTATGAAGAGAAATCAGAGGACGGCTTATCGAAGTGTAACGCATGGCCACTGTTCTGGCAATTAATGAAAGTAATAATAATTATTATTATTATTATTATTATTATTATTATTATTATTATTATGCTATTGTTGTTAATAATTATGCCCCCTAATCGGAAGTTATTCCAGACCACATCCATAGCTCAGAGCCACACCCGCTAGCCCATATAGGCTACCGGGCTGAGGCAACACCCCCTATATCGGATATAGGGGGTGTTGACTGAGGGGTGCGGCTCCAGTTTATAATGGCACCACAAGTGTCGGAGTCCGATTTAACCAGGTGCCACCTGAATTTTAACTGACTAAACTCAGGTTCGACATCTGGGGTTGGGGGGGGGGGGTACCATCTCCCACCCTCTCTGACCTCATAGAGGGACTTTATTCCGTATGCCGTATATGGGCATGTTAAATCCAGGGCCCGATTATGAACGCTGGGGGCCCCTGGGCAGATGCTATTTGAGGGGCCCCCCTTACAAACATTTATAAAAAATAAGAACTATCCATGGGTTATACATACTATTAGAAGTACTAGGTGCATACACCAATGGGGTTTTGGGGCCCCCTAGCATCAGGGGGCCCTGGGCAAAATCCCGATTTGCCCATGCGATAAAATGGCCCTGGTTAAATCCGTCCCTCATAGAGGGACGGATTTAACGGACCCATATACTTACTGCCTAGACTAAAAACTAAATTTATGGCGCAACAGTCCGCTGTGGACCAAGGCCTGCGGTGTCCATCTCCGCTTTCTTGACCGTGGGCTTGGGGTGCCATACAGTATATGTCTCAGTCAGGTGGTCAAGCTGACGTGGGATCCCCAGAGTTTAGTTCCCAAGAATGCTTGGTCCTGATTTTATCGACCCACTCAAGGGATGAAAGTCTGAGTCGACTTGCCCAGTCTCATGATCGAACGCTTTTAACCACTACGCCACCGGGCGTAGTGGTTACCCGGGCCTATACGGCCTAGACCAACGCCTCCTTCAAGAGAAGGCCCGAGCACGCTCGGTGTGACGTCATGAGATTAGGCTGAGTTTCAACGCCGATCGGAGCTACTGATGGTGCTTTAGTTTCAACAACAATCAAAAATTGTTGTTGATTTATCATTTAGGGTTATTAATAGCAAATTAATGTTTTTTTTATAAACATATATTTGTTCTCAGTCACAGAACTTACACTGCTGTTTATCTACTCTATCAATTATTTGGGAATTTATTCATACAAATTTTTAAAAAAATGTTACCTCCAAGATATACAATGAGACGTTTTTTCTTTTTTGAGCAACTTAAAATACATTAATGACATGTGATAGTCACATTCACGAAATTAAAAACAAAACAAAACATTTTTCTTTCCTTTTTAAAAGAAATCTGCTTAAAATATCATAAATGTTTAAAACATACACACAAATATGTTTTAAATTCTCTAGCACAATAGGAAATTCAAGCATGAATTAAAATACCCAGAATTAAAAAAATTTCACCTACCTATTTGCATTCACATAATCTCAAGAAATTAACATATTTCCTCTAAAATATGGAGGATTTTTTTACTGTATTAAATTTCAAATGAAAAGTCATAAATGATTTTTTAAAAACCAACACATTCACACATTTAAACAAGTTTGTATTTTCCAAAAGGAAAGGAAAGTGAAGCACCCCAGAATTTTTTATTATTTATACTTTATTTACTATTTAGAAATGCATTGATAAAATTTTAAGAAATTTCCACATTTACCCCAGGAAATATACTTAAAATGAGTTCATCTGACTTCAAGAAATAGAAAAATATTCTCCAAAATTTGAAGGAATTATTTTTAAAAAAATGCTCAAATAAACTGTCATAAATGAGGAAAACAAAACACACATTTTAACAAGATTTTATTTCTCCAAAACAAAACAAAACAGAAGCATGATTCTTTACATTTGATATTAAAGCTACATATAAACAATGAAAAATTTATTATTTAATAAGAGTAATTATAATCATGGTATTTACAGAAAATTAAGTTTTCAAATGTGTTAATTTTTAAGTGTTTCGAGTTTTCTTTTCTTACTTTTAGATTCTGCCCTTTCTTTGCGTTTCTCATCTAATATATTATTTTTTATTTTGCAAAAATTTTTCAAAATTATATTTGTTGAAGCCCAAATGATTTGTTTAGTGACCTGATCGCTTCCATGGTTTTGTGGACAACCATCTAAATCTAAGCATATTTCTTTTGACGAAAGTATGTTTAAAGTGTTATTGACTGCAAATAGACGTTGATTAACTATTTTTAAAAATTCACATTCAAATTCTTTTAACAATTTTGATAAAATAATATAATTATGAATTATCATGTAAATGATTTTATGATGTTGATGACGTAATGATCCTCGATCTAGGTTCCTTATTAAAATATATTTTTCACTGAAATCTAAGGATTTGTTTATTGTCAATTTAGCTTCACAGAAAGAACAATTGATTTTATTTAAAACTGAAAACACACAATATCCAGAAATGTAAGTCAGAATTGGCAAAATATCTTGTACCTTTTCAAAATCAGTATCATTAACAGAAACAATTAAAGAGGTAAAAAAACTTTCTTTCAAATTATCATTTGACATATTTAAATCACTATAATCAATGGCCTGAAATTTTAATAATGGCATTAAATTTTGCATTCTTATTTTTGATTCATTTTCAAATAACTGGGCTATTGTAATGTTATAATTTGAACCAGAATATTGCCTATATTTACCAAACCTGTCTTCTAAGGGATCTGTTTGGAATTTGCCTGTCAACAAGTACTTAAAATTTAATTCCTCAACACAATACTGTGTTATATTTAACATTGCGTTTAATGTTTGGGTAATAGCTTCATGGGTTTCTTTACTTAGACGGCCAGTATCCATTTTTAATATTTTCCATGTATCTAACCACTCTATCATATTCTCGATAAATTGTATTTTAATGTCATTATCTGAAAGGTCAATGGCTCCTGAAATTTGTTCCTCTTGTGAAATCCCTTATCAGGGCTTCTTACATTAAAAATGTCCCACCACTTTGCTATAATTTTAATGTAATTTGCTGTTCCCTCATAATTCTCCAAATTATGTTTTTTCCCAAGTATCATTAAACCTTCAGCAAGGTTTTCATTAAAAATTTGAATAGCCAGTTTGACATTTTGCCTTTCTAAGTTTGTGGGATATAAGCTTTTTATTGTTAAACTATATCCATACTTCACAAAATTGTGAGATTCTATTTCATACATTTTTTTAAGAGTTTTCATTGATGCAGTGCATATGTTATTTTTATCTGCAGGAGTATTATTATCATCAAACCATTTGGGATAATACATATTTTTTTCAAAATTTTTTTGATTCAGCCAATTATTTCTTATACATTTCAGCAAGTGAACAGAATCAATCATAAAAAATAATGGCCTATTAGGATCAACAGGATGAGGGTACACATAATTATGAGTATTGTTTTAGAAAAATATGACATGGCCTTTTTGTTTATAGAATTGTTATCACTAATTACACAGAAAACATTAAAACCTATATTTTCTAACCCACACACAATTTTTACTATATATGCGTAAAGTGTGTTTGCATCTAACGTATTAACTGGTAGAATATGTACAACATCTTTATAGTTAGAGCAAGCACTTTGAATCATAAAAACATAAGCAGATTTTGCTGCAGCTTTACAGTCAAATGAAACTCCAATAACATTCCCACCCTTATAATCAAAAAAGGGCTTTAAATGAATTTCATCCATCAGTAAAATCACATGCTTTTCATAATCTTTTAAATATGCAGCTTTCTGTTTTATGTAATTTAAAAAATTATCATCAGTTTGTTCAGTCATTGGACTTAAATTATATTTTAAAATTAACGTTTTATTGTGCTAGGGTGTGGGATTATAACATTACAACTACTACGCAAAAATGATATGAATGGGGAGATATGGAATATAAAAGTGTGTAAAAAATTAAACTTTCAGAATTGTAAGCTCTTTGGTTGATACTTACATTCATTAACTCAATTTGTTCAATTAAAAATGTTAACATATGTTTTTTCTCATCAAAATCTTTTTTTATATCTGTCAGTATGTCAATAACAATATCTAACCTTAATTCCTTATTACCAACATTAGAAGAATTATCTGATTTTTTCAACAGATCTAATATATCAAATATTACTTTTAAATCAGAAACAATACAAGGAAAGTTATACTGACCTATTTTGCTCAACTTTGTATTTTTATAAAACACTGATACAGATAAATCCTTATCAACACAAACAGAATAAGTTATTTGCGGATTTGGCAACTCAATATGTGCAAAAATAATATTGTTCTTCATATCCACAAATGTCCAGTAGTTGTGCAGTTCATTTTCTGATACACAAATTGAAAGTTCGGCTAAAGAATTGAAATTAAATTTCAATTTTCAACTTCAGCAAATTCCAAGCTCTCTTTAATAGCTTTAGACAACACCTCTTCTTCTTTCCTAACAAGTGGAGAGACAGTACTTTAGTATATTACAAATAAAACAGTTTTTTTTTATATGCATTAAAAATAATTATCTGCATAGAAATTCAGTACATTTTAAGCTGTTTTTCTCAAGACTACATTAAGAAAAGAAAAAAAACATATTTAATATAAATGTATTTCAATATATAATTGAAATTGTAAATTCTAAAAAAAATTTTTAATATATATTTTGCATATTTACCTTAAATTTTTTTCATCTCTACTTTCACGGTATGTTATTTGATTTGTCAAATAAGATGGACATCCGGGAAATATGCGTGGAATTGCTCCTTCTCGCAATCTTGGTTTTTCTAGCTTAACATAGACTCTTTCACCATTTGTTGAATTCCAAAAGTCTGTGACTCTTTGAATATCAGTTTCAGTAAAATGCAATTCACAGACCTGAAAATAAAACAAAGCTACATCGTGAAATTTGCTGGAAATATATAAAATATTTATGGACCAGCTACATTTTAATAATAATTTTTAATAACATATCACAATTGTAAATTCACAATAATAGAAAGCATAAGCTGATTTATAATTTTTCTAGAAGGAAAAAAATATTTTAATTAAAAATTTATTTATTCCTAGAGAACTTACTACTCTTAATGAGATTTTTAATTAAAATTCTTCATTCTTATATGGTTATAGCAACATTATTATATTTGCAATACATTTATTATTCTTTATTTACTGTTCATTATTATATTTACAGAAATTACTCAAATATAAGTTATATTATAAATAATCTGGTTGTTAAGTCCTGATTTAATCTTACATAAACTTAAGCTACAAAATATTTAATAACAATAATAGAGATTACTTACCCGAGAATTCTTGTTCACAATCAGGTTCTTTCGAGGAATACTTGTAATCCACTTTTTTAGTAACGATTCGTTAGTTGGAAAAGAGAAAATGGAAACTTTTTTATCTTCAGAGTCATAATTTCCATTGCAGAAAGGTACAATACATTTGTACGGCATTGTCAGAAATATTACTGCAGTAATTAAAGATTTAATTCTCAAAATTGTCAAAGCACGGACAAAGAAACATTCAAATCTGGAGCGAACAAAGAATACTGAATTCCGCCAACATTACGCCAACACGCACATTCGTGCCAACACCCCCTTGTTCGTGCCCGTTATACGCATATCTCGCTTTTGTGTTTGGCGACGGAATGACTTGGAAAAGTACATATCGATACGCGATAAGTTGCAGTTTCTGGTCAGAGTAACAAAGCGGCGTCAGCCTACTCTCACTACGTCATCACATTTTCTGGCAAACCGTGCTCAGGCCTTCTCTGTTTAGGGGGTGTTGCCTAGACACGGACGTATTTAACAGCGGTTGTCTGGATTTGATCTGAACACCCTCAGCACCGAAAGCTGACATACTACCACTAGGCTACCTCGAGCTTAATAATAATAATAATAAGGTAGGTGTCCCAAATATCACCTGCTCTAACTTTTTTTCGACATTTCATCCACTTTTTAGTTCCTGATTAGGCTGGAAACCCAAAGAACATCCCTAAGAACTATTTCCTTTGGTGTCCTGAGATCAACCAATTCCAAAACCAGTGCCAGTTTAAGGTATGTAGCTATATTGGAAAAAATTGAAATTTCCAGTGAATTCCAGAGCAGTTCCTAATATCGCCTACCTCTGTTCCTTTTACCGTCTACCAGGCGAAATTAGAAGCACCTGTTAAAAGGAGTTGCTAGCAAAGTCTCTGAAAGTAATGCACTTTCAAATGGTATAAGCAAAATTTGGATGCACCTACCTGGTCATTCAGTGGTTTCTGATTCTTTGGAGCCAAAGTTTAAGAAGACAACAGCCAAAACAATTTCAGACGCCATATAGTTTCTGTTGTCAGTGATAAGAGCGTTGTCACTATCGCCGCTGTTAGTACAAACCCAGATCTAAGAAGTTACTGCAATTTCTCATACATAGCGCGAATCATACTTTAGAAACACGAGTAGGCGATATTAGGCACAGGGGCGATATTTGGGACACTCACCCTAATATTAATGACTAGAAGGTAACCCGTCATTTTGACGTCATAATGGAAAAAGTATATGAAAGTTAAGAAATATCCCGAATTATCTAACAATATGCATTTAATCCACACCTTGTAAAAGCAAACCCTTTCATTATTTTTATTTATTTAGTTTTTCATGCGATTGGAGTAGTAGACTGCCATCCAACCCGTCATTTTGACGTCATAATACTAATAATGACGTCATAATGGAAAAAGTATATGAAAGTTAAAAAATATCCCGAATTATCTAACAATATTGCATTTAATCCACACCTTGTAAAAGCAAACCCTTCATTATTTTTTATTTATTTAGTTTTTCATGCGATTGGAGTAGTAGACTGCCATCCAACCCGTCATTTTGACGTCATAATACTAATAATGACGTCATAATGGAAAAAGTATATGAAAGTTAAAAAATATCCCGAATTATCTAACAATATTGCATTTAATCCACACCTTGGAAAAGCAAACCCTTTCATTATTTTTTATTTACTTAGTTTTTCATGCGATTGGAGTAGTAGACTGCCATCCAACCCGTCATTTTGACGTCATAATACTAATAATGACGTCATAATGGAAAAAGTATATGAAAGTTAAAAAATATCCCGAATTATCTAACAATATTGCATTTAATCCACACCTTGGAAAAGCAAACCCTTTCATTATTTTTTATTTACTTAGTTTTTCCTGCGATTGGAGTAGTAGACTGCCATCCAACCCGTCATTTTGACGTCATAATACTAATAATGACGTCATAATGGAAAAAGTATATGAAAGTTAAAAAATATCCCGAATTATCTAACAATATTGCATTTAATCCACACCTTGTAAAAGCAAACCCTTTCATTATTTTTTATTTATTTAGTTTTTCATGCGATTGGAGTAGTAGACTGCCATCCAACCCGTCATTTTGACGTCATAATACTAATAATGACGTCATAATGGAAAAAGTATATGAAAGTTAAAAAATATCCCGAATTATCTAACAATATTGCATTTAATCCACACCTTGTAAAAGCAAACCCTTTCATTATTTTTTATTTATTTAGTTTTTCATGCGATTGGAGTAGTAGACTGCCATCCAACCCGTCATTTTGACGTCATAATACTAATAATGACGTCATAATGGAAAAAGTATATGAAAGTTAAAAAATATCCCGAATTATCTAACAATATTGCATTTAATCCACACCTTGTAAAAGCAAACCCTTTCATTATTTTTTATTTACTTAGTTTTTCATGCGATTGGAGTTGTAGACTGCCATCCAGTTTTTTACAGTTCACTACGCGATATGAATACTTGAGCTACTTGATTAATTCGCATTGAAGTTTGTTTACTTTCAGAATTCATCGCAAAAGTAAACAGATTTTGAAAAACTGTTAAATATACAGCTAAAAACATCCAATTTTTTTTAGTTCTGAATGATTTATAGAAAAATAGGCTGAACAAACGTGATTTGATGGAGAAGATATTAGTTTTTAGGTAAGAAAAAATTCTGATCCATATCTCAAATTGAAATTAAGCCTAACCGGCTGTTTGTTTACTGAGGGCTTCAATTGCAAGATGAGTACAGCCCAGAAGTGTTATACAGAGACAACGGTTATTATATATATAAATTCCTGAGATCTTGGGTTCACACTTGGAAGTCCTGTCACACCTTCAATGGAAAACTAAAATAAAAGCATCCCAGAAACCGACCCAATTGTGAACGTTGACCACTTCATTGTTAGTGCGCAGAAAACTGAGGTTAGGACCGATTTCTACGGATTCTTTAAAATTCATTGCGGTAGTTTTCCTTCTCCCTTATCTCAACGTGAGATGATGGAAGAATATAGCTTGTTAGATGTCGTTGACAAGTGGTGATGCATTGCAGTACCTTCACGCCAAACATGTTGAATAAAGTGAGGCAGAATTTTGAACTTCCTGGACATCTTTCGAGTC
>OU015502.1:126161464-126246464 GCA_907164885.2 Dolomedes plantarius
TTTATTTTTTGGCATAAATTGCATGCGTTGACCGTTGTATTTAATTTGAATGTACTCCGTAGCGAAGCGCGGGTTTTCAGCTAGTTACTACATAATTTTAACAATTTACCATCATCAGATTACCTTGATTAATTCTAATTGGTATATTGCGTGAAAAATTGTTATATTTAATTAATCTCTCTTTTTTCACTACACAGGACATTGTCTGCAACTAACATAAAACCTCGCTTTCATTTTTATTAAATACATGACTTTAATAAGCTAAAAGAGAGAAGTTTAATTAAATGTAAATATCAACTATTTCCACTTTATAGCATGGCAAAAGGTTTAAAATAAAACCCCATCTTTTATGAGTTATATAACACGGCTTTGTTTACAAATACGGCAAATATCGTTCTGATAAATTCCGTTTCATGACGTACTCGATATTAAAATAGGATGAAAATAATTTACTAATCGATATTTCGTTCATATGAATAGATGTGTGCATTTCTTTTCTCCGTACCGAGATTTTTTTTATAACATGGAATGTTTATTAGCATTTATTATTCGCAAAATATTGCTGGAAAAACTTTGCATAAAATTTTGAAAAATTATTACTACATTATTATAACAATTTACCATCAGCAGATTTCCTTGATTAATTTTAATTGGTATACTGCATGAAAAGTTATAATTTTTAATTTAATCTCTCTTTTTTACTACACAGGACCTCGTTTGCAACTAATATAAACCTTGCTTTCATTTTTATTAATACACGACTTTAATAAGATAAAAGAGAGTAGTTTAATTAAATGAAAATATTGACTACTTCCACTTATATAGAATGAAAAAAAAGGTTTAAAATAAAACCTCATCTGTTATGAGTTATATAGCATGGCTTTCTTTACAAATACAGCAAATATCGTTCTGATAAATTCCGTTTCATGACGTACTTGATATTAAAATAAGATGACGATAATTTACTAATCGATATTTCGTTCAAATGAATAGATGAATGCGTTTCTTCCCCCCCCCCCCCCCCGTGGAGATTTTTTTTTTTTTATAACATGGAATGTTTTTCAGAATTTATTATCCGTAAAATACTTCTGGAAAGCCTGTGCATAAAAATTTTGAAAAATTAATAAAATATTATAACAACTTACTGTCTTCCTTGATTTCCTTGATTATTTAATGGTATACTGAGTAAAAAATTATATTTAATTATCTTCTTCTTTCACTACACAGGACCTTGTTTGCGACTTATATAAAACCTGTCTTTCATTTTATTAAATACATGACTTTTATAAGCTAAAAGAGAGTAATTTAATTAAACGTAGATATTAACTATTTCCACTTTATAACAGGACAAAAATGTTTAAAATAAAACTCCATCTTTTATGAGTTACTAGCATTATTGCCCGGCGTTGCCCGGGTAGATGTATAGATATAAAATTTTTCATGCATTCCATCAAAAAAATACTGGGCTGCACCCCCCCCCCGCGCAAAATAAACACTTCGCCCTCCTCCCCCCGTCACCCCCAGACCAACTCTCAAACCACCCCTCAGAACAACCTCTTTCCCCCGCGTATCGAATTAGACTGGTTGTGGTAAAGGGGCTGTATCCACATTTAAGAGGTGCGCTTAGGGGAGCAAAAATCATTAAAGAATTAATTTTTTAAAAAACTAATTGAGCCCCAAATTTCGTTTTTTCCTGATTTAGTTTCTCGGGTCCTAAACATTAACTGTGCCGATTCGGTCCCGGTGGGTGAAACAGTCTATGATTCTATAGCGGACAAACAAACAGACAAGCTCTTTTATATATATAGATATATAGAATCAAAGTCGCTTTTATGGTAAAATTAGGACATGATATCTTAGTATCAAGGAAGCATTGGGGTATAAGCGAAACGTTAATGTGGGCATTCAACAATAACATTCAACTTGCGTCTCTGTACAACTGACCTGGAATTTGACAGGACAAATTCAAGCTCCCTAATCACCGAATCGACGTCTTTTGAGTCTAAAAGGCATTGACTAGTGCTCAAATCTGCTATTTGAACGTTGCTCTGGTCTCAGGAATCGTGTAGTGTGGCGTTAGTGTATCCAGTTCTGTTTTGATTCAAAATTCCGCCCGCAAAAACATTTTCTTCTTTATTCTATCACGCATAACTTATTTACATATATTTACAACTGTGAAATGTTATTCGAATGGATACATCATTTTCATTGCCACCCGTGGCCGAATCCACCGTTCAACTAAGCCTGGCCACACACCGAACGCAACAAAACATTGCGCAACGTTCTGTTTCTAGCTTTCTGTATCGGACGCATCGTCTGCAATGTAATCAAAGGAGAGTGCTGCACACCGGATGCAACATTGTTTTGAAACACGTCGCGTCATTTCGGAAACGTTGCTGCAACTAAGTATATGCTTCTCTGACCGATGTTTCTCGACACACAGCCGATGAAAACATTCATCTGCGCATGTGCGGGAACACGCGCATTTTATTTTCATTAAGGGGACAGTGGGCCTTCAAACCTAACTTTTTTTGTTTTGAATGGATTTGCTTGAAATTTGAATATGTGATAGTACCATAGATATGTAAAAGTGGTTAAAATTTAAAGATGAAATATTATAATATATGAATTATTAATTATTAATTATATCAAAAATTGGCCTAATTAAAAATGTCCATGCGCATTCTTTTGCATATAATATGGTAATTTTTATTTACAGCATACTTTATAGGACTAACAATGAAACTTATTGCTTATTTTAAAGCATTCATTAAAAATATAAAGAGAAAATAATAATAAGAGTGAAAACACCCTTTTATTGAACAAAATTCCTATAAATCATCTTTTCGAGTACAAAATTTAGAAATTCTGAGCTACGAAGCATAATTTTTTTCAATAAGATTTATTTAATATTCAGTTAAGTATATAAAACTTAAATTTCAAAGCAATGCGATAATTAGAAATGCGCCTGGAGCAGTTGAATATTCGTATGACATGAAAATTTTATTTTGAAAAACACATTTAAAGTTATTGCTATTAGTAACCACATAATATCTAAATTAAACACAAATTCCTATAACTAGGAAAGTAATCGCAGAAATTAAAAATTATTTTTGCAACACATTCCTACTCGTCCGTAGTTTCACAATTCATAAAATTTTTTAAAAAATCGAATTTTTGGACAATATTCACAATTTTGAAAGTCCTCGGTCCCCTTAATGCTCGTGTGAGGATTTTTGCATTATTATAATAAAAGAGATGGTTGATGCTGACAAGTTGGATAGTTCTTGTTCGCGCAAGGCCAGAAATTAGGATTTTAGGACAACCACAACCAAGATGTAATAAATAAATTTGGCAATATATAGCTGAGGAATTGAATATTCCAAGTATGTACCACGCCAATTTATCACATTTAATCGAATAAACATTGTCCTCAAGTTATCCAGACACCCCATTTTTTAAGATATTGGTAAGAAAGAAAATAGCGTTGCGTCACTCAGGGCCAGATCTAGGGGGGCGCAAGCAGGGCATCTGCCCAGAGCGCAAATTTGACGGGCGGCAAATTGGTACAAGGAGGGAAAAAAAAATTGCTCTTACGTTGGTTTTTTTTATTGATTTTTAAAATATTTTATAAGATATGTTTTTCTTAGATTTAAAAGTAGATACTTAACTATATATTTGTCTTTCTTTTGTACTGCTCTTTATATTAATCTTTTCCTTACGGGGTGGGATAGCATGTATCCCAAGAATACGAACGAAGAATAAAACAAATATATAAATAAATACTATATATATATATAGTATATTCAATTTGGCCCGTATTCTTGGGATACATGCTATCCCACCTAGTAAGGAAAAGGTTAATACGGTTACAAAACAAAAAAGCTTTTGTTATTCAACAATGTTATTAAAAGTTATTCCGTAATGTTATTAAAAGCCTTTCTTCTGGAGGTATACTCTTCCGGTAGTTGGTGTTCTTTTTCCGAATCTTGTCTCAACAAATCCAAGAGATATCAAACGTAGTATGCTTAGCTACAATATTGTAAAACTTATCTGGGTCATTTCTAAGTTCTTTGATAAAGCTGCCAATGTCTCTTTTTTTATTGATTGGATGAATCCAACAGCTTCTTTCTGGTTTTTCATCCAAACATTACTACCAATTGCCACAAAGGAATAGCTGCTTCTACTTCCTCACTTGCCGTATCACCCACAATTATGACCAAACTACTTTCCCCAAACTGAACACTTCCTCAACAAGAACAAAATACTGCAGACCTCTTAAACTCCGTGTCTTACTTACTACTGATGAAATATCAAATCAACCTAGCGTTGCGAGTCAAAAATGTATCACCATTTCCACGATATAAACATTTTTGGTTGCGCAACGTCTAGCAACAGAAACGTTGAGTGATTGGATGAATCCAACAGCTTCTTTCTGGTTTTTCATCCAAACATTGTATCAATTGCCACAAAGGAATAGCTGCTTCTACTTCCTCACTTGCCATATCACCCTCAATTATGACCAAACTACTTTCCCAAACTGAACACTTCCCTCAACAAAGAACAAAATACTGCAGACCTCTTCAACTCCCGTGTTCTTACTTACTACTGATGAAATATCAAATCAACCTAGCGTTGCGAGTCAAAATGTATCACCCATTTTCCACGATAAAGCATTTGGTTGAGCAACGTCTAGCAACGAAACGTTGCGCAATGTTTTGTTGCATTCGGTGTGTGGCGGGCTAACAGGTCTTTCATGGGGAGGGACGGGGACTCATCATGTGCTTTGGTCGACACAACCCGCTCTAGGTAAATAAAACGGAACTCGCCTTGTCTCCAGTCAATAAAGGTATCAGTAACAGGCATCACTTTTGGGTGTCCAGCCAACGCCTCCTTCAAGAGAGAGGGTGTCTCTTCTCTCTTTAGGGGGTGTTGGTTATACGCATATCTCGCTTTGTGTTTGGCGACGGAATGACTGGGAAAAGTACATATCGATACGCGATAAGTTGCAGTTTCTGGTCAGAGTAACAAAGCGGCATCAGCCTAGTCTCACTACGTCATCACATTTTCTGGCAAACCGTGCTCAGGCCTTCTCTCTTTAGGGGGTGTTGGTCCAGCCCGTTTCGCCGACACAAAATTTCCTTCATTCCCCCCCCCCCTTTTTTTTTCCGTACAAGCTTCCCTTTTGAGATATTTAGGGATTTCAAGTCGAAGAGGGTGGGGTTAACATTGCAGGACATTGTGGTTGGGTTCGACATTGCAGGAAATAGTTCTGGGAACTAGATTGCAGGCGCAAGTGCACAAACACATGGTCAATTGTAATTTTTGATTTTGCGTCGAATTCTTTGGTTGCGTCGAATTTCTTGGGTTTTGCGTCGAACTTCATTGATTTTGAGATAAAATGAGCGACATTTCTTTCCTTAAATCAAAAACGTGGCGGAAATTTAGTGAGTACTAAAATTTCCTTTTCCGCATAGAAAGCAAAAGAGAAAATTTGAGCTACTGGAAGTACTCCACGGATTCAAAATGTAAAGCTCGTATAGTTTTTACAGAAAGCTATTTTTAAGAGTTCCTCTGGATTTCATACACACGAACCGGCTGTTAAAGAAATCCAACGAAAAACTTTTTTCTTCAAAACTGAAAGAAAGAGCCGTCACAGAAATGACAGTTCCAGTTCCAAGATATATAAGTAACTATATATTTATACGTCAAGCAAAGCATATTTAGTCTATATTACGAACTAAGGAATATTCGACTTCGTCAAAATTTGTGACGCAAGGAGCATTTCAAAGACTTGCAAATCTGGAAATGATCATTTTGATAAAAAGCCCTTTAAAAGATATTTTTTCACCTACCTTTAATATTTACTTTTCTAAAACCACCAAGTTTTCATTTTACTTTTCATTATATATTTTAAATGCATTTTATTCCAATATTTACATATTTTAAAATATTAATACACCCCAAAAAAATTCCAATTTTTGTTCGATTTTTGGTAATTGAAAGTCCACCATCCCCTCAAGACATCTAGATTCTTCTTTATGAGTATGCATAGCAGTGGTGAAGCTACATATTCAGCGCCTGGAGCAAAATACAGTCAGTGCGCCCCCTTGTTTCTCGAAAGAGCTCGGCGAATTTGTTTTCTATCTGATCCTCTTATTTCGATTTAAAATCTTACTTAATAACACTTAAATTGAAATTAAAGACATTTCAACAATAAGATATTCATTTAATAAATATTACTATAATAATAAAACAAATTATTATTCTTTAAGTACGGAGTACCTGCTAATATTTACTACATATTTTATAAACTGTTTTGTCAAAATGCACTTATACATGTTTAGTTTCCGCATAAAGAAAAAAAAACTTAAATCGTCTTTTCCTCACTTTTTCGTTTGCAGATCGATCAATCAATTTCTCCAGATCAAGTTGGAAGTTATTCTTTTTCAATTTATATTGTGGTCAATGAGTTAAGACGGTGTTGTGACATGATGCTTCTAAAATGTTTTGATTAATTTTAGCTTTGAAAAACTTCTTTCTGCTGTCGTCATCGTCACCGGTAAAGTGAAAATATCAGGCAAGCTGTAATTATGTCAAAGAAGCTACTTGTAGGGATGCGACATCGATGTCGATGTTTCCAAAACATCGATGTTTTGATAAAACATCGATGCTTTTAAACATCGATTTATGAAGCCGATGTTTTTTTAACATCGATATTTTGTGCTCGATGTTTACGTTGTCTCGATGTTTTTTAAACTGAAAAGAGTACCGTAATAAAAAAAAAATTACCACGTAGCATAATTTTGACACTCAGTAAATGTAAGTCTGAATTCTGAAAAGGATGAATACAAAAGGGGGAATGATTCCTTAGCAACAGACAAATGGCAATTAACAACCAATGAACCAATCAGAGCGCTTGGAATGTTCCTGACACTCCAGAACCTTCCATGGGGTTTTATTTTTACAAAATAGTATATACACGAGTGCATCCATTTAAGTTTTTGTTTTGTCTGGTTTATATAAGTTGGTGGTTATATTATTAGTAAGATGCCTCCCAAAAGTACCGTTTGGAAAATATTTTTACAAAAACCTCTGACAAATTGGCGAAAGGCAATATTTGCCTTAAGTCCCTCAAAACTTCTGGCCATACCACGAATTCATATGGACATTTGAAGGAAAACATTGCGGTATTACAAGGAGAATTTTGAGTTCATCAAAGTAGCCGAAAGCAACCAAGTTGTGTCATTTGTGTCTGCCCAATCCGAGAGTAAAAGTTAAATCCCCCCCTCCCCCACGACTAACGGAAAGTAACATTAATGTTAGAGGTTACTAAACCAGTTTTTTAAAAATGGATCTTCTAAAACATCCGATGTTTAAAAACATCGATGGTTTTTGGGCGATGTTTTATTAGCAACGATGTGTTAATATTGAATATCGATGTTTCAAAACATCGATGTTTTGTTATCGATGTCGCATCACCAGCTACTTGAGTCTGCGGTGTGAATTAAAAGTAGTTCAGCAATTTCGCGTATTAAAGTAATTTGTTTTAATTGAATATAAAAGCACATTTTAAATCGAAGCAATTGAGGTCCAGAATTAGGTGAAATATTGGAAAAATATGCCGATTGTAACAATTCTGATCCTTCCAGAATACTTTTATCAAGTGACGCGGCGAGATATGCAAGTGATAAACATTTAAAAAGTGTACATAACTGTCGAACGGATTCAAATCTAATAGTAAATTGATTAATTATTAAATCCATTACTTCATAAAACACCTCGACTTTGAAACATCGTTCACTGTCTTCAATGAGTTCATCTACTTGTAATTAAGCAAATAATTTTTTCACAAGACGCATCTTTTTTGTGGAAAACAAGTTTTAATATTCCATACAGCTGATAACTCAAGGGTATCGTTTTTTAACAAACCCCCAATTATTCCATTAGTTCTGGAATTGGGTTAGGAGTGATGAAGGCATCTTAGCGGATTTCTCTATATCTTTATGAGTACCTTGCATCATTTTCGAGACTGTGTTAATAGGTTCGAGTATTTTACTTTGCACAATTATCAAAATAATTGTTCCGAAAATTTTTCTTTGTCAGACGAGTCTATTTCTATATCAATGTGTTGTGGAAGAATTTCACTTTCTGTTTGAATTGTTTCAGGCCCAGAAATATTCGTAATATCTGTATCTGTTTTGTCTGGAGAATTGTTGCCTTGAGCTTGCGATTTGTTTCCATTAAAATTCAACGAGTGAATTATTTGAATGGACCGTTTTAAAAAATGTTCATATTTTAGCAACTTTCATTAAAACTTCCTTTTCGGCTTCTTACATTTCTATTCTTCGTTTTCTAAACTGAGCCCCACTTAGTTTTTTTTACATCTCTAATACCTACAATACATAATAAATATATGGTATTTATTAACAGAATTAATTAACAGAATAATATAAATATATCTGTTAATTGTTGATAATTTTTTATTATTACTTTTAGAAATTTTAAAAACCATTTTATTTTCTTACGTTATAGTAAAACTAAATATTATTCTGTATGTTGTAACCTCAATTAACATAATAATTTATAAACAAACCATTTACTTTTAAAATTATACGTCGATGAATTCCATAAGCACATTGTACATAAGTAATTTAGTAAAATAGTCATAAATTTTACAAAGTCAATTAAACGGAACAATAAATTACAATCGCCAGTGCACTCAATAAGTTTTAAAAATTATATAACACATTCATTCCAGAATCAACTTCAAATTCTTACACTGTACAATAATAAACAAAGGGAATATGAAACTCTAAATACTACGCTTGCTTT
This sequence comes from Dolomedes plantarius, assembly GCA_907164885.2. NCBI lineage: Eukaryota > Metazoa > Arthropoda > Arachnida > Araneae > Dolomedidae > Dolomedes > Dolomedes plantarius. The sequence continues at coordinate 126,170,300 of OU015502.1, forward strand.
TAAAAAAATCCGAATATTTGCCTCGATTCTGCGCCGATGTTAACTTGCGCCGTGGGATTTCCCGGATGAAACGCAACTTACGATACGCATAGTAAATGCCTTATCTAGTGATTTCAAACATTCTTAGCAATCATCATGCTTTTTTATAGGTCTATAAAAATGTTAAATTTATAATGAATATTTTCTGAAATCAAAGTTATGATTTCAGTCAAGTGCATACTAATATATTTTAAAAGCTTTGTTTTATTTATCTAAAAATATTTCATTATTTTTTTTTTTTATATTTCATAAAAAATCTGACAAATCGAATTTTTTATACAAAAGTTTTCACAAATTTTTATTTCACCCTTCTAATTTTGCACCACCCCCATGATTCGTGCGCCTGGAGTACAGTAACCACCGCCTATAGTGATCACTGGTTATAAGAATCAACCGTTTATAAGAATCAATATCACGAAAACAAAAACAAATGAATTATTTCCATGTTAAAATTTTCGCTTTACAGAATCAATCCACCGGTTATAAGAATCAGTTTACACTCTTCGCTTTCCTTTCATTTTTCCAAAAAGCTACTTAAACCCTCAAAAGGCACGAAGTTCTTTCTTTTTTTTAAAGAAAGATTGATAGATGGGATGGAATATACTCGTAAACTTCACCCTTTCTTTATTAGACATAACAGTAATAGTTTCCCTTAAACGCTTTACCACAACATTGTCCTATGTAGCTTGACCCGGGGGCAATTTACCCGCCGAGTAAATCTTCGTCTGAGACTATAAGTATTGAAAGAGGTATAAACAGCCTTCTGAAAACTTCATTACGTCAAACTACCGTAGAAAACTTTTTCTTGCTCCCTTCCTATAGTTGAAATGTTTAAAACTGTTAAGCAGGTATGTTATAACTTGTAACAAATATTATATTTTTTTTCTTCACTTACTATAATGTGTATCTACTTATAGGTCTAAAATTAAGTTTTATTCTTAAAACTATAAAAAATAATTTTAATAAAAGATAGTTAATGTAAATTAAAGAGTATTTTATGGTAAATTATCTAATATATGTAAATATAGGGTGTGTGTTCCTGTCCAAAAACCTAATTTTCGGTTATAAGAATCAACCGCTTATAAGAATCAAAAACAGTAATAACAAACGTGATTCTTATAAGCGGAAATCACTGTACTTACAAACTACACTACTCGCCTGGAGCGAACTGCTCCAGGCAGTTCGCTCCAGGCGAGTAGACAATTGTAAATAACATTGTGTCGGCGAAAACGGGGGGTGGTGAATTTCCTCTTTTTTGGGGATTTTTTCCCACGAGAGGGGGAAGGAAATTTCAGTGTCGGCGAAATGGGGGTTGAACCCACTTTTGTACAGAATTTTTACAATAGAGTTCTTGTTGTGCCTTGTTAAAACCGTGTAAAGTATCTTTTGTAAGTGATTTCCACAACAGACACATCGGAGAAGCCTATTTGCGTTTCTGTTACTTCCTCCTAATATAATAGAGAGCATTTTTCAAGCACTTCATCTTTCTAGGTAGGCATGTGTCCTATTTGGAAGTGATGGATTAAAGTTCTCCCGGGGGAGGCGAAGTGTAAATCACTCGATGACAAAATGGACAAAGCGCTTATTTCTGACCCAGACAATAAGCAAAAATACACTTTAATATACTGTCAAATAGAATACTGTCATACGTCGTTACATCTTACTCGTACCATTTTTCCTTCTCAACTGCACTCTAAAATCTGAAACATTCCTTTCCTCGCTCCCTGTCGCCATCACCATAAAACAAAGCTAAAATAAAACATGGAGGATGGAGTTACACCAGGTTGACTTACACACACACACACACACACACACACACACTTATATATATATACATATATATATATATATATATATACATATATATATATATAGATATATACATATATATATATATATATATACATATATATATATATATATACATATATAGTATATATATCATATATATACATATATATATATATATACATATATATATATATACATAATATATATATATATATATATATATATATATATATATATATATATATATAGATATATATATATATATATATATATATATATATATACAGTCGAACCTCCATATATCGAACTTCCACATATCGAAATTTTCTATATGTCGAACTCTTAGCAAATCTCCATGTTCTTTACGTAGAAAAATTGTTTCTATATATCGAAAAATCTCTATATATCGAAATTTTTTTCGTGACAAATTGGGGAGACTTTATTCCACTTTAGAATAAAATCTCCCAATTTTGGCATTTGAAACAATACGTCGTAGACCTTCGATTCGCGGAAATGTCTCTGATTAAGTTTTTAGTGGACTGAATAAATAAGAAAATTCTTTGACTTTCAGCAAAACGTGCTGTTCGGTAAGATATTCGTATTTTTTTTTAAAGAATGTACCTGTGATCATTGTAACCACTTTCTGAATTATTGTTTTTTTAAAGGTATGTGGTACTCAATAAATCTTTCATATTCATTTTTTTAGCTAGCAACTTTCATTTAATGGGACTCGCGTATAAATTAGAAATGGAGTTTCGTATACGAAATATATATATATATATATAGATATATATATATATAATTTATATATATATATATATATATATATAGCTCTAATATATATATAAAGGAAGAAGTCCTGACTTATATATACATACACGTATCAACGCCCAGCAAAAACTATTGGAGATACAGATATCAAATTTTAGGAGCTTATTACTTTTGTGCGAAGACGTCATTTAAGAAGCGATTTTTCAAAATTCGCCCCCCAAGGGGGGGGAGGGGGGGCAAAACGTGTTTTTTTACATATTCCTTCATATCTCAAAGAGGATATTGATATCCATAACATTCTGCTTTAAAATGTAAGTAACATGAATACCTAAAAACCAATTTCAGGATTTTTCTAAATTAGGCCCCAAGGGGGGGAGGGGAAAAACGTGTTTTACGTGTTTTATCACATTTTCCTTCATAGACACATTTCCCCTTCATTTCACATTTTCCTTCATTTTATCACATTTCCTTCATTTCCCTTCATTCTCGAAGAAGAAAACAGATATCCATAAGATTCTTGCTTTAAATGTAAGGAACATAAATACCTAAAAAACCAATTTCAGGATTTTTCGAAATTCGGCCCCCATGGGGGGAGGGGGCAAAACGTATTTTCCCATATTCCTCATATCTCAAAGAAGGAAATTGATATCCAAAGATTCTTGCTTTAAAATGTAAGGAACTTGATTACCTAAATCAGTTTCAGGATTTTTTTTCAAAATTCGTCTCCCAAGGGGGGAGAGGGGGCTAAACGTGTTCGTACGTGTTTTATCTATATATATAAAGGAATCAACACCCAGCAAAAACTATTGGAGATACAGATATCAAATTTTAAGAGCTTATTACTTTTGTGCTGAAGGCGGCATTTAAGAAGCGATTTTCAAAAATCGCCCCCAAAGGGGAGAGGGGGGCAAAACGTGTTTTTTTACATATTCTTTCGTATTAAGGGTTCACCCGTGCAACGCCGGGTATATAAAGCTAGTATATATATATATATATATAGCTTTAACTGATTTTCTGGGGTTCGATTCATTAACAGTAGAATACAGAGAATTAAAATTAAATACATTTAATAGATTTAATCACAGATAACTCAATCATATATTCTAGGAAGCAATATTTAAAATTATGAAAATTATTTAACGAACTGTGGTGATAGAGCCTCATGAGCTCAGGTACTTTCACCGAAGTCCAATCTTAAGCGTTTATTCGCGAATACCTTTTTTTTTTTTACATTCTCATACCTCATAATTTTCAAGAGGAACTTAACGAAAAGACCTCCACCTAGGGTTAAAACGATTACATAGAGTTTTCTTTCGTCACAGTTTAATTTGCGCTATTCTATTATTCTACAAGAATATTCCGATTGAAAATCTCTTTTGAAGTCGAAATTTTCCGGATTCAAGAACGAGTAATCGCTGGTCTTTTCCTTCTACTAGAGGAAGTTCTCGTTCAAGGTGAAACAGGTTGGGGAAATATAAGTGTTACCGAAGTTGGCATTCCTTCTGCACAAAGAACGGTAGTCCTGTCACAAAGAAAGGGAGTTTCGCAGCGGAGTTACATTACATGGCGTGTAAAAGGTTTGTAACATTGTAACTTCTTTGAGCTGTGAATGGCGATGAACTAACATTATGTAGTTTCAGAGGAAATAAAAATTGTTATTCCTAAGAATATACACATGCATCTCGTAGGTTTCGCTTTTGTTATGGGCTACTGTTTTTGTCATCAATATCTCATTCTAGAAAGAAAGTATGTGATACAATTAGAGCCATTCCCTAATGTTTTTAAACTCCCCCCCCCCCAAAAAAAAAAAAAAAAATTATATCTATAATAGCCGTGTCTCTGTATAACACTTCCGGGCTGTACTCATCTTTTCAATTGAAGGCCCTCAGTAAACAAACAGCCGGTTCGGCTTAATTTCAATTTCAGATGTGGATCAGAATTTTTTCTACCTAAAAACTTAATCTTCTCCATCAAATCACGTTTGTTCAGCCTATTTTTCTATAAAACATTCAGAACTAAAAAAAAGTGGATGGCCTTTAGCTGTATATTTAACAGTTTTTAAAAATTGTTTACTTTTGCGATGAATTCTGAAAGTAAACAAACTGAATTTGAACGAATCAAGTAGCTCAAGTATTCATATCGCGTAGTGAGCTGTAAAAACTGGATGGCAGTCTACTACTCCCAATCGCATGTAAAACTAAATAAATAAAAAATAAAGAAAGGGTTTGCTTGTTACAAGGTGTGGATTAAATGCAATAGTGTTAGATAATTCGGGATATTTTAAACTTTCATATACTTTTTCCATTATGACGTCATTATTCGTATTTTGACGTCAAAATGACGGGTTACCCTCTAGTATTAAATAATATTAAAATTATACATATACATATAAAAACACATTGGATATATATTTGTAACAATTATTTTAATCTTAATTTTTATCATATTAATTTAAAAATATAAATCTGTTTGAGCGGACTTTTTTTTATACGTTGCAGGAGTTAGCGATTATGATCTGCCTTGAATTGTTGTTGAGGAAGGTTCATATAGAACATAGATATGTATATAAATTCATAAAATGGAGGCAAGATGTAACAGAAAGTACAGGAACTAATAAGATGATGGAATCTAGATTAAATTAAAATTTACTCACAAATATATAAATTTCAGACGCACACCTTTAATGTAAATTCTATAGTTAAGGCTTCTGAGGAAGAGAAAATTTTGATAAGCTGTTCCGATCGTTGCTTCCCTCTTAGTTTTACAGTTAAGTTTCCATTATATTTCTTTATTTAATTCTATATGTATAAAGGATAAAAAATAAATAAAATAGATAATTTTTCTTTCTAAAATCCTATTTTATTATTTTTAAGTTTCAAATTTTTTAAAAATATTTTTTAAATTTTGCAATGCTTTTAGAGGGCATTACTTTCTTTTTGTTCATGGTCAACATTGGCCTAATGGCTAGGGCGCTGACATCGAATACCAGAGTCTGGTTCCGGCGTTCGAGTCCCTCTCCTGGCATAGTCTTTTGTATCCGTTCGGAACCGGCTTTAAGGTTGCAACCGATTGGATTCGCTCACTTCAATGTTAACCTATGGAGGAAATGTGTCTACTATTTGCAGCTACATAAATGCTGATAATCCAAATAAAATGGGTATTTTCAGATGGTCTGAACTTTTGTGCAACTTGCTACAGGATTCATTTTATAAATTTTCGTCCTACAAAGGAATTTATGAGCGGGTAAAATACACTACACCAGCTATTTTCCCCGAGAAATTTAAATTTTGAAATATTATTTGCATTTAAAAAAAAATGAAAAATTCCCCAAGGTGTAAAATTTCTTTTTCTATTGCAGAATACAATTTAAAAAAAAAAAATCTTTAAAACAAGTCGGCAATCCATGGACGCATTTTCTCCAGATGTTAACATTGAGGTGAGCGAATCCAATAGGGTTAGTACACAGCAGACTTAAGCAAGTAAGGTCCCGGTCTAATTAACCTTCGTGTAGCAAAAGTTGACTGTAGCGCTCCAAACCAAATGTAAGCCTTTTTTTCCTCATTATTCTTTTCCACTCAGAACAATGAAGCTAAATTGGTTCTTTCACGGGTGAACGTTCCAATAGGATTTGTTAGCCTGCTTTTCACTTTGGTTATCTATGAAGCAACCACTATAATCTTCGCGGAAGGAAAACATTAAAATGTTCACTTTAAATAAGGAAAAAAGTAACCTCTACTGTCGAATTTCGTAAGTCAATACGGCTTTCATAAGTAAAGTCTCTACCACAACAAGAATTCACATAACACAACATGTAGGGTTTCAAATTTAAATTATAGAGGAATGAGGGAGATAAAGAGTTGTATTTGAAATGTGTATGAAAATTTGAGAACCTATTTCATTAAAGCTTATTTTGGGAATAAATAGTCAATGCTCTTGAATGTTGATGAGCAATTTTTATTTTGCATCGGTTATATTCAAAATTTAAGTTTAATTGAGGAGATTTTAACTTCTACTCACGAATTAGAGCCTCTACTCCGTGAGTAGAGGTTACAAAAGTAACTTCTCACGAATTTCGAAAGTCAATACCGCTTTCATAAGTAAAGTCTCTATCACACAAGAATTCGCATAGCACAGCCATGTAGGGTTTCAAATTTAAATTATAGAGGAATAAGGGAGATAAAGAGTTTGTATTTGAATTGTGTTGAAAATTTGAGACCTATTTCATTAAAGCTTATTTTGGAATAAATAGTCAATGCTCTTGAATGTTGATGAGCAATTTTTTATTTGCATCGGTTTATATTCAAAATTTAAGTTTAATTGAGGAGATTTAACTTCTACTCACGAATTAGAGCCTCTACTCACGTGAGTAGAGGTTACAAAAGTAACTTCTCAGAATTTCGAAAGTCAATACGGCTTTCATAAGTAAAGTCTCTATCACACAAGAATTCGCATAGCACAGCATGTAGGGTTTCAAATTTAAATTATAGAGGAATAAGGGAGATAAAGAGTTGTATTTGAATTGTGTTGAAAATTTGAGAACCTATTTCATTAAAAGCTTATTTTGGGAATAAATAGTCAATGCTCTTGAATGTTGATGAGCAATTTTTTATTTGCATCGGTTTATATTCAACATTTAAGTTTAATTGAGGCAGATTTAACTTCTACTCACGAATTAGAGCCTCTACTCACGTGAGTAGAGGTTACAAAAGTAACTTCTCACGAATTTCGAAAGTCAATACCGCTTTCATAAGTAAAGTCTCTATCACACAAGAATTCGCATAACACAGCATGTAGGGTTGCAATTTAAATTATAGAGGAATAAGGGAGATAAAGAGTTGTATTTAATTGTGTTTGAAAATTTGAGAACATATTTCATTAAAGTTTTTTTTTTTTTTTTAATAGTTAATGCTCTCGATTGTTGATGAGCATTTTTTATTTTTTTTTTGCATCGGTGTATATGAAAATTTAACCTTAATTGAAGAGATTTTAACCTCTACTCTCGAATTAGAGCCTCTATCACGTGAGTAGAGGTTAGAAAAGTAACTTCTACTCACGAATTTCGAAAGTCAATACGATTTTCATAAGTATCTATCACAACAACAAGAATTCGTATAACACAACATGTAGGGTTGGCAAATTTAAATTATAGAGGAATGATGGAGATAAAGAGTTGTATTTGAATTGTGTTGAAAATTTGAGAACATATTTCATTAAAGTTTTTTTTTTTTTTTTTTTTTTTGAAATAGTTAATGCTCTCGATTGTTGATGAGCATTTTTTTTTTTTTTTGCATCGGTGTATATTGAAAAATTTAACTTTAATTGAGGAGATTTTAACCTCTACTCAACGAATTAGGCCTCTATTCACGCCGAGTAGAGGTTACAAAAGTAACTTTTACTCACGACTTTCGAATGTCAATACGACTTTCCTAGTAAAGTATCTATCACACACAAGAATTCGCATAACACAACTTGTAGGGTTGCAAAATTTAAATTACAGAGGACTGAGGGAGATAAAGGGTTGTATTTGAATTGTGTTGAAAATTTGAGAACATATTTCATTAAAGTTTATTTTGGGAATAGTTTAATGCCTCGACTGTTGATGAGCAATTTTTTATTTGCATCGATGTATATTGAAAATTAAGTTAAATTTAGGGATTTTTTGTGTACTTTTAAACTACTTCGCAACATCTGAGATTTAAAGGCTCACAAGAATCCTCATGTCCTAGAATAGTTATTCTCAAACTATTCATAGATTGTACCCCTTGGTGAAGCGCATAAATCTAAATGTACTAACACCCCGTATAACTTGCACATAATCACAGTAGTTTGCAAAAATTATGATTAATTAACAATTATTAAAGGAAATATACATGCATTAAAAGCATACTTAACTATAGTTAGAAATTTAAAATGTAAACTAAGGTATTTAATTACGAATCCTACTTTTATTGTTTAATATTACCTCTTCTTGAAAATCATTATGATCACAGAAAAAATAAAAGTAAATGAAATAAAGTGAAATGAAATAAAACTCAATTTGATTGCAAAAGGTCCCTGCAGAAAAATTTAAATATTTTCTTCAGGTATTAGTTTGAAAATAAAGAGCAAAAGATAAATGAGCAGTGACAATGTTTTCTAACCAGAAATTTCCTTTTCTAATTCTTGAATTCCGAAAATTTGAATGCTTAAGGATTTTCAGCAAGATGTGTATGTCTGCCTAGCTTTATAATACGCCTCTTGCCATTTTTAAGTGGGTGTCCGGGATAAAATTTAGCTTATAGGTACCTAATATTTTAGGTTTCCAAGAGAAAAAGACAAGTCTGCCTTCTAAGAATGAAATAGGAATTTGACAAATTTTTCACTAATTCTAATTTCCTGCAGCGTTGGTTTTCTTGTCAATTTACAATTTTTCTTTCACAAACGTTTCCCTTTAAGGTTGCTATGTACTAAGAAAAAAAATCGTATTTCCCTTTTCCTCTTCTTGCAGACTCTTGTGGTGGGAGGAGTCCAGTTGAGAGTTCGAGAATCCACCCCCCTTAAGATTGACATTTTGAGGGATGGTAATGGCTCTTTCTCTATAGGGGGGGGGGGGTGTTTAAGCGCTGTCCCAAATTTTTTATTTAAAATATATTTTTGTCAACTATTTACAGGTACATAAATTCTGATAATCAAATAAAATTGGTATTGTCAGATAGCCTGAACTTTTCTGCAAAGCGCTACAGGATTCATTTTATAAATTTCGTCCACCGAAGGAATTTATGAGCGTTTAAAACACACTATGCCAGATTTTTCCCCGAATAATTTAAATTTTAAAATGCTAATGCATTTAAAAAAAAACGAAAAATATACACAAATGTAAAATTTCTTTCTCTATGACGGAGTAACAATTTTTTTGAAAAAATCTTTGAATCCAAGTCGGCAATCCGTGGACAAATTTTCTCCATGGTTAACATTGAGGTGAGCGAATCCAATGGGGTTAGTACACAGCAGCCTTTAAGGAGAGGCCAGATGGTAACAGTATGTGACATACAAAATGTCAAATTTTATTATTTTTTTAGTAATGTTTTCACGTGTTTATTGAATATATTTTTTAATTTTTCTTTGTTTTTATTTTTTTATGTACCAGCTTAATTTCTTTATAGCTTTTCACATATTCGCTATCGCAAGTCACAGCAAAATCTATACTTATATATAAAGAGAGAGCGATTTTGTACGTGGAGGGTAAACTTCAGAACCACCGTACCTATTTGAAAAATTCTTTCACTGTTTGAAAGGTACATTATTCCAGATGGACATAGGCGATATATTATGTATATCTGATCAGTAGAAATAAAGTTAGTGCTTAATCCTAACAATCTCCATTGTTACCGCTACTGTCCTCTACCGCTTTTTGTGCCGAAGTCTTCAACGATCCTTAGCGTGGTGCTATCTATACTTATATATAAAGAGAGAGCGATTTTGTACGTGGAGGGTAAACTTCAGAACCACCGTACCTATTTGAAAAATTCTTTCACTGTTTGAAAGGTACATTATTCCAGATGGACATAGGCTATATATTATGTATATCTAATCAGTAGAAAAAAAGTTAGGGGCTTAATCCTAACAATCTCCATTGTTACCGCTACTGTCCTCTACCGCTTTTTGTGCCGAAGTCTTCAACGATCCTTAGCGTGGTGCTATCTATACTTATATATAAAGAGAGAGCGATTTTGTACGTGGAGGGTAAACTTCAGAACCACCGTACCTATTTGAAAAATTCTTTCACTGTTTGAAAGGTACATTATTCCAGATGGACATAGGCTATATATTATGTATATCTAATCAGTAGAAAAAAAGTTAGGGGCTTAATCCTAACAATCTCCATTGTTACCGCTACTGTCCTCTACCGCTTTTTGTGCCGAAGTCTTCAACGATCCTTAGCGTGGTGCTATCTATACTTATATATAAAGAGAGAGCGATTTTGTACGTGGAGGGTAAACTTCAGAACCACCGTACCTATTGAAAAATCTTTCACTGGGTTGAAAGGTACATTATTCCAGATGGACATAGGCTATATATTATGTATATCTGATCAGTAGAAATAAAGTTAGTGGCTTAATCCTAACAATCTCCATTGTTACCGCTACTGTCCTCTACCGCTTTTTGTGCCGAAGTCTTCAACGATCCTTAGCGTGGTGCTATCTATACTTATATATAAAGAGAGAGCGATTTGTACGTGGAGGGTAAACTTCAGAACCACCGTACCTATTTGAAAAATTCTTTCACTGTTTGAAAGGTACATTATTCCAGATGGACATAGGCTATATAGTTATGTAGATCTAATCAGTAGAAAAAAAGTTAGGGGCTTAATCCTAACATCTCCATTGTTACCCGCTACTGTCCTCTACCGCTTTTTGTGCCGAAGTCTTCAACGATCCTTAGCGTGGTGCTATCTATACTTATATATAAAGAGAGAGCGATTTTGTACGTGGAGGGTAAACTTCAGAACCACCGTACCTATTTGAAAAAATTCTTTCACTGTTTGAAAGGTACATTATTCCAGATGGACATAGGCTATATATTATGTATATCTGATCAGTAGAAAAAAAAGTTAGGGGCTTAATCCTAACAATCTCCATTGTTACCGCTACTGTCCTCTACCGCTTTTTGTGCCGAAGTCTTCAACGATCCTTAGCGTGGTGCTATCTATACTTATATATAAAGAGAGAGCGATTTTGTACGTGGAGGGTAAACTTCAGAACCACCGTACCTATTTGAAAAATTCTTTCACTGTTTGAAAGGTACATTATTCCAGATGGACATAGGCTATATATTATGTATATCTAATCAGTAGAAAAAAAGTTAGGGCTTAATCCTAACAATCTCCATTGTTACCGCTACTGTCCTCTACCGCTTTTTGTGCCGAAGTCTTCAACGATCCTTAGCGTGGTGCTATCTACTTATATATAAAGAGAGAGCGATTTTGTACGTGGAGGGTAAACTTCAGAACCACCGTACCTATTTGAAAAATTCTTTCACTGTTTGAAAGGTACATTATTCCAGATGGACATAGGCTATATATTATGTATATCTAATCAGTAGAAAAAAAGTTAGGGGCTTAATCCTAACAATCTCCATTGTTACCGCTACTGTCCTCTACCGCTTTTTGTGCCGAAGTCTTCAACGATCCTTAGCGTGGTGCTATCTATACTTATATATAAAGAGAGAGCGATTTTGTACGTGGAGGGTAAACTTCAGAACCACCGTACCTATTTGAAAAAATCTTTCACTGTTTGAAAGGTACATTATTCCAGATGGACATAGGCTATATATTATGTATATCTGATCAGTAGAAATAAAGTTAGTGGCTTAATCCTAACAATCTCCATTGTTACCGCTACTGTCCTCTACCGCTTTTTGTGCCGAAGTCTTCAACGATCCTTAGCGTGGTGCTATCTATACTTATATATAAAGAGAGAGCGATTTTGTACGTGGAGGGTAAACTTCAGAACCACCGTACCTATTTGAAAAATTCTTTCACTGTTTGAAAGGTACATTATTCCAGATGGACATAGGCTATATATTATGTATATCTAATCAGTAGAAAAAAAGTTAGGGGCTTAATCCTAACAATCTCCATTGTTACCGCTACTGTCCTCTACCGCTTTTTGTGCCGAAGTCTTCAACGATCCTTAGCGTGGTGCTATCTATACTTATATATAAAGAGAGAGCGATTTTGTACGTGGAGGGTAAACTTCAGAACCACCGTACCTATTTGAAAAATTCTTTCACTGTTTGAAAGGTACATTATTCCAGATGGACATAGGCTATATTATGTATATCTGATCAGTAGAAAAAAAGTTAGGGGCTTAATCCTAACAATCTCCATTGTTACCGCTACTGTCCTCTACCGCTTTTGTGCCGAAGTCTTCAACGATCCTTAGCGTGGTGCTATCTATACTTATATATAAAGAGAGAGCGATTTTGTACGTGGAGGGTAAACTTCAGAACCACCGTACCTATTTGAAAAAATCTTTCACTGTTTGAAAGGTACATTATTCCAGATGGACATAGGCTATATATTATGTATATCTGATCAGTAGAAATAAAGTTAGTGGCTTAATCCTAACAATCCTCATTGTTACCGCTACTGTCCTCTACCGCTTTTGTTCCGAAGATTTCAACGATCCTTATCGTGGTGCTATCGCGGTGGGCTTCTGTTCTGACGCTAGCGGTTCGAACCTAGCCGTTCTCCGGCACGCCTTTTTCTTTTAAAAAATTTATTTTAATTATTATCTAACATAAAATTAATTTAAGGTATTATTTAGGTTATTATTAAGGTATAAAAAGATTTACAATTTATTGGCTATCAACTGGAAATTTATTGGTATAATATTTTGTTCATCCCGGACAAAGTCGGGACGGGCCGCTAGTTAAAGTATAAATACAAATGTTAATTAAAAAAAACTCCCCGGAAAAGAATAAACACCTTGACATCCTCATACCTCAACGCAGGGATTCCCAACCTTTTTTATGGTTGTGGCACCATTGGGAGTGAGATTAGAAACTTAAGGCACCCTGTTAAAATTTTAGTTTTTAAATTTTTTTAAATATTTTAAAAAAATTTCAAATATGAAATTAAAATTTAAATATTAAATGAAATTTATTTCAGGGACTTGTTAAATCTAAGTTCAAATAAATACTCATCACTGGCTTTATTCATTTATTGAAAGAGATGAGTAACAAACGCTAGAATAGGATATATCAATACAGTTTCAAAAAGTAGCCGTTCAGATCCTGTGGGTTCGAATCCCGCTGTTGGCACAGATGTTTGTAGCCGTTCGGAATCGGCTTTAAACTGTAGGTCCCAGTCTAATTAGCCCCCGTGTAGCAAAAAGTTGAACGTAGCGTTCTATAGCAAACCAAACCAAAATGTAGAGATGGGTTTCAGCATGTTATTACACTAGAGTAGAGGGTCTTTATAGGCCATGATCTCCCCTGTATATCGATTTGGGAGCATAACTGGGTGGCTCGTAACGCTCTGTGTTCATAGATACTCTGGTGTCAAGTCGTTTGGTTATGTATCGTGTTTGATGTTCAGTTGTCTTATAACATGCCATTGGAATAATTAAAAAAAAATCAGGTAGTTTCTTATAACGAAACTACCGCGGGTTATTAACGTAGGATTACTTATCGTTGCTTGCCTCTATTGTATGTATATATGTATGTATGTGGTATGTATATGAGTGTATGTATATATATATATATATATATATATATATGAATGTCAAAATTTTGACTCATCTTGGTACTTTTCTGTTTAACTGTTTACTGCTTGTCCAAGCGATGCAGACTGGGTTTTGCGCGATGCCACAATTATAACTCGCGAGGTACGGATGGACGGTTTCAGCGTCTGAAATTTTGCTTTCCGGAGGACCGTTATGGAGGAACGTAATCCTACGTTAAAAAAACATTAGAGGGCTACAAAGGTTTGGTTTAGTTTGGTTTGGAGCGCTACGGTAATTTTTTTGCTACACGAGAGATAATTAGACCGGGACCTACAGTTTAAAGCCGATTCCGAACGGCTACAAACATTCATGCCAACAGTAGGATTTGAACCCACAGGATCTGAACCGAAAGCCAGCGCCCTAGCCATTCGGCCATCGCCTGGCAGCTACAACGGAAATCGCTAAAAAGAGTTTTGTCTTATTAATGTGAAACTTGCGATTGATGCTTAGAGCATAAGTGCTTGATATCAAGCCTAACAGTTGTGGGCTTGAGGGTAGCTAATTCATTCTTAGGAACCAGGGCATCGATTTGTGCCACAATCGATTTGTGTCACTGTCGTTCATGAGACTAATTAATTGTATTTAAAATTTACTAATTGGTACCGACAAAACATGACGGCTGAATGGTAAATAAATGCACAAATACACAAATTATACTCAACACATCATTGCTAAGTGCTGAAAATCATGATATTAAGAATAGAGAAATACACTTCCAACAATTACTATTGAACCCAATAAAAAGAAATAGGGTTACTCAATGACAAACTAAAAGCTTGGTAACTCTGTAACTCAGTAAAATGTTGAAAATCATAATACTGAGAATAGAGAAATACACCTTAAAATTTACTATCGTGCACAATAGAAAGAGATATGGCTGTTCATTGACAGTTTATCATAACTAAAATCTGAAAAATAACTTTATGAAGGTTCACACCATGCAGTGCCAAGAGATTCCTCACAATAAACAAATTAACGTGCTTATGCTGCCTCGTGCTTAGGGAGTATCAAAAGCCAGATTTAAACATGTCACTGAGAATGCGCAGAAAGCAATTTTTTTTTAATTGTAAGTTATTACTAACTAATAGAAATTGCGGTTACAAAAACCAAATTTGACACATTTATAGATTAAAATTTTTCGTTTAAGACCAAGTAAATTGATGCAGTAGTTTTCTCTCATGGACTGCCCGAAAAACCAGCTTAATTATATAAACTAGTTGGTACCTGTCAAAACATGACGGCTGGAAAGTAAATAAATGTATTAATGCACAAATTATACTCAACACATCATTGCCAAATGTTAAAATCTTAATACAGGGTGCGGCAGAAAGAACGTTCCGAGGGTATAAATAAATAAATAAATTAATAAATAAATAAAATAATTAATTAATTAATAAATAAATAAATAATAATAATAATAATAATGAAATAATAATTATTAACAAATAAATAAATATTTTTTTTTATTTTTCTCAAGTATAAAAGATTTCTTTCTCTATCTTACTTTGTATTTTTTTATTGACGTTCCAAATCAGAAAATTCTTTTCTGCCGCACCTGTATTAAAAATAGAGAAACACAGTTTGGAAAATTACTAGTGATACCAATAAAAAGAATTACGGTTTCTCAACGGCGCGAAATAAACAATTTCCGTCAGGTTTAAATCTATGTCTAACAAACATCTAATATATGAAAATGAATGTTTGTATCTCTGTAATTGTATAGAAATCCACAGTTTAGGAGCAACGATCGTGAAATTTTAAATACAGGCGTCTTTAAAAACAGCCGAGGGTCTGAAGAACTTCAAAAATCGAAATTAATTACCGTTGATTTTTAATTAATAAAAAACCACAATTTTGAAACTAAACGTAAGGTGTTACACTTTGTGGCATCATCCCTCTGAATATGGCGTCCACGTTAGGGTTAGCTGACAGCGAGCGAAAAGATAAAAATAAATAAAATCAAAAAGTTTCAAGTTATATATTGAACCAGAATAATAAATGAAAATAATAATCCTTCAAGTCAGATTTTATACTTTAAGGACATTTCGATTAAGATCGTCGTTTATTTTCGCCGTGTTATTTTGTAAACAAGCGTTCTCTGTTGCCATTTTCATTTCAGACATTTCTTATTGAAACGATGTAATGCGTAGTAAATGCGTTAAATATTTCTTATCTAAAATTTATATTTTAAAAACATTTCAGTGAAATTACATCGTCTTCAGATTATAAACAGACGTTATTTGTTGCTATTTTCATTTTAGAAATTTCTTATTAAAATGATGGAATTCTCCGATATATTCCATAGAGGAGATTTAGACACATTACAGAATTTTTAAAAAAAAACCTTTTGTGTAATTTATATATTTGTGTGTGTTTAATTATTTCAAGTGACTCTAAAGTGGGCGTGGCATTTTTTCCACTAGCGTGAAAAATCAGGATAATATTGAATTATTTAATTTTTTTTGCTCATCAGACGACAGTAGCAGCGAGTGGCAGTAGTTACACAAGTTTGAATTTGAAACATTGTTTTGTTGTTTCCTAAAAGAAGCAATAATCCGTTATTGTTCTTAATTTTATAATTCACGATGTACTTTTAAAAGCATAAAAATTAGTATATCTTAACTAAAAAGAATCAGTCTAAACTTAAGCACAGTTTTGCGATTTATTTACGGTTAACTTTGTTTGTGTTTAGCTATTCCATTTGTTGTTTTAAAAATGATTTTTTAAAGGTTTTTTTTTGGTGCTTTATGGTAAAATAGCACTTAAAAATTAAAAAAAAAGAAACAAAAACTTAACTGTAAATAGCATACTTTTTCTATAAAATGGTCAATTTGAAGTAATTTTTATTGAAATTTAGCTAAAATGCCTATAACTGCATAAAAATCTTAATGCTACTATTTTAATTTCCCAAGCACAATTCTAAAAATGTTATAAAATACGCAGCCCTACTTTCCAATTTAGTACAAGAATTTAAAATTGATTTCAGGACTTCGGGGAAAATAAACAATTTTTGTTTTTGCATGTTTTCTATTCTATTTACAGTCGATATAGATATAATGCTAGCAAATTGTCAAATGGAATGCATAGAGTTGCAATCTGACATCTAACTTAAAGAGAAATTCAATCGAGTATCTTTGTTGTACTCATAAATCATACCTGCCCAGATATAAATATCCTTCACTGCATAGTCAAGCGTTATTCTGGTCATCAACGTTTGGAAGCACGTACATCTGAGAACAACTATTTTCAAGAGTTTCAACTATTTTGAAGCACACTAAGAGTCAAATTCGAACCAAAATTTATTCGTTGTTTTTTAGTATTGATGTGTATGACATTTCCCATCCCTTTTTTATACTATGTTTAATTTTTCATGCAGAGTTCACAAGGCAAAAGACAATTTGACAATTTTACTTTTCAGCTTTTAGTGATGAAAGGCTGAATCTATCTAAATTCTGAGATGTGTATAACATTTCACATGTTTTTTTCCTATGCTATTTATACTGTGTTTAGTTTTTAAGTTGACTTTGGTTAACAAACATTCATATTGAACCCCGAATCAAGAAACGAGAAACATAGTTTATGAAGGTACTTCAGATGATATTTGGATCAGTTTAATTGAACAGAGATTTATATGAAGTTTAATAAGGACAGAATGTTTCTATTATTGCTACAGAATCTTGCATTTATGGTGCGTGTAGCCCAAACTGCAGATTTCTGTTAATTTTTTCATCAGTCAGTGCCTTTAACAAATACTTTAATACTTTATTTATATATTTTTTTGGCTACAGAATCCTGCATTTATGGAGGTATTTATATGGACAATTAGACATTTTTACTTTTAAGCTTTTAGTGATTTATTATAAATGTATATATTTTATGATATTTATACTGTTATTAAATCTATGTTATTTATACTGTGTTTAGTTTTTAAATTACTTTTGTTAACAAACATTAGACAATTTGACATTTTTAATTTAAACTTGAAAAATGAAAGGCTGAATCTACTAAAATTCTGAGATGTGTATAACATTTCACATGTTTTTTTTTAAATGTTATTTATGCTGTGTTTACTTTTTTAATCAATTTTGTTTAACAAACATTCGACAAAATGACATTTTTACTTTTCAGCTTTACTTTTTAAAACTCTTAACTTTCCAAGAGACAATTTGACATTTTTTCCTTTTCAGCTTTTAATGGTTTATTATAAATGTATATATTTCATGTTTTACTTTTCAGCTTCTTTTGCTCCAAAGATGAAAGGTTAAATCTAGATGAATTCTGAGGAGTTAATTATAAATTTATATATTTTTATATTGGATTTTTTAAAAATTATTTGGGTGCATAACATTTCACATGCTTATTTTTCTATGTTATTTATACTGTGTTTAGTCTTTAAATTGATTTTGGTTAACAAACATTCGACAAATTGACATTTTTATTTTCAGCTTTACTTTCCAAAAGACAATTTGACATTTTTCCTTTTCAGCTTTTAGTGGTTTATTATAAATGTATGTATATTTTATGTTTTACTTATCAGCTTCTTTTGCTCCAAACATAGAAGGTTAAATCTTGCTAAATTGTTTAGATTTTAAATTGATTTTGGATAACAAACATTCCACAATTTGACATTTTTACTTTACAGCTTTTAGTGGTACAATGATGAAAGACTGCATCTAACCAAAATACTGAGATATGTATAACATTTCACTTTTTTTTTTTGGCTATGTAATTTATACTGTGTTAAGTTTTTAAATTGATTTTGGTTAACAAACATTCCACAATTTGACATTTTTACTTTACAACTTTTAGTGGTACAATGATGAAAGACTGCATCTACCAAAATACTGAGATATGTATAACATTTCACATGCTTTTTTTTGGTTATGTAATTTATACTGTGTTAAGTTTTTAAATTGATTTTGGTTAACAAACATTCCACAATTTGACATTTTTACTTTACAGCTTTTAGTGGTACAATGATGAAAGACTGCATCTACCAAAATACTGAGATATGTATAACATTTCACATGCTTTTTTTTTTGGTTATGTAATTTATACTGTGTTAAGTTTTTAATTGATTTTGGTTAACAACATTCCACAATTTGACATTTTTACTTTACAACTTTTAGTGGTACAATGATGAAAGACTGCATATACCAAAATACTGAGATATGTATAACATTTCACATGCTTTTTTTGGTTATGTAATTTATACTGTGTTAAGTTTTTAAATTGATTTTGGTTAACAAACATTCCACAATTTGACATTTTTACTTTACAGCTTTTAGTGGTACAATGATGAAAGACTGCATCTACCAAAATACTGAGATATGTATAACATTTCACATGCTTTTTTTTTTGGTTATGTAATTTATACTGTGTTAAGTTTTTTAATTGATTTTGGTTAACAAACATTCCACAATTTGATATTTTTACTTTATAGCTTTTAGTGGTACAATGATGAAAGACTGCATCTACCAAAATACTGAGATATGTATAACATTTCACATGCTTTTTTTTGGCTAATTTATACTGTGTTAATTTTTTAAATTGATTTTGGTTAACAAACTTTCTTAAAATTCCGGGCAACGCCGGGTAATTCAGCTAGTAATCTATATATATAAAACAGTTCCGTAACTGACTCACTGACTGACTGACTGACTGACATACAACGCACAGACCAAACCGCTGGACCTAAAGGGCTGAAATTTTGCATGGCGATTCTTCTTATGGTGTAGGGGTGCACTAAGAAAGATTTTTCAAAAATTCTTCTTAGATTTTTTTAAAATTAAATTTTCAAGCTGTTTTTGTAACTTTTTTTAAGTTTGCATTTAAAATAATAATTTGAGGGTTATAAAATTTATATCACGAGAAAGATCCTAAAAATTCCTTTAAAATGAAATCTTTTTCGAATCTTTACCTCCATTTTCTGATTTTTGGTGAATTTTTAAAGATTAATTTTTAGAATTTAATTTATTAAATGCTTATCACGTGATTTCTTTTTCTGGTACTTTAAATAAATTTATCGTCACGTGCATAACAACTAAATAGACAAAAAATATTTTTTTTTCTTGCTAATGCGGCAGACGATTGGACATATTAAAATACAGTAAAAGATATTATGTTCCTCAAACTGTATTATATTAACTGAACTATATTCTTTAGTATTCTATTAGATTTAATTTGAATATTTTCTTCTACATTATTTTGTCTATAAAAATATCAGTTCTGATTTTTTTTTATACATATATTTTTTTGTTTTTTTTACATCAATTTTATACATTGATCGTCGTATTTATTATATATATATATATTTATTTATTTTGCCATTAGTAGCATACATTGACTGTTTTATTTAATTTGAATGTACTCCGTAGAGAAGTGCGGGTTTTCAGCTAGTTAAAAATAAAAATGGCAGAGAGATTCCAAATTAAAGTGTTAAATGCGTGAACTGACGTCAAAACAAATTAACCAAGGCCCGATTATGAATGCTGGGGGCCCCTGAGCAAATGCTATTTGGGGGACCCCCTTATGAACATTTATAAAAATAAGAACTATCCATGGACTACACTATTATAGAAGTACTTCACCAAGCATCTGAGGAAAAGTTGTTAAAAATCAGGATTAAAAAAATCGTGTTTGATTTAAATTTTGATTCAAATAACAATTTAAACCAAACAACACTGTATGTAAGTCCTATATTTCCTATTACAGTGTATGGCTGATGAGATGAAGCATTCATAAACATGTTTCACATCAAATTGAAAACGCCTTTCACCTTCTGCTGTACGTCTGGTACAATCTGATATTTTAACATTTTCCCTAAAGCAGAAATCGAAATTAAAAACATTCACTTATCTGGCACCCTATCTATTTTCATGTTGCCAAACATGTTAAAGAGGGCAGTTTTGCCCCCCCCCCCCCTAGCATCAGGGCCCTGGGCAAAGTCCCGATTTGCCCATGCAATAAAAAGGCCCTGAAATTAACGTGTTTTTGCGGCTTCGTACTTAGTAATTATCTAAAGCCAGATTTAAATACAGTCGAACCTCCATATATCGAAGTAGCAAATTGCGCGAAAAAAATTCGATATATAGAAATTTCGATATATAGAATTGAGCTTAGTCTTATCATAATTCTCTTAAAAGAAAAAGGAAGCTAATTTTCGTATACGAAACTGCATTTCTAATTTATATGCGAATCCCATTAAATGAAAGTTAATAACTAAAAAATTAATTAATATGAAAGATTTATTGATTACTACATATCTTTAAGAAAAACAATAATGCAGACAGTGGTTACAATGATCACAGTTACATTCTTTTTAAAAAAACTACGAATATCTTGCTGAACAGTTAGTTATGCGGAAAGTTCAGAGAAATGTTCGCATTTATTCAGTCCACTAAAAACTTCATCAGGGACATTTTCCGCGAATTGTAGTCCACGACGTATTGTTTCAAATGCCAAAAATTGGGAGATTTTATTCTAAAGTGGAATAAAATCTCCCAATCTGGGAATAGAGATTTTTTTGATATATAGAAACAATTTTTCTATGTAATGAACATGGAGATTTGCTGAGAGTTCGATATATAGAAACTTTCGATATAGAGAAGTTCGATATATGGAGGTTCGACTGTGTGTCACCAAGCATGCTCCGAAAGCAATTTTTTAAATAGTAAATTATCACTAATTTGTAGAAATTGCGGTTACAAAAACCAAATTTGACACTTTTATACAAGATTAAAAATTTTCCTTTAAGACCAAATTGAAGTAAATTAATGCAGTAGTTTTCTCTCACGGACTGCCAAAAGAATCAGCTTACAACTTAAATATATAGATTGCACGCTCTTAATTTTTCTTTTCTGGAAAGGGGGGAGAGAAGTAAGTGATAAGAACCCCGTGTAGCCATGCCATCAGGTTCTTATGTTTTTATTTTTTTTATTTTAGCCATTACTGAATTCCGAGTTAAAACTTTATCACTCAAATAGAACAGCAAAGTTCGATGAATATTAACGTCTTGTGCAGATTATATATATAATAGCCCATGTCTCTGTATAACACTTCCGGGCTGTACTCATCTTTCGATTGAAGCCCTCAGTAAACAAACAGCCGGTTAGGCTTAATTTCAATTTCAGATGTGGATCAGAATTTTTTTCTTACCTAAAAACTAATATCTTCTCCATCAAATCACGTTTGTTCAGACTATTTTTCTATAAATCATTCAGAACTAAAAAAAAATTGGATGTTTTTAGCTGTATATTTAACAGTTTTTAAAAATCTGTTTACTTTTGCGATGAATTCTGAAAGTAAACAAATTTCAATGTGAATGAATCAAGTAGCTCAAGTATTCATATCGCGTAGTGAGCTGTAAAAAACTGGATGGCAGTCTGCAACTTCAATCGCATGAAAAACTAAGTAAATAAAAAATAATGAAAGGGTTTGCTTTTATAAGGTGTGGATTAAATGCAATATTGTTAGATAATTCGGGATATTTTTTAACTTACATATACTTTTTCCATTATGACGTCATTATTAGTATTATGACGTCAAAATGACGGGTTGGATGGCAGTCTACTACTCCAATCGCATGAAAAACTAAATAAATAAAAAATAATGAAAGGGTTTGCTTTTACAAGGTGTGGATTAAATGCAATATTTTAGATAATTCGAGATATTTTTTAACTTTCATATACTTTTTCCATTATGACGTCATTATTAGTATTATGACGTCAAAATGACGGGTTGGATGGCAGTCTGCTACTCCAATCGCATGAAAAACTAAATAAATAAAAAATGATGAAAGGGTTCTGTTAAAATCTGTTTATTTTTGCGATATCTGTTGCGATATCATCGCAAAAATAAAAATCTGTTTATTTTTGCGATGAATTCTGAAAGTAAACAAACTTGAATGTGAATGAATCAAGTAGCTCAAGTATTCATATCGCGTACTGAGCTGTAAAAAACTGGATGGCAGTCTATTACTCCAATCGCATGAAAAACTAAATAAATAAAAAATGATGAAAGTGTTTGCTTTTACAAGGTGTGGATTAAATGCAATATTGTTAGATAATTCGGGATATTTCTTAACTTTCATATACTTTTTCCATTATGACGTCATTATTAGTATTATGACGTCAAAATGACGGGTTACCTTCTAGTTTAATATATAGATTTCAAGTTGCTTTTTGTTTATTGCCCTTCCCCACAAAAGAGAAAAATCTCTCGGCACCCTTGGCCGATCTCACCCCCCCCCCCCCCCCCACCCTCCCTAAAGTGCCGCGTTACTCCGGTTGGCAATCACTGCCTTAACATCTGGAAAAAGGGTTCCAAATTGGAATATTACCTCTAATCTTCAAAATATGTACATTCTATTACCAGAAAGTCACGAGTGCCTAATAAAAACGCCCGTAACACAAAATAAAAGCTCTGAGACCTTTACAATAGGAAAGACATAATAACAGGCATCTCCGACATATCAAGTCTGCAGCGCTGACCCGAAAGTGGGTGGGAAGAGGTGTCAATATCGTCTTCATAACCACATCTGGTCACTGATAACGGGCTGTAACAACTTGCATTACCGGCTACCGCTTCTACGCCTTAATCATTAGGTGATATCACGCCACTTTAGCCTTTCGCTCAACGCTGATTATAGTAATCGAGGCATAAGAATCTGGAGTAAAAAGAGAGAGAGAAAAAAAAAATAAAAGGTTAAGACAGGAGGTGACAATAGAGTTCCGTGTTTTGTTGGAAGACGTTTATTTTTCTGAAAAAAAAAAAAAAATTATTCTTATTTAAAGTTCGAATTTCTTGTTTTAAGTTGCTGTTGTTTTTTTAACGTAGCATTACGTTCCTCCATAATGGTGCCCCGGAAAGGAAAATTTCAGACGCTAAAACCATCCGTCTGTCCGTCCTCGCGACTTATAATTTTGGAAGCGCGCCAAACCCAGTCTATCATTTGGACAAGTTAAACAAAAAAGCACCAAGATGCGTCAAAATTTGACATACATATATATGTATGTCAATATATATATATATATATATATGTATGTATATGTATGTATGTATATATATATACATACATATATATACATACATACATATATATACATACATACATACATACATACATATATATATATATATATATATATATATATATATATATATATGTATGTATGTATGTATGTATGTATGTATGTATATATATATATATATATATATTATATATATATATATATATATATATATATATATATAATATATATAAATATTTATACATACATACATACATACATACATACACACATATATATATATATATATATATATATATATATATATATATATATATATATATATATATATATATATATATATATATATATATATATATACATACATACATACATACATATATATATATATATATATATATATATATATATATATATATATACAGTGGAGTCTCGATCTATCGTGTTCGAAGGGACCGACTGAACTAAACGATGGATGGGGGAAAACGATAGATGCGGGAACATACAAAAAAGTATTAACATACCTTAAAGTTTGATATCGCTAAAATATATTTACTCACATACATAAATGCATACATACCCGTAGTGTAACTGAAGATAAAATTGCAAAGTTGTACTGCAATCCAAGATAATAATAATAAAAAAAGAAATACACGTAGATACACAGGAATTTTGATTCAAATAAAAGTACTTAATCGTCGTTTGTTTTTTGTCGGTTTTCTCTCCACAAGTAAACAATATGATTTTTTTGTGTTGCAAATTGCATTCTTTTCGGTATCGGTTATTGTGTGAGAGTATAAAGAAACGGCAGCCGTGAATCGGAGATATCTGAATTGTGAACAACAATACATACAGAGAGTGATGCAATCCCCACTATATTTTGGTACCTGCTGAATTTTTACTCCATTTTTTAAGTGAAAATTTCCCCCAACAATTTGTTATTTGATGTAATGATAAAGTTTAGATATTGTAGCGTACTGGAAATAGGGTCTTATTTTTTCCCGAGACCCCACAAGCGCTTGGAAAACACAGCTGCGTGTTTTTCAAGGAATGTGTTGTTCGGTTCCACCAGTTCGGACACACGTGGGGGGGATTAAAAACCGCTTTCCTCACAGAGACGCAGCCACTAAAGCTGTCATCTTGGACGTTCTGCAATGTAATAAAGTTCGGCGTCAGAAAGAGCTGTCAGCCGATAATCTGCCGGCATCTGCCGCCTCCTCCACCCCTTCTGAAAATCCAGACATTGAGGAGAGACGTGGTATAAAATCCGAGCGGGATAGACGTGTTTTGCTAGGCTCCTGTGATGTTGGGCCGAGAATGGACCCTGGAGCGTGTATTTGTGAATCTGCACGTAAATGAAGTGATTACATCTGAAGTGTTTAATGTTTAATTCTTTGTTAATAAATTGTTAAGTTTTGTTTTAAAAATTTGGCCTTCGTTTGTTAATTAGAACTCTGTCTTTCTTGGTATGGGTCAATAGTTGTGAAAATTCTTAAAAATGCCCCAGAGAGTTAACAGCCTTATAGTGACGTCACAATATCTTCATTTTGAAATATAGTACATACAGAGAGGGATGTCATTTTTAAAATCATTGGTGTATAGTTTCTCAGTCTTATCTTTAACTCTGTTCTGAAGTAATGAAAATTCACATTTTTTAATCACGATGTTTTAGAATCAGCCATTTATAGTGAATTTCGCAATGATTATAAATTTTTTGGCTAAACTCCCACTAACCACGTAACTTCCACCTTAACAACGTAAATTTATGTTGACAGGTAATGGTAACATTCCTTACATATGTTACTTTCAGTTGAATTGCTTTGCAAAAGAAAATATATAACTAAAAGCTACCATGCTGGTCGCGCAGCGGCTAGTTATTTATTATTGCTATTGTACAGTGTACAGTACGACTTAAGGAGACAAGGGACTTTGAACCCCGTTTTTTTTTAAATTTTCTATATTTTACTATATATAACAAAAGGAGAATACTTAATATTTTTTGTACTACATTAAATGCCCTTAGAATTTGCAAATAAGTATTTTGTGGAAGAATAAGACCTACTAATCAAATAATTCTTCAAAATAACTAGAATTTTTCAAAAAGCTCCATGCGCCTTAATTTTCTTCTGATTTCTTCCGAATTTCTCACGATTGTTTATTGCAGTGTTTGTCTCAAAACTCTGTATTATCCTTTGAAAACATATTTTTTTCAAATTTAAAGACCGTGAAATAAAGTAGAGACATGCAAAAATATAAAAAAATAACAGGCACATTTTGACTTTTGATTTACTCAAAAAAAAAAAATTCAATCCACAATTGTGTTTATATATATATGGTAAACCTATATTAAAAAATTGGAGGTTTTTAAATTATATGGGATACGCATGGAGCATTTTGAAAAGGAGACAACATTTTTGAAAGATTTTTTGAAAAAAAGGCATTTTTCTGCAAAAAAAAAATCCTTATTTTGAATTATAAGGTCTTAATTTTAGCAAAAGATAATATATATATATTTTTTAACCTATGGCTTTTTTGGAAAATTAATCCATATTTACAGGCAACACAAACAGCAAAGAACTAAGCACTGAACAGATGCATAAAGCACAACAGTGAACAAAGTCAGATAAAAGGTGTTAAAAAAAGTTCATAGAAAGTTCATCATATCTCTAGCGTCCCAGTATAATTTGGTAAAGTTCTCACTTTTTGGGGCTTCCGGATCAAGTCCTGGGCATGTAAGTAGATGATCTGCATTCAAATTGCCAGCCCTGCAGACCTGGCATTCACTTTTGGTTAGGATGCCAATTCGGTTTAAATGTTCTGCTAGACCAGGGGTTTCCAACTTACAAGTGTCCAAGGGCCGCAATCGAAAACACCTGTCTAGTGGCGGGCCGCAATTTAATCAGGACCATACCCAGGACATTTTTTCTTGAGGGAGGGGGATTTAGAGGATTTGTGTATAGTATGTACTATGAAATTTTTAAAAATTCGAGGATGAACCTCCAACAACGACCTTGATTATAACTGGCCAACTTTCGTTAAATTACACAGACACACACAAAAAAAGTCAAATAAGAAGTGAGTATTTAAATAAGAAGTGGGGGGGGGGTATGAAATAGAACATGAGTAGACATCCTACTTTTCATGGAATTCGAGGAAAATCAATGTTTTTTGTAAATGAACAGCATTTGAAAACAATAAAGATTTTTACAAAAACACTTTTCGTTAACTAAGAATATGTAAATTGATGTTGCAAACTATTTTCCTAGAAGTCTTCGCGGGCCGCAAAAAAAGGCACCGCGGGCCGCATGCGGCCCCCGGGCCGCCAGTTGGAAACCCCTGTAGCTAGACAGTCGTGGCCCGTTTTAAGTCTGAAATGTGCCACTGCTTCTGTACGGGATTTATGACTATAGTCTTTCCAGCTGTCCCGGATCTCTTCCCAACGTTTCCCTTTAGATAGCAATTTCTGTTCTGTCTTAAGTTTTAAAGAAATTTTTTTGTAGATGTTTTTGTAGATAATATTAATTATTCCCTTTCTGATTATAGAGTTAAAAATTGAAAATTAAAAAAGATTTCGAGGTTGAAGGTCCTTTGTCCCCTTAATTGCAAATTCTTTCATTTTTATACATAAAAATTACATAAAAATTAATTCAGCACCTGATAGTCATCCGATATATTTGGCCCCTCTAGTTCAATGAACATAGCTTTCAAATTCCCCATTTATTAGCCAACTTTTTTATATGTGGTACCGGACCAATATAAAAGAGCTCGCATTTTTTTTAATTTTTATATTTTTCGGTACTTAACGGGGCAGTAAATTATTGATGTCAATCGCTACTAAATTAATCTTTTTTTAAAAAAATTAGGGATTAAAATAAAGAGATTTTTGAAAAATACAAATATTACATTTGAAGACCCATTTTATAATGTACAGAAATGAGAATTCAGACATATACATTTGCTAATCTGGGATTAGAAATATACCAAGAAGAAATTACCCCAAAGCTTAACACTGGGACTGGAGATTGCTAGGTCAACAGATCTCCGCCGTTAAAGAAGGAGAAGAAAATTAATAATAATTTCTTAATTCTTCGGATAAATACGGTAACCCCAGGTAAAGAACGGAGTTTAAAGAATGTTTTTATTATATTGGTACACATAAAAAACAATTTATTTTCAGGATAGACACAGTTTTTATTACCTTGAAAATCATTCTCTCAAAGGCAACCGGATGCGGTTTAGCTTCTGTGAGCAGATGGGTAACGTATGTTCAAGTAATTGATCCCTCAATTTAAGATAATACGTGTTTAGTAGTTGCGAATATATACATACTAGAAGGTAACCAGTCATTTTGACGTCATAATGCTAATAATGACGTCATAATAGAAAAAGTATATGAAAGTTAAAAAATATCCCGAATTATCTAACAATATTGCATTTAATCCACACCTTGTAAAAGCAAACCCTTTCATCATTTTTTATTTATTTAGTTTTTCATGCGATTGGAGTAGCAGACTGCCATCCAACCCGTCATTTTGACGTCATAATACTAATAATGACGTCATAATGGAAAAATTATATGAAAGTTAAAAATGAATGGAAAGGGATGGAAACACAATGAATGGAAAGGAATACAAGGGTCAGAAAATAGACCTGCTTTAGAAAGGGTGTAGCTGTAATTCTAAAGGTTCCGCCGACCACAGCGATAAGCTTATACGGCATATTTAAAGTCGCTTGTGAACATATTGCAATTTACAATTACAGTTTACATTATATACATAAAATTTTACATTCACGGTGCTCTTTCAATTACTCTTACTGTTACTATTGCATTCACCATTGCATTAATAACATATTACGATTTACAATTTCAATTTACATTATATACTAACAATTTTACATTTTTGATGCAATTTCAATTACCATTTCAATTACAATTACATTTACCACTACATTATGGATACATTGCAATTTTAAATTACGATTTACATTGTATACTCACAAATTACATTCAAGGTAAAATTTCAATACAATTACCTTACTCTTACAATTTTACATTTAAGATGCAATTTCAAACACAATTACACTTACTATTGCATTAAACAATTACATTACATACATAATACAATTCAATATAAACGATTAACAAACAGGTTTACTGGTAAACATTTTTATAATAATTATTTCTTCTAAAGTAATTAAATCATTC
The DNA here is from genome assembly GCA_907164885.2 of Dolomedes plantarius. Taxonomy (NCBI): domain Eukaryota; kingdom Metazoa; phylum Arthropoda; class Arachnida; order Araneae; family Dolomedidae; genus Dolomedes; species Dolomedes plantarius. The sequence goes on from OU015502.1 coordinate 126,199,405, forward strand.
TTTTTTTTTTTTGATTAATTTCAAACATTTTGCTCATATGTCTCCAATGCACTTACTATTGCATTTAACAATTACACTACACACATATTACAATAACACTCAAACCTTACATTGAAAAAAAAAAACCCATTAAAATTACGAAAATGTTGCACTTTGTACACGGGCGCTCGCGCTGAAGGGTTAAATAAAACAATTATTACGGTGTTGAATGATTTATAATTTTTATAAAATGTATAAGTCAAGAGTAACGGCACAAGATACATACATTTATACTTTGGGCTTTTACTTTTCTTTGCCTTTATCTCGCATGGGAGAAGTATCGAAGGAAACAATTGTTCATTTCTCATCTCATTATGCTATTATTTGCCTCCTTTTAACGCTTTTTATTCTATCTATATATATAAAACAGTTCCGTAACTGACTCATTCATTCATTCACTGACTGACTGACGTACAACGCACAGACCAAACCGCTGGACCTAAAGGGCTGAAATTTTGCATGGCGATTCTTCTAATAGTGTAGGGGTGCACTAAGAAAGATTTTTCAAAAATTCTTCTTGGATTTTTTTAAATTAAATTTTTAAGCTGTTTTTTAAACTTTTTTTACGTTTGCATTTAAAATAATACATTGAGGGTTATAAAATTTATATCACGAGAAAGATCATAAAAATTCCTTCAAAATGAAATCTTTTTCGAACCTTTACCTTGATTTTCTGATTTTTGGTGAATTTTTAAAGATTAATTTTTAGAATTTAATTTATTAAATGTTGATCACGTGATTTCTTTTTATGGTACTTTAAATAAATTTATCGTCACGTGCGTAACAACTAAATAGACAAAAAAAAAAACATTTTCTCTTTCTAATGCAGCAGACGATTGGATATTATCCAAAAAAAAATAAATATTCCTTACGATTTTTTTATAAATATATATATATATATATATTTTACATCAATTGTATACATTGATCATCGCATTTATTATATATATATATATATATATATATATATATATATATATATATATATATTGCCATTAATTGCATACATTGACCGTTGTATTTAATTTGAATGTACTCCGTAGCGAAGCGCGGGTTTTCAGCTAGTATTACATAAATGTTCCCCGTGAAAAGTGCATGTTTTAGAATTTGAGAACGAGAACAAACATCTCTAGAAGACAGGTTGCAAGACAATAAACTGAAAGATTGAATAATGGTTGTTCTCGGAGATATATATATATAAAAAAAAGGCTTTCAGTAAGAACTGATGCAGAACTGACCCGAAAGCATTATATCGAGACTTGAAAAAAAATCACGCACAAAGTAAGAAGCCCATTAGTGTAATGCTTTTTGAGAGCGATGTTTTTATTACATCCATATTCGCACCTACGTCGGTTCACCTTAGTCGTGAATTAAAAGTGGTAAACCAACGATTATACTGGACTAGCTGAAAACCCGCGCTTCGCTACGGAGTACATTCAAATTAAATACAACGGTCAATGTATGTAATTAATGCCAATATATATATATATATAATAAATGTGACGATCAATGTATACAATTGATGTAATATATATATATATATATATATATATATATATATATATATATATATATATTTATAAAAAAATCGTAAGGGATATTTATTTTTTTTGGATAATATCCAATCGTCTGCTGCATTAGAAAGAAAAAGAATATCATTTTTGTCTATTAAGTTGTTATGCACGTGACGATAAATTTATTTAAAGTACCAGAAAAAGAAATCACGTGATCAACATTTAATAAATTAAATTCTAAAATTTAATCTTTAAAAATTCACCAAAAATCAGAAAATCAAGGTAAAGGTTCGAAAAAGATTTCATTTTGAAGGAATTTTTATGATCTTTCTCGTGATATAAATTTTATAACCCTCAATGTATTATTTTAAATGCAAACGTAAAAAAAGTTTAAAAAACAGCTTAAAAATTTAATTTAAAAAAATCTAAGAAGAATTTTTGAAAAATCTTTCTTAATGCACCCCTACAGTATTAGACGAATCGCCATGCAAAATTTCAGCCCTTTAGGTCCAGCGGTTTGGTCTGTGCGTTGTATGTCAGTCAGTCAGTGAATGAATGAATGAGTCAGTTACGGAACTTTTTTATATATATAGATTACAATACGACAAAAGAAGGAGTTGATGTAGTCGATCCAATGTACAGCTATTGCACGGTATCCCCCATATCACGAAGATGGACAATCTCATTGTTTTTTAGGTTTTGGGACATAATAGTAATCAATTCGCAAGTTGTCCTTAGATCCAATAAACCGGACAGTTTTGAAATAAGCCGATTGTATCTGCATTCTTTGGCCTTTAATTAGAAATATATCTCAATATTATCAACATTTTATATCTTATCATAAAAACAGAATTGTTATTTTCAATTTGAAAAATAAAAGTTTATTACAAAAGGAATAATCAAGGTTCAAAGTGACGTTGCACTTTGTGCCACACGCGCCTGCTGGTGTTCCAAAAATTGGCGCGCCCGCTGAAAGGTTAAAATATTATACTTTATAATGTTTTCCGATGCGTGAGGCACGTAATCCTTAGGATGTTCGCCTATACACGCCATGATATCTAATGATAGTTTAATATGGGATTATCTAAGTGAACCTGAATTGCTCCCTATCAGGAAACACTATAGCAACGTCCATGCTAAGCCGGGATTAAATATTATATTATACTGTAATAGTGCGATAACAGTATACTACTTAGGATAAACTATATGTATCATAAATTATTTTTAATTTCATAAAAATTGAATTATACGTATTTGAAGTATACTCAGAAACAGAAATATCGTAAAATAAATAAATTCTATATATAATAGCCGTTGTCTCTGTATAACACTTCCGGGCTGTACTCATCTTTCAATTGAAGCCCTCAGTAAAAAAATGGCCGGTTAGGCTTAATTTTCATTTCAGATGTGTATCAGAATTTTTTCTTACCTAAAAACTAATATCTTCTCCATCAAATCACGTTTGTTCAGCCTATTTTTCTATAAAACATTCAGAACTAAAAAAAATTGGATGCTTTTAGCTGTATATTTAACAGTTTTTAAAAATGTGTTTACTTTAGCGATGAATTCTGAAAGTAAACAAACTTGAATGTGAATGAATCAAGTAGCTCAAGTATTCATATCGCGTAGTGAGCTGTAAAAAACTGGATGGCAGTCTACTACTCCAATCGCATGAAAAACTAAATAAATAAAAAATAATGAAAGGGTTTGCTTTTACAAAGTGTGGATTAAATGCAATATTGTTAGATAATTCGGGATATTTTTTAACTTTCATATACTTTTTCCATTATGACGTCATTATTAATATTATGACGTCAAAATGACGGGTTGGATGGCAGTGTACTACTCCAATCGCATGAAAAACTAAATAAATAAAAAATAATGAAAGGGTTTGCTTTTACAAGGTGTGGATTAAATGCAATATTGTTAGATAATTCGGAATATTTTTAACTTTCATATACTTTTTCCATTATGACGTCATTATTAGTATTATGACGTCAAAATGACGGGTTGGATGGCAGTCTACTACTCCAATCGCATGAAAAACTAAATAAATAAAACATAATGAAAGGGTTTGCTTTTACAAGGTGTGGATTAAATGCAATATTGGTAGACAATTCGGGATATTTTTTAACTTTCGTATACTTTTTCCATTATGACGTCATAATTAGTATTATGACGTCAAAATGACGGGTTACCTTCTAGTAAATAAATAAATAAATAACCAAGTAGGGGGATACCACGATTTGAAAAAAATAATAATAATAATAACAGACAATAAGGCACTCTGTTAGAGGAGAAGTTATTAATTGCAAAACAACTTTTATCTCTTCTATTTAAATACTTTATTAATTTTTTATTTTCTAAGACAGAATTGCAGACAATTGCAGACATACAGAAGGATTCATAGTGAAAAGATTACAAGTTAAATTAATATACAGAGGCAATATTACGGGGAAGGGGGAAGAGGGGTGGGGGGTTTGGTAAGCCCAAAAGTTAAGTTTGAAAAAAGTACTTATTGTGTAAAATTTTATCAAACATCTCTCCCCATCAGAAACTCAAGTTTCATAAGAAAGTAAAATCCATTCCAAGAAATGATATAACCCTCCCTATGAAGGAATTCTGGTTAATCCTGTGCTAGAAATTTAAATATTATAAAATATTTACTAACACTAATTATCATTTAACCTTTAGCTTACGGAGCGCATTTTTCCGATTTCCTCTTTAGAACGGGAAATTTCATACCCCCTTTGTAAGGACGGCCATTAAGGAGATATATTTATATATATATATATATATATATATATATATATATATATATATATATATATATATATATATATATATATATATATATATATATATATATGTATATATATATATATATGTATATATATATATATATATGTATATATATATATATATATGTATATATATATATATATATATATGTATATATATATATATATGTATATATATATATATATATATATGTATATATATATATATATATATGTATATATATATATATATATATATGTATATATATATATATATATGTATATATATATATATATGTATATATATATATATATATATATATATATATATATATATATATGTATATATATATATATATATATATATGTATATATATATATATATATATATATATATATATATATATATATATATATATGTATATATATATATATATATATATATATATATATATATATATATATATATATATATATATATGTATATATATATATATATATATATATATATGTGTGTATATATATATATATATATATATATATATATATATATATATATATATATATATATATATATATATTCCTTCTTGGGCCCGTATTCTTGGGATACATGCTATCCCACCCCGTAAGGAAAAGGTTAATGAAAAAAAATGTTTCGACATCAAGCCGGGAATTTTTTTCCGGCGGAATATTTTTTCGTTGTCCAGTTTTCTAGTAACTACTCATTAACATAAATATCATTTATAGTGGGGGGGGGGCAGCTTCGAAACCCTTCCTTCATTAATGTATTTCCTCTTGAAATATTGAAATGGTTTCGAAGTCTGAAGAACTTCCCCTTTTAATTCGTAACGAACGATATTCAAAAAGAAAAAGAAATTTCTCATAATCTCTAGGATAATTACTCGTAAGTAGTTCAGCATCCGACCTGTAGTCCCGGAAACCCTGAACGGCACCCCGGCCAAGTACAGGCCTATTTACATTGCATCCGAAGCGTTGCGTTGCGTTGCGTTACTAAGTTGTCTCCGAGACTGTTGACATGACCTGTGATTGGTTTGGTATACCACGTAGTCATTGAATTGAGCCCCACTGATTGGTTCAACATTTTAACGCTTACGCTACGCAACGCTCCGAAATTCCGCATGAACAGGTAATAATGCTTTAGTTTTGTAGCACAAGTATGAAAGCTAGCTTAGGTGTTGCGATTAAGGACCAATTTACCAATATGAGGGCCCTGGATACCAACACTTTCGTAAGTTGCGTTACACGTGCTACGCTACGTTATATCGATGGTTAGGAGTTAAAATATCATTGTGTCTAGGCCGGACATGGGCACGTTAAATCCGTAAACCGGAAAGTATCTCTATGAGGGTGGGAGAGGGTACGATCCCCCCAGATGTCGCCCCTGGGGTGATAATCGGTCAAAGATGATCTAGGTGGCACCTAGCTAAGACGGATTCCGACCCTTGTGGTGTTATTGTAATCCGGATCCGCACCCTTCAGCCTGCAGAGCCTATATGGACCTAGTCTGGAACATCTGGCCAGGGGGCATTAGCAACAACAACAATTTTCTCAAATGATAAGTAGAAGATATCTTAAGGCTGTAATAGAAGATATCTTAAGGCAATCCTTGGAACGTAAAATAAATAAATAACGTAAAATAAATAAATAAATAAATAAATAACCAAGGAGGGGGGATACCACTATTAAAAAAAATAATAATAATAACAGAGAATAAGATAATCTGTTAGAGGAGAAGTTATTAATTGCAAAACAACTTTTATCTCTTCTATTTAAATACTTTATTACTATTTTTATTTTCTAAGACAGAATTGCAGATAATTGCAGACATACAGAAGGATTCATGGTGAAAAGAATACAAGTTAAATTAATATACAGAGACAATATTACAGGGAAGAGGGAAGAGTAAGCCCAAAAGTTAAGTTTGAAAAAAGTCCTTACCGTGCAAATTTTTATCAAACCTCTCTCCGCATCAGAAACTCAAGTTTCATAAGAAACTAAGTTAGTCTCTTGGTTACCAAAAGTTCAACGTTAACCAAGTTATATCAATGTTAACCAAGAAACTAAGTTTGTCTCTTGGTTACCAAAAGTTCAACGTTAACTAAGTTATATCAATGTTAACCAAGAAACAAAGTTTGTCTCTTGGTTAACATTGAGATGGGCGAATCCAATTGGGTTAGTACACAACATCTGCGACTGGTCTAACCATTTTTAATTACTGATTCATATACAGTTGGAATGTGTTAGTTGATCCGGCCTCGGACATTTAAGAAGGAAATTGAAAACACAACATTTATTTGTCTGGATTTTTGTTTTTGCTAAATGTTACTTTCTTTTTCTTCTTCTCTTTCTTAAAAAGAAAAAAAAATTAAATTATGGGTACTTGATGCACCTATTATTCAGAGCTGCCTGTTATTATAAAATTTTATAAAATTTATTTATTTTTCAAACGTAATTTCTTTGTTTTAGGAGGTTCTGCATGGTCAAAGCAAAAGTGAGAAAACTCAGGCAGCCGTGATTTTTAATGTTGTTTACATTAAGGGGGTCGACGAGTGAAATGAAGCTGTGTTATTCCACGTGAAAGATAGAAAATAATTAACAGTTTCCCCGAAACAGAAAGTTTTTTTATGGGAATTATATTCTTTCCAAATAGTTTTTTGAAGATGTCCTGCAAATGTACTGCGTATATAGAAAACCGGAAAATACGGGTAATCCAACAGTGCTCCTATTCAGAGCTTAAAATGGTGGTAGTACAGTGAAACGTCTTTATGGCGACCAGTAATGGTTCCGAAAAAAAAATGGCCGTTTTGAGGGGTGGCCGTCGAAAAGAGGTTTCTTTTATAACATTGGCTCTATGGAGTCTTTAATTAGTTCTGAACAAAATGTGGCCGTTTAGAGAAGTTTTTACTGTATAGAGAGATTTGAATTAGGTTTAATCTATATATATAAAACAGTTCCGTAACTGACTCACTGACATACAACGCACAGACCAAACCGCTGGACCTAAAGGGCTGAAATTTTGCATGCCGATTCTTCTAATAGTGTAGGGGTGCACTAAGAAAGATTTTTGAAAAATTCTTCTTAGATTTTTTTTAATTAAATTTTTAATCTGTTTTTGTAACTTTTTTTAAGTTTGCATTTAAAGTAATAATTTGACGGTTATAAAATTTATATCGCGAGAAAGGTTAAAAAAAATTCCTTTAAAATGAAATCTTTTTCGAATCTTTACCTCTATTTTCTGATTTTTTGGTGAATTTTTAAAGATTAATTTTTAGAATTTAATTTATAAAATGCTGATCACGTGATTTCTTTTTCTGGTACTTTAAATAAATTTATCGTCACGTGCATAACAACTAAATAGACAAAAAAAGTATTTTTTTCTTGCTAATGCGGCAGACGATTGAACATTATTTTGTCTATAAAAATATCCCTTATGATTTTTTTATAAATATATATATTTTTTTCTACATCAATTGTATATATTGATCGTCGTATTTATTATAAATATATATATATATATATATATATATATATATATATATATATATATATATATATAGGCATTAATTGCATACATTGACTATTGTATTTAATTTGAATGTACTCCGCAGCGAAGTGCGGGTTTTCAGCTAGTAAAGATATATAAACCTCCAGTTTTTTACACAGACTTTTAGTTTTTCATCTGAAAAAAAAAATCTGTTATATTTCTTTATTTACGAAAAACATTAACTTTTTTTTTTTGTATACTTTATCTCTAAATCTTCTTCACTGATGCGTGAATAATCTGCGAAAATGGATAATCCGTCCATGAAGAACTGAGAACCTAGTTTAGTCAGAGTTTTCTGTTCGGCATAATGTTTGTGGAAGGAAGGAAAAACTAAGAACTCCAAATACTGCAATATTTGCCACAAAATCTATTTCCACCGCAGGTAAATTTGTTTCAAAACGTTAAGCCACTGTCAGATAATTCGTAACTTGAAATGCCAGATTTCATTAATAGACACAGAGGTTATGCAACCAGGGTTGGATTTGCGACAGGGCATTTGGGGCGCAGTCCAAGCTAATTTTCCTAAAGGCGTAATAATATTTTGAAAGTGATTATTTCATGAAATGAATACCGAAGTTTTAGATGGCATATATATATCTAGCTTTATTTGTTTATTTTTCCCGTCTAAACCAAATTATTATCTACCAGAAGAATGTTTTTATTTATAACTAGAAGGTAACCCGTCATTTTGACGTCACAATACTAATAATGACGTCATAATGGAAAAAGTATATGAAAGTTAAAAAATATCCCGAATTATCTAACAATATTGCATTTTATCCACACCTTGTAAAAGTAAACCATTTCATTATTTTTTATTTATTTAGTTTTTCATGCGATTGGAGTAGTAGACTGCCATCCAACCCGTCATTTTGACGTCATAATACTAATAATGACGTCATAATGGAAAAAGTATATGAAAGTTAAAAAATATCCCGAATTATCTAACAATATTGCATTTAATCCACACCTTGTAAAAGCAAACTCTTTCATTATTTTTTATTTATTTAGTTTTTTATTCGATTGGAGTAGTAGACTGACATCCAGTTTTTTACAGCTCACTACGCGATAAGAATACTTGAGCTACTTGATTCATTCACATTCAAGTTTGTTTACTTTCAGAATTCATCGTAAAAGTAAACAGATTTTTAAAAACTGTTAAATATACAGCTAAAAGCATCCAATTTTTTTTTTAGTTCGGAATGTTTTATAGAAAAATAGGCTGAACAAACGTGATTTGATGGAGAAGATATTAGTTTTTAGGTAGGAAAAAATTCTGATCCACATCTGAAATTGAAATTAAGCCTAACCGGCTGTTTGTTTACTGAGGGCTTCAACTAAAAGATGGGTACAGCCCGGAAGTGTTATACAGAGACAACGGCTATTATATATATAATGATATGTTATTAATATTTCAAATAATTGCAATTCTTCAAAGCACTATTTAAACTATATTTCAAATGGACTCTTAATTATTAGTCTGATGGTGGTGGTAGTGTTTATATCTGGTGTGGGTGCATGAACTTTCACCAACCATGAGGTTGTGCAAAATTAGTTTTTGGGGCAATTGTATCATTAACAAAATTATCATGAACTGATTCATAGAAAGACTTCAGATGGATATTTCATAGAAAGACTATTTCAGTTTGTTTATTCAATATATATATTTTTTTTTCTACCTTTCGAATAAGTAAATTAATTTGGAGGGTTCAAAGTTAAAACGAACCAAGTCCATGAGAGTCAGTTGCGAGAAAACTTATATCTAAGTTGAACATCTGTAATAATTAACGATTGACTTTTGTTTGTTGTTTCTGCTTCAGTAAAGTAAAATTTGCATGACGGACTGGCTCCAATATTGCATTGAAAAATATGATGTTTTTATTGTATCATGGCAGTGTTATTACGAAATTGCCAAAAAGGGAACTTGGTTTGCTTTAATGATATTTGTCCGGGATTCGAACCCAGCCCCCCCCCCCCCCCTCGGTACCGAAAGCCAACGCACTACCACTGGGCTATCTCGGAACCTTCTTAACTCTTTTCCAACGTTCACGTTTAGTATATGACGTTTGGCTGGGTTACAATTTTATTCGGTTTATATTAGATAGACATTCATACATATTTCTTTTTCCGCGATAAAATTTTCCCTCAACCTGTAACATATGCCCCACAAAACTGTCAACTTTTGAATACTTGGTTTTTTTTTTGTACTATGTTGACATCTTGCCCATCACTGGAAAAAAAACTGGTTTTGTACTCTAAATAGCGCTATGATTGTGACTCAGATATCGGATCCGAAAAAAAAAAGTTGCAAAATGCGACGTCTTTAAAATTCATAGAAATAAACTGAAATCTACACGTAATGTACTTACAAAAATAATCTTTTACGTTAGTTAAAAAGGTAGTAACCGTATTGAAAGTCAACCCTGAAAAGACAATCATTTCATCGTATAAAACATAGTTCCAATTTTGTCTCACCACTCTATTTGTATACCTTTCGCTTTAAATTGAATTGTAAGGATATATATTTCTTTGGGTCCACGTGACCAAGCTCTACGATCGGAGCTTCGTTCCGACCAATTTTTTTTTTCCTTCCGTTATTATTTTTCTTAAACTTTCAAAGAATTTTTTTTTTTTTTTTTTTTTTTTTAAAGTCCTATTATCTATTAACTTTTCTATGTTCGTTTTTATATTTGATCACTGAAGTTTTGCGCACATTGCCAAATTGTTCTACAATGGAGGGCTCGGCCCATGGATTCTATTAGTTGGGTTAGTTCCATGGTTTTACACAACACTTCCTAAAGGTCCTAAATTCTTTTGCATTATAATTTCTGCTGTGAGAGTGTCAGTAAAGGTAAATAACCTATAGGTTTTGAGATATTTTCCACAATTGCGACCCCGCTATTTTTTAACTAAATACTTATTGGGGTAATCTTTCATCTTCCTCGGTGTTAATATCGATCGAATCATAATCAGCAATATTGCAAACATTATCTCTTTCACTCCACTTTCTACCATACTTGAATCTTGTAAAAGAAATTTGCTAGAGAAATTTCTTTTTCTAGGTCGCATTACGTAGAATGAATTCTACTGTTACTAACTGTCAAGGTTATTGGGAGAATCAAACCCGCTCTCGGAATCTTCAAAGTTTTCTAAAGGGGACTCACTACCCTTAAATCTTTAAAACATTCGATTTTTTAAAAAAAAATATATGTTAAAGCCTGATCCTTTCTGAAAAAAATAAAGCAAACCGCATGAAAATATTCCGTTTAGTTCCGGAGATATTGATATTCTAAATATTTAATTACTGATCAAGTTTATGGTAAGAAAAATTTTAAACACTCATTTTTCTCAAAATGTAATTTTGCATCATTCCGCAACTGATATCTCAAAAACTATGAAACATAATAAATTTTTATCACTGCATAATCATGTTATTTTATTGTGTCTGAACTAGAGTTATTGCAATAACTGCACATATATATATATATTGCAATAACGTACATATATATACATTCGTAACAAACACATATACAGGAGGTCGTTCGCACTTTATGGAAACGATTTTGATAGTTAAGTTTTATGCATAAATGCCGTATTTTTTGCTGCGATCTGCTTCTATCTGATAGCCATGGTTCTTGATAATAGCTTTAGCTCTAATTTTCCATGAAAGTAAACTATTTCTTAATACTGTCATGTCAATTTTACCCCATTCCTCTTGGACCGTTTTCCAAAGTCCGTTCAGTGTTCTCAGATGCCGTTTTCCTAAGGCTCGTTTTAATAAACCGAAAGTGCAAAAGTCCATTAGAGAAGTGTCAGGGAATTTTACGGGTATTTCATCAAATGGGACACAATTTATCCCTGTTTCTGATTTTTTCTTTGCTAAATAAGCGGCAGTTGATTTAGACGTGTGACTAGAGGCTTTGTCCATATGAGGCTCAACTTTATCAATGTCCTTTCCATATATGGCTGTAATTTGTTCTTCAGAAATTGGTTCTAAAATATTCTGCTGATAGTAGAGGGAATTAATTTCGGCTTTACTTGCGACTTTTTTTATTTTTCACTTGCCGTTATAACAAAATCCTGCAACTATCATGGATCCCTTTGGGGATTTTTCTGTACACTGATGAAGCCATTTCGTACGGTCATTCCCGTCAGTTGAACAATAGAAAATTCATCTTTTTTCTTTACAGTCACTTAAATACACCCATGCTTCATCGAGTGTTACCACAAATTTCCATTTTTCAGCATCTGGGTGTTTTTCATATAATTTTCTAAAATTTGTTTTTCTGTCGGCAATATGATTTGGCAAATGCAGATGAACTTTCGGTTTAAACATCTTTTTTAATTTCAAATGCTTATGAATGATTTTACTTTCATTGCCGGAAGACATTCCTTGTTTCGATGCAATGGATCTTAGAATCGGCTGATTTTCTTTTAGGATTAAGAGACTTCACTTTCTTGATATTTACCTGCGTTCGAACAGTCTTAGGATGAGGTTTCGAGGTCATGTTTTCATTTTTACTTTCAGTTAGACTTTTTTTTTTCCTTTCAAATTTAATATATTATAAATGCATTTTACGAAATGCCATGACCGCGATTTTTACACAGCTTTATAATTTGTTTTTAAGAATATTTCTCCTCGGAAAGCACAGTTACGTAGCCTTCGAGGCATCTATCAATTTTAAGAGCCATTTTCAAAATAAATCTGATATTTTACATTCCAATCAAAACGAAACAGTAGCGGACGATTATTCTGAAGTTGTCAGATTTTTATCTCAAAATGCAAACGACAAAAATAAATTACAAAATCATTTCCGTAAAGTGTGAACGACCTTATGTATACATTCTATAACGTACATATATACATTCGTAATCAACGATCCGTACAATACATATATACATACAAAATAGGTAAGGAACGATAAGTAATCCTACGTTAATAACCCGCGGTAGTTTCGTTAGAAGAGACAACCTGAATTTTTTAAAAATTTATTTAAATAAAGGTTTTAGAAGAGTTGCTTCCAAACAGTGGTGGCTCCAGTCCAGAGATTTAGGGGGGGGGGGCAATGTCGGCTCTTAGGATTATATATATATATATGTAGGAAGGAGTTAGTACTCCTTCCTTTAGAAGTGAATCATTAGACTTAATTATTTTGAACATTTAATTAAACTAGACGATGTTTACAAGACAGGACTAACACTTAGTATGAAATTAAAAAATAAACACAGAAGCATCAAAAGAGCTAAACATCGGGAGCTTGCAGAACAACACATCCGCTTAAAGTCCTTCGTGCCGCCGTAGTAGGAGTGGAAGTTGTAGTAATAGTTCAGTTGTGTTGCCAAACTCACTCTCACACGGCCGTTCTGACTTTCCAGACGTCCGCGGCTGGGTTGTAAACAATAATTCTGAAAAGATAAAAAAAAAAAAGAGCAGAAAAAGGAAAAATATTTCAAAAAATCAAGCAGTGTTCAACACAGTGGTATTGGTGTTCAGTTTCTGCACCACTGTTTCATTTTGTCCGCTGCAGTTGATGTTATGGTTGGACCATCGTGATGTCCTAACTTTCGAACTTCGTAACGATCGTTGGGGTTGATGTTCGTGATCTCATATGGTCCGAAGAACTTTGGTCGGAGCTTTAATCCGGTTCCAAATTGAGTTCGTTGTATTGCCACTTTGTCACCGATCTTGTATTTACAAGCCGGTTTACGCCGTTTGTTATATTGTCGTATGTTTTCTTCCTGTAAACGCAGGATATTTCGTTTAGCTTCGATACGTAACGCTTCTTTGTCATCAAGAATACTTTGGTGGTGTTCCTCGTCAAGAAGATTTTTAATCTGTAGATCCTCTTGTTGTTTCATTTTAACACCAATTAAAAGTTGAAAGGGTGTGAATTTTGTACTGCGTGTGGTGGTACTATTTAAGATACGTTGCAATCTTGGGACATATTTAAACCATTTGTCAGGTTCATCTAGAGCTAACTTAGTTAAAACGGGAATAATTGTGCCATGAACACGCTCAACCTGACCGTTGCCACGTGGCACACCTGTTGCTATTGAAATGTGTTCAATTGACTGTTCCTGGCAGTAACTTTGAAATTCTGAAGATGTGAATGCGCTACCTTTGTCAGTAATGATTTTTGAAGGGTTGCCAAATGTAGTTTGTTGCAAGGATAATTTGTCTAAGGCATCTTTCGTAGAGGTGGACTTCACGGGATAGATCCATACAAATTTGGAAAAGGCATCAACTACTGTAAAAAGATACTTATAACATTTTTTTGTCGATGGTAAAGGTCCTAAAAAGTCGCAATGGTAACATTCAAGGGGTGCATCACCTTTTGGAATGGGGTGAAGGTATCCTTCTTGTTTTCCAGATTTTCGCGAGGACAAAATGCAAGGAATACAGTTCGAAATAATTTCTTGAACTAATTTCTTAAGTTGAGGAATGAAAAATTCACGAGAAACAATTAATTCGGTTTTTTGTGAAGCAAAATGACCTTGTGAATGGGCGTTTAGCACTATTTCTTTCTGCATCATTTGTGGTACTACTAAAAGTTCGGCATCCTGATGAAGTTTATAAAGAATTCCGTTTTTAACAAAAAATTCATCAGAAGGTGTAGATTCAAGCATAGATTTAATTTGAGATATAAATTCATCCTGGTCTTGGGCATTTTTCACCTTTTGAGTGATATCATTTGAGGTAATTACAAGAATGGGGTTACGACTTAAAGCATCAACATGTTTCATCTGTCTACCGGGTCGATGACAAACTTCATAATCAAAGTCTTCTAACATCAATGCCCATCGAGCAATTTTAGCTGGTAGGTCTTTTTTGTGCATCGTTTTTTGGAAAGCATCACAATCGGTGATAATTTTAAATTTTGTTCCCAACAAGTAGTTTCGAAATTTTTTTAGCGCTTCAATAACGGCAAGAACTTCCAGTTCATAACTATGATATTTTTCTTGTTGAACTGTAGTTTTACGGCTAAAATAATGAATAGGATGAAACTGTCCATCATCGGATTGTTGCAAGAGCACAGCGCCAAAACCTAAGGAGCTGGCATCAGTGTGGAGTTCTAATGGGTATCCCTGTTGAAAAACATGAAGAACTGGGTTTTGTGAAAGAATGCCTTTCAGTTGTTGGAAAGCTGCTATTTTTTCAAGGGGTTTGGGAGCTTCAATAACTTGAAATTTTGGTTCAACCTTTTCACTTTTGACGGATTCATTCTCAAGGGCATCATCATCGGCATCAAACATTTTTGGTTCAAGAGTTGCCTTGATAGCTCCAATATCAAAAGCATTATCATTATCGTTATCATGAAGCAAATCTAAATCATTGGCATCGGCATCATCTAAATCTTTTCCATCATCAACACATTCAAAATCAATTGGAATATCTATTTTCTCTACCCTAGAAATCTTATCTTGAGTAGATGTTAGAGGTTTTTCAGACATGCCTATTTGGCCCTGATCTTGAATTTGTTTTTCTACAATTTCCTTTTCCGCAAAAGGGAGTCGTCGAGAACGTTGATTTACGGGGATTTCATCTTGTAATAAAATAGTCATCTTAATTTCAGTGTCTTGAACTTTATGTGGTTTGTAGGAAGTAACGATATTTTGAACTTCCTCACGAATTTCAGAATTCAAAATGTGTGAAAGATCAAATGGAAAAGCTTGATCATCAGAAACATTAGCAATATTAACGAAGGTGTTATTATCAAGAGTAAAACGAATACCGTCTTCATCAAATGTAAATTGGGTTTGCTGCAAAAAGTCGATTCCGATAATCACATCAAAAGGAATCAAGTCATCCTCTAGAACATGTATTTTAGCAGGTAAAGTAATGGTTTGAATTTCGATGGAATCCTGAAAGAATCCGATGCTGTGAACTTGGTTTTTGCCAATTCCTGAAAAGGGAATGTTGGTGGGCTGCAATGGTGGCGAACCAATTCTTCGATAGGTTTTCTCATTGATGAGGGTTGCCTGTGACCCAGTGTCACAGAGTGCTGTCAATTGAATTCCTGCAAGTTGAATGTCAACATGCATGGGATTTTTCGATGAAGTTTCAGGAGAAAGTGCATTTACAGTTTTATCAAAAATAGGTTTTTGAGAATCAGGTTTTGGTTTAGAATTTCGATAACTTTTAGGGCAATTAGCATGAACATGACCAAAACTTTTACATCCGTAGCATTGTTTACCATGTGACTTATTCAAACATTGGTTGCTTTTGTGACCTCTCAAGCCACAGGAAAAACATACTGGCTGTGTATTTGGGCTACGTGTATTATCGACTTTCACATTGAGGTAGGAAGCATCAATTTTTTTCTGATTATTTTGTCTGAAATTTTGTGATCTGTTAAAGATTTGTTCATAAATTTTCAACTTTTCCTTAAATTCAGGGACGGATTTACAACCGTAAAGAATAACTTTATTGTTTGTTGAATCAGGAATTCCGTTTATGACATACTCAAACAGAGAGGAGTCATCGAGAGAACCTTTGTGTGCCAAATCTCTCATAGCTAAGAAATATTCTTGTAGGGTTTCAAACGGTTTCATACGTCGAGATTCCATTAATTTATGTAACTGAATACCGTTAATTTTGTCCGAAAATTCGTCTAATAAATGGTGCTTCAATTGTTCCCAATTTGTAATTCCACGAATAGACCTAATTAAAGTTTGAGCGGGACCAGTTAAACATTTTCTAACAAAAGTAATTTGGTGAATTGGATTGTTTATCTGATATAAACAAAAAAGTTCTTCAACGTCAGATATAAAATTCTCAACACTGTAATTATCACGAGACGAGAAAGGTTGTATTAAATCAACAACGTCTTTCAGACTAAACAACTGGAAAGAGAGATTCGTAGTTTCAACTGAAGGCAATGAATTTTGATCTGATTCACCAACGGAAATGTGTGTATTTTGCTTATTCGAAGATTCTTTTGCGTCAATGGTGGGGGAAAAGGGAGATCTATTTTCCTCTATAACGCTGTTAGTTTGGGATGAACGTGCACCCGGAAGTGAGTCATCATTCACTTCGCATTCCGAAAGATCAGAAAATTCTGCTTTTAATAACGATAAATCACTAAGACTCATAAGAATGGTATTGGCACATTTGTCTGGGTCAGTTGAAAATTCTAAATGAAGTAGATTACAAATAGAAATCAAGTCTTTAAGTGAAAACTCTTTAAGTACTTTCTGTTTCGTTGCTTCCAACACGAATGGCTGTTTAAAACCTGTAAATTTACGTAATCTGGTACGATTTTGTCTGTCGCCGTCTGTACCAAAAATTAAACGATGTAGAACCTTTATTTGATTCGTACCACCAATTTTTAATGATTTTGCAATATTGGGGTAATCGTTGAGAGTAGCCATAACTATATACTAGGTTCAAACAATTATAGTACACAAATATACAAATATTCAAAACCAAAATCAATAATTATAATACGTAGTTACTCAAATTCAAAAGTAGAAAATAATATTTCAAATCAAAATTTTTTCAAATACCAATTCAATAATAAAATATTGATTCTCAAAATATGCATCAAAATAAGTAATCTTTAAAACAGGTTTTGTTCAAGAAAACAAAATTATGAACTAAAATAAGCATCAAATATCAAATAATAAGTTCTTCAAAATAATTTCTCTGGTTGAAGAAAACAGATGACGTAAATTTAGATATGTATCAAGTTAGATATTACTTCAGCAAAATATTCATCAAATTAATCTTCAAAATAAATCACTGTTGAAGAAAATAGAGGATGTAAATGCAGCATCAAAATAATAGTTAAAGTTCTAATGTTAAAAGCATCAAAATTGGGAAATCGAAAGTATCAAAATTGTGAAATCGAAAGCATCAAAACATTCTGCAAAATAAAAAATATTCTCGCAAGAAAACAGCAGAATTAAGTTCAACATCAAAGCGCATCAAATAAGCAAAGTTGTCATCAAATAAACATTCGCTTCGTCAAAATTATGCATCAAAATAATAATATAATAATCTTCAAAAGTATTCAATTCGCGATCTTTCAAAATATATATTATGTTGTGGTTTGTTCAAGGAAACAAGATTCTTCAAGTTAAATGTCGAAATTTTCATCAAATCATCAAATAATTTCATCGAAATAGAATTCTCTTCAAGAAAACAGAAGTGATAAATTCAACGTCAAAGACCATCAAAAGTGAATTTAGCATCAATTAAATTCCTGCATCAAAAGAACGTTGAAATATCTTTCAGTTTTCTTAAATCATCAATAAGTTGAGAATTCCCTTAATCATCAAAATTTTCTTGAACAAGCGTCAACGTATGCATCAAATAATTTTAATATGATCCAAGTTACTTACAATTCTGGTTTTGGTTCTCATCATCCCATCAGAGTATCATCAGAGTCCGTGGCACATCACTTTGGCTTTCGCTTTCGATATCCAAATCCAAAATGACAGACAACAGTAATCCAGTCGAAATCCAGTCGAAATCAAGTCGAAATCAAGTCGTATCATCGAAAGAAAATAAAGTTTTTTTTTTTAAGTTCAGCATGCTAGGGGTATCTTTCGAGTCCGAGGGCCGAGCACCCATGTAGGAAGGAGTTAGTACTCCTTCCTTTAGAAGTGAATCATTAGACTTAATTATTTTGAACATTTAATTAAACTAGACGATGTTTACAAGACAGGACTAACACTTAGTATGAAATTAAAAAATAAACACAGAAGCATCAAAAGAGCTAAACATCGGGAGCTTGCAGAACAACACATCCGCTTAAAGTCCTTCGTGCCGCCGTAGTAGGAGTGGAAGTTGTAGTAATAGTTCAGTTGTGTTGCCAAACTCACTCTCACATATATATATATATATATATATATATATATATATATATATATATATATTAAATATATATATATATATATATAAAAGAAATAAACATCCTCTCATTTTAAATTTAAGCTCATTTAGTATTAGGTCTGGGATTATTTAATTTTAGGCTATGAAAAAAAATTCTCCGGGCTTTTTTTTTTTGGGGGGGGGGGGGCTCTACTGTCCAGTCTCTACTGGCTCCAGTCCAGAGATTTAGGGGGGGGGGGGGGGGGGCAATGTCGGCTCTTAGGGTTATATATATATATATATATATATTAAATATATATATATATTAAATATATATATATATATATATATATATATATATATATATATAAGAAATAATCATCCTCTCATTTTAAATTTAAGCTCATTTAGTATTAGGTCTGGGATTATTTAATTTTAGGCTATGAAAAAAAATTCTCCGGGCTTTTTTTTGGGGGGGGGGCTCTACTGTCCCCCCTCTTGGAGCCACCACTGCTTCTACATGTTTTCCTAAATCTTGCACCTGGTGAACATTTAACGTTTTTGGTGTGCACCACTTTTATTACGTCACCTCTAAACACCCTTTTACTTTCACCTTTTAGGTCTCTTTTTACTAATTCTGTCCCTCTAAACACGCATCATTTCAGGTGCTAGAAATTAAGAAAACTGTGTACCATTTATCGACCTTTTCTGACTGTTTACCATCTCTGACGAGGCGTAGCAATTTTGCCATCTACTTAATCGCATTAACACGGCGTTCGACAAGATGGAACAAATTGAAACTTCCATGTTGCCGCTCGTATGAATGGTGAGTACCTGGTATTTTTTCTAACATTTGACGTAATAAAAGCCAACATATTCGGTGATTTTTATGACAATACTTTACGTGTATTTTAATAGTTTATTTGAAAAAGAAAAAAAAAATTTAAACTAATTGAAATATATTATAGAAATGAATGTGAGTTTTAAGGGGACTCACGACCCTTAAGTCGAGGAAATAAGGCATATTTTCATACTTTTTGACTCTTATTAACTATTTCAATTCACTCCCAATTTTTCCAAATTTTATGTATATGATAAATTGATATATTTATTTTAAAAGACAAATTTTCAACCCTCAAAATAATTTTAAATAATTTTTTTTTAATGCTTTAGATATACCTTGTTTTTAAGTATTTTTATTGTATATTCGCTTGCGCTCAGAACTATGAAATTAATTTTACACTTAAATATATAATTCCTATCTTATATTTAAAATAAATAATTAAAAATACAATTGAACATAAAACATTCAACATTAAAATATTTTTTAAATTTTTTAAGTCTGCTCAATATATACTTAAAATTTCCTTAAATTTTCGCATACATTTTGGCATTAATTTACGGCGCAACTGGTTACAAACCCGTCTGACGGGTTTGTAACCAGTTGCGCCATGTGCGTGGCTCCATTCAATTACATAGGTTACGACTCATCACGGGGACTGGTTTGTGATTGCAGTCAGTTATCAGTTTCTTTTGAGTTGCTCCGTGAGCAGACGGCCTTAGGCTAAAAAGTTTGGAGACCCCTGATTTAGAGTAAAGAGATGCATCTGTTGCCCCTCCCTCTCCCTCGCAAATATTTAAACACCTTGTTTAATATAAGGGAAACTTCCTCTCATTAATTTTTTTATCACTCATTAGCAAATATATATTTTTAAATGCTGCGTTTTCTTCTTGTTAATATTTTAACAGGACATTAAATTATCTATGTCTATCAAAAGAAAATTAAAAATAATTTTTTTTCTAAAATTGTTAAAAGAAATGAAAATCTCTCTATCTCTCTATTCTAAAAAAAACTAACTGCCGCTGACGCAGCCGCCGCCGCCGCCGCTGTCAAAAGCTTGTCACACTATCTCCTCCGAAACCGCTGGGGGTATGGGGTCGAGACCGATACCAATCGATGCAGAATAATGTGGGGAAGAAAGTAAGACATGTCTCATATTCGTCGGACTTTGTTTTTTTTTTATTTTATGTTTTGTGGGAAAATATTGACTTTTTCATGTTCAGATTACGATAACTCGCCAAAAAAGGATCGTAGAATTTTTTTTTTACAATCTAAGACTACAGACATTTCTCCTTCAAACAAGACCTCATTTGTTTAAAAATAATTTAAAACAGACTGATATTTTTATTAAAATTGAAAACCCACTTTTTGGAAAAATTTATGCGTTTCGAGATATATAAATTCGATGCTTTCAGACTTATTATGTTACAAAGAAAATATTTATATCAACTGGAAGATGAAAGCTTTCTCATTCATATAAACTTCATTTCAAGTCTCTATCTTAAAATTTCGATTTTTAATTGAATTTTAAAGAAATACTTCAAAAAAATCTTCTCATTCGCTTGCTTTGCAGAAGGATTGAAAGAAGATCCGATTTTTTACCCATCTTCATCCGGGCTTATACCCCCCATCTACCCGGGCTTCATCCATTTCGCCGGGAGGGGGGGGGAGCTTCAACTGTAAACAAATGAATGACTCAATCGCTATAAACAACTATTGAGTCATTCATTCACTTGATTCACCAGAGGAGCGAGCGTAGCGAGCTTAGGGTCGAAGCCCCTAGTTCTAAAAAAAAAAGGAACTCCCGCTGCCGCTGTCAAAAGCTTGTCACGCTATCTCCTCCGAAACCACTGGGGGTATGGGGTCGAGAGCGATACCAATGGATACATAAAAAGGGGGGACCAAAGTAAGACATGTCTCATCTTCGTCGGACTTTTAAGTTTTTTTAATTTTATGTTTTGTGGGAAAATATTGACTTTTTCCTCTTCAGATTACGGTAACTCGCCAAAAAATGATCGTAGAATTTTGATCTTTTTACAATCTAAAACTACAGACATTTCTCTTTCAAACTAGACTTCATTTGTTCAAAAATATTTTAAAACAAACTAATATTTTCATCAAAAAATGAAACACAGTTTTTCAAGAAATATTGACTTTTTCATTTTCAGATTACGATAACTCGCCAAAAAATGATCGTAGAATTTTGATCTTTTTTAAGACTACAGACATTTCTCTTTCAAACTAGACCTCATTTGTTTTAAAATATTTTAAAACAGACTAATATTTTCATCAAAAAATGAAATACAGTTTTTCAAGAAATATTGACTTTTTTATCTTCAGATTGCGATATGAATACTTGAGCTACTTGATTCATTCACACTGAAGTTTGTTTACTTTCAGAATTCATCGCAAAAGTAAACAGATTTTTAAAAACTGTTAAATATACAGCTAAAAACATCCAATTTTTCTTTAGTTCTGAATGATTTATAGAAAAATAGGCTGAACAAACGTGATTTGATGGAGAAGATATTAGTTTTTAGGTAGGAAAAAATTCTGATCCACATCTGAAATTGAAATTAAGCCTAACCGGCTGTTTGTTTACTGAGGGCTTCAACTAAAAGATGGGTACAGCCCGGAAGTGTTATACAGAGACAACGGCTATTATATATATAATGATATGTTATTAATATTTCAAATAATTGCAATTCTTCAAAGCACTATTTAAACTATATTTCAAATGGACTCTTAATTATTAGTCTTAATTATTAGTCTTAATTATCTAACAATATATTGCATTTAATCCACACCTTGTAAAAGCAAACCCTTTCATTATTTTTTATTTATTTAGTTTTTCATGCGATTGGAGTAGTAGACTGCCATCCAGTTTTTTACAGCTATGAATACTGGGGCTACTTGATTCATTCACATTCAAGTTTGTTTACTTTCAGAATTCATCGCAAAAGTAAACAGATTTTTAAAAACTGTTAAATATACAGCTAAAGGCATCCACTTTTTTTTAGTTCTGAATGTTTTATAGAAAAATAGGCTGAACAAACGTGATTTGATGGAGAAGATATTAGTTTTTAGGTAAGAAAAAATTCTGATCCACATCTGAAATTGAAATTAGACCTAACCGGCCGTTTGTTTACTGAGGGTTTCAATTGAAAGATGAGTACAGCCCGGAAGTGTTATACAGAGACAACGGCTATTATATATATAATTTATATTAAATTTGGTTTGGTTTGGAGTGCTACGGTCAACTTTTTGCTACACGAGGGCTAATTAAACCGGAACCTACAGTTTAGAGCCGATTCCGAACGGATACAAACATCCATGCCCACAGAGGGACTCGAACCCACGGGATCTGAACCGAATGCCGGCGCCCTAGCCATTCGGTCATCACCTGGCAAATTTATATTCAAATTAATTTACTTTTACAATTCATTTAATTATTTTTGTTAATAAAAAATAACTTTTTATTAATTTAACACGCATTTTTCTCTCAATGCCCGTTACTCTATTAAGTAGACAGTTGCTAATAGTGATACTTTCATGATTAACAGTCTCTCCAAAAATTTGAAAAGGCGCCGTTTTTAAAACTTGTCTCGCACAATGGATCTGAATGTTTATTACTGAACTCTCTAGGTATCTATATATTTAAGTTGCTAAGCCGACTTTTTGGGCAGTCCGTGAGAGAAAACTACTGCATCAATTTACTTCGTTTTGGTTTTAAACGAAAGATTGTAATCTGTAGATTTGTCAAATTTTGTTTTTGTGACCGCAATTTCTATTAATTAACGATAATTTACAATTCAAAATTGATTTCTGGGCATGCTCAGTGGCATGTTAAATCAATCTTTAGAAACTCACTTTTTCTGCGCATGCTCAGTGACATGTTTTAATGATTAAACACGTTTATTCCCAGGAGTCTCTCCAGATCTCTCTCTGCCATTTTTATTTCTAAGATAATTATGTTTGTGAAATATAAGATTGAACCTGATGAAAATTGTTTATTTCGCGCTTTATAATTAGCGATAATTTACAATTAAAAAAAATTGCTTTCTACGCATGCTCAGTGACATTTTTAAATCTGGCTTTAGATACTCACTAATAGGGTTTTTGACCCGGGTTTTTCAAAGATTTTACGAACCCGAAACCCGGGGAATTTTTAATGTAAATCCGGGAAATTAGTTATTTATCTAATACAGTAGAATACCAATTATATTCCTTAATTTGGAACCAAGACCAATCATATGGTGAGTTTGATAGTAAAATTTTTAAAAATAAAATATTTGATTTGGCAACAACTTCAATAAAACGATTATTCAACATAAATGATAATGGGTCAGAGTCTGAATCAGAAGTAGCAGTTGAGGTGGGAGTTAAAGATGGAATTGAAGATGATGCTACGAGTATTGGTGGTTGTACTAAACAAATGTCCTTATCTGATGATTCTTAGTATGTTTCTGCAGGAGAATGATAATAAGGAAAATCATAAGAAATCAAAATCTGGTTCATCTATATACAGTGGCTCCCAAAAGTGTTCGTACACTTAGGAATTTCAATGAAGTAGGGGTCTATCCATTAATTAAAATGAATATTTCAGAATGGGTATTTAATAATAAGATCTATAATCTATTCTTAACAAAACTACATGAAATATTTTGAAAACATAGTAAAACTTTATTTTTAAGAAACCAGTAATCAAAAAGTAACAAAAACTTTATCTCACAAAAGTCATCGTACACTGAAATATTTTCGGATAAATTCATAATTAAAATTATCGTCTGGCGCTTTATTTTTATTTTTGAACTGTGGTGGAATTTAAAATATCGTTTGGCTTTAATTTTTGCTTGCTTACTCCGTAATATTCTATTTATTATTTAAAAATGGCTCGTAGTCGTAAAGAAACAACAAACAGCATTCGAAAATTGATTATTTTTCATCATAGTAGTGGTAAATCAGTTCGGAATATTGATAAATTACTTAATTTATCCCATTCTACTGGGCAGTATGTGAAAAAACGCTTTAAAGAAGAAAATTGGATCGAAAAC
The DNA here is from genome assembly GCA_907164885.2 of Dolomedes plantarius. NCBI lineage: Eukaryota > Metazoa > Arthropoda > Arachnida > Araneae > Dolomedidae > Dolomedes > Dolomedes plantarius. The sequence continues at coordinate 126,224,014 of OU015502.1, forward strand.
AAGGTAAGAAAAGGCCGTCCGGCAAAGTTAACAAAACGTGATCAGAGATTTATGATTAGAAAATTTGTGAAAAACTCACGTTTGAGTGCTGTAAAAGTTTCTGCAGAATTCAATGAAACCTTTTCTACTTCAATTTCACCTGAAATTTTTGACGAGTTCTCAGAACAGCTGAATTACATTGGCGTTCTGCCCATAGAAAATTTTTTGTGAGTTAGAAAAACAGAAAGTTTAGGCTTCCCTTCGCACTTTCAATGATAAATAAGCCCCAAACCTATTGGAATAATGTCTTATTTGCCGATGAACATTTTTGGTGCTGATGGGCGTATAATTGTATGGAGAAGAAAAAAATGAGGAACTTAATTCCAAGAACTCATTAGGAACAGTTAAGCATGGCGGTGGAGGTGTCCTTGTGTGTGGGGTATATGTTAGCATCAGGACTAAGGAATTTGGTATTTATTGATGGCATAATGAATCATGCTGTTTATATAAATATTTTAAGAGACAATTTAAAATTATCAGCCCAAAATTTGGGTATTGGAAAAAACTTTGTTTTTTATCAAGATAACGATCAAAAGCACACGGCTCTCAACTTTCCCATGTGGTGTCTCTATAATTGTCCACAAGTTTTGAAAACACCACCTCAATCGCCAGATTTAAACCCAATAGAACATATTTGGAGAGAACTGGAGGTTCGAGTACGAAAACACGACATTCACACGAAAAGCGAGCTAAAAACAATTATGATGGAAGAATGGATGAACATTGATGCAAAAATTACAAAAGAACTAAAGCAATCTATTCCCATACGTTTAAAAGCTGTTGTGGATGCTAAAGGATATCCTACTAAATATTAATTTAACGAAAAATTAGAATATTTACTAATATGTAGAGATTTTTACAAGTGTACGATAACTTTTGTGAGATAAAGTTTTTGTTACTTTTGGATTATTGGTTTCTTAAAAATAACGTTTTACTATGTTTTCAAAATATTTCATGTAGTTATGTTAAGAATAGATTATAGATCTTATTATTAAATACCCATTCTGAAATATTTATTTTAATCAACGGATAGACCCCTATTTCATTGAAAATCGTAAGTGTACGAACACTTTTGGGCAGTGGCGTAGCTAGAACTTTTTCCGCCCGGGGCGGTCTCCAATTTTCCGCCCTTTCTAAGTCAATCAATTGGTGGTTTTTATAAATTAATAAACATAAATAAATAATTGTAATTGAGACAAACTATAGGTGGGGAACTTTTTTACTATTGGATGCCATACTTAAATTAGGCAGTAATAAAGGAGGCCACTTAAGTTGATATACCTATAAATGCAACTTTTATAAAGACCACAAAAAACTTACAGAGGTCACAGTTTCCCCACCTATGAGACAAAACATATACCTAATTTATAAAAAAAATTTCATAAAATATGTTTTATTTTATATTTTTGTATTTATAAATAAAAATAAATAATTTCATTTCTTTTGGATAAACAAACAAATTGTACACATATGTGTACGTAAACAAAACGTATTTATATATTTACTCTTCTAAAAAACGCCTATACATCCTTAAACGCCTGGCTGGTTGTCATTGGGGGTGCTCCCGCACTACATTGGAAAACACCTATAAAACATTTATTTTACCTGTTATCACTTATTGTTTTGAGGTTCTTATCTCTGCCCCAGAGAACCTGATCGAAAAACTGGAATTAATACAAAACCAGGCCCTCAGGCTGATCGTTGGTGCAGTGAAGACTTCTCCCATGGACTCACTGCTACTCCTGACTAATACTAGACCCATTAAGTCAATTATCGAAGAGAAGGCTCTTATACTTTATGAAAAGTTAATCAGACTAAATGTATCGTTTTTGAACTGTTATGAAAATGTACCAAGACAGCTAAAGTCCCAAAGTGGTTTTTTACAGAGAGTCCTAGAATTAAGAGCAGAGTTGGAACTTGATGATGGAATTGCCCAGGGTTTCTTGAGATCCCCTAACCCTGTGACCTATGTTGAAATAACTACCAGGCTGGACCTTGCCCAACCATTCCTTAAGAGCCAATTGCCTCAAAGCAGCTTAAAGATCCTTGCACTTGAGGCCATCCATAGCCTCTACCCTGAGCCTGAATGGTTACATATTTACACCGATGGTTCTTTGACTGAACTCTCACCATTTGTCGGAGCAGGAATTATATTCTTCTATCTTTTCCTTTTATGTGCCTGTTGGAAAACAAAAAACCGCCTTTGACGGGGAAGTTTTGGCTATCTATGTGGCACTGGAGCAACTTGTCCCCAGACACCTTTATAATAAGGTGGTTGTCCTATCTGACTCCAAGGCTGTCATTCAGGCTATCGGAGCTAGGGAAATACCCATCTCTAAAAATATTCTAGATTGTCGGGTTCTTCTGGATAAGTTGAAGGCAGAGGGACGACAAATAGCACTCCAATTGATTCCAGGACACTGTGATATTTATGGCAACGAACAGGCAGATATATTGGCTAAGAAGGGCACTCAAATATTACAACAGTCAAATACTTTTAACTCTTTCCATTCCATAAAACTTTATATCAAAAATCTAATGAGACAAAACTGGAAGCATTGCTCACTTCTCGCATTTCTTCAAGAAGTTGGAGGAATAGCTAGGGTCAAAACATTTCAGATAAGCCCCGTGAAAAGGCTGTTGCGGAATTCAGACTTACGGTAGGCCATGACTGTCTGGCGAACCACCTTCACCGAATTGGCATTTTTGCGAGTCCTAATTGCCCACTTTGTGGGAAAGATGAAATCATGGACAGGAACCATTTATTGGGATGCTCGGCTCTGCGTGGAGACTCCGAGGTAAAGCGATATTGGAGCGCACGACATCTGCTGATGGGACATTGACTTTTTTCTCTTGCTGTTCCTTTTCTTTATATTTCATGTTCCTTGTTAATCTTGTTAACTTGTAAGAGTTTGTCATTTTCCTTTGCCATTGGAAATTAAAAAAAATAAAAAAATATTTACTCTTCTAACTTTCATAGTAGAAAAATCGTGTATAATGCTCTCAAAATTTATATTATTTGTAATTTCTTGTTCTATAGACAATACTGCAAGATTTTGTAGTCTTAAATCTCTCATTGTGGAACGAAGATAATTTTTTTCAACTTCAATTTGGAGAAGCTCTTTTCGCAACTAGCGACACTAATAGCAATTGTTAAAAAAATTCTTAGCAAAATTACAATGTTGGGTACAGAATTTTCCAATCTATACTGTTGAATAAAGTTTAGTAGATCAAGAGGGCCTTCCTTCCCGTCTTTCCAACGTTTTGCGTCTTCTTGTAGTGCAGGTACAGTCATAAAAACCTGGATCCTTTTTCTTTCAATATAGAACTGTTCTTTATCAATGTCAATCTATAATAAGTCTATATCAATAATATGTCTTTATCAATGATAATATTTTCAACCCTACATTGACTTGACGATAAGGAAAAATATTCGAAATCATATAGTAATTCATAATTTGTAGAAATCGAATAATAAACTTATGAACTGAACAAGTGGTTTTTTACAACTAATACTAAAAAAAAATATGCCGCCCCAAAATATGTGCCGCCCGGTGCGGACCGCACCCACCGCACCCCCCTAGCTACGCCACTGCTTTTGGGAGCCACTGTATATAAAACAGTTCCGTAACTGACTCACTGACTGACATACAACGCACAGACCAAACCGCTGGACCTAAAGAGCTGAAATTTTGTATGGCGATTCTTCTTATAGTGTAGGGGTGCACTAAGAAAGATTTTTGAAAAATTCTTCTTAGATTTTTTAAAATTAAATTTTTAAGCTGTTTTAGTAACTTTTTTAAAGTTTGCATTTAAAATAATAATTTGAGGGTTATAAAATTTATATCACGAGAAAGATCATAAAAATTCCTTCAAAATGAGATCTTTTTCGAATCTTTACCTCCCTTTTCTGATTTTTGGTGAATTTTTAAAGATTAATTTTTTAGAATTTAATATATTAAATGCTGATCACGTGATTTCTTTTTCTGGTACTTTAAATAAATTTATCGTCACGTGCATAAAAACTAAATAGACAAAAAATATTTTTTTCTTGCTAATGCGGCAGACGATTGGCCATTATTTTGTCTATAAAAATATCCCTTACGATTTTTTTATAAATGGTTTATTTTTTACATCAATTGTATACATTGATAGTCGTATTTATTATAAATATATATATGTATTTATATTTTTTGGCATTAATTGCATACATTGACCGTTGTATTTAATTCGAATGTACTCCGTAGCGAAGTGCGGGTTTTCAGCTAGTATATCATAAGAAATGAAATTGAGTTGTTTCGGGCAACAAAAAGCCGACCTGATATGCTAGATAAACTTTTCAGGTCTTTAACAACAATTCGACCAACTTCGGTGGAAGAAGAATGAGCATTTTCTGTAATGGGTCTCTTTGCTAATAAACTCAGAAGCCGACTCAATGATGATACGTTGAGTGCAATGATGGTTGCAATATAAAAAATGAGATATGTGTGCCACTTTTATTTGTGTTATACATATATGTAGATGTTTATTAACATTAAATTTATTTACTGTTATTTTTTATATTTGAAAGTCTGAAATAAATTAAATGCTTCTAATAAATTATTTATTACTTTAGTTCTTTGCTATTGACCCCCTGGAACCAACCAAGTAAACCCGGGAAAACCCGGGCTTTAAATTAAACAGGTAATATATAAAAAAAAATTTTTAAAGTCAATTCCTACGTAGGTCAACAAAGAAAAATTTGAGTGTGAACTAATAGTAGGAATTGAAAAAAAGGATTGCCTGCCAGAACCTTGCCTACTGTGCGAGATTAGGAGGGGGGGGGGGGGGAAAGAGAGAGAAAAAGTTTGTCAGGTTGGGGATTCGATCTTGCAACCTACAGGACGGGAGAAGCCCGCGATACCGCAGTGCTACCGTTTACACAGTAACAAGAGGGAAATTACTATTCAAGAGTAAGAAACGCTCTAGGTCTAAAACTAAAATTGATTAATTAAATTTAATTAATGAATTAATACTTGAAAAAACTGTATTAACATCAAGTGCCATCCACTACAAGTTTTTAAAAAATGTATTTGAACTTGAGTGGATGAATAAAAAGTACTTTTATTAACGATTGAAAATTTAAACAAGATATATATAGAGAGAGTGTGAACTAATAGTAGGAATTGAAAAAAACCGTCAAACCCGAAACCCGGGTTTTAAAAAAGTTGCTTAAAGTCGAAGACCTTACTCACTAAGCACGAGGCTTGTACACATTAATTTGTTTCTGCACGTTATTGTTATCTTCAACAGTTGGCAATAACGTGTTGAGTATAATTTGTGTATTAGTACATTTATTTACTATCTAGCCGTCATGTTTTGACGGGTACCAACTAGTAATTCTTTAAATTGGAGATAAACGACGTGTTTGAGATGTAATTTGGCACCGTAAAAACTGATGTTTGTTATAATACTGCCAAATCATAATGCCCCCTTTGTAGTAACTTTTTTTACACATTTTTAACTGTCAATTTTTATGGTTTAGGGCCTGTTCACATAGGAGTCCGTTGCGTAGCGTTAAGGGAAAGATGACGTTGAGACGAAAATTAACCAATCATAGGCGTTAAAAATTTCATTGCTAATCGTTTGGAGGCCTATGATTGGTTTATTTTCGTCTCAACGTCATCTTTTCCTTAACGCAACGCAACGGACTCCTATGTGAACAGGCCCTAACGCTAAGAGGATCAGGTTGGTTGAGAGCGCTAACATAATCTTTTTAGTACCCCAGGGCTAATCAGACCGGAAATTACAGTTTTAAGTCAATTCGTCGGCTAAAAACATCCACCCGAGTCCACAGACTCTGACATCTTGGAAGAGCTTTACTTCAAAAACGCTTTTCACTGGTCCCTTCGGTACAATTATCAAGTGTATATAATGTCTTTAAAACTACAGGAAAAAATAATTTTTTTACTACCTCCCGAAATACATTTTATAGGTTACTTATATAAGACACTGATTTGCCCACTTCTTTTTTTTTTTTCAACACTAAAACAGAGAATGACAAAGATATTAGCCGTTTACACAGATGAATAAACTGCAGATAAAATTATATAATCGAAAATCTATCTCCTTGGCACGAGGAGTTTCTCTTTGCTATCCTAAAATACCGGCTGACGATCCCATACGAAGTCAACGTATGATGCAATTCAGAATTACGAAAGGATTACATGAGTAGAGATGAATATTTCATTAGAAGCTATAATAAGAACGCATTTCTCGTGATCTCGTGGTAGTTCTACAATTTGTAACTTAGTTTATTATACAGAGCCTGTTCGCACATTTTTTAGACGATTTTGGTAAGCGGTAATAAAAAAACGTTTGGTGCAAAAGAAATAATTGCAATTGTGCTATGTTTTTAAAAGTCAAAATTATCGTCTACGGCTTGAAAGTTTTGTTTTTATTCAAAATGACGTTTTTAACGAAGCAGTGGTTCGAAGGCTACATTTATGCTCTTTCCGAAGAGAAATGTGCATACTCCGTTATCCAAAAACGATGTGAGAGTCATGGTTTTGTGATATCTAAAGCGTCGATAGGTAATATCGTCAACAAGAAAGGAAAAAAACGTCAAATTGGAGCCTCAAGTGGGACAAAAATTCCAAACAAGTATCCAAGGAAAAAACGGACATCTTCGACTGTTGCAAAGGTACGTTGTTTAATGTTAAAAGAAAATCCCCCTAGTCAAAGGACAGTTGCAAAATCATTAAAATGCTCGGTGTCCACTGTAAACAAAATGATAAACGTTGATTTAAATCTTAAGAAAGCGAAAAGACGCAATGTGCATCGTCTTCTTCCAAATCATATCGCTGAACGCAGGACACGCTGCAGAATTTTATATGAGAAACACTTATCCAAAGAAAAATGGAAAACAATTGTCACAATAGATGAATCATGGGTGTATTTAAATGATTGCAACAAAAAAAGAGCCGTTTATTATCATAAAAGGGGAGAAAAAAATTTAAGTACATGGTTCAAAGAATCGAAAGAAAGTTTTTCTAAGGGATTCATGATTGTTGCTGGTTTTTCTTATAATGGCAAGTTAAAAATAAAGAGAGTGGGAAAAAATGTCAAGATTAACTCCAAATACTATCAGGAACATATTTTATCGCCAATTTTTCTTAATGAAATACCATCGCTTTACCCACAGTGCCCTCAATCTGTGAGACTCCATCAGGACAAAGCTAGCAGTCACACATCAAAATCCACTGTAAATTTCCTAAAAGAAATGGAACAAAAAAACTGGTATCAAGGCCATACCCTTCACTGATATCCCTACTAAATCTCCCGATGTATCACCTATGGATTTTTGTGCTTTCGGACTTTTAAAATCTGCATTATCCAAACGTCGTCCCAAAACCCTTACAGGACTCTGGAAAGCTGTTCAGGAGGAATGGGATAGAATACCTCTTCTGACACTTCAAAAGGCATTATTATCCTGGAAATTGCGGTGTCGAAAGATAGTTCAGAATAAGGGATGTCAAATAGAACATTTAAAACACAAGAATTTTATGTAATTTAGTTTTGTTAATACAATATACATCGTCTAAAAAATATGTGAACAGCCTCTGTATTAGGGGAATGATAAAAGGGATCTAGATGAACATAGTGCTTAATTTGGGATATGTAGGTCATAAACCTGTGTGTGAGGAACTAAACCACAGCGGGTCATCAGCTTCGCTGGAAATGGAAGTTGTTTCAATTATATGGAAACGTTCCTTTGATTATGAATTTCGATATACCACTTTATTATCAGATGGTGATAAAAAAACATTTAATCATTTATTAGACCAGAATATATATATCGAAAAGATGTTATGCTAAAAAAGGAAGAATGGTCCAGGTTCCTTCTAAGATTTTTATGTGAAGGAAAATAATTTGATAGTTTGCCATTCTGCATTTGTATATACAATTTTATTTTTATATCCACCTGGCATTATTTTATTTTCAATCAAAGTGTAATAAGTTTAATTTCCAGCAATATTAACTCATAATAGTATTTTTATCTATTTACAGCCAATCTTTAAAAAAAAGTACAAATTTCTTGAATTATAACTTTTTGCTTGTACTCAGTTAAAAGTCTGTAATTAATAGTAAAATAAGAATATATACCCTCTTTAACAGTTTTTACAATTGTTTATGGCTATTAGAGTATGCATAAAAAAGATTTTTCTTAAAAATGATAATTTAACAAAGTTATGAGCAAATAAAATCTTTAAACGCGTTTATCTCAGTTTGGGTTTTTTCAGATTTTTCATGTCTTCAAAATGCTAAGGCATTTTTAAATATACATGAAAGTGTTTGAAATTTTTTTTGTTTGCACATCATACTATATGTAAGACATTTAAATAGCGGATTTTTAATATTTTGATAAATTTAATTTTTTTTAAAAATCATATGTACAAAACCTAGTCATTTTTTCTGCTTTTTTCCACTTGTGTATAGTTATTATTTTTTTTCTCTAAAACTATTGCTATTAAAAAAAATCCGCTATTTGAATCTGTTTAAACTATTATTACTGACCTGAAATTTAAAAAAATCACGTGAAAAATTTTAAAAATAAAATGCTAGTGGTGTTTTGAAATCGGTGGTTAAAATTGAACTTTTTTTTAATTTTGTGGAAAAAAAAATTAATTTTTGAAACTTTTTGAGATTAAATTATTCGTATTTAACATTTACATAATAATATCCAAAAATATTTTTTTAAAAGTTGATAATAAAAGTTTTCTTTGTTTTGGGTGCCGAGTTCCCTTAAGCAACTAAACTTGTATAATAATTTTTTTAACATAGGATTACGTTCCTTCATAAATCACGGTCCTCCGGAAAGTAAAATTTCAGACGCTAAAACCGTCCGTCGTCGCGAGTTATAATTTTGGCAGCGCACCAAACCCAGTCTATATCGTTTGGGCAAGCGGTGAACAGTTAAACAGAAAAGTACCAAAATGCGTCAAAATTTTGACATATATAAGTACAAATATATAGATACATATATACATAACACATACATACATATACACTGTACAAAAGAGGTAAGCAACGATAAGTAATAATATGTTAATAGCCCGCAGAAGTTTCGTTAGAAGAGACTACCTGAATTTTTTTTAAATGTTTTTTGTTATATTATTCTAATTATGAAACTAAAAAGTTTATAAAAAAAATTCAAATGTCCTTTTTTGTATTTAACTAAGGGAATTAATATTTAAAAACATCAAAAGGCGCCCCAAATTTATTTCCGCCTCGGGCCGATTAAATGCATAACCCGCCACTGGGTTGAGATGTTACCTAATAACTCGTTTTTATCATTTACGTTGGATTTGGAGTAAAACTAATATAGATATTCCTCGACCTACGACCGAGATATTGGTCGTAAGTCGAGTTTCAAACAATTTTTTTTTTGTATATGTACATACATATATTTTTTACTTTCATACATACATACGTAATTTAAAATACATTTTACTTTATTAAGAAGACAAATTGTTCTTTGCCATTATTACTTATTATGTTAGTAGAATCCATTGGTTCAGAATTTGCGACAGAAGATTCGTTGCAAGTTTTTTTTGGCAAAGTTATCCAATGTATTTTAATCAGTTTGAGTTTTCTTTTCCTTGTACATTGTCTTGTAGCAAGCCAGATTTTCCTGAATACGACGATTTACACTTTCTTCATTTGGATCGATTGCTTCTAATTGTGGTAGTCCTTTATTAATATAATGAAAAACTGAAGCCTTTTCTGAAGGCAATGGAGGTTTATTTGATTTATTGTCTGGATATCAAACTATTGCAACATACATTTTTATTATTGCGTCATAAATTTTTGCAGTACTGCAGAATACTGCATCATATTTTTAAATAATTATGTAATACATATAGGTATGTACTGTACATTCGAGTAACAGTATGTCTGAGAAAAAAAAATTATTTTAAGAATTTCGGTCGTAAGTCGAGGAATACTTGTGTACAGTTTTTAGAGCCTTAATTAACATCATAACAGGAAATTCTGTATATTTCATTCAACGCCAGAAAAAAAAAATCATTTCATCAAAGTACAACTGTACTATAAACAAATACACACATCTCATATATACAAGTATTGGAATTTAGGTCAGAAGAGAAAGAGTAAAGGATTTAACGTTATCTATCTATATAAACAGTAGAGCCCCGATTATCCGCGAGCGGATTATCCGCGGTGCGGATTATCCGCGAGTGCGAGTGCAGCGAAAAAAAATTTTGATTACAAACCTCAAAAAAAAAACAATTTTAATTTTTAATCCAAGCCAACTTACAAGGGAAATACAATAGACCCTGTACGGAGGTGTACGATGTTTAAGAAAATAAGCACAGTGGACTGCAAATAATATAGCATAAATTTAATAGCGAGGCATTGTAAACTCCGCTTGTTGCAGGAGCTCCGTGCTAGACAGATACAAAGTTCGTTCTGATGCATTCTTGCAGCTAGAGGGCGTACATAGACAAATGGGTGGAGACGTTACGACAAACTTTACGTAACAGACCCTGCAGTGCGAATGTCGAAAATGAACGACGAAGGTGAGAATGTCGACGAAGAGAACATAGAAGAGTGGCTGGAATGCGACGCAAGTGAGTCGGGGTTTGAACGACTGACTGGCATAGAGATAACGAACAAAGCAATGGGAGTAAACGAGAATGGAGAACACAATAAAAGTGAAGACGAGGCGCCTACGCGGATGACACACGAAACTGCTTTGCAGCACGTAGTCGGATTACTTCAATATTTAGAGTAACAAGACGAAGATGCACATCTGGCAGAAAAAATCATGTTAAGGAAAGTACAATTTAGAATAAAGAAAAGGGGTTTTCAAAGCAAGAAGCAAAAACGAGTGACTGATTTTTTTAAAAAGGTGTAACTGAACACTTTTTATACATACAGCATGTATGTATTGTTTTTGTTTACCGTTCTTTATATTAGTGATTTAGACATAGAGCAAATGTGTCTGCTGTACTGTACATATGTAAGTATTTTTAAAGTTTTATTATGTTTTTGTACAATAAAACATAGTTTTTATATTGAAATATTTTTTTTCGTGTTTGCAACTCATTTTTAGACATTTTCGGGTTATCCGCGATTTTTGTTATCCGCGGTGCCCTTGACACCCAATTCCGCGGATAATCGGGGCTCTACTGTATAAAACAGTTCCGTAACTGACTCATTCATTCATTCATTCACTGACTGACTGACATACAACGCACAGACCAAACCGCTGGACCTAAAGGGCTGAAATTTTGCATGGCGATTCTTCTAATAGTGTAGGGATGCACTAAGAAGGATTTTTCAAAAATTCTTCTTAGATTTTTTAAAATTAAATTTTTAAGCTGTTTTTTAAACTTTTTTTACGTTTGCATTTAAAATAATACAATGAGGGTTATAAAATTTATATCACGTGAAAGATCATAAAAATTCCTTCAAAATGAAATTTTTTTCGAATTTTTACCTCCATTTCCTGATTTTTGGTGAATTTTTAAAGATTAATTTTTAGAATTTAATTTATTAAATGCTGATCACGTGATTTCTTTTTCTGGTACTTTCAATAAATTTATCGTCACGTGCGTAACAACTAAATAGACAAAAAAAATATTTTTTTTCTCTTTCTAATGCAGCAGACGATTGGATATTATCCAAAAAAATGCATATCCCTTACGATTTTTTTTATAAATATATATATAGATAGATATATATTTTACATCAATTGTATACATTGATCATCGCATTTATTATAAATATATATATTTATTTTTTGGCATAAATTGCATACGTTGACCGTTGTATTTAATTTGAATGTACTCCGTAGCGAAGCGCGGGTTTTCAGCTAGTATATATATAAAACAGTTCCGTAACTGACTCACTGACAGACATACAACGCACAGACCAAACCGCTGGACCTAAAGGGCCTAAATTTTGCAGGGCAATTCTTCTTATAGCGTAGGGGTGCACTAAAAGGGATTTTTGAAAAATTTTCTTAGATTTTTTTAAATTAAATTTTTAAGCTGTTTTAGTGACTTTTTTTAAGTTTTCATTTAAAATAATAATTTGAGGGTTATAAAATTTATATCACAAGAAAGATCATAAAAATTCCTTTAAAATGAAATCTTTTTCGAATCTTTACCTCTATTTTCTGATTTTTGGTGAATTTTTAAAGATTAATTTTTAGAATTTAATTTATTAAATGCCGATCACGTGATTTCTTTTTCTGGTACTTTAAATAAATTTATCGTCACGTGCATAACAACTAAATAGACAAAAAAAATATTTTTTTTCTTGCTAATGCGGCAGACGATTGGACATTATTTTGTCTATAAAAATATCCCTTACGATTTTTTTTATAAATATATATTTTTTTCTACATCAATTATATACATTGATCGTCGTATTTATTATATATATATATATATATATATATATATATATATATTTATTTATTTATTTATTTATTTATTTATTTATTTTGGCATTAATTGCGTACATTGACAGTTGTATTTAATTTGAATGTACTCCGTAGCGAAGTGCGGGTTTTCAGCTAGTCTCATATATACAAGTCTTGGAATTTAGGTCAGAAGAGAAAGAGTAGAGGATTTAACGTTATTGTAGATATGTAGATGAATATCTTGAGTTCCGCATTTTTTTTTATTTATTTCCCCTCCCAGCACTCTACCCCCTGCAGCTAAAGAAGTGTTTCAAGATCCATAAATCAAGCTGTTATCCGTTTGTGATCCAGCGCACGTCCGCAGGTCTGCTCTGAAGACCCACAAGTGGAATTAAAGCGAATAATCTGTTGTGACGATGCTCTGTCACGACATCTTATATTCGGTTCCACTTGAATTGCTGGAAGAGAGTGTACCATATACGTCGATGGACACCCGGAAGTGAGTGGAACACCATGGGCTGCATTGCCTCCGTATGTACCACACGCTTGAGTGAAGCATAGCTATGAACCAGCTGTTTTCTCATTTCCGGATATACCAAGTTATTTATTACGGCAGATCTTCCAGATAAGGAGAAATATCCATTGTTTCACTTGTCCTTTTATTTCAGGGGCCATTATTTTATTTCCTACGTAAAAAGAGAATGCTGTTTAAAAAAAAAAAAGTGAGAGTCAGATGAGTTTTAAGGTGGTTGATCATGATATTGATCAGGTGAATATGCTGGCTCTTTATGCCAGCAAAGGGTTACTAGGAGAATCAATAGCTGCAAGTCATGTTTTAGATTCTTTATGCATTGTAAAACGTAGTGAAAAGGATAAGAAATAAGAAAATGGTCAGCTATAAAAATTGTATACGCAGAGGAAAGGTAGATTCGGGATTTAGCCGGTTATAGTGGTCAGCATATGTAAAAGGCCTTTTTCTTATGCTGACCACTATAACCGGCTAAATCCTGAATCTACCCTTCCTCTGCGTATACAATTTTTATAGCTGACCCTTTTCTTATTTCTTATCCTTTTCACTACGTTTTACAATGCATAAAGAATCTTAAACATGACTTGCAGCTGTTGATTCTCCTAGAAACCCTTTGCTGGCTTAAAGAGCCAGCAAATATACTTGAAAGTCCAGCTTGTAGTTTCTAACGCCATTAAATAACCGAGTGACTTTTGAAACTATGGGAGATAAAAGGAGAGGAACGCTTCGCTTTGTGACAATACTAAACGAAATATTTCTCATGAAACTGCTGTGTACTAACACTATAGGATTTGCTCACCTCAATATTGACCTATGGAGAAAATTTGTCTACTATTTACACAGCTACATAAATGTCGATAATCCAATAAATAAAAAAAAAGGTATTTTCAGATAGCCTGGACTTTTCTGCACCTTGTAACAGGATTCATTTTATAAATTTCGCCCTTCAAAGGAATTTATGAGCGTTTAAAACACACTATAGCAGATTTCCCCCACCCACCCCCCCAAAAAAAAAAAAAAATTATTTAAATTTTAAAATATTATTTCCATTTTTTTAACGAAAAATACCCCAAGGTGTAACTTTTCTTTCTCTCTTATGGAGTACAATTTTTTTTTTTTTTAATATTTCAATCCAAGACGGCAATCCTTGGACACATTTTCTCCATAGGTTAACATTGAGGTGAGCGAATCCAATAGGGTTATTACACAACAGCCCAAAGTTATCTCTATTTGATGAAGTCATTTTATCTGCCTATATATATGATGCTTAAAACTTCGGTGGAAGACAGGACTCAAATGATTTCCCCCCCCCTCCTATTGACAACCAATAATAAAGTCATAATTTACTTTTTGATTAGATCCGAACGTATCCAGGTCACAAGCTGGTATAGGTCACACATTTTATCCCTTACGTCGGCTCATCTGTCTTTATACTTTTCCCCAGCTCATAGGTCTCACAGACCACCGCGTTATAAAATTAGGATATTTTCCTATTTTTTATAAGTCTTTCGCAGTTATAAGTCATCAATGCAAAACTACTGCCACTTCTCGTTCTTGAAAAGGGTAAATAAAAAATAGATTTATTCAACAAAAATTTCAGAATCCGATTCCTCAATCTGTGATAGCGCGAGAGATACAAAATGCCCGGTTCGTTGTGAAACAGGAGGAATTCTTCCAGCCATGCTAGCAACAACAATAAAACAAAGATCCTGGAAATAGAATGCATGCAGATTGACAGATAATTAGTACGGTTCAAGGCTTATCGGTCATACAGACCGGCAAAAATTTAAATCAGTTCAAGGCTCATCGGTCCAAAAGACCGACTATGTTTCACAAAGATTAAATTTACCGACAAAATACGAGCGGACGAAAATCTCCGATGTGTTGAACTTGAAGGTCAGGACCCGACTGAAGAACTCACAAACTCTCAACAGTCTGATCACCCCCACCACCACACCACCCTTCAGAACAGATGCAATAGCGGTCTCATAGACCGATGAGCCGACGTAAGGGTTTTAAACATATTCAAACACAGTCCTGGCTTTCACGAATCTCATTTGTTCAGCTTTGTTAGGAGAAACAAGTTACAACAGATTTTAGTGCTTATCCGCTGCAGGTTTACAAAATTTATTTTCAAATTTTCATTCAGATTTGAGTCGTAAAAGAAAATCTAGAGACATTTAGTTATTGCTCCAGACATACATATAAAAATTTCGTCCACCAAAGGAATTTATGAGCGTTTAAAACACACTATACCAGATTTTTTTTCTCCCGAATAATTTAAATGTTAACATTATTTGCATTTTTTTTTTAAATATCCTAAAGAGTAAAATTTATTTCTCTATTACGGAGTACAAATTTTAAAAAAATCTTTCAATCCACGTCGGCAATTTTTGGACAAATTTTCTCCATACGTTAACACTGGGGTGAGAGAATTCAATAGGGTTAGTTTACAGCAGCCTTAAGAGAAATAACTTAGGAATAAAAGAGATATCTCTAACGCACTAATCGCAGCGATCTCTCAAAGTTTCACCCTCACAAAATGTTCCTCAGGATGCAAAAATGACGATCATGTTGGAGATTCTTGTGCTATTCCAAAAGCACAAGATCCCAAAATCAATAATGGTGACTGACAATCTACAGTCAATCAAACCTGGAAGGAAAAGTACAACATGTCCTCTATTATTTACGATATTTAATTTAAACACCTTGATGGTGAGAAAATTGTATGAATTAATGACACCCATCTAAGAGGGTTAACAGTTGCAAAGAACATTAATCTCGAGATTACCATAGATTTAGGTTTTGCCCTCATAATGTTTTTTTTTTTCTTTCTTACTCAGAAATCCCCCCCCCTTTCCACACACACACACACCAAAAAAAAAAAAAAAAATTCAAATTTTGCTTTTGATATACAGTGCGAGTCCTCGCCAAAGACTGCATAAAAATTGCGATAAACTCTTCCTTTAACATATCACCAGTTCAATGCCGACAAAAAGTTAGATTCTACCAAACGAACCTGATTTTTTATAAAATAATACTCCAAGTGTGAAGTACAACTCGTCGTTCTCTACAAAACCCAGATCTCGGCAGCTCACTGTATATAGCTAATTTACTAGATTTATGGTTTACCATAATCTTTGACGTTAAATCGGATTTTTTTTTTTTTTATTAATTAGATTCTCTCTTTAAACACGATTTTCCTAAATATTCTTTCTAACAGATAGTATATCGTATAGTAACCTTAGTTATTATATTTACATTTTCTTTATTACACCACATAAACTATACCTGTTAAGGCTGCTGTATACTAACCCTATTGGAATTCGCCGACCTCAATGTTAACCTATGGAGAAAAGGTGTCCAAGGATTGCCGACTTGGATTTAAAGATAAATAATCCAACAGAGAAAGATAAAAATATTACTAAAATAGACAAAAAACAGAAATCAAGCACTCTGGGCATCCACGCACCAACGGCAAGATTCTGTATAAGTGCCGGAACTGAACCATAAAACAACAGAGGTAACCGACAGGTCTCGTCATCAGGGAGCCTAACCATGTCAGTTACCTCAAGGGGAACTTTCTGAATAGGATGCAGGTAAGCCCAAAAAACATCCCAAGGCCCCGAGTCCCCCAAAGAAGCAATTAGTCAAGAAGAAAATGAAAAGACAAACACAACTTACAGTATGGGCTCAACGCACCTTACATGCAAGCACACAAAAATCCTAATGCAAAGTAAACGATGCGTACACACCCCAATTCCGTAAGTGACGGTTATGGCGAAACAGCAGCCAATTCTATCCTAAAGGTTACGTCACTGTAACATTACTATAGCTCCACCCCCCCACCCCCATTACAACTTAACTAATGAAAACACAAATACTATTCTAAACATCTTAAAAAATTCCTGAGTCTAAATGCCATTTTTTTTAAACTTTTAAATTGCCGAAATTTTTAGGGAAATCGTTTTTTCTTAAGTTTTCCTCGAAAATGCTACATGCCTCCAAAAAATCCCCAGCGTTGTTACATATGTTTTTTATTCTGTAAAGTAATTTTAAATTTGTTTATTTCTATTGTTTACATTTTACATTGGATTTAAAGATTTTTTTTTATTATTATTATTGTAATAGAGAAAGAAATTTTACACCTTGGGGAAGTTTGAGTTTTAAAAAAAAGTCAATAATATTTTTAAATTTAAATTATTCAGGGAAAAATCTGGTATAGTGTGCTTTAAAGGCTCATAATTTCATTTGGTGGACGAAATTTATGAAATGAATCCTGTTGCAAGGTGCAGAAAAGTCCTGGAAAATGCCATTTTTGTAGTTAATAAATAAATACAGTCGAACATATGTATATATATATATGTGTATATATATACATATGTTCAGTTAATTATTAAATATAATATATATATATATATATATATATATATATATATATATATATATAAATATATATATATATATATACATTAAAGTAGTCAGTTAATTATTAAAAACAGTCGAACCCCGTTATAATGAACTTCAAGAGAACAAAAGTTTTTAACACTTTATCCGGTGGTTCGCTATATTTGAACCGTTAAGAAAAATTCTAGAGTTCACAAAATGTATAACTCTTTGGTTGCAATGTGTATTCACTAATGATATATTAAAAATGATAAAATTTTTAGAAACGATTATTAATGAATTA
Source organism: Dolomedes plantarius (assembly GCA_907164885.2). Taxonomy (NCBI): domain Eukaryota; kingdom Metazoa; phylum Arthropoda; class Arachnida; order Araneae; family Dolomedidae; genus Dolomedes; species Dolomedes plantarius. Next base: position 126,241,705 of record OU015502.1, read on the forward strand.
AATCGACTAAAATCGATTACATTAAACTGACACAATACTAATTAAATTATGTACAACAGGAAAACGGAGGCACCACAATTTTCGTTCGTTATATCCATGAGTTCGTTATATACCGGGTTCGCTAAAACGGGATTCGACTGTAGTAGACAAATTTTCTCCATAGATTTAAGACTGGTGTGAGCGAATACAATAGGGTTAGTACACAGCAGCTTTAAGGAAAATATGTTAGTTGCATGGCTGTGATGTTCAGATTTGAGTTCGCACGACTCAATAAAAGTTCGAAGCAGGGCTCGTGTACACACAAGAATCATAAACTTTTTTGGTTTTTTTTTTTTTTTTTTTTTTTTTTTGGGGGGGGGGCAACGTTTTGGGCAGGGGCAATATATATATAAAACAGTTCTGTAACTGACTCACTGACATACAACACACAGACCAAACCGCTGGACCTAAAGTGCTGAAATTTTGCATGGCGATTCTTCTTATGGTGTAGGGGTGCATTAAGACAGATTTTTGAAAAATTCTTCTTAGATTTTTTAAAATTTAATTTTTAAGCTGTTTTAGTAACTTTTTAAAATTTGCATTCAAAATAATAATTTGAGGGTTATAAAATTTATATCACGAGAAAGATCATGAAAATTCCTTTAAAATGAAATCTTTTTCGAATCTTTACCTCTATTTTCTGATTTTTGGTGAATTTTTAAAGATTAAATTTTAGAATTTAATTTATTAAATGCTGATCACGTGATTTCTTTTATGGTACTTTAAATAAATTTATCGTCACGTGCATAAGAACTAAATAGACAAAAATATTTTGTTCTTGCTAATGCGGCAGACGATTGGACATTATTTTGTCTATAAAAATATCCCTTTCGATTTTTTTATATATATTTTTTTTTCTACATCAATTGTATATATTGATCGTCGTATTTATTTTAAATATATATATATATATATATATATATATATATATATATATATATATATATATATTTATTTATTTTTTTGGCATTAATTGCATAGATTGACCGTTGTATTTAATTTGAATGTACTCCGTAGCGAAGTGTGGGTTTTCAGCTAGTATATATATATATATATATATATATATATATATATATATATATATACAGTCGAACCTCCATATATCGAACTTCCACATATCGAAATTTTCTATATCGAACTGTTAGCAAATCTCCATGTTCATTACATAGAAAAATTGTTTCTATATATCGAAAAAATCTCTATATATCGAAATTTTTTTCAAGACAAATTGGGAGATTTTATTCCACTTTAGAATAAAATCTCCCAATTTTTGGCATTTGAAACAATACGTCGTGGACTTCAACTCACGGAAAATGTCCCTGATGAAGTTTTTAGTGGGCTAAATAAATACGAACATTTCTTTGAACTTTTTTTTTAAAAATATGTAGTACTCAATAAATCTTTCATATTGATTAATTTTTTAGTTATTAACTTTCAATTCATGGGATTTTCATATAAATTACAAATGGAGTTTCGTATACGAAAATTAGCTTTAATTAATATTTTTTAGGAGAATTATTATAAAACTAAGCTCAATTCTATATATCGAAATTTCTATATATCGAATTTTTTTCCGGCAATTTGCTATTTCGATATATGGAGGTTCGACTGTATATATATATATATACATACATACATACATATATATATATATATATATATATATATATATATATATATATATATACATACATACATATATATATATATATACATACATATATATATATATATACATATATATGTATATACATATATATATATACATATATATGTATATATATATATATATATATATATATATATATATATACATATATATATATATATATATATATATATATATACATATATATATATATATATATATATATATATAAGAAATAAACATCGTCACATTTTAAATTTAAACTCATTTAGTATTCGGTCTACGATTATATAATTTTAGGCTATGAAATCAAAATACGCCGGGCTTTTTTTGGGAAGGGGCAATTGCTCCTATTGCACACCCGTTGGAGCCGCCAATGTCTCACACACGATGCTTTCCCCGGGGCCTCTACCTTTTTACGATGGCGATTTGTCTGGAAAGCGGAGAGTCAAAGTACACAAAACACTGCTCGATGGGTATTTTTACCCCAGGCGGTGGTCAAAAGGCAGCACCTGTGGTCGAAAGGAAAGAATGCGCCGACATGTCACAATGCAGGCAGGCGTCTTTGATTGTTAAGCGTTCCGACCCAGTAAAATCAGTTTTACTGTACAATTGGGCGTGAAAAGATTCATCATTTTATCTGTCTGTAATGCTCGGCCGTGCAGTTTTCTTTCAACATATAAATTTTCCTGTACAGGGTGGTCTAACATTTCAGGGTGGTCAACTGTCCATACCATTACTTAAAACTGTCCATACCATTCCTTAAGAAAAACTTGTAAATGGAGTATTCGTATTTCATTGCCATTTCATTCATACTTGTCACAACTTTAACATTGACTAGTTCCACTGTGGGACATTTTTAACCCTTCAGCGGGCTTGCCAATTTTTGGAACATCAGCAGGCGCGCGTGGCACAAAGTGCAACGTTTCTTTCAACTCTGATTATTCCTTTTGTAATAAGCTTTTTTTTTCGAATTTAAAATAATAATTCTGCATTTTATGACAAGATATAAAATGTTTATAATATTGAGATATATTTATAATTAAAAGCCAAAGAATGCAGATACAATCACCTTATTTCAAAACTGTCCGGTTTATTGGATCTAAGGACAACTTGCGAATGGATTCTTATTATGTCCAAAAACGTAAAAAACAACGAGATTGTCCATCTTCGTGTTATGCGGGATACCGTGTAATAGCTGCACATTTGATCGAGTACATCAACTCCTCCTTTTTGTCGTATTGTAATCCAGAAGAATCGTTGCTTTACCACGGTTAAATCACGACTAACAAATGAATGGAAAGGAATACATGAGTCAGAAAATCAGACCTGCATTAGAAAGGGTGTAGCTATAAATAGAAACCGCTTAGAACATTCAAACCTTACTTGTAAAAACAAACCATTCAAAAATACCAAAATGTTGCACTCTGTACACAGGCGCGCCCGCTAAGGGGTTAACTTAACCAAAGTATGACACTATTAACTAGTATCTCTTCTGTCGAAACACTTTAATTTATTGCCTTCATAGAACAAAATTGTACAATCTTTTCACACTTTCCACGGTCGTTAAAATCAGAGGCATTAAAAGTTCATGACCAGTTAGATTCTGTGTCAAAAGAAGAAAAAAAAACCTTTCTATGCTGGGGAATTTCATTTGCAATTTTCGTTCTTTTCTCTAATGCTATGGGGTTTTCGGTAAAAACTATTGTCACAAAATTTAAATATTTTTCTTCTTAAATTCCAAATAATTCGCAAAGACCTTTAAAGAGACCACCTAATTTATATCACATTCTATCTCGAATATTTTAAGCCACACTATTGCAGTCTTTAGTTTTGTTTTTCGATCTTATGTTCTTAAAATTTCCCTAAGATTTCCTCTGGCAATCTTAAAATTCGAATCACATATTAACACAGATCTAAAGCTTCAGACACTAAACATCGATTTTCAAATAAAATCTAAGGAACAGAATTGGCTTGAATTCGGTTGGTCAGAAATTCTGCTTCTTCGATCGGTTTTAATGACTAGCTGAAAAGTTCTTTCCACAAATTTGCATACCTTCTCGCCATTATTATGTATTTTTTCTTTTTTTTACTCAGAATTTCACGTCGAAACTTTCTATTTGATATTTAATAACTGATCACGTTACAAAAAAAAGATCGAAGTACTCCAAACCAAACAATCATAATTACTAAATCCATTGTCAATTTAAGTGTATTTGTTAAAATGTCATTTTGGCGTTACGTATTTCTAAAATTTTAATTCCTTGTCTAGTCCTGCTTTAATACACGCCAAATGTATTGTATTTTGATCTTAGATTATTAAAATTTTGTTAGAATTGCAGAAGAATGAACGAATCTCAAGCGAATAAACCTAGATGTGCAAATAAATTATACAATCACAGAAAAAATAAAGGGTAAAGGATGAATGTAGAAATAGTTTAGGAAGCTCCCAAGACCTAGAATTAGGCAATGAGACATACTCCTATCTCAGGGCCAACCGCTTTGGCCTTAACAAAAAAGGTTTCTTTAGAAAGGTTCCTAATTGTTGTTGCGCTACCAGTCAAACAAGGTTTAGTCCCTCAAGGGACCTATTAACGTATTTCAAAAACCTGGACAAAACTTTTGCTTTTACCTGGGCAAAATATTTCGTGGTTTTGTATAAGGTCAGTGGTTAGGAAGCCATTTTTGCTAAGTAATATCCACCTTGAAATACATATCACGATCCATATATATATGTATATATATATATATGTATATATATATATATATATATATATATATATATATATATATATAACAATACACCAACTTGCTCATGGAATATAGTATTTTTATATTTATATACTCTTAAACTAAAAATCATTAAAATGATTTATAATGTGTATATTGAAAATGCATGCTTATTTACACCTAGATTCAGTGTGACTCACTGGACTGATAAATTCTGCTCCGACGATAAATATCCCATATCGCTGATGAATGCTTTTAAGGTACAGTGGAGTCCTGATAATCCGAACTTCGGTACTCCAAAAGTCCGTCTAATACGAAAACAAAAGTCAAAAATAATTAAGCT
>OU015502.1:126251464-126518964 GCA_907164885.2 Dolomedes plantarius
GAGGATTATAATAAAGCACGGTTACTATATAGTACAGTTTGAGGAACATTTCTTTTACTGTATTTTAATATATTTTTTTTTGTCAAATTCATTTCGTTGTTATGCACGTGACGCAAAATTAATTTAAAGTATCACAAAAAGAAAAGAAATCTCATGATCAGGATTTAATAAATTAAATTCTAAAAATTAACCTTTAAAAATTCACGAAAAATCATAAAATGGAGGTAAAAATTCGAAAGATTTCATTTTAAAGGAATTTTTATGATCTTTCTCGTGATATAAATTTTATAACCCTCAGATTATTATTTCAAATGCAAACTTAAAAAATGTTACAAAAACAGCTTGAAAATTCAATTTGAAAAAATCCAAGGAGAATATTTTTAAAATATTTCTTAGTGCACCCCTACACTACAAGAAAAATCGCCATGCAAAATTTCAGCCCTTTAGGTCCAGCGGTTTGGTCTGTGCGTTATCTGTCAGTGAGTCAGTCAGGCACGGAACTGTTTTATATAGTACACTCATGGACAAAAAAATTAGCGCACCAAGAAGGAGTCGTCAAAATGAATCGAAATTTTACATACGTAATGACTACTTTGATATAAATAAATGATAAGAAAATCAAAGAAAAAGGATAATTTATTTCAGAGAAAAAGGCAAAAAAACGGAGGAGTTAATACTCCGTTGGACCCCCTCTAGCGCGAATGCACGATGCGATACGATCGGGCATTGAGTCATACAAGTTCTGTATGATGTCTTGAGACATTTCGTTCCATATTTGCAGTAACCTTGCCTCTAGTTCGTTCAAACTCGTGGGATTCCCAACTCGTCGTCCCAAATGATCCCAGATATGCTCGATTGGAGACAAATCTGGGGATCGGGCAGGCCAAGGAAGGGTAGTAACAGTGCGGAGACAGTCTTGTGACACCCTTGCCGTATGAGGCCGAGCATTGTCTTGTTGAAAAATGGCTCCTGGGAAAATAGCTCCTCTAAAATTTCAATTTTTGTTCAAAGTTCATTCCAGAAGCTCCTTATTTATCAGATTATATTTTATTACTCAATAAGAACACCTACATGAAACTTCGAAAACAATTGAAATTTTGCTTATGTTGAGATTTTGCTGCTTAGTAAAAATCCGTTACTTTTCAAAAATAATAAGCAAGTAATTCTTTACAATATTGACATCAATTACATTAAATGTTAGCATGAAAGTAATTTTATTTTTTTTCACCTTTTGTGGGGAAAAAAAAAATGGCGGATGTAGAATAATGCTATTATTTAAAAACCTTAACTACACATATTCACACATCATGAACGATCATGTATTCACAGATCACACAGATCACAGATCACACAGATCACAGATCATCACAGATCATGAAGCAGTGTCATTGACAGTGTAACTGCTTCATATTTAATATTTGCATCAAAATCAAGGGCAAAGACATTGCTCTTGAGCACGTCTTCCTCGACAATAAACAGAACCGTATATAAACAGAAAAGAATGAATTTTTTTTTCGCCGCCTTTAGTACTGCCGAAGACAGCACGCGACATTTTGACTAGAGAGAAACAGATGAATTTCGGGTAAGGTGACTGTTTACGTTCGGAGCAATTTTTTTTTAAAAATAATTTTTTTAAGGTTTTTTTTTTGTCTTTTATGGTAAAATAGCGCTTGAAAAATTAAAAAAGAACAAAAACTTACCTGTAAATACCATACATTTTTATATATTGGTCAATTTGAAGTAATTTTTAGTGAAATTTAGCTAAAACGCCTATCTCTCTGCACAAAATTCTAATGCTACTATTTTAATTTCCTTCTCACACATGATACATATGACAGTTATCTTCAAAATAACCCACAATCTAAGAGAAATTTTAAAATGCAAAAGTAATGCACACAATTCTATGTTCCAATATGAAAATTTTCCCCGATTCGTCATTCCTTTCCCTATAAAAACTGCCCCAAATAAAAAAAATATTTAATTTACATCAATTACTGTACGTTGTTTCATTAACAATAGCAGCTAAGACATTTCCTGAAAATTTTATCAAATTATATACATTTTTATGTGAGATATCGTGATAACGGTGGAGATTTGTGCTAAAAAACATAATTCTGAGAAAAACGTATTTAAAGTTGTTTTTCACTTCAATTTTGTAGCAGACGATGTTTTTTTAAATAGCTATAACTCTGCTTCTAATAATGTAGAATGAAAATCAAAACTGTTTTGAAAAGAGAAAAGATTGAATTACACGATTCTTGCACAAAAAAAATTAAATTGACCAAACTAGTCAAAAAATGACATTTTCAACGTAGGTAGTCAAGTACAAAATACAGAGACTGTTCACACATTTTTTAGACGATGTATATTGTATTCACAAAACTAAATTACTTAAAATTCTTGTTTTAAATGTTCTGTTTGACATCCCTAAGTCTGAACTATCTTTCGACACCGCAATTTCCAGGATAATAATGCCTTTTGAAGTGTCAGAAGAGGTATTCTATCCCATTCCTCCTGAACAGCTTTCCAGAGTCCTGTAAGGGTTTTGGGACGACGTTTGGATAATGCAGATTTTAAAAAGTCCGAAAGCACAAAAATCCATAGGTGATACATCGGGAGATTTAGTAGGGATATCAGTGAAGGGTATGGCCTTGATACCAGTTTTTTGTTCCATTTCTTTTAGGAAATTTACAGTGGATTTTGATGTGTGATTGCTAGCTTTGACCTGATGGAGTCTCACAGATTGATGGCACTGTGGGTAAAGCGATGGTATTTCATTCAGAAAAATTGGTGATAAAATATGTTCCTGATATTATTTGGAGTTAATCTTGACATTTTTTCCACTCTCTTTATTTTTAACTTGCCATTATAAGAAAAACCAGCAACAATCATGAATCCCTTAGAAAAACTTTCTTTCGATTCTTTGAACCATGTACTTAAATTTTTTCTCCCCTTTTATGATAATAAATGGCTCTTTTTTTTGTTGCAATCATTTAAATACACCCATGATTCATCTATTGTGACAATTGTTTTCCATTTTTCTTGGAATAAGTGTTTCTCATATAGAATTCTGCAACGTGTCCTGCGTTCAGCGATATGATTTAGAAGAAGACGATGCACATTGCGATTTTCGCTTTCTTAAGATTTAAATCAACGTTTATCATTTTGTTTACAGTGGACACCGAGCATTTTAATGATTTTGCAACTGTCCTTTGACTAGGGGGATTTTCTTTTAACATTAAACAACGTACTTTTGCAATAGTCGAAGATGTCCGTATTTTCCTTGGATACTTGTTTGGAATTTTTGTCCCACTTGAGGCTCCAATTTGACGTTTTTTTTCCTTTCTTGTTGACGATATTACCTATCGACACTTTAGATATCACAAAACAATGACTCTCACATCGTTTTTGGATAACGGAGTATGCATATTTCTCTTCGGAAAGAACATAAATGTAGCCTTCGAACCCCTGCTTTGTTAAAAACGCCATTTTAAATAAAAACAAAACTTTCAAGCCACAGACCATAATTTTGACTTTTAAAAACATAGTACAATTGCAATTATTTCTTTTGCAGTAACGATTTTTTATTACCGCTTACTAAAATCGTCTAAAAAATGTGCGAACAGCTTCTGTAGTACATCTCTTTTATGAACTGCGAAACTTTAAAAGCACCCCTTTCCCTGTCCTGAAAAGCATGAAACTGTATAAAATAACCCTCGAGTGATTTCCCCGATTTAACGATTATGATTATTTTTTTGCAAAACGGAAATGCTTATATTTTTCGATTAGTAAACCATAAAAATTCAAAAGCCCATCGTACTAACAGAGCACCGAAAAGGCATTTTCTTATGATTACTGAGCAATGTAAGTTTGTCAGGTCCAAAAAAAAAAGCCTAAGAACAAAATTTATTTGGCAACAGATTAGGACGGGGGGAATTGGGGGGGGGGATAAAAGGTAAAGAAAAGGAGGTCTACAAGAAAACGATTTTGGCAGATCAAACTGCTGATAAGATTTTAGGAGCTCTGCTTTTCTCCAAGCTATATACAGGGACACTTCTCTAGCCGGCCACCCCTCATAACGACCACATTTTTTTCGGAACCATTACTGACCGCCATAGAGAAATCGACCCCTATTCAACGGTCACTTTTTTCGGAACCATGATTGGCCGTCTTACGGCCTGTTCGCATGAATCCGTCAGCGTTCAGCATTAAAGATTCCGTTGGCGCTGATTGGTAAAATGAGCCAATGATTGGTATATGATTTGTTAAAATTTTTTACGCTGACAATGACGCGTTCTATGTGAACAGGCCCTTGGAGAAATTTCACTGTATACATTTAGATGCATCATAACTAAAGCGATGTTTTTTTCTTTTGATGTTACAACAAAAAGAAAATCTACAAAAATGGTACATTTTACGTAATTATCACTCTGTTTTACATAAGTGGGAGATCACCTGAAATAAAGGTTCAGCTTTTAATAATTACATATCATAAGTAGAATATGTACTTCCTGTCCTTTGTACACTAAGCGAGAATAATCAGGAACAAATATATTAAGTTTATACAAGTGTTAATGCATCTTCAACATTTAGATATATGAAATATAGAATCTATTCAAATAATTCCAAAGATTTTTATTGAATAAGATTGAATCAGAATTTTTTAGGATACAAAAATGTTACAACATATAAGGCATTTTTTGCTTTGAATGTTTTTATTTGTTGAGCATAATCATATGTTCAATTGTACACGGAGCAGTAAAAAAAGTGGTAAATTTATCTAAGGTACTTTCTGTTATTTAGTTATAATGATTATAAAGTTTTTTTTTTCGTTTTATTTTTCAGCAAATGGACAGAAGGGATGAAATATTCAAAACCCAGTACACTAGCTTTCTGACGTACCAGCTTTCTGATTTTTGCTTTATTTGATGCTATGTAAATTATTTCAAAGTCATGATTGCAGTTTCATCGTTTCTAGTGTGGTGGAGAAGTGCGCAAACTTCTCAGGTCTAATACTGTATGTTTAGAAGTCTTTTCGTTATGGGGACAGTGGACTTTCAAAATTGTGAAATTTGTCAAAAATTCGATTTTTTTATTTTATTGAATTGTGAAACTACGGACGAGTAGGAATGTGTTGCAAAAAGAATTTTTAATTTCTTTGATTACTTTCCCATTTATAGGCATTTGTACTTAATTTAGATATTATGTGGTTACTAATAGCAATAACTTTAAATGTGTTTTTCTCAAAATAAAAATTTTCATGTCATACGAATATTCAAACTGCTCCAGGCGCATTTCTAATTATCGTATTGCTTTGAAATTTAAGTTTTATATACTTAACTGTATATCAAATAAATCTTATTGAAAATAATTATGCTTCTTAGCTCAGAATTTCTAAATTTTGTACTTGAAAAGATGATTTATAGGTATTTTGCGTAATAAAAAGGGTGTTTTCACTATTATTATTTTTTCTCTTTATATTTTTAATGAATGCTTAAAATAAGCTTCATTGTTAGTTCTATAAGGTATCCTGTAAATAAAAATTACCATATTATATGCAAAAGAAATGCGCATGGAACATTTTTAATGAGGCCAATTTTCGATATAATTAATACATAATTCATAAATTATTAATATTTCATCTTTAAATTTTAACCACATTTACATATCTATGGTACTAATCACATATTCAAATTTCAGGCAAATCTATTCAAAACAAAAAAAGTTAGGTTTATAGGTCCACTGTCCCCTTAAACGCAAAATTATGGAAGATTTAATTATAGGTAATGGGTCGGAAAATGCAAAATCCTAACGTGATGAGATTTATCAAAAAGCCCACCTAATTCAATTAATCGATCCCGATCAACTTGTAAGCTACTTTTGACTTATAGCACAAACTTCAGCCTTCCATTTCGTTTATTTAGCGGTATGTTCTGATTGCTTAGTTCAGAAAATAGCTGAACCACGTGAAAGCTAAAAACCGCCCTTTTGAGGCTTTCTTTCCTCTCCTTTGTCACTTATTTGGTCTGAAAGAAAAGTTCAGTAAGAGAAAGCAGCTTTGAAAGAAGCATACAAGCTTGCTTACAACTTAGGCGCTGTCTGGTAGGAATAAAGAAACCTTTTATCAATTCTCTGGGGGTCTCCACAATTCACTTTAGTTGGGTTCAAGCCTGCTGGATAGGGGGTCGACTTGTTACTTTTCTTTGTACTGCAACGGGCACACTTGTAGACAGATAAAGTGTCCCCGTAAACCATTCCTCTTCCACCAAATTAGCTGAGAGTTTTCACGCAGATTTGTACTGGTTGACATCCTGCCTCGCTACACTTCAATGGAGACGTGCAATGGAGAACCCACTGAATAACCCCTAAGCCAGCCATTCTTTCACAACTCTGTTAAAAGGGTGGGGATGTTCATGAACAGTGCGATTTCAAAGCTGAATTGAAGCCACAAACAGATTTACTGTGTCACAACAAACATTTTTCCGTGGTGAATGGGGGGTTGATAACTAACACCATCTCTTCAACTAGTAAGTGGTAAAGACACCTGATGTCGTTAGCTGCGAAGAGTCTGCACAGCGAAGTCCCAGAAAAGAGGTACAAAAAAGAGGAAAAGATTTTTGGCATAGATTCTTATAGCTGTAAGACATAGGTGTTTACAGCTCTACAGGTTTGATTGCAACGAGTGAAAGCATAACATCGTTGCAATCAAACCTGTTTCAATTAACTCAAAAAATTTAAGAATAAAAGCAGACACTATTATAAATACCTTCATCATTGGGTTCTTTTAGTGAGGACCAAAAGTCAGAGACTATAATCAGAGACTGTACGAAAAATTAGAACCTTAAACAAAAGATTACATCAGAAAGTTCAGCTCCTAACAATAAACAAGTCACACCTTTCAAATGAAAAAAATAGATAAAATTATGAATAGAACTGAACAAAGATTATGCCAGAAATGGCACTAAGCATTGCTACTATCCATTATGAACCACGAAAAATGCACTGAAACCACAAAATTCAAGGCGTCTAAACATGATTTAAAAAAAAAAAAAAAGACGTTGAATAACAATTAATTGAAAACTTTATAAAACGAGAAAATTAATTAATTTATCGTTTAAAAAAATAGGATAATAATGTTTAGTATCCATTTATTATGATGAAATCTTTGGATTAAATTTTAATGTTGACTGATGTTCATAAATTGTATCGAATTAAGATGTCCAGGATTCCCGCAGAAAAAAAAAAAAATTGAATTGTTTTATCTTTTACTTTAAGATAATAAATTCTCATCGATTCAGTAAGGTTAAAGCATAACTTGCTAACTATCCCCTCACATTTAAAAATCGTACAACGAAGATAAAATGTTTACATTGTTGTAATCTTTTTATAATTAAAGTACTACACAAACATTTTCATTAATCATTTATTTTTGTTGCTCCTATTGAATAATTAATAACGTTTCGATCTTCTTTTTGCACCTGTTGAACGAATGGTTTTTAAGAAGACTGTATTTTATCTAACTTTGATTTTAGCTTTTATATTTATTTATTTTTTAAAAATATCTTGTTTCGATCGAAAAACTCTAAATACATGATTATTGTATAAAAACGACGCAACTGAATAATTTATTCATGGTGCACTTATCTAGGATTGATTTTTGTGTCGCTGATCTCTAAAGTGAATTTCGGGAAATCTGCAAATAAGAAATGTCGGAGAATCATAATGTATAAAATTGCCTTTTTATGACATTTTAATACAAGACAAAAGAGTGTAATAACATTGTCTGAGCATGATCTCCACTGAATTGCACTAAACTACATCTAAACTTTAAACGCTTTCAAGATTTGGCAGCGGTTGAATATCCCTTCAACTCGGGACCCTTCAAACATTCGGGCCGGATTACTACCTTACTATGGTGGCAAGTAAATGTATGTATGTATATATGCAAATATATATATACACTGAAGAATAAACAGGAAACAAAACTGGTATAGGCGGGCGCATGCAAATAACGGAGATATGCAACCGAAGATATGCCGACCGCATCAGCGTAACGCGATGCGGTCGGCACTGCCTATATAAGACAACAGGTGTCTGGCGAAGCTGTTAGATCGGTTCCTGCAGTTACAATAGCAGGTTACCACGATTTAAATGACTTTGAATGTGGCGTTATAGTCGGCGCACGAGAAATGGCACATAGCATCCCCGAGGTAGCGATGCAATTTGGATTTTCGCGCACGACCATTTCCCAAGTGTACTGTGAATATCAGGTATCCTGTAAGACAGGGGTGTCAAACTCGCGGCCTGCGGCCCGGTCAATATATTGGCACACAATAATATATAATAAAATAACCGACGCAGAATTATAACAAATTGGAAAGAATTCGCTAAATGTTTTTTTAATGATACTCTTTTATTTTGCTATTATTAAATAAAATGCATATATTTATGTTGAATATACTGTAATTAGGTAAATAAACCTACGTTTCTATTAATATTGATTTTTTTTGCGGCCCACCTATAGTTAAACCTTGTTTGTTTGTCCCAAGGTAGTCTTTGAGTTTGACACCCCTGCTGTAAGACATCAAATCTCCGACAGCGGTGGGGCCCGAAAAAAGACCTTGAATGAACGAGACCGTCGACGACTGAAAAGAATCTTTAAACGAGATAGACGTGCAACACTTCCTCAAATTGCTGCGGATTTCAATGCTGGGTCATCAACAAGTGTCAGCGTGCGAACTGTTCAATGGACCTTCATTCATATGGGCTTATATTCACTCGCACACCGTTGTTGAATGCACGGCACAAAGCTTTACGTCTCGCTTGGGCCCGCCAACACCTTCATTGGAATGTTGATGACTGGGAACACGTTGCCTGGTATGACGAGTCTCGATTCCAATTGTATCGGGCAGATGGACGTGCACGGGTATGGAGACAACCCCATGAATCCATCGACCGCACATGTCAACGAGGGACTGTTCAAGCTGATGAAGCCTTTGTGATGATATGGGACGTGTGCAGTTGGCGTGACTCCTGATACGTCTAGAGACGACTCATGCGACGGATACTTAAGCATCCTGTCCGATCATCTATACCCATTCATGTCCATTGTGCATTCCGACGTACTTGGACAATTCCAGCAGGACAATGCGACACCCTACGAATCGGGAGTTGCTAACCAAGTGGCTCCACGATCACTCTTCTGACTTTAGACGCTTCCATTGGCCACCTAAATCCCGCAACGCACTGTGGTCTCTTTAAAACAGCTACAGCGTGTTATTTGTGTTGTGGCACTTATAAAAATAGCCAGAACGCGTTGTGGCTAACTCAAAGAGATCACAGTACGAAATTCGCGTCGTGGCTCTCATGATATTTGACCACTACGCGTTGTGGTCATTAAGAAAAGTCATAACGCGTTATGAACCTTAGCCGATTCAACCACGATACGTCGGACAGGTTATAACCACATCTTCTGGGTGTTAATTAATAAAGAGGTGATGTAAAAAAGTAAAATATTCTTTTACATTATACAGTCGAACCTCCATATATCGAAGTAGAAAATTGCCGGAAAAAAATTCGATATGTAGAAATTTCGATATATAGAATTGGGCTTAGTTTTATCATAATTCTCCTAAAAAAATTAAAGCTAATTTTCGTATACGAAACTCCCTTTCTAATTTATATGCGAATCCCATTAAATGAAAGTTAATAACTAAAAAATGAATTAATATGAAAGATTTATTGAGTAGTACATGCCTTTAAAAAAAACAATAATCCAGACAGTGGTTACAGTGATCACAGTTACATTCTTTTAAAAAAAACTACGAATATCTTGCTGAACAGCCAGTTTTGCGGAAAGTTCAAAGAAATGTTCGTATTTATTCAGTCCACTAAAAACTTAATCAGCGACATTTTCCGCGAATTGAAGTCCACGACATATTGTTTCATATGCCAAAAATTGGGAGATTTTATTCTAAAGTGGAATAAAATCTCCCAATTTGTCTTGAAAAAAATTTCGATATATAGAGATTTCTTCGATATATAGAAAAAAATTTTCTATGTAATGAACATGGAGATTTGCTAAGAGTTCGATATATAGAAAATTTCGATATGTGGAAGTTCGATATATGGAGGTTCGACTGTAGTTTCTTTATCTTCAATCATTATCTTTTAATGTTGGAAATAAAATTATTAATATAATAAAGTTGGTAATAAAATTATCAAGAATGTTGAAGAGTTATTTATTTTTACAAAAACTATTTCCATGACATTTTGAGTTACAATTTATGTTCTTTGGGCGACACTTACATTTTTCATCAGTACAGTATCTTTTACAGTGACACATTATAAACCTTGCTGACTTCCAGAAGATAACATAGATGCTGAGCGAAATGTTAATGGTGTTTAGGGTTAATAAAGTTACTCTCTGAAATTGTAAATTCATTACGAGCATAAAGTCGATCAAGAAGACCTTCCTTGTTTCCTAACTGACAGAGTCCTGGTGGATTAACGCTCATAACAACAGCTAAAACATTTCTGGGAGATGCACGTCCTCTATCAACCTCGGGTACCCTAACTAACACATTAGAACCGATTTCAACTGCAGGAAATTTTGAGTTGGATAGTGAAATCATTTTATGTATCTGTTTCTCTTGGCTGGATTTGGCACATTTTCTCTCAGCATTGATGCTGTTCTTGCTTACACAGAGCTTACAAGGAACATTTGCACCAAATCCCTCATTCTCCTTGCTTTATACACAGATAGCAAGACTTACTTTCAATCAATTTTTCAGTCACCAATTTTTAAGATACTAGCCGCTGCGCGACCAGCATGGTCGCTTTTAGTTATATATTTTCTTTTGCAGAACAACTCAACTGAAAGTAACATACGTAAAGAATGTTACCATTACCTGTCATCCTAAATATAAGTTGTTAAGGGGTAGTGGGGGCTCAGCCAAAAAATTTATAATCATTGCTAAATTCACTATAAGACTGATTCTAAAACATCGTGATTAAAAAATGTGAATTTCCATTACTTCAGAACAGAGTTAAAGATAAGACTGAGAAACCCAACACCAACGATTTTAAAAATTACATTCCTCTCTGTATGTACAATTTTTCAAAATTAAGATACAGTAACCACCGCTTATAGTGATCAGTGGTTATAAGAATCAACCGTTTATAAGAATCAATATCGCAAAAACAAAAACAAATGCATTATTTCCATGTTAAAATTTCCGCTTTAAAGAATCAATCCACCGGTTATAAGAATCAGTTTGCAATCTTCGCCTTCCTTTCATTTTTCTAAAAAATGCCACTTGAACTCTCAAAAGGTACGAAATTCTTTCTTAAGTTTTTGAAAAGAAAGATTGATAAAACTTTGGGGTGGAAAACAGTCGTAAAATACATTCCTTTAGACATAACATAGAGTTTCACTTTATACGTTTTTGCTAAACACTGTCTTATTAGCTTTACCCAGGGGCATCTAACCCGCCCGGGTCCGATTTCACTTTTCTCCAGACAGGCACTCCTTTTTTCCCACCACTTACTTCCTGGTTGCGGATTTCTGGACCCTGAAACACATAAATCTTCCACGAAGTGTCCACCATCACTTACGTAAACGGGACAGTGGATTCAGCACTTCAAACCGTGAAACGTAAACGGATCCATTTTGCTGAATCAGATGAACCAGATGCTGAATCAATCGTTTCACGGTTTGATTCAGAATCAAACCGCGAAACGTAAGCTATAAAGTGAATCTTCGTCTGAGACTGTAATAAGCATACGTCGCTAGTATTTTAGTTTTCTAACAAAATTGCCAGTTAGTGGTAGAACTTTTTGATAGTCGAATTCAAATATGATAAAAACAAGGAAAACTCTTAGTTTTTCTGAAAAACAGAACTTGCTAATTAGATATGATGCTCTTCCAAAGTGTAGTCAAAGAGAAGCTGCCTCTTGTTGATTTTATAATCATGTGTTGTTACTTATATGTCTAGAAATTGAGTTATAGTATTTGTTTAGAAATTGAGTATTTTTAAAATTATAAAAAATAATTTTAATAAATGATAAATAACGTAAATTAAAGAGTATTTAATGGTAAATTATGTATATATGTGCCTGTGTGTTTATATATATGTACAAGTATATATTTGTGTATGTGTGCCTGTCCAAAGGGAAGTTTCGGTTATAAGAATCAACCGCTTATAAGAATCAAAAACAGTAATAACAAACGTGATTCTTATAAGCGGAAATCACTGTATCTACACTTTATCATTACATCAAATGAGAAATTGTTGGGGAAGAAATCTTTCACTTAAAAAATGGAGTAAAAATTCAGTAAGTACTAAAATATAGTTTCGATTACATCACTCTCTGTATGTACTATTTTCAAAATTCAGATACCTACACTCAATCATATCAAATAATAAATTTTTGGGAAAATATCTTCACTTATATTTGCGGACGGCCGCTAATGTTTACTTCCGGTAGTTGCAGCCGTTGCCATTCGGAGTGTAGAAATATCGTCGATTTTTGTACCGCATACCTACGCGTTTTATATATATAGATCCTTTAAGACGACGATATTGCTTTATCGATAGAGATTGCTTGTTTTTTATAAGAAGCTTAGCCTGTTTTGTTTCTTGAAGTAACGTTTCGTATTGTTCGACACTGATTAAAAAACTGCGATCACTGCTTGTCTTCATTAACTCAATTTATTTATCATGAAATGTGTTCATTTTACTAGCCATGATTAGCGCACAGATGTTCACAGTCGCAAATGGCATTCAAGAATGAACATAAATTCGATGGGTGTTTGCAATGCGCCAGTTGACAAGTTACAACCTGTGGTTGAATCGGCTAAGGTTCAGAACGCGTTATAGCTTTTCTTAATGACCACAACGCGTAGTGGTCAAATATCATGAGAGCCACGACGCGAATTTCGTATTGTGGTCTTTTTGAGTTAGCCACAACGCGTTCTAGCTACTTTTATACGTGCCATAACGCGAATAACGCGTTGTGGACGTTTTTTTTCGCTCAATGACCGTTTTCGGTCTTTGAGTCTAACATATACAGAGGCTGTTCACACATTTTTTAGACGGTGTATATTGTATTCACAAAACTAAATTACATAAAATTCTTGTGTTTTAAATGTTCTATTTGACATCCCTTATTCTGAACTATCTTTCGACACCGCAATTTCCAGGATAATAATACCTTTTGAAGTGTCAGAAGAGGTATTCTATCCCAATACAGCTTTCCAGAGTCCTGTAAGGGTTTTGGGACGACGTTTGGATAATGCAGATTTTAAAAGTCCGAAAGCACAAAAATCCATAGGTGATACATCGGGAGATTTAGTAGGGATATCAGTGAAGGGTATGGCCTTGATACCAGTTTTTTGTTCCATTTCTTTTAGGAAATTTACAGTGGATTTTGATGTGTGACTACTAGCTTTGTCCTGATGGAGTCTCACAGATTGATGGCACTGTGGGTAAAGCGATGGTATTTCATTCAGAAAAATTGGCGATAAAATATGTTCCTGATAGTATTTGGAGTTAATCTTGACATTTTTTTCCACTCTCTTTATTTTTAACTTGCCATTATAAGAAAAACCAGCAACAATCATGAATCCCTTAGAAAAACTTTCTTTCGATTCTTTGAACCATGTACTTAAATTTTTTCTCCCCTTTTATGATAATAAATGGCTCTTTTTTTGTTGCAATCATTTAAATACACCAAATGATTCATCTATTGTGACATTTTTTTCCATTTTTCTTTGGATAAGTGTTTCTCATATAGAATTCTGCAGCGTGTCCTGCGTTCAGCGATATGATTTGGAAGACGATGCACATTGCGTCTTTTCGCTTTCTTAAGATTTAAATCAACGTTTATCATTTTGTTTACAGTGGACACCGAGCATTTTAATGATTTTGCAACTGTCCTTTGACTAGGGGGATTTTCTTTAACATTAAACAACGTACCTTTGCAATAGTCGAAGATGTCCGTTTTTTCCTTGGATACTTGTTTGGAATTTTTGTCCCACTTGAGGCTCCACTTTGACGTTTTTTTTCCTTTATTGTTGACGATATTACCTATGGACGCTTTAGATATCACAAAACCATGACTCTCACATCGTTTTTGGATAACGGAGTATGCATATTTCTCTTCGGAAAGAGCATAAATGTAGCCTTCGAACCTCTGCTTTGTTAAAAACGCCATTTTGAATAAAAACAAAACTTTCAAGCCGCAGACGATAATTTTGACTTTTAAAAACATAGTACAATTGCAATTATTTCTTTTGCAGCAAACGACTTTTTATTACCGCTTACCAAAATCGTCTAAAAAATGTGCGAACTGCCTCTGTATATACTGTGAAACTACTCTAAGGCGGCTATTAAACATTCCGAAAAAAAAGTGGCCGTTTTGAGCAGTGCCTATATGGAATCTTTAATCAGTTCTGAACCAAATAAGGCAGTTTAGAGGGGTAGCCGGCTAAGTTTCACTGTGCGTGCATATATTATATATGTGTGTGTGTGCGTGCGAGAAGGAAATGGGAAATATGTCAATTTTTTAAAACTTCCTTCACAGGCATTACAGGACTATAACTCAAGATAAAAGACGAGGAAACAGCAGCGGCATCAGAGCATATCAGCTGAACTGCTCTAAACTACTTTGAAACTTAAAACGTACTCTAGACTGGGCAGCTACGGGGTGTTTGAAGCTCTCGACATCGGAAATGTTTGGGCCGATCGGCCCGATTGCTGTGTTATGAAATAAAATGGTTGCAGTTCCCACAAAACGGCCATCCGATACTTATATGTTCTCTGATGACGTCAACAACATTAAGTATCACAACGATGGCTATTGAGTAGTAGATGAAAATCGAGGTTACTTACTCCGGACGGTACACAGAATATATATATACACACACACACATATATATATATATATACAGGTGGTTATCAAAATAATGGAAACACCTTTCAATGTTAGGGGTGTTTATGAATGTGCTTCGCATTCCTTAAAAAACGAGTCTTGCCATCGGTATTTTTTTTATATAATATAGTGTATGTGTTATTCTACTATCAGGTAGCAGCAATTAAGCTAAGGGCATCTTACTTTTGGGGGAACATCGTAAAATGTCAAATCTTGCAGAACTTGCGAAAATGGCAAATTGTTTGAGCGCGTTTAAATTGGAGTATCTGTTACTGTAACCCCCAGGCTAATGGGTGTTTTTCGAGCTACGGAATCGAAAATCATGATAGCATACAGAGTGCACGGGAAAAACATCTTTTGCCAAACAGAATAGTGGACGAAAGGGAGAGCTGAGAGAAAGAGACGGACGAGGTATTGAATCGGATTGTGACAACAATTGGGACCAAAATGACCAAAGAGCTCAATCGGCATCTGCAGGTACCGGTATCAACCATTAGAGGTAGAAGGGAACTTCACAAACAAGGCGTTTACAGAAGAGTAACAATTCCCAAGCCACTTGTAATAGATACCAATACAAAATATCGTCCACAATGGTGCCACGAGCGCAAATCCTGGTCGAGTAATATGTCGAAAAACGGCATTTGGTCCGACGAATTCATTGTTTACATTGCTCCTCGCAACAGATATGCTTATGCCCGCAGAACAACTACACAAGCGTAAGATTCTGGCTGTCTCATCTCAACTGTCAATCATGGAGGTAGATCTATCAGGGTTTAGGATGGCATCGCATGATTTTCTTCAGGCCTTATTGTAACCCTAAAAGGGAGATTGAATGAGAAGGACTATGTCGAAATTTTAGTTTACCAGGTCCGTCCTATAGTGCAAACATTGTTTCTTGCAGGAGATGGCGTTCTCCAGGATGATAATCCCCCTATACATACACCTAAATCTATCAGGTATTGGTTTGAAGAGCATGAAAAAGAAGTCAAATATCTTATCTTGCCCTGTACAATCCCCCCGACTATATATCATCCAACCACCATGATCTGTATAAGCGGATAGATAAAGGTATCGATATCCACCACAGCATCTCTACAGGAGCGTTCGTGATGCGGCCCTGTGGTACAGCGCGCTGGTTTCTGGTGCTGAGGGTGCTCAGATCGAATCCCGGCGTTGCACCACGAAAATTGCCTTCGTTTGTGTCCTCCCTTTATAGGGGGTAGTGCTGTCCGCCTATATGGTGCTCCCATAATAAAATAGGCAGTAAAATTGCGGCGTAGTATAGGCCAATGTTTGATTACAAGTGGCTCCGCAATATATATATATATATATATATATATATATATATATATATATATATATATATATATATATATATATATATATATATATATATTTTAACTGAACCTTCAGTTGGAATTTAAATTGTAGAGAATACACTTTAGTGTTTTTCTTTATGACTTACACGGCATTTTAATAAAAAATATGCAGGTGAGGAAGTGTGTGTGGGGGCGGGGGGAGAGGTCACATGATGCAAGGAAACCATTAAAAGGAGACAAAAAAGGTTGGGAAACACAAACCTAATGTATCATAACTAGCTGAATACACGTGCTTCGCTACGGAGTACATTCAAATTAAATACAACGGTCAATATATGGTATTAATGAAAAAAAAAATCATAAAATAATCGTAACGGAAATTTTTATAGACAAAATAACGTAGATGAAAATATTCAAATTAAATATAACGGTCAATGTAGGCAATTAATTTGTATGTTTAATATCCATAAAACATACTAATTTGAATTAAATTCTTAAAAAACTTCCATCTTAATTAGTCTACTGGTTGAATTTTATCTTTTGCCGTATTTAAATATTTTTTTGTCAATTTATTTCGTTGTTATGCACGTGACGCAAAATTAATTTAAAGTGTCACAAAAAGAAAAGACACCACGTGATCAGCATTTAACAAATTAAATTCTAAAAATTAATCTTTAAAAATTTCACCAGATATCAGAAAAGGGAGATAAAGATTCGAAAAAGATTTCATTTTAAAAGAATTTTTATGATCTTTCTCGTGATATAAGTTTTATAACCATCAGATTATTATTTTAAATGCAAACTTAAAAAAAGTTACAAAAAAAAGCTTAAACAATTAATTTAAAAAAATCTAAGAATTTTTCAAAAATCTTTCTTAGTGCACACTGCAAGAAGAATCACCGTGTAAAATTTCAGCCCTTTAGGGCCAGTGGTTTGGTCTGTGGGTTATCTGTCAGTCAGTTATGGAACTGTTTTATATCTATAGACTAGCTGAAAACCCTCACTTCGCTACGGAGTACATTCAAATTAAATACAACGGTCAATGTATGTAATTAATGCCAAAATATATAAATATATATATATTTATAATAAATACGATCTATATATACAATTGATGTAGAAAAAAAAATATTTTTAAAAAAATCGTAAGGGATATTTTTATAGACAAAATAATGTCCAATCGTCTGCCGCATTTGCAAGAAAAAAAATATTTTTTTGTCTATTTAGTTGTTATGCACGTGACGATAAATTTATTTAAAGTACCAGAAAAAGAAATCACGTGATCAGTATTTAATAAATTAATTTCTAAAAATTAATCTTTAAAAATTCTCCAAAAATCAGAAAATAGAGGAAAAGAGTCGAAAAAGATTTCATTTTAAAGGAATTTTTAGAATCTTTCTCGTGATATAAATTTTATAACCCTCAAATTATTATTTTAAATGCAAACTTAAAAAAAGTTACTAAAACAGCTTAAAAATTTAATTTAAAAAAATCTAAGAAGAATTTTTCAAAAATCTCTCTTAGTGCACCCCTTCACTATAAGAAGAATCGCCATGCAAAATTTCAGCCCTTTAGGTCCAGCGGTTTGGTCTGTGCGTTGTATGTCAGTCAGTGAGTCAGTTACGGAGCTGTTTTATGTATATAGAATCACAATTTTGCTCACCATCCATATATTTTTAGAAACGTATTTAGAAACGTATATTTAGAAACGTGTATACATTTAGAAACGTATTTCGGGATAATGTTGAAAGCACGCTATATTTTAGATTAATTATGAGGATTTAAGCTAAAACTGTGTTTGTTATTTTGAGATACATCGGTTACTACGTGGCATAGCATCCATCATACTTCTTGCCGGACTCTCATTAAGGCTGCTATGTACCATTGGATTCGCTCACCTCAATGTTGACCTATGGAGAAAATTTGTCCACGGATTGCCGACTTGAAATCAGAGATTTGTTTTAAAAAATTGTACTCCGTCACAGAGAAAGAAATTTTACATTTGTGTACCTTTTTCGATTTTTAAAAAAAATGCAATTAATATTTTAAAATTTAAATTATTCGGGGAAAAATCTGGTATAGTGTGTTTTAAACGCTCATAAATTCCTTCGGTGGACGAAATTTATAAAATGAATCCGGTAGCGCTTTGCAGAAAATTTCAGGCTATCTGACAATACCAATTTTAGTGGATTATCAGCATTTATGTACCTGTAAATAGGTGACAAAAATATATTTTAAATAAAAAATTTGGGGGCAGCGCTTAACCCCCAAATTTTTATGGGGGGTTAAGCGCTGTCCTCTACTCCCATGGGTATAGAGAGAGAACCATTACAATCCCTCAAAATGTCAATCCTAAGGGGGGTGAATTCTTGAACTGTCAACTGCACTCCTCCCACCAAAAGAATCTGCAACAAGAGGAAAAGGGAAATACGATTTTTTCTTAGTACATAGCAGCCTTAAAGGGTTTTGACGGAAAAAGACGACTCAAGGGCGGATTCTGGGTAGACAGGTGTAAAACAGGTTGCTGTCTGAGTGAAAGTGGGAACAATTCATCACATCTGAAAGAACACGGTGAAAGATTTCATGGAAAAGGAAAGACAGTACTTAGAGATCTTGACATATTACTTAACTTAAGATGGAATGTGGTTGAAAAGGAATAATTAATTAGAAGAGTGATGTAGAAATATATACTAAATATCGTATACAGAGAAGCGATATTAATTGGCTATGAAACTAACGCCACATAACAATATAATAAAGTAGGCACAGACGCTTTAAATATCAGTTACATAAAAGTTACGAAAAACGATAAATAGAATTAAAATCTCCAATAGTAAATAAAAGTTCCAATTGGTCTTGAACTAGTTTTCATTTTTGTGCATTCGTTCTACCCGTAAGTGCCCTGACCTGACCAGACCATACACCCACTAGCTTCTAGGAAATGAAATTTTAAATTATGTTTTAAAGGATGGCAGAAAATGGTAAGAATATTTAGGGAAGTGTTTCCAAACCTTTATCGAGTCGCGATCCCCTTCAATGGTTTCCACGTATCCTGCGCCATTTTTCATTTAAATTTTTCATTTAAATTTCATCCTATTTTTCTCTGCGCAAGTTTGCATTTAAAATAATAATTTGAGGGTTATAAAATGTATATCACGAGAAAGATCATAAAAATTCATTTAAAATGAAATCATTTTCGAATCTTTACCTCTATTTTCTGATTTTTGGTGAATTTTTAAAGATAGATTTTTAGAATTTAATTTATTAAATGCTGATCACGTGATTTCTTTTTCTGGTACTTTCAATAAATTTATCGTCACGTGCATAACAACTAAATAGACAAAAAAAATTTATTTCCTTTCTAATGCAGCAGACGATTGGATATTATCCAAAAAAAAATTATCCCTTACGATTTTTTTATAAACATATATATATATATATATATATACATCAATTGTATACATTGATCGTCCCATTATTATAAATGTATATATTTATTTTTTTGGCATTAATTGCATACGTTGACCGTTGTATTTAATTTGAATGTACTCCGTAGCGAAGTGGGAGTTTTCAGCTAGTCTATCTGTATATATAAAACAGTTCCGTAACTGACTGATTCACTTACTGACATACAACACACAGACCAAATCGCTGGACATAAAGGGCTGAAATTTTGCATGGGGATTCTTCTTATGGTGTACGGGTGCACTAATAAAGATTTTTGAAAAATTCTTCTTAGATTTTTTTAGATTAAATTTTTAAGCTGTTTTTGTAACTTTTTTTAAGTTTGCATTTAAAATAATGATTTGAGGGTTATAGAATTTAATCACAAGAAAGATTATAAAAATTCCTTTAAAATGAAATCTTTTTCGAATCTTTACCTCCATTTTCTGATTTATAGTGAATTTTTAAAGATTAAATTTTAGAATTTAATTTATTAAATGCTGATCACGTGATTTCTTTTTCTGGTACTTTAAATAAATTTATCGTCACGTCCATAACAATGAAATAGACAAAAAAATATTTTTTCCCTTGCTAATGCGGCAGACGATTGGACATTATCCAAAAAAATATTAAAATACAGTAAAAGATATGTTCCTCAAACTGTACTATATTAACTGTACTACATTCGTTAGTATGTCCTATTAGATTTAATTTGAATATTTTCTTCTACATTATTTTGTCTATAAAAATATCTCTTACGATTTTTTATAAATATATTTTTTTTACATCAATTGTATACATTGATCGTTGTATTATATATATATATATATATATATATATATATATATATTTTTTTTTTGGCATTAATTGCATACATTGACCGTTGTATTTAATTTGAATGTACTCCGTAGCGAAGTGCGGGTTTTCAGCTAGTCTATATACGTTATAAAACAGTTCCGTAACTGACTGACTCACTGACTAACTGACATACAACGCACAGACCAAACCGCTGGACCTAAAGGGCTGAAATTTTGCATGGCGATTTTTCTTATAATGTAGGTGTGCACTAAGAAAGATTTTTGAAAAATTCTTCTTAGATTTTTTAAAATTAAATTTTTAAGCTGTTTTTGTAACATTTTTTAAAGTTTGCGTTTAAAATAATAATCTGAGGGTTATAAAATTTATATCATGAGAAAGTTCATGAAAATTCCCTGGAAATGAAATCTTTTTCGAATTTTTACCTCCATTTTCTGATTTTTGGTGAATTTTTAAACATTAATTTTTAGAAATTAATTTATTGAATGCTGATCACGAGATTTCTTTTATTTTTGTGGTACTTTAAGTTAATTTAGCGTCACGTGCATAACACCGAAATAAATTGACAAAGAAAAATATTAAAATAAGGTAAAAGATAAAATTTAATCACTAGACTAATTGAGATGGAAGTTTTTTAATAATTTAATTCAAATTATTATGTTTTATGGATATTAAACGTACAAATTAATTGTATGCATTGACCATTGTATTTGATTTGAATATTTTCTTCTACATTATTTTGTCTATAAAAATATTCGTTACGATTTTTTTATAAATGTTTTTTTTGGCATTAATTGCATACATTAACCGTTGTATTTATTATATATATATATATATATATATATATATATATATATATATATATATATATATATATATATATGCATATATATATATATTGGGGGGGCATTAATTGCATACATTGACTGTTTATTTAATTTGAATATACTTCGTAGCTAAGCCCGAGGATTCAGCTAGTCTGATATATAGAAACTAGTTAAGCTAGTCTGATATATAGAAACTAGTTAACCAGTTCACCACTTAGAGTACCTTCCTATTAAATCCTCTAGACGGCATTCCTTAATACTGCCTTAGATTAGTTCCAAAATTGAAGTGACAAACAAGTTCGTAAAATCAGTCTGGGCTTCATAGACCCAAGGTTATCACTCGTTAGTTTTTTTCATCATGGACTAGTCTACCTCGAAAATGGTTTTCAATTTACAGTGTCAAGATGATGTTCAGTCTGTATCTGCTTAGAACATGCAACAATGATATGTCAAAATTCGAGTTGCAATCTTCAAATTTTTAAAGTAATTTTTAACATTCCTCCATAACCGTCATTCGGAAAGCAAAATTTCAGACGCTAAAATCGTCCGTCCATCCGTCCTCGCGAGTTATAATTTTGGCAGCGCGCCAAATCCAGTCTGTATCGCTTTGATAAGTAGTAAACAGTTAAACAGAAAAGAACCAAAATGCGTTAAAATTTTGACATACATATATGTATATATACATACGTACATATATATAGATCAGGGGTTTCCAACTTACAAGTGTCCAAGGGCCGCAATCGAAAACACCTGTCTAGTGGCGGGCCGCAATTTAATCATGACCATACCCAGGACTTTTTTTCTTGAGGGAGGGGGATTTGTAGGATTTGTGTATAGTATATACTATGAAATTTTTAAAAATTCGAGGATGAACCTCCAACAACGACCTTGATTATGACTGGCCAACTTTCGTTAAATTACACAGACACACACAAAAAAAGTCAAATAATAAGTTGGGTATTTAAATAAGATGTGGGTCAAATGAGAAGTGGGGGGGAGGTATGAAATAGAACATGAGTGGACACCCTACTTTTCATGGAATTCGAGGAAAATCAATCTTTTTTGTAAATGAACAGCATTTGAAAACAAAGATTTTTACAAAAACATTTTTCGTTAACTAAGAATATCTAAATTGATGCTGCAAATTATTTTACTAGAAGTCTTCGCGGGCCGCAAAAAAAGGCACCGCGGGCCGCATGCCGCCCGCGGGCCGCCAGTTGGAAACCCCTGATATAGATACATATAAGCATAATACATACATATATATATACACATACAAAAGAGGTAAGCAACGATAAGTAATCCTACATTAATAACCCTCGGTAGTTTCGTTATAAGACTACTTGAATTTTTTCATTTTAGATTCTAATCAAATTTATTTTATGTATCGGTTTTCAATAAATTTTATTATGTAATCAGTTTTTAATATGTAAAAAAATCAAATAAAATTTATTTTTTTCATTTCAGACTTAGTATGCTTTATTTAATGTCCTAAAAGCATTTCCAATGATTACATTGAAACCATTCCAATGATCCAGACCCTTGTGGTGCAATTAAAAATCGGAGGAGCACACTTCAGCTCGAACCTAGTCTGGAACTCAGGCCTTGATTTTCCATTAGGCCCCGTAGGCCCGGGCCTAGGGGCCCCCGAATGTTGGGGGACCCCAAAAAACTTTTATTTTAAAAGAAAAGAGAGAAAAAATTCCCAATTCAATATTTTTTTTATATTTTACCTTTTTTAATAGCAATTTTTTTATATATCCTTTCAAATTTGATTGATTGGTTCATCATATGTATAGTTCATCTTATGTATGTTATAGTGTATATAAGGGATTAATAAGTTTTTCTGGTTGCATTGTATTGGTGTTTTAAGGATGAAGTTACTATGTTGAATTGCTTTTTGTTATTTGATAATGTTCTAGGCTTCTATATTTCAAATAGCCAATTCTTGGTAAAATGGTACTTTCACAATGATTCATTATTTTTTTGTGTGTGTCAATTTTAGAAATTTTACGCCCACATCAGTGTTAAGGGGGGGGGGGCTCCCGAGTTGTGCCTATAGTCCAGAATTTTCTAAATCGGGCCCTGCTGGAACTTCCGGTCAGGGGGCATAAGAAACGACAACAACAACAACAACAACAACAACAACAACAACACAAATTGAATTTAAAATGCAAGAAAAGAATGCCTCAATCATATTTAAAAAATATTAGGATGGCACAAAAGTTCGTTCGGTTTTTAGTACGATGGCTCTAGTAGCGCTTTGTTGGTCATTACCGCCATTCGGAACAATTTCGCTTAAATTGTGTTGTGTCGGCTTTCATACCAGCGTCCATTTAAAATAAAATAAAAACTTATCAAATTGGGGGAACTTTTGCGTAGCCATTTTAATATTGAAGATGAAAGAAAATTTGTAATATTTTCGGTATATTACAATTTACTATTTCATGAAAGGTAAAAGCGGGACAAAGCGCTTAAAAAAAAAAAAAAAAAAAAAAAAAAAGTTATGTGCAGTGTAAAGTTTTGGGAAGATGGAATTATGAAGTTGCCTGAAAGATGACAGAAGGTAATGGAACAAAACCTGAAACACGTTGTTCAATAAAACTATTGGTGAAAACCAAAAATGCGTTTTTTCTTTTTACATAAAAACCGGGCGAACTTTTTGGCCATTCCAATATATAACGCACTTAGACATATGTTTTTCAAAATTAATTAATCTGTTTATAGTAACGGCTAATTTATCAATTTGAAAACTCCCCTGACATATCAGGTGTCTTCTTTTCAAAACCCCTAGAAAAAAATTGCAGAAACTGGTGGTATTGGGCTTAAAATACATTTTATAACATAAATTTTAGCTGTATTCAAATTATTATATAATACTTCCACAGTATTATGTGGCAATCTGAATATTGTTATGAATGCTAATAATAGATCTGAAGATATAAAAATAAGATTTTTGGGATGTTTTATTTAACTGCAATTTCAGAAAAAAGTAGCTTGCAATGCCTTAATATCTTTCAAAATTAATATCATGTTTAAAGTTTTACATTTATTGGAACATCTCGCCCGCTGAACTGCTAAAAATTGGAGTCTTGTTTACGAGACTGAACCTCTACGAGGACAATACAGGACCCGATTTAGAAAATTCTTTACTATAGGCACAACTCAGGATGGATCCCCCCCCCCCCCCAAACACAGACGTGGGCATAAAATTTCCAAAATTGACGCAAAATAAAAACATGAATCATTGCGAAACTATCATTTTACCAAAAATTGGCTATTTGAAGCGTAGAAGCCTAGAACATTATTAAATAACAAAAAACAATACAACATATTAACTTCATCATTAAAACACCAATATAATGCAACCAGAAAAATTTATTAATCTATATATATAAAAAAGTTCCGTAACTGACTTATTCATTCATTCATTCATTCATTCACTGACTGACTGACATACAACGCACAGACCAAACCGCTGGACCTAAAGGGCTGAAATTTTGCATGGCGATTCTTCTTATAGTGTAGGGGTGCACTAAGCAAGATTTTTGAAAAATTCTTCTTAGATTTTTTTAAATTAAATTTTTAAGCTGTTTTTTTTACTTTTTTTAAGTTTGCATTTAAAATAATAATTTGAGGGTTATAAAATTTATATCACGAGAAAGATCATAAAAATTCCTTTAAAATGAAATCTTTTTCGAATCTTTACCTTCATTTCCTGATTTTTGGTGAATTTTTAAAGATTAATTTTTAGAATTTAATTTATTAAATGCTGATCACGTGACTTCTTTTTCTGGTACTTTAAATAAATTTATCGTCAAGTGCATAAAAACTAAATAGACAAAAAATAATTTTTTTTTTCTTGCTAATGCGGCAGACGATTGGACATTATCCAAAAAAATATTAAAATACAGTAAAAGAAATGTTCTAGAAACTGAACTATATTAACTGTACTATATTCTTTAGTATTCTTTATATTAGATTTAATTTGAATATCTTCTTCTACATTATTTTGTCTATAAAAATATCCCTTACGATTTTTTTATAAATATATATATATTTTACATCAATTATATACATTGATCGTCGTATTTATTATATATATATTGGCATTAATTGCATACATTCACCGATGTTTTTACTTTGAATGTACTCCGTAGCGAAGTGCGGGTTTTCAGCTAGTCCCTTATAAACTTATTAATCCCATACATATGATGAACCAATCAGTCAAATTTTAAAGGATATGTAAAAAAAAATTGCTATAAAAAAGGTAAAATTTAAAAAAAAAATGAATTGGGAATTTTCTTTTTCTTTTAAAATAAAAATTTTGGAAATAAAAATTTTGGAAACCCCCCCCCCTCAACATTCGGGGGTCCTTACGTCCGGGCTTACCGGGCCTAATGGAAAATCAGGGCCTGTGAAATTATACTGCAAATTGCCAGGGCCGTCATCTCCGCTCATGGCACTATTTGAAAAGGTTTTATTATAGACACAACATCATCACCTCACCTGCTTTCTTTAGTTTAGTCAGATATGGTAAAGGATTATTTTTCAAAGCGCACTTTTAACGATTTCACGGTTGGCAAATTTACAATAGAAAGGTAAGTAGGAAGTTCCAACTGGGGGACAGGGGAAACGTGGGAAAAGAGGTAAAGGTGGAAGTTTAAACTAGCCATCACAAATAATTTCTAGAGAAAAATTAAATGAGCAAGAAATAGAAACAGCACAATGAGGGATCCATCAATTTTTACTGGGCGTGATAAGGAATTGACAATATGTATTGTGTCCTGCGCTTGGTCCAACCACAGTTCGCCTCGTGTCAATTTAGCCTGCTGTTCTCGGAAGCTACTCGTTTTCACTCCTGAACCTGAACACGAACCTGAACCTTAGGTGCTGTTTATTTTCGGAAACATTTACTTTCTGTCGGGCAAAACTGTCAGTCGAGCTCAAACTTTCCAGTCAGGAGCATCTCTTTCCTCCGAGTCTGTTTTATCATCGCGGGCAACGCTTTCCATCACCATTTCCGAATCATAATATCGTTGGATACGTATAATTATTCCATAAATATCATCATTGGATACATCATCAAGAATATTGTGTGAAATTATAATATTTTGTGACTGCTGTGGTGGTATTACTTGGTCGTAGTCCAAAGTCGTCCTTGGTGGTATTGCCGAAGTCGTATTCCAAAATGCCGAAACGGCCTGCAACTGCGGCGATGCCGCGCGCTAAACGTGGAAGGCCGAGGAAAGTGCGGAAGGTAAGCTATCTATGATAAATATCAGTTCGCTAAGATTTAAATGTGAATGTTTAGATTGTACATAAATCTAAAAGGCAGGAAAGTCCCGTTCACGACAGGCTTTAAATAAAAGCCGAATTTGGACAGATTGCTCTCTATTGGGTCTTTCGATAAAGTGATCTTTATTTAAGTTCTATCAATCATGAAAGATTATGTTATCGAGAACAGCAAATTTTGTACTTTCCTGAAAAAGTTTCTGCAAAAGTTTGTGGTGTACGTTAATGTTATTTGCATTTTGAAGATAATTTTATCCCAACAATCAGGTTCAATTACACAGGCCCTGATTTTTCATTAGGCCCCAAAATTTTTAATTTTAAAAGAAAAAATTCCTAATTCTATTTTTTTTAATTTTACCTTTTTAATAGCATTTTTTATATATCTTTTCAAATTTGATTGATAGGTTCATCATATGTATAGTTAGATGTATAGTTCTATTATTATCTATGTATATATGTATAGTTCTATTATTATCAAATTAATTTTCTTTATAAAAGTAGAATAATACTTTTTCAATAAATTCAACAAATCGTTCATAAATTACTACATCAAAACCAAATTACAAATCTTTTTATATAATGTGTAATTTTGAGTTTTCAAAATGTCATGTTTTTCAAACAGGGTGGAAAACAATTACTAGTTCCAACTGAAACATCTCTTATACCTTCAGCTTGGTATTACTTCTAAATTGTGCATACTACTAACAGAGTATATGTTTGTCTGCTAAATGAATTCCTCACTTTAATGTCACGGTTTTTTGTTTGTTTTATAGTCTAAAACTTCTAATTCAGTACTTTTATGGGTCTCTTAAAAACAAGCAGACAAAAATGTACATACTCATTTTCTATCATACAATGAAAAAATTTTAGTGTGAATGCTATTAGTCTTTAAAAAAGAGGCAAAGACCAATACTTTCAGCTTTATAAAAAGGTTACTTAACCTTAGAAGCATTGGCAATGTACAACTGAAGACAAAAAGAGAGTAAGACCAATCGCATATTCACATGATGCTTTATTATGTTACGTGTACAAGCAACCAGGCCCTGATTTTCCATTAGGACCGGACCTAGGGGCCCCCAAAAAAATTTAATTTTAAAAGAAAAAAAAGTAAAAATTCCAAATTCAATTTTTTTTAGTTTTACCTTTTTTAATACCAATTTTT
Organism: Dolomedes plantarius; assembly: GCA_907164885.2. Lineage (NCBI taxonomy): Eukaryota > Metazoa > Arthropoda > Arachnida > Araneae > Dolomedidae > Dolomedes > Dolomedes plantarius. The sequence continues at coordinate 126,279,262 of OU015502.1, forward strand.
TATATATCCTTTCAAATTTGATTGATTGGTTCATCATATGTAGAGTTATATGTATAGTTCATCATGTGTATGTTATAGTGTATATAAGATATTAATAAGTTTTTCTGGTTGTATTGTATTGGTGTTTTAATGATGAAGTTAATATGTTGTATTGCTTTTTGTTATTTTGATAATGTTCTAGGCTTTTACACTTCAAATAGCCAATTCTTGGTAAAATGGTACTTTCACAATGATTCATGATTATTATTATTATTATTATTATTTTTTTATGGTGTCAATTTTAGAAATTTTACGCCCACATCAGTGTTAGGGGGCCCCCATCCCGAGTTGTGCCTATAGTCAAGAATTTTTTTAATCGGGTCCTGCACTTACATGATGAATATTTTTTTTCTTTACACATGGGGAAAAATGAATATTTTAGCTCAATCCTTTCATAATAGCTGAAATAAGCTAAAGTAGGGTATACTAAATTTAAAAATCAGAAAATATCAGTCATAATTAGAAAAATACAATATAATCAGAAAAATACTTAATTTAGAAAATAATTAGTATTTTTCTGAATTCTTTAATAGTCAGTAGTGTCTGTTAATGTTATTTGCATTTTGAAGATAATTTTTTTCCGAACAATGGGGTTCACTTACACGATGAATATTTTTCCTAGACAAGGGGAAGATTAATAAATTAACTTAATCCTTTCACAATAGCTGAAATAAGTGGTTTTGCAAACATTTCTTTTTCAAATGTAATCAGTTCATTATTTGTAACGCACTCATTTTAACATACAAACAATTTTGCTTTAAAATGTGCTTTGATCCAACTGGTCCCTTATAAGTACCATGCACTTTTCATGACACATTTTGACTGTCTTACTACTTTAGTGATACAAACTCCAGCATGGACGTTTTTGGAAAAATGGCATTTGGGGTTCTGTCCTCCTTTCCAAATTTCAAACCCCAAATTAATGGCCTATACGCCTATGCCAGATTAATGGCCCAAATTAATGGCCTATGTAGGCTACATTTAATTTTTTTATAATATAGCAATAAATTTAATAAATTATAAAAAAATTAAGTTCATTTAAAGATTCCTTAAACTATTTCTATAGTATAACAATCACTTAAACTGCTTGCAAGTTTTTAAAGAATATTTTGTTTTAAGTAGTAACATGTATTTCACTTATGTTTTTCTCAGAATTACGCATTACAGACTTTAGATCTTAATTGCGTTGTTCTCTCCTCCCGTAAAAATATCCTTATAAGACCTGAAGTATATACTACACTTTCTCTACCGTTCTGAGATTCTAAAATAATTGACTATGGACCTGGAGCCAAGCTAAATATGTTTCTAACCCTTAAATAGTAACCTGAAAATTATCAGACGCCAGTGGTATCGCTGGGTCTGCCAGGCCCAGGAAATCTTTAAAAAATTTCAAAAATACATAAATGTTAATTAATATTTGAAAATGGTTTTAGGACATCAAATGAAGCATACTAAGTCCGAAATTAAAGAAATCAATTTTTTTTTATATACTAAAAACTGATTACATAATAAAATTTATAAAAAACCGTTACAAAAAAAAATTTGATTAGAATCTAAAAAAAAAAAAAAAAAATCTAAACATTGCAACTGCAATTTTGACGTATCACTGTTTCATGTTTTAAGCAGATATATACGAAACATCATCTTGACACTGTAAATTGAAAACCTTTTTCGAAGTAGACGGGTCCATGATGAAAAAAATCTAACAGTTAGTGTTAACCTTGGGTCTATGAGGCGCAGACTGCTTTTTGAGACTTCTTTGTCACTTCAATTTCGAAACTAAACTAAGGTAGGATCAAGGAATAGCGTCTAGAAGATTTGAGTAGTGGTGAACTGGTTAACTAGTTTCTATATATCAGATAATACAAAAACTATTGTCTCCTGGCTGGCCCTGATTTTCCATTAGGTCCGGGCCTAGGGGCCCCCCAAAAATTTTTATTTTAAAAGAAGAAAAAAAAAGAGAATTCCCAATTCAATTTTTTTTTAATTTTACCTTTTTTAATAGAAATGTTTTTATATATCCTTTCAAATTTGATTGATTGGTTTATCATATGTATAGTTATATGTATAGTTCATCATATGTATGTTATTGTGTATATAAGGGATTAATAAGTTTTCTGGTTGCATTGTATTGGTGTTTTAATGAAGAAGTTAATATATTGTATTGCTTTTGTTATTTGATAATGTTCTAGGCTTCTACTCTTCAAATAGCCAATTCTTGGTAAAATGGTACTTTCACAATGATTCATGATTATTATTATTTTTTTTTTGTATGTCAATTTTGGAAATGTTACGCCCACATCAGTGTTAGGGGGCCCTATCCAGGGCCTTTTTATTGCATGGGCAAATCGGGACTTTGCCCAGGGCCCCCTGATGCTAGGGGGCCCCAAAACCCCCTTGGTGTATGCACCTAGTACTTCTAATAGTATGCATAGCCCATGGATAGTTCTTATTTTTATAAATGTTCGTAAGGGGGGCCCCCAAATAGCATCTGCCCAGGGGCCCTGTCTCCTGGGCCTCACAAACCCAGGGATACCACTGAAGGGTTAATTGGGCTCATTAACCCGATTCTGAGCCAAGGGTCGTCGAGAGCTTACCGGTCAAGTAGGCAGCCCTCCTGCGTCTTGTAAAAAATTCAATTGCGGAATGTGAAAAATTCCATTTTTTTTTAAGAAAAGATTCTTATAACATTTTGCCATCTGAGAACAGATTTAGCTGTTCGGTAAATCGATTTTACGATCTAGTACTATGAGAGCTCTAATACATCAGAATTTACTTTCAGATTGGTCGTTTTTTAGTAATCGTCGCTGTTCACATATTGTAGTGGTTAGCGTTTCGAGCTGTCACGCAGTGGGCTTGGGTTCAAATCCTGAGTATGGCTTGGTCGCTTCCATGCCGTCCCCTCTCCTCACAGGGAGCAATGTTAGCTCACTTAAATGGGTAAACATTTAAGTGAGCTATTCATGGGACAGTGTCAGAAGAACTGTCTACCGTTAGAAACAAGTGTCTGCTGCCGTGGAAAAAAAAAGAACTTTTAGAGAGAAAACAGTAGTGTAACTGCGTTTATTATGTGTATCCATCATAAAAGGACTTTCTTAGAGGAACTTTCTAAGACGTGCCCGATGCATTTATCCTTAGAAAGGATAAAATAAAGCGATATGCCCCACAGTGACCACCAAATGCGTGAAACTTAGCGACTACACTCTTCATTTAACCATTCAGAAGTATTCAACGGAGAAGATCCACAGAAAAATGCCGCAGACTTCAACGGTGGACTTCTGCATGAAAAAGGTGAGTAAAAGATTTATATTTTGTTACTTTGACAGTTTGCATGTTGTATGTGTAATTATGTGCTTAAACAGTGAAGGACTAATTGAATTGAATTCATGTGAATTAATTCCAAATACAGTCGAACCCCGTTATAGCGAACCTGGTATATAACGAACTCCCGGATATAACGAACAAAAATTTTGGTCCCGCCGTTTTCCTATTGTATTTAATGCTAATTTATCCTTTTATAGCGAACCTCCGAAATCTTAAGAATCAGCTATAACGAACATTTTTTTTCAGTCGTCAACTGATTTTTTTTTAATTTTTAAACTTTTTAAGAATGTTGAAGATACAACGAATGTTGAAGAAGAAGATGATAGATTTACGTATCGCGATGTGGATGGAAAAAGCACAAAATTTCATCATTCTCAGATTGTGACATGCTATTGTTCGAAGCATATGATGATGAAGTCATTACATGTGAAAATTCGACTGAAGAATACATTTTGGAAGAAATTAAAATGAATCATTCTGAAATCGAAGATTCTGAAGCTGATGAAGAGGAGCACATAAATGACGAAATCCCCACCATTTTAGATGCTACAGCAGCGATGAGTGTCATTAATAAGTTTTTGTCGACACAATCAGCGGAAGAAAGAGTGTTGGGGTCATTCTATGTATTGGACAAAGAAATTCATAAAATGTTTTTGAAATCGGCATCACGTTAGCAGAAGATAACCGATTATTTCTGCATGAAAACAGTGAGAAACTCTTAAAGATAAAATCGATTTATTTCCATTTGTCTTCATTTTTAGTTAATTTAATTAGTATTGTGTCAGTTTAATGTAATCGATTTTAGTGAATATAATTCATTAATGATCATTTTTAATAGATTTTATCATTTTTTCAATACAACATTTTTGAATATACATAGCAACTAATCAGTTATGCATTTTGTGAACTCTAACATATTTCTTAATGGTTCGGATATAACGAACCACCGGATATAGCGAACAAAACTTTTGGTCCCTTGAAGTTCGTTATAACGGGGTTCGACTGTATATAAATTCAGTGAAACCTGTTTAAAAGAATTTGCGTACTCTGCCAGAGAAGACATTTGGTTCCGAATTTCCCAGGGAGATTTCAAAACGAGGTTTTTTTTTTTCTTTCCCTGCCAATATAAATGTTTAAATACCTTTAGAGTTATTTAATAAAGTAATTTGAGTATAACTAAAAGAAATTTAAAAAATACTGTTGCATAGTTGGAACCAAAATCGGCAATTAACAGGGTAGGTAATAACTCTTGCGAAATGGGAGGTAATTATTGATAATTGTATGAGACAAGCAAAGTAAAAATGTATGGGTTAATAAAATAAATTAATCCATAAAAAATTGTTTCATATCCCATAACGCCAAAGCTAAATTTTGTGAGATGCTACCTTATTTCTTAGATACCAATTGGCTTTTGCTTCAGTTTTCTTTCCTGTCGCATCTCTTGCAAAGTTTTTTTGCAAATCTCATACTCCTCTTATCCCAACACGTAAAGAAGCAAAAGAAAATGTATCAAATAGTGTGCAAATAAGAAACTGGGAATAGTGTGCAAAAGAAAATGGGAATAGGAAAGTAGAGGTACATCCTTCATCCTAAAACTTTGCTTCCCATTGCCTTAAATTAGTCGGTACTTGTTTCCTCTAACCGAAAGGAAATCGACCAGGACTTTCGCTTTTACTGTGAAAAGGTAAGTTCAGGGCGCCTCAGGGTTCATTACGCGGCGAAGAAAATGTAGGTATTAGAGACCTGTGCATTGTAAGGATTCAGAAGACGAGAAGCTTTTTATAGGTGACTCTCTTCCTCTACTCCTACAAACCAACCACCAATTTCGGACGACTGAGCTTGACACTTCATTATCTGTCGGGGGGGGGGGGAGATCGAGTTGTTGCAACGCCTCCTTCAAGAGAGGGTTGTTTCAACGCCTCCTTCTCTCTTTAGGGGGTGTTGGTTGTTGTGGCTTGCTCTCAGGGCGCTAAGGTTCATTGTGAGAACCAAGGTGTTTGGTAACCGAGAGCGCGACTCTGAATCGCTTGGGGGGGATCCTCTGTGAGGGAGTCACTGTATCACCATCAAGGCGGTCGGCTTGTCACCACTTCCACGCAATTCAGCTGGAAACCGGGCGATGGCCCTAATGAATGTGACAATGGACGTTGGACCCTCGACTTTCGCCGTATGGCGTTAGCTCCTGTTGCCCCGTTTGTCCTAAACTAACTCGTACCTGGGCTACTCCATTACGAGGTGGGATCACGCGCCGAGTAAACGACTGTCTTCAGGTACTTGATATGTAGTCGCATACCTACGACCTATTATTCTGACTTGACACGCCATTATCATTACAACCCCTGAACCGTCCAATGAACTCGCTGCCTTCCCAGCTATGGTAAATGACACTACGCTGCACATGAATTATTTTACCGTTCTTGCTTTTGCTATATGATAGAGTTATTTAGTTTTTACGGGTTGTTTTGTATTATTACGTTGTTGTTGTTCCTAATGTCCCCTGGCTGGAAGTTCCAGACTAGGTCCATATAGGCTTCGGGCTGAGTAGTGCGGCTCCAGTTTATAATATCACCACAAGGATCGGAGTCCGACTTGGCTAGGTGCCACTACAATTTTGACTGAGCATTCCCCCCCCCCCCCCAGGGGTGACATCTGGGGGATCGTACCTTCCCTAACGAGCCCAATTAGGGCCTAGACACGAAGGTATTTAACGGCGCTTGTCGGGATTCGGTCCGACCACCCCCAGTACCGAAAGCCGACGAGTTACCAATAGACTACCTCGGACCCATTATTATCACGTAAGTTATATTGGTGTTGGTGAACGTAAAAAAAAATTTCTCGTAGTACTTCATGACAATCGTTTACTGGATTTAAGTAATTTCGACTTATAAAGATTCCCCTTGCAGGCTTTACTTTCCGCTAGCGGGGATGGTTGAATTGTATTCTATTTGGAAAAATAGATACTTCCGCAAAGGAGATATCGCACTCCCAGTCTAATTTGCAGGACACGGGATCACGTCCTACCATCGTTAAGACGGTCATTTGATTGTAGCGATGCTTGCCCGATAAGCTGAATGGCTTGAGCTACTGGTGGCTTAAGGTTAGTTGATCTTGAAGAAGATTTTCCTCATCATGATCAGATAGATCAAATTATTTATCACTGGAGAATTTTTATGTCTTCCTCTAGTCTAGTCACATTAATGATCGGTACTTTGCAAAAGATCCGAGAGTGTGCTAACTAATCTCTTAATCTCTTTCCTTTAATTGTTTTTAGTTTTCTTTTTAAATTTTTAATGACTATTTTTTCCTTTCCAGACATTACTGTTGCAATTACAAAAATTAGTCTCTATTCTTCTTTCTTTGAATCTAATTTTCTCTGGGTTTTTCCCCCCCTGATAAATTTATGGCTATAAAATCTAAGATAAAACTTTAAATTTTTGGATTAATTTTTTTAACGTAGAATTACGTTCCTCAATAACGACCCTCCGGAGGGAAAAAATTTATCTTGCATCGCGCGTTATAATTTTGGCAGCACGCCAAACCCAGTAGCAGTAAACAGTTAAACAGAAAGTACCAAAATGCGTTAAAAAAAAGAGAAAAAAGTAAGCATAGTTTCGTTAGAAGAGACTACCTGAAATATATATTTTTTCTTTTTGATAGTGCAGGCGTAAAATAAAAAATGAACGTCTATTCCTTGATTTTCTATCTAAAGGAAAATTTATTTTCCCTTTCCTGAAATGCCGTGGTGTAAATTCATACTTGTTTACATGCTTTAACTGCAAGGAGAAGCTTGCAGTTTCTTGTTCTATGGCTTCTGTAAAAATATGAAATTTTTTTTCTCTATATATTTCATATTTGTGTAAAACTGGGCATAAATACGATCTACTAAAGATTATGAATCTGGAGCAGTTTCAAAACAAGAAGCATCTCACTTATACAAGTGTTTTTTTTCTTTCTTGCTAATATTCTGGAAATAGAACGTTGATTCTAAAGAATATTCAAGTTTTATACTGGTGTTTCGAATCTTATGCAGGAGATTTTTTAATAAACGTCATGGCTTAGACAGGTTTCGCTGAAATTATCTAATTTTTTTTTTTTTTTAAACTAATCCCAGTTTGTCTAGCAAGGCTAGACAATCTCCATAATACCAAAAATGTCCAAAAAGTCTTAAAAACAGTAGAGGGTCTAGATGGGAATCTAAAATTAAGTAAGTTTAAAAATGGGTGGTGGGTCGATAAAGTGGACTGTAATTCTATAATTTTCTAATTCAAAAATGCAATGTCTTTTTACTGGTTTTATTAACAAACACAAACAAACATAACAAGGAAATGGGTTTTCTTTTGCCTATTAAACAAGTGTTTTTTTTTCTTTCCTTTCTAATATTCTGCCCATAGAACGTTGATTCCGAAGACCATTTAGGTTTTATACAGTTGTTTCGAATCATATACAGGGGATTTTTAAATAAACGTGATGGCTTAGACAGGTTTTGCTGAAATTATCTAAAATTAAGTAGGTTTGAAAATGGGTGGTGGGTCGATAAAGTAGACTGTAATTCTAAAATTTTCTAATTCAAAAATGCAATGTCTTTTTACTGGTTTTATTAACAAACACAAACAAACATAACAAGGAAATGGGTTTTCTTTTGCCTATTAAACAAGTGTTTTTTTTTTCCTTTCTAATATTCTGCCCATAGAACGTTGATTCCGAAGACCATTTAGGTTTTATACAGTTGTTTCGAATCATATACAGGGGATTTTTAAATAAACGTGATGGCTTAGACAGGTTTTGCTGAAATTATCTAAAATTAAGTAGGTTTGAAAATGGGTGGTGGGTCGATAAAGTAGACTGTAATTCTATAATTTTCTAATTCAAAAATGCAATGTCTTTTTACTGGTTTTATTAACAAACACAAACAAACATAACAAGGAAATGGGTTTTCTTTTGCCTATTAAACAAGTGTTTTTTTTTTCCTTTCTAATATTCTGCCCATAGAACGTTGATTCCGAAGACCATTTAGGTTTTATACAGTTGTTTCGAATCATATACAGGGGATTTTTAAATAAACGTGATGGCTTAGACAGGTTTTGCTGAAATTATCTAAAATTAAGTAGGTTTGAAAATGGGTGGTGGGTCGATAAAGTAGACTGTAATTCTATAATTTTCTAATTCAAAAATGCAATGTCTTTTTACTGGTTTTATTAACAAACACAAACAAACATAACAAGGAAATGGGTTTTCTTTTGCCTATTAAACAAGTGTTTTTTTTTTCCTTTCTAATATTCTGCCCATAGAACGTTGATTCCGAAGACCATTTAGGTTTTATACAGTTGTTTCGAATCATATACAGGGGATTTTTAAATAAACGTGATGGCTTAGACAGGTTTTGCTGAAATTATCTAAAATTAAGTAGGTTTGAAAATGGGTGGTGGGTCGATAAAGTAGACTGTAATTCTATAATTTTCTAATTCAAAAATGCAATGTCTTTTTACTGGTTTTATTAACAAACACAAACAAACATAACAAGGAAATGGGTTTTCTTTTGACTATTAAACAAGTGTTTTTTTTTTTTCCTTTCTAATATTCTGCCCATAGAACGTTGATTCCGAAGACCATTTAGGTTTTATACAGTTGTTTCGAATCATATACAGGGGATTTTTAAATAAACGTGATGGCTTAGACAGGTTTTGCTGAAATTATCTAAAATTACGTAGGTTTGAAAATGGGTGGTGGGTCGATAAAGTAGACTGTAATTCTATAATTTTCTAATTCAAAAATGCAATGTCTTTTTACTGGTTTTATTAACAAACACAAACAAACATAACAAGGAAATGGGTTTTCTTTTGCCTATTAAACAAGTGTTTTTTTTTTCCTTTCTAATATTCTGCCCATAGAACGTTGATTCCGAAGACCATTTAGGTTTTATACAGTTGTTTCGAATCATATACAGGGGATTTTTAAATAAGCGTGATGGCTTAGACAGGTTTTGCTGAAATTATCTAAAATTAAGTAGGTTTGAAAATGGGTGGTGGGTCGATAAAGTAGACTGTAATTCTATAATTTTCTAATTCAAAAATGCAATGTCTTTTTACTGGTTTTATTAACAAGCACAAACAAACATAACAAGGAAATGGGTTTTCTTTTGCCTATTAAACAAGTGTTTTTTTTTTTCCTTTCTAATATTCTGCCCATAGAACGTTGATTCCGAAGACCATTTAGGTTTTATACAGGTGTTTCGAATCATATACAGGGGATTTTTAAATTAACGTGATGGCTTAGACAGGTTTTGCTGAAATTATCTAAAATTAAGTAAGTTTGAAAATGGGTGGTGGGTCGATAAAGTGGACTGTAATTCTATAATTTTCTAATTAAAAAATGCAATGTCTTTTTACTGGTTTTATTAACAAACACAAACAAACATAACAAGGAAATGGGATTTCTTTTGCCTATTAAACAAGTGATTTTTTTTCCTTTCTAATATTCTGCCCATAGAACGTTGATTCCGAAGACCATTTAGGTTTTATACAGGTGTTTCGAATCATATACAGGGGATTTTTAAATAAACGTGATGGCTTAGACAGGTTTCGCTGAAATTATGTAAAATTAAGTAAGTTTGAAAATGGGTGGTGGGTCGATAAAGTGGACTGTAATTCTATAATTTTCTAATTCAAAAATGCAATGTCATTTTACATGTTTTATTAACAAACACAAACAAACATAATAAGTAAATGGTTTTTTTCCCTATGGCAAGACAAACGCAGACCATACTGCGTGACGACAACCTTTGCCTGTGATCGGCGAGCTACTACTAGTGATAGCAACAGATGCGTATACCGTGATCGCGGGGGGAGGGAACGCTCGGCCCCCTAAGAACGTCAAGACGCAACAATGGGCCCGACGTAGCCTAGTGGAAGCGCTTCGGCTTTCGGTACTGAGGGTGCTCGGATCGAATGGTCGGGTATGGACACGTTAAACCCGTCGATCGGAAAGTCCTTTTATGAGGTCAGAGACGGTGGGAGAAGGTACGATAACCCCAGATGTCACCCATGGGTGTGCTCGGTCAAAATTGAGGTGGCACCTGGTTAAGTCTTACTCCGACCGTTGTGGTGTCGTTATGAATAGGCCTCAGACCTCATGTCTTTATGGACCTGGTCTGGAATACTTCCCGCCAGGGGGCATAAGCAACAACAACAACAACAACAAGTTTAAATGAAATTTTTATTTTTAATTACTTATTTATTTATTTATTTTTAAAACGGAGGCACTTGTCGTGAAGACAAAAATTAAAATATATAATATATAATTTCCTTTACGCATATATATATATATATATATATATATGTATATATATATATATATATATATATATATGTATATATATATATATATGTATATATGTATATATATATATATATGTATATATATATATGTATATATATATATATATATATATATATATATATATATATATATATATATATATATGTATATATATATATATATGTATGTATGTATGTATATATATATATATATATATATATATATATATATATATATATATATAAAGCTTTCAACGCTGAGAAATAGGCTATTTAATGATACAATCTTTAATTGTAAAACTCAAACTAAATTGAATACGACATTAAATTTTATGCTTTCAAAATTATCACTTAATAAAATATAGAACAACATGAGTTTTTTTTTGCTTGTTCGTTTTCTTTGTAAAATTCAAACAAACAAGCAGGGAAAATAAAAGAATCGAAAATATCATGCATAGTTTATGCCATAGCTCTTACATAAATATATCTTAGAGTTTCAGACTGAGATATTCTCTCTATTAATTATTCATACGGTTTTTACGTATATATGCAGAGAGAAAGAGAAAGAGAGAGCGAGAATGATAAATATTCACGTAGGTATAGATAAATAGATGTTGAATATAGTTCTATTCTTAGTGATTCTTAGTTTTGTAATGTAGTAAACATGCTTCCGGTTTCTATCGTAATTATATCCAGTTTTGCTAAAAATTGAAAATTATCTTCAATTTTTATCACATTTTTAAAAATTATTTTAAGGAGAAAAAAAAGTATATATTTACGCTTGCGTAAATAATTAATTCAAACTGATAAAATGTTAAACTAAATCCAAAAAACGTGTACAAAAATTAGTGGATACTGAAATAAGCAGTAATTTCTCTTAATTTTATTTTCAAGAAAGATTAAGCCCCCCCCCCCCCCCAAAAAAAAAAAAATAAATAAATAAATAAATAAATAAAAAATAAATTCCTATGAGTTTTTACTTAACCTTCACCTAATAAACTATTATTATTCCAGTTCACACTTCTTTTATGTTAATAATAATAAAAAATAAATAAATAATTTAAACCAGAAACAATCTCTTTAGTTGAAGGAATGGGAAAGATCAAATAAAGCCCCCCAATTATCAGAAATGGCTAACATAACTAATTTTTGGAACATTTAACATATTTATATCTACTTTTTTTTCTCTAATCTTAAAAAAAAAAATATCTTAAAGCAATAGCCCATGAAGACAGTGATCAACACACAGTATAAAATTCTCCCCACGTAACGCAGCGTAAGGTATTATTTTGAAGTAGAATGTATCATCTGTGTGTCAAGGTCGTTTTGATGTACCCATTTCGACAGAGCCACATGCGTCAACCGGTTGTTTGTCTTTGGTCTCTTGATGATTGATAACTGGCAGCTGGAGATTGAAAATTGAGTATTGTCGTAGTTTTTACACCAGTAGTTTCAATTTGGGTGGCCAAATATAATGTTTGAAACACGTTTTTGTTTGTCAGTGTTTACCTCATCTCAAGAAATTCATCGTACTTACTTGCTCTTTCCTGTGCAACTGGCTAATAAAACAAGATCCTTCGGTTATGACATTCATATATTTATACTGTAATCTCAAAGTACTCCTGCATTACCCCTCCCCTCAAAAAAAAAAAAAAAAAAAAAAAAAATATATATATATATATATATATATATATGTAACTAAATAAATAAAATAAAAAATTAAATAAATAAAAATATAACAAATAAATAATCAAATAATAAAAAACAGTTAATCAAATTCGCTGCTCGGATATAGTTATTTACGTTTATGGATGTACTTTGTTTAATATTCTCTTCAACCAGTTTTAGCATGAATCCACATAAGAAGTATGTTATACTCTTTAACGCGTAAAACGCACACGTGAAGAAATTTCATATTAAGGAAGTAAATCTACTTCATTCTATGAGAAATTTCATTGAAAATTAAATAGATCAATTAATGGAATTATTAAAAAAAATATTTCATCGTTAAATTAAAGCGTATGATTGGTATGCTTTTCTTCTTTTAAAGAATAGATAAATTATGAATTTTATGATTAGGATAAAATATTTCTTTCTGCAGTGTTTTCGCCATTTCCTCAACGGCACTCTCGGTATACGCCTATAAAATCATCATCACGGATTAAGTGATAATGTCACGCGGAGACAACACAAATACAGAATTATGGTTTAGTTTTACTATGGCGTCTCCTTGGGTAATAACGGGAAATATATCCGCAGTGCGAACTAGGTGATGGTACCATAGAACATGCTAGGAAAACTGCGATTTACTTCGTAAATGCCCAGATGTATAAAAAGGTTGATTTTTTCATCGCCAAATAGAAAGCTGTGAACCTTTGAATCTCAGTTGTCATAATCCGTCACGTTTTGCCTACATCAATGATCATAGGCGTAGCGTGCTTCTAACTTTTTCTTTTTTTTTTTTGGGGGGGGGGGGGGCACAAATTGAATTCAGTTAGGGCCGTCCTCAGCTTTTGGACTGTCAGATGGTTCATAAAATATTAAGTATTATGATTTTTTTAAATTGAATAACAATAGAACTGGTGTTTGAGCAGTATTCGAAAGTTATACAATGAGAAAAATAAATATAATATAAAAAAATGAGGAAAAAATATAGCATCGAATTTTTGTTAAGGATCATATCATTGTTAAAAACTATGTTAAGGCTAAAGACATAATCGGAATCTTCAGTTTCACAGTTTGAAAAATCGGGAAAAAAACTAACTTTCTTAAAAGTTTTCTACAATTTTCCGATTTTAACTGAACTCCTATTAACGTTTTAATTTATTTCAAGTTAAGTTGGGGGGGGGGGGACACGTACCCCACCCTCCCCCTCTACGCCTATGTCAATGATTCAGTTCGGGATGAACAATTTCAGGATGTTAGTATTCATGTTTCAAATCTTACACTTCTGCAAACGGTAATGAAGGCGAAACATAAAATATACCTATAAGTAAGCAAATAAATTATACATTCTTATATAAATTTCTATATTTTGTTACAGTGTATAAGCCGGAAATTATTGAAAAAAAATTAATTAGAAAATATAGCACGGGAAAATTTTTAATTCATTTATAACGTTCACATGAATTATAAATATGGCGCCGAGTTCGTCAGTGAAAGACAGGAAATATAAGAAATCTATTTAGTTTCGCATGTCAAAGAAAATCTATCTCACGAACAAAATGCGGAGATAATTTTTCCCCTTAAAGATTTTCTCTCTTGGGCAAACCAGAACCATCACTCAAACTTACCGTCTTTCTGAAAATTTCGCTTTTCTATTAAATAGTATCGTAGAATTTTCTTGAATGCAATTTTTTTTAAGCCCTAAATTCTTGGCTCAGTTTTCATTTAGATTCTGAAATTCATCAGATAAACATGCTTTCTTATTGAGAAAGAAATGTTTAAACGAAGCGGGTTATGAAATCTTTAACTAATACTTAGGTCGAATCTCTCATGATATCACAACTAACCATTAAATCGTTAATAAATCGTATTAAAATCCATTTGTGCAATTATATTTCTCTAATATAATTGTGTGCTTTACGTAAAACCTAATTATTTTGTTAATTTTTTTTTACACGAATTAAATGAAGAATTTCACCCGTAAAAATTACGCAATCAACACAGATGCTTCTTGCTAGCAGAATAGTAATCAACTAATGTAATGAAGCAGGAATCACAAGTAAGTTTTGCAGCCCGGATATCAAGCCTAAATGATATAGCTGACGCAGCAGAAGAGTGATTTTGCCGTTCTGCCATCTCTAATACATCTCAGTTAATTATCTCTTATTTATAGGCAGTTTGCAGAGAAAGTCAGAGAATCTAATACACGCATTTAACTGTTATTCCGTATGTTGAAATAATGTTTCGAAATTTATCTAGATTTTTACGCGCCGTTACAACTCGGTGAAGCTCGTCATCGCTTTCTTCCCCGGAAGGAATAATGGTTCCGACCTAATTTGCAGTAACTAAGATAATAGCATTTACATGATGAAATATAGCTCCGTTACAAAGCGAAAATTACTGAAAATCGAGCTCGTGAAGGGAGAGACTTTCACTCTTTGGAATCAGAGAGAAATAAGGGTTCGGTTTCCCTCGACTCTGGGTTTACCCTCTCAAACCATTTTTGCTCCACTTCCCAAGTTAGTACCTGTACACGTTCAGCCTTCACGTTATTCGCTGGCTGCTACTTGGCCTAGGCGACCAACGAAAGGCCCGACGCCGATTCGCATTGGCGCATGGCTAACCTACACTTCTTGTCTGTGACGTCACCAATTTGTTCCCACCTTCGTTTACATCGACTCTAGCCCATTCACCACACCAATTTCTCTCTAAAACATCTATTACGTGATTACTGACAACATAACAATCTGATTCCCTTGCGCTTCCTACACACATTTTACAATCAGAATTAAATAAACTGAATTATAAAACAATTGTACCGTAATGACGTCACTTGTCGTTGCGGTAAAGCACTCCCTGTAACAGCCAATGAGAACCCCGTCGGACATTGGCATGTTACATGACGGGTGAGTGTTTTCTGAATATTATTTTGCTGATAAAATTTTCAGGATAAACATGGAGTACAGCTGCTCTCAATCGTACAAATAATAGAAATTACTGTCTCCATTTACAAAACTGATTGCCAATGGGTTAAGCACTGAATACCTGTTTGATAGTTAATTTTAGATATCGCGAATCCCCTCTCCCGCCACTTTATGGCTAAGCCTGACTTTCAGGTGTAGATGCAGCTGTGCTTATGTTAAATGCTTCTTGATTTATTTTAAAATGCAACAATGCTAATAAACTTCCAATTTTGCTTAAAGTTGACAGTCGCTGTTATATTTTTGGGTGCTTTTTCTTTGTATTGAAATCAAGTTGCTGCTTGTCTTATCTCCGAGTGTATCTAGTTGTTTTAAAGAACATATTAAACATCTATGCAGAATGTAATGTGTTTATGGCGGCCATAGATATTGTTGTAAGTCGCAGTTGATTTATGGAGGAGTAAACATTGAGTTTTTTAGTGTTTTGTGTTCCGGTAATCTACTCAAGTGGTTTATTTATGGCATCGGAAGTCAATTAAATTAAGTATGTGGATTTTAAAGTAAATTTTAATGCTAATTTAAGATTTTTAAACGATATTGTTTTGTTCGTTAAGATGGTCTCGTGCGGCGTGCGATCTGGAGCAGTTGTTTCCGGTAATTTTAACTATTTATTTTCTGAATTTACATCACTCAGCAAATTTTATTCATTGTTCACGTTATTTAAACTGTTTGTTGTTGAAACTTAGGTTGACAAATAAGTTTGAGATGACATATAAAGATAACATTTCATGGTAATTTCTCAGTTTACTTCAGATTCATTTTGTTTTTGCATATAATCCGTTTTACGTTGTATAAAATGTTTTTACAATTAAGTTTTGGAAAACATATGGCATGTCATTGTGTACGTTGCACTTATACATTTCCTGAAAGGTCTGTTAACGATGATCATAATACAATATTGTAAAATCTTCGATTTTTCCCTGCCATTTTTAGTTAAAAATGATTTAGTTGCCAAAGAGTTAAAATTGTATCATTTATGCACTAACTAAACTTTAAGAAAATTCACTGCTTGTAGAAACTATAATTTTAACGGATTCGTTAACATTATACGAAGTGATACGTTATTGTGTGTAGTGTTTTTGTCTACGAATTCGCTTGTGTTAGAGATTTGAGTTGTTGGATTTTCATGATCTTTTACTCTGTTCATGAGTATTTTCACTCAAATTGTTTTTTTTATTCAATGTTTCATTTTAATTTTTCCTGTGGTAGTTAGCGAAGATGAGATAATTTCCCGAATTTATGTTCACTCGTAAAATATTTGAATGTAGCATTTCTGCAGCTTGTCGTGATTAAAAACTCCAGATATCAACATTAAGACCACAACTTAATTTGAGAGTGTTCTTTATTTTTAATGACTATAAAATTAAGGGGAAGTTTTTACAATACTTTTGATAAGTAAGATCATTACAATTTCTTCTACATTATAGTATTGTTTAGGGAAAAACTTAAGTGCAGTTTGTAATAGATTTAATAAAAACATTTAAAAAATGAAATTTACCTATATATTACAGAATAGAAAACATATACAAAAAAAATTGTTTGATAATGTTTGTATTTGCACTATTGGCTGCCAATTATACAATATTTTAACTGTTACTCAGGCAGCATAAATGCTAAAAACAGGTTGGCACCTTTTATTTTTCTAATTGATATTGTAGGTAAATAATCATATTACTGTTTAACTGGAACTGATTAAAATGTCTGCCAAAGTTAGATATTAAATAATTAAGATTGTTTGGCTTTAATGTGGCTATATTAAGTTAAAAAAATATCTATCCCGTGATAGTTATGTTTTGATTAAAATATAGTTATCTGCGGACACTTCATGTCTTGTTCATTGTTGATTGATTAATTTTGAAATTTATTAGACACATCTGCTATTATGTATATGGGAGCTTTAATAAAGCATGACAAAATTCTTATTTTATTTAATGCACAATCATGTTGCATATGAAATACTTTTCAAAACAGTGAAAGTGAGCATAAACATGATTCTAATCATGTTGCAAATGAAATTTTTTTCAAAACTATGAAAATGAGCTTGAACATATAATTTTTGATATTTCTATCTGATAACATTCAAATGATATGTAACTTACCATTGAATCTCAAACAAAATCCAAGTGTTCTGTCATATTTTCCCTTTAAAAGTTATAGAAATATTCTTTAAGTAAATACAGAACTTAATCTAGAAAGTTTTGTTTAATTTAGATTTTTGTTTTTAAATTTGTGCAGTGAAATGGAAACTTTCTAAATTTTGTTCTTTATTTACATGAAGTATATTTCTATAACTTTTGAAGGAAAAGAATGGCAGAACATTTGGATTTTAAGATTGTACATGTTCTGTCATGCTATCCATTCAAAACACGATTATGGCACTTGTTTACTAGCTTACATTAAATTGCAATGAATATGATGCTCTTTTTCTTTTTTTTTAAAAGTCAGTATTGGACTTTGCAAAATGCTTTTCATGCATTTCTTCATTTCTGCGTGTTTAACAAGCATAGAAATGTTAGGGATTATGAATCTGTATTGCAGGCATAGATAAACAGGAGACCTATCACTTTCTTCTATATTTCTTCTATTAGCTAAGACGCAATATTTTTATTTCATCAGTGATAAATTTAATATTGTCCATCAAAAATTTTTTGCAAAATATTGAATTCTGCCAAACTGTCTCAAAAATTTGATAGGAGGATTATAATTTAATTATCTCTTAATTGATATTAATTTCAGATAATTCCTATTAAATATTTTTGAAATATAAGGATTAGTTTTTTACAGACAACATTTACAGTTTAGTAACTTCAGTCTAAAACAATTATTTTGTCATATCATTTGTAATTAATTTTCTTAGTGAAAGAGTGAGGCTGTACTTGAGTTTTCCTTTTGGAGTATAAGAAAATGCATTACCTTACAAGGATCAATATGTGAAATTTGTTTTTTACTGCTTAAGATTTACCTTTAGTAATTGAAAACTAGTCTTTAGATTAATGTTTATAATTCTAGTGAGAATATTCTAATCTTCAATTCAAATCATTAAAATTTTTGTAACTTTGTATTTTATACAGTGGGTAGCAAGTATTAGAACAGTAAAATGTGTTAAAGCAGAACAATTAAAACATAATACTCATATTTGAAAAAAAAAATGCGATTATCGGATGTTACAAGCCATATTCTTAGTTTTGTTACCATACTTCCTGACTTTTGTCAGAACGAAGCTAAATGAAAGTTCAAATTTCAGAACTGATAAATTTTTGGTCAAAAGATGTATATTAGTGACTTTTATAGCAAATGAAGTATTAATGTTAATTGCATTCTGTAACTTGATCTTGGAATTTGGTATTTAGTTAACGGCATTAAACATTCTGTCAAATGAAACTACTCATAATGAAATTTAACATCTTTGAATCATAATAGTTTTTAAAATACAAAATTTTATTTATTGAACCTTATCTATCGAGTAACATTATATTGATTATAGCGATGTCAACAATGTAAAATGCTCATGTTAAATTGATACCTTGTGGTTTATTTTTTAGAGAAAATTTAGAAAATAATTGCTAAATATGGCTCTCAATATTCCTTATTACATTTGTGTAACTGCTGTATGAGTTTTAGCCCTAGGTATATATATCCTCACGGACAGACATTGAATTGAAATACTTCTGTCACCAAAGGTTATCATTTTGCCACTAAACTAGCACACTGCATATTATAAAAGCATTAAAAATATGTAAAACATTACATCTGTTCTGTAATAATTTAATAGTATTTAGCTTAAGCATCAGTCCTAAGCCATTTGTTATAGCTTTAGCTTTGAGTATCTAGTCTGTTGAGCTATCATGAAATGAAAGATGATAAATGCTCTTTCTTGAATCCAACAAATCAGTCTTGGGTGAAACGAGAAAGGTCATGTGAATTATCTGGTTTCAATAGTCTTAAGTATCTAGAAAGTTAAATCAAGTTATTTTTTATAATGAAATTGATGTTGAAATTTAAGACAGTATTTACACACAGATAATTATATGAATGAATCATAATAAATACATATATTGCTGGTAATTTGTAAAAAGAATGAATATGTATGTAAATCTGTATGGGTATTTGCCCTTTTTACATAACACCGGCGATATATATAAATATGTTTACTTATGAAAAATTTAGTGACTAAAAATTACCATATGGAAGCTTTAAAAAAGAAAATTTTTTGTGTTAAAATTTTTTAAAAAATTCATAAGTTTGTACTCAAGACCTCTAAACGAGAAATTCCACAAAAATTTCATACTTTTCTTTACATTGAAATTTTGCACAGATTTATATTATTTTGAAAACTAAGATTTTAAATGCTTCTCTAAATTTTATTAAAAGGGCAGAATGAAAGTTCATGATGTATATGAAAATTTTATTAGAGAATTCATTTATTTAATGCAATTTTACGTGTATCTGATGCTGGAAGATTAGACTAATATCTATTTATTTAATTCAAAATAATGGATGACTGTCTGTAAACATTTTTTTTTTTTTGGTGTGGTGTGTGTGAATTTATTTGGTGGTAACATCTGTTTCTGATACATTTTCTTTATGTGTGTATTTACACTTTTTTTTTGGTTTACAGTTATGCAGATACATGAACAGTGAAGGCAGGGTGTTGTACATAACAAGCCCTGCCCAGATATTTATTCAATGTTCCAAATGGTCAGAAATAATTATTTTAGTGTCCGTTATGGGCACTCATGGTTTTGTTTGGACAATGTAATTCATAATGAAGATAAAAGTAAGAAAGATTATGAAAGTAAAAACCTCGAGTCACTGTGAAACTGTAGTAACATCTAGCTTTAGAGGTAAGGTACATTTAAATTATTCTTTCACTTTCATTTTAGATTTTTATATGTTTATTTGGTATCTTTTAGATGTGGTGTATTCTGATAGTTAGTAGATACATTTTTTTTCAGTGATGTTTGAGTTAGGTCTTCATGGATTTTCTTGTCACTACAGTTATTTAGCACAACTAGTCAGAAATTTTATTAATTATTTAATTCTGAATCCCATAAGGAGACCTACGAGATAATTGACATACCTTTATGATTAATGTTTCTAACATGGCAGGCACCTTGTCTTTTACAACATTAGCCCATCCACACTGCAAATGTGTTAGCTTCTTTATTATGGCATTAGTTAGGACATCAGTAGCATGTATAACAATAGTTATAACATCACTCATTTTGATAATTCTGTAAATTCGCCATAAATCTGATAACTAATATTTATCTGATAAATGATTTTTATTTTTTCAAACCTTTATAATCTATTAATCTTACATATTACATTAACTAAACAACTACAACAAATAAAATGTATACAAAGTGTTTGTACTCTTTGTTAGAGATAATTTTATTACTCTACCAAGAATTTAGGATTGGTGTTGTAAAATGTTGTCTTTTACTTCAGGTGTTAATAGGTTAAAAGGGGAAAAAATAATTTTGGATCACTGCTTTGAAATGTCACATGTATCATGAAGTAAATTGAATAAATATGTGTCAGTGGTGTGGTGTTAAATAGACATTTAAAGATTAAATCAATATTTTTTTGTGTTTCATAATTTGGAGATTTCCATTCCTAGATGCTGTTAGTAGTATACTTTAAGATATTAATTTTCCTGTGATAATTGTTACGAAATATTAGTATTGTTAATTTTCGTGCCCAAATTTTTCTCTCCATAGTAAACAAGTGAGGATTTAATTTTTTTTAATATCTTGGAAAGAATTAAAACTTTATTAATATTGATTTTATTCAATTTTTGCCATCTTTTAAAAATCAAACCATCTTTTCTACTTCTTGGGATTGTAGAATTGATTCTTGAATTCTGTTCACCATTTTAGCCAAATCATATACCTGACTACCATTTATTTTTGTTACTATGACAACTAACCTCTAATTCAGGGAATATGTGCTTCTACAGTGTTCAGTCCAATTTAACAGTTTAGTTAATTATAGAAACTCTAAAAAATGCTACCTCTACTTTTAGCCATGCTATATTTGTTTTTGTCAGAGGGTACTGAAGATAAGTACTTTGTGATGAAGCAAAGGATTAGTTGTAGCATGATTTTAGTTGTAAATAAATTATTCGCTTTATTATTCAACTTAAATGGTTCTATTTAACTTAAAAAAGTAATAACTTACTGCTGTATATTTTGACGAAATTTAATTTAAAAAGGGTTGGAAAGATGTACATATTAAATTTTGATTTTTTGTGTACTACTAGTGAAATTTGTAGCTTATTTTTAACTTAGTTCATTTGTACCTTAAAATAATTTGATTGCATTGTTTATTGTAGAAATAATTAGTCAAGTACATTTAATCTCCGTCTCTTAGATTAAATATTTTTTTATGTGAACAAAAAAATTATAATTGGAAAAAAAGTTTGAAAGTTTCCATAAATTCTTTTTTTTTACATTCCTGCATATTTAAAGATCCTAGATTATTTTGATTAATCGATATTGCCATAAAAATGATAGGGCTATTAATGTTGAGCAAAATGTTTGCGTTAAAAAAGAATTAGGCATGCTTGTGAATAAGCCACTGTGATCTAAACTTTGAAATGACTCTTTTACTCCAGTTTTTCGGATTACTAGCAGATATATTGACATTTAAATGTTACGTTTCTTAAAGTTAAGTGCAGAATTAATTGTAAAAATCTTCTTTCTCAGTTAATTATTTTATATTTTTATGATTATAGTTTGTTTTTGGTATATGCTGGTTAATAATTTCTTTTCTTTTTGTATGAGAAATTGTCATTCACGTGTACTTACTACCAGTGCTAAGTTTGAGTTTGCACTAAGACTTATGAACATAAAAATGGTAGATTTTAGTGAAATAACAAGTTAAGGGATTTTTTTTTTTTTTAAGAAAAGGACATTTTGTAACTTTTTCTTTTATATAGCTGTTCTTTAAGTGAATAAAATTGTTTATTTGTTAAATATTAAATTCAATGGAAGGGCAGTTCTTTAAATAATTGTTAATGAAATGTAATAATCATTGACTTAATGCAGTTTTTTTGTAATATCAGATTTGATTATTTATAAATTTGCTGTTGTTAATTAAATGGGTTTGAGTTTTATAATATTCTGGTATAATAAAGCCATCAAAATTTTAAAAATATAGTACTATACTGTATATAACTTAATAATTTTACTGGAATTTAAATACTGTGCTGCATAGTATCCGACAGTGTTTGTGTAGACGATATTGTAGGTATTGTAATTTTAAATTTGTAAAATGTTGTTTTGCAGTATTATGTATTTAATTTATATTTGTTATAAAAAGGTGAACAATAATGAGGGAGTATTAGAGGAAAGCTAGAGATTATAAAAAAAGGATTCGCTACTTATAAAACATTCTGTACAGTTATTACTCCCTCAGAATATAGCAGGCGGCCATATTCTTGTAAATTAAGTTCGTATTAGTCAGAATTTAAATATTTCTTTTTAAAAATTTAATAGTAGTATAACTAAGTATTAACTTGATGTTTTTCATGATAATATTTGTGAAATTATAGAAAACATAATTGGAGGGAGATAAGGCAAGATTTTTTTAGATGTAGATGTAAAATTCTTTTTAAAAAATATGCCCACATTTATTCTTTAACAGTTTATGGCTGGAAAATTAGTGACATACAAGTATTACATGACTTTTGATTAAGATTTAAAATCGGTAATTTTTTATATTAATGAATCCTTTGCTTAGTTTATTTATCCATGCATCTTCATTTGCAGTCAATGTATTGATTAAAAACTAAAGCAACCTTGTATCTGGTTTGCCATGTTAGATTGTGGCTTAATATCATGCAAGAAAGGAAAACAGTATGAAAAACTGACCTAAACAGAAAAATACCTTATGTTTGGAAGAATTTACTTCTAGGGATTTTTTATTCATATGATTTTTTTTGCCTAGTATATATGCATTATTTTGTGTTTATTACTCCTATTTACTCCTATTTTTGATAGATTTAAGCAATTATGTACCAGTTAAGAGTGGAAATGATAATGGGGTAGATATAGATAATAGTAAACGTTTGATCTAAATGTAACCATTAAAAAAAAAAAATACTGAAAGCAAAACAAAAAACTGGTATTTAACATTCTTGAAATCCTAATGTTTTTTGAGTAAATTTCCACAAAAATATACCCAAAAGATAGCTTGTGCTTGTAATATTTTGTTTGTGAAATTTTTTTCATAATTTTACCTATAGTCTCTATAATACCTAAACTTGATATGTCTCAAAGGAAAAAAGAAAATTTTTTTAAGGGGGGGGGGGGGATTTTCTGTGCAAAACAGGTAAAACTTTCCGTAAACTTTCATTAAAATTATTTTTTATGTCAGATATCTTATTGTTTACCTCATGTTCAGGAATTTCTTTGGAATATATACTGAGAATACGTTTTTTTTTTTTTATTATCTGTTTTTCCGGCATTAAAGGGAATAAGGATATAACTAATATATTCTTATCACGAAATAACTCAGTTTAGCTCTTGTAAACTTCACAAGAAACCGTTATTTCAAGGTGGTGTCATTGGTTCATTGTCTTTGAATTATTTAAAAATGTCACGATTTCAGGAAATTAAAGAATTTTTTTATGTGATTTTTGGCAACAAATTCGGTTAGGTTTTCCGCTGAAGTTAATATTTTTTTAGTCCGTTAAAAAAGCAGCTTACTGCAAGGTAAGAAAATTCTGTATGCAAATTTTTTAAATACTTTTCTGGATATTGAATTTTAAATTTATATAATAAAACTTGTTTTATTAATTACTAAATATTTTCTGCTCCTTCATTCTTCATAAAACTTCTGTCCTATGCTGAAGTAGCATTATTGCATGAGTGAAATGTTAATAGCAGATCTTTTGTTATAAAAACTTGGCTTCTGTTCAGATAAGTGTGCATTAGTGTATTAGGAGCATTCAGGGCTCGCAAATAAGTACTGACAGAAGTTATTGATGTAAGATGTTGATTTTTTGTGTTGGAAGAATTGACTGCAATGCAAAAGTGTTAATGTACCTATTTTAAACGTAACACTCTCATCTTACCAATAAGACCATGTTAATATTTAAGATGTGAAGAAAATATAGAACTTTTTGATTAAGTTAAATCTTCTTTTAAATATAAGAAAAAAATAGTTATCACATCAAAAAATTAATAAAGTTATATAAATTCAATCCTGATCTAAAGAACAGTTTATATAACTTTAGAAAAAGTTTTTGTTTGCTAAACAACGTATGCATTGAAATCTAGTTTCAAGCTTGTAATTCTCAAATTACAAAGGTTATTAAAAATATATTTAAAAAAGTTTTTATTTAAATGTTGATCATGCACTTATATTCACGATAATTTATGTTAATTTTATTATTCATCATTGTGATAGCAAGTGCATACACACAGTTTAAGTTATCTATAGTATAGAATAGTCGGGTAAAAAGTGTAGAAATTTTTTTTTCTTATCTTAATAATGAGATCTAAATAATGTCAAAAATATCTGTTTGTTAAACAGTTAATAGTTAAAAGTACAGTTTTCAACCATTAACTCTCTGACGACTAAAGGCCCATTTTGTAGTTTACCCTAAAAGACCAGTCTGGCCCAAAAAAGAGAAGCGTCTTTCCCTTCCCTTACAGAACATCTTGACGAATGTACTGAAATTTGTCATGGTGCGGTGCGGCCCCAGTATGAGCATCAGGTCATTAAGTATGCCAGGATCAGTTTTAGACGATAAAGAATGATCGCAGTGACGTTGAACTATTGATAGAATGACCAACTACCAGGCACTAGGGGGGGAGTCAATCTAGGAGAATTTCGGTCGTTCGTCTGGACTTCTGACTGTTCGGCCAGCTAGGCCAGTTCGGCCTTCAGAGGGTTAAACAGAGTGAAACAAGTGATAATGAAATCACTTATGTCATACGTAATAGTCCCTGTAAATGTAAAAATAGTTACATGTTATAGTTATGTGTATGTGAGAGATTTCTGTTCAGTGCTCTATCTAGAATATTATAGAATATAGAAGACCCTAAAGTTATTGAAAGAATTGCAGGGAAACTTACAAAAAACTAGACTTTGATTAACTTATATAAATGGGAGGGGGGGGTGACTTTAAATTGCAATGAAAAGTCAGCACTTTCCATCCTACAAAGGTGCAACTCCACCCTAAGGAGAATGTGATAGCTAAGGATAGGAAAGTATGGATGTGAGGAGTTGTCCTGCCTGATGAATGGTTGGAATTTTATAGAAGCAAAGTATATTGTTATGTACTAAAATTGAGGTATTTCATGGATTAAATGTTTTTCATTAAAAAGTATTACTGACAATTAAACAGATATATAAGATTTTAGTTTTTGATTTGTCAATCTGAAATTCTCATACTTTATTCTTAAACTAAATATATAAACAGACTTTTGAGTCAATCTTCTTTTTTCTTATTACAAAAGTATAAACATTTTGTATTTTAAAATTGTTATAGTTGAATAGAGTTTGATATTTGCTCTTTGTTTTTCTGGTAAGTATTCTAATAAAAGATAAAGGCAATATTAGTACCTAGTATTAAAATAAGTCTTTCAAAATTGTTTTAGAACCCCCTAAAAATGCCTTATTTTTTAAAATTAAATATCAGGTATATTTCCCACAGAAATAAGAATATTTTGTATTAAGTAAATTTATTTATTTAGTTAACGTACACATCACAGAAGTTTCTTGGGGTTACTGAGAGAATGACACCCTTTCTATAATTTTATATTTTCTACTCAACATCTATTGCAATGTGTAAAAACTTTAAAATTCTAGATGGGTTAAAATTTTTAATCAAGATTATCTTAAAAATTTCTTTTGAAATATTTTTTTAGCCTATTTTAATTGCTTTAAAACTATTAATAAATTTCAGAATTCACCAGCACAATGAATATCAATAAAAGTAGCATACTCTTAGTATGTAGGTACTTAAATTTTGAAAAAGAGGAAAAATTAACATTGGAATAACCTTGCTACTGATATTTTGGCCCTAGACGGGGGGCAGGCTCTCTCTTCTTCCCCTAGGTTGTAATTCAGGAAACACACAATGGCCGTACTCTAATGTGCACTTAGTAAAAAGTAATCTAACCTGTAACTCCTTGGTAAAAGAGATTCTCTGATAAAGAAACGGTCGGAGTCGAATGTAAATGACTTAAGATGAAAAGAATTGCATACCGAAATTTTTTTTCATAATTTATTTTCGCTTGACTCGCAACTAACAGCAGTTAATTTTATTCGTTGTTACCCAAATGTAATGTGAAACGTTGACTAGTTTTTTGTATTTTATCGAACATATAATTGAACACATAAGGATGGGACGTCAGTACGCATTGTACGTGGCCATAATACGCATTTTTTAAAGTTGTTGCTTCGTTTTTGACAGTCATTCCAATCACACGTATTTTACGTAAATTCAGCACTTCGCGGGCTTTTTGAAAGCATGTCTATTACTATAAGAACTGCTGATTTTGCCCCGTGTTAGAGGTTTGTAGTAATGCCTGAAAATAACTAACACTAAAAGGATTTCCAAAAAATGCGAAAAAAAATGTCTATCAACAGTTTTTAGATTTTAATTACCCAGCGTAATTCAGAATTTTTCGTGTAAGTAATAATTTTTTATTCCAAAACTTGACCAAGTTAACGATTTCTTAACTTCAGTTTCGGTCGTTATCGTTTATAGCGACCTTGTATCATTGTCACGGGAGAGGAAACAAGGTCATTGAGGTTGTCCTTGTTTCTCTTTTAACCTGTCAATTTTTGTTTTTGGGCGACTAATCTCACTAGTATAATTGTGATCTCTTTCTCCACATCCATTAACTAATATAATTTTGTATTTGCTCAGTGATCTCTTTGAATAATAAAAAGAAATTGTTAAAGTTATCAGCTGTTGTCACTTTAAAATACCTCTCTCCTTTTCTTATAAAATGTAAAATAAAAAATAGGATTTGAAAACTCCCGGTTGACTTTAATCGTGGGAAGTGTCGGTTTAATCTGTTGAATGCACGCATGCTCTCGGCGGAATAATTAACAAGCTGAAAATGGGGGAAAAAAAAGAATGGTTTACCTAATTATTTAATATAAATTTTTTTAGCTATAATGTTAATTTGGTATGATTTTTTAAATGCATCACAAGTTACTAAAATTTGTAATTATAATGCGTGTACTATTTATTCCTTTCCAAATTGTTTTCCAGTAGCGGGTAGAGCTGACAATCTGATCATCTGAGGTTTGCATGTGTTTTATACGCGCGTACACTCATATTGATTGATTAAGGGGGTAAGAGGAACACTAATACAATTTACAGCTTAAGTAGAAATTCTACCATTAGCAAGTGACGAAATTTACGCAAAATATCAGGGTATTCGCTGTCAGTATATACGTGAATATCGAGTAATTTTTCTGAAATAAAAGATGGAGAAATTATACATAAGGAAATTTTTGTTGGTCTATTTTTAACAGAAATACGTTTTCGCGATTATCAGTTTTTTTTCTTTGTTATTTCTTTCCTTTTTTTTTCTTTTTTTTTTAACTCTTGAATGTTGGAATGATCTATTTATGAAAATATCTGTGCGTTTGTTTTGAAAGTAAAATTATTGATTTTTTTTAAACTTTTAAATAATTTGCGACTCCTAGATGTCTTCAAGCTCTAAATTCTTAAATAAAAATAGCAAATTATTATTGACGTTTAATTAGTATTTATTCAGATGAGTGATGATTGGAACTGAAAATAAAAAGCAGTTTGAAGGGAGAAAAAAGTGTTCTCAAATACAAAGATTAATTGTAATTCATGCGCTCGTGTAGTTACACTTGTACGGGAATGTACTCATACAGTCGGAAAAGTTTTAATTGCTTTGGATTGGTTGTTTACTGATTCATGAATATGATCTACAAAAATTTCATGCGCCATTTGTTTTGAACTATACCAGCAATTATGACAACAGTATTATATGAAACGCGTGCAATTTAAAATTTGTTTGAAGCGCTCAAAATAGATATTTGCCTAAGGGCCTGTTCACATAGGAGTCCGTGGCGTTGCGTTAAGGAAAAGATGACGTTGAGACGAAAATAAACCAATCATAGGCGTTAAAAATTTCATTGCTAATCGTTTGGAGTCCTATGATTGGTTTATTTTCGTCTCAACGTCATCTCTTCCTTAACGCAACGCAACACAACGGACTCCTATGTGAACAGGCCCTTACAGTTGTGTAAAATCTTTTGATCCTTCCTCTTGTATAAATTTAATTTGCTACTTTAAAATTAAATCTAATTATTTTTCTTCGATGTTCCGCTTTAGAGGACAGTAATCTGGTCACGTGTGGAGGTTTAGTTTTCAGGGTATTAGCCGGTCTCGAAAATTTGGAAAAAGTCGCGGAATTGGAAAATAGGTTCCAAAAATGTCGCAAGATTAAAGATAGGTCACTAATAAACATTTGTTTTGCATGAAAATAATCCATTAATTACCCCTTGTATAAATATCGCTGCTATACCTGTGTTTTACAGCTTTTAATTTAGGGTAAATTTTCGGAAACCAGAAAATTAGGGAGTCGTGTGTGTATGTATTTAATTGCTAATATTGCCCATTTTCCTGGTACCCTCAAACATACGAAATATTCATTATTCGAAATGTTTGCTAGCAATGATCGATGAGGATCTTTTTTGTTTCCAGTTTTCTATTACATATTATTGTTAATCTGTTTAGGAATTACCTAGTTTATATATATATATATATATGGCTAATAATAACGTATAGAGTTCAACAAAAAATTACTAAAAATTTCGATGTGGATTTAACTTGCAATTTTTGAAATCAACTCGTGGAAAATGTTCCGAAATTGGTGGAAAATTTTAAATTTATTCTAAAGTGAAGTTTTGTAAGGATTTTACTAAGATCCGCAATACTATGTAGCGAATTTTACTCCGAGATTCTTTATAAATCTTAACTCGCGTTTTTGCGCATCTGAGCGCGTAAAATTTAATTCAAAAATTTATCTAAGTATCCCGTCGGGAAATTACTGAAATTGTTAACAGGTCATTCAAGCAATGCATGAAGTTGTAAACCGATTTTCTTAAAAAAAAAAAAAAAAAAAAAAAAGACTTCTAAAATAGGGTAAGGAAGGGGAAAAAATATCAGTTGTAACGGTAGATTGTTAGAAAATTGGGGAAAATTGCATTAGAAGCTTGAAAATATTTATTAGTCCCTAAACAATCAGAAATGGCCTCGATAAGCACGGATATTGAAGTTGAGGAGCTAGAAACAAGGCTTTTTTTCATTAGTAAAAACAATAGATGGAAACTACGGGGGGGGGGGAAGTAAGATCCGAAAGGTTTTTTCCCCGTTAGGATGGAATTTTCGGATGGAATGAAATAAAACCTATTTTGTTCTGGTTTGGTTTGGAGCGCTACGGCCAATTTTTACTACACGAGAGTTAATTAGACCGGGACCTACTGCTTAAAGCCAATTCCGAACGGCTACAAACGTCCATGCCTAGATATTCGAACCCACAGACTTTGGTACCGAATGCCAGCGCCCTAGCCATTCGGCCATCATCTGGCCCTATTTTGTTCTGATGGTAAAATAACTATATGAATTAAAGCCAAAGAAGGGATTACACCTCCAAATTTACGTCCCACTGTAAAGCGTAACATTGAAAGTATCAATTACATAATAAGGGCTTTTTTTTCTTTGTCTTCTCGTTAGGAAATCCTAAATTTGTATGGAAGGCGACATTTTGGAATACGTACTATATTCGTGTGTGAGGATGTGGATGGGGGTCAGAGCTGCTCAATCCCCATTCCAAATTTAGGTCTTTTGTATGTAACTACATACTATTTACCTTAAACAATTATTAATGTTTTCTTCAAACGTTTGTAACTCTGCATAATATTTCGTTGGCTACTCAGGTGTGGGGGGGGGGGGGGGATATGAAAAAATATTTTAGAAAATCATCGCGATGTAACTCAATTCGAAACAACTTACAATATTATTTTGCATTACGTAACTTAATTTACAAAAAATATTCTCATGTATGGGAGTACTGCTCGCCGGCTGCTTTTATCTGTAAAAAGTAGAAGTTAATTTATCAGCATAATCAAAGGGTATGTTTCTTGCTATTGACAAGACTATTTGGATGAAAGTTTTTCTTCTCCTACTGTACTTTGAAGATTTTTTTCTCCTCTTATCTTAACAGACTGGGAAAAGAGGATGGCTGCCAGAACTTTGCAACAGTTTAAATAATTTAAACAGTTAATGCCTTTTCGTACAGGACTTTTTTTTTTTCAAAATCTAGATCCCGCTAAAAAGTTTATAACTATGTTTTAAATTCGTTTTTCCCGGTTTGCGTATTTTATCATTGGAAAAAAAATAGCCATAAGTTCACCAAGTAGTGCCCTGTGGCGTAGTGGTTGAAAGCGTCAAGCTGCTACTTCACAGGTCCAGGGTTTCACCATGCGACTGGGCAAGGTCGACTCAGCCTTTCATCCCTTGAGTGGGTCGATAAAATGAGGACCAAGCATGCTTGGGAACTAAACTCATGGGGGTCCCACGTCAGGTTGACCACCTGACTGAGACGTATGCTATATGGCACCCCAAGCCCACGGTCTAGAAAGCGGAGACGGGCACCGCCGGCCTTGGTCCACAGCGGACTGTTGCGCCATGAATTTAAGTTCACCAAATAGATCTTTTTTCTAAATGTTACTCAAGTAAATATATTTTTGGGTGTTTTGTTTTTCTCGCTCTAATTAGACTCTGACAATATGATATTAAGAAGAACCATCAATACAGACATGTCGGTTTTACGTGTACTGTTGTTTGAATTGCGTTAGAAACTGAATATCTGATTTCATTTAGAATTGTTATTGTAAAATACTGTAATATTTTCGAGGACTTTTTAATTTCCTCATTTTTGATCAGGAAGTAGAATTTTTAACATTTCTACCATGAAGCGTACTCTTCATGGGGGGGAAAAAATGTCGTTGTGATCGATTTACGAATTTCATTAGCAGCTGTAGTTTATATTTGTGCGGTATCAAAACTGAAGTTAACTAGAAAGACCGTGAAGAACTAGACGTGAAACAAAATAAATTATACAAAACTGCAAAATGTCTAGCATGTTAAGACATTTGCGTTTTCGTTGTTCAGAACTTCTTTTTTAAATACCTCTTCTAGTTTTAAGAGTTATGGATTCAAAAATATCTAACTGTTCGTATAACTTTAACCCTGAAATGTGCTAATAAATAACCTCTACTTGGCCTCTATCCAACAGATAACATAATTTAAACCACAAATAATAAAAAAAATGTGTCTTTATCACTTAAATTTTGGGGCGCACCAAGCAGAAGAAAACCAATTCGAGGTAAACATATATTCATGTAGGGTACAGGGGCTTGACCGGTGTAGATCTCCAGGTGATACCTGCCAAATTGGCAGTAAAGGGTAGCAGATAAAAGCATAAAACTGTGTTTAGTTGTTTAGGTTCAGGATATATATATATATATATATATATATATATATATATATATATATATATATATATATAAAATGTACTCCATTGCCCATAGAGATTCGTTATTTATTTATTGTAAAGTTCAATGTTTCTTTATTGTCCTGTAGTAAAAGTAAGTTTTTTTAATATTTTTTATCTCACGGCGACACGATTTACCAAACCATTCAAATTTTGACTATTCATGGTTCGTGTGACTCTTAAAAGCCCTTAAGAACTCCTTATTTTTAGTTTCTATTTTTATAGGCTCCTGAAGAGTTTTTTTTTTAAAATTCTCATTTTTTCATTTACTGTCCTTACTTTTTTTTGTTTGCTTTCCGATCCTGAAAAAAGTACTTATTTTCTAGCGGAAAAATACAATTTTCAATGTATGACTATCAGTGATTGGCTTTGGGAAAACGCAAACATTACTTGTGTGTGTGTGTCGGTCGATTTTTGTGTTATCAGGCTTTCTTTAATATTCCTCTGATATCTATCAGAAATATAATGCTGTAGTTACCGTGGTTTATAAATTAATCAAATCAAACGGTGGGAAAACCAGACAGACTCCGGCAAAAGTAATTACGAAATAGGATTATTAATATAACAAATTAGGTTGATATTATATCAACAAATTATTTTGTCTTGTGTATGCGTGCGTACGAGAGAGAGAGAGGACCGACTGACTGAAAGAAAATCAAACGTATTTTAAACCAATTTTTAGGTTCTTAAAAGTGCTTTAGCAGGTTCTTTAAAAGTCCTGAAGAACCCCTCATTTTTCTCATCTTAAAAGGAATGCGAACCCTGTTATTTGGATGGGGTAGCGTCCCCAGCACATACATAGCAGCCTCTAGATGTCGCCCTTCCCTCCCCACGCCGCTTGGATTAGGTCTTGCTTTTACGGGGCGCATATACAGATATCGTGGACAGTTCTCTTGTCAACGAGTCCATGTCCAATGCTTTGACCACATAGCACTAGAAAACTTTCTAAAATACAGAATCTACCTTCAGAATGCCTTTCATAAATAGGCTGGTCTCGTAGCTTGATTCTGTTGAGTATAACCATGTTTAGCTCCCGTTTCTTTGCAGGGTAATAGTTTAATTAGCTAAATAATCAGCAAAATTTTAATCAGCCAGTGACTAATGTCTGCATGTTTCGTGGGAATAGATGGGTATACATACATTAAAAAAAATACACAAGTATATTATTATTGAGAGGTATATATTAAGAGGTAAGTCATTTTAATTATGTATGGGTGAAAATCTTTTCGTACTACTGCATCGCGGTTAAACTCTGCCGGTCCATTGCCACTTTTAAACTTCGGAATAAAAAGTAGTATGAATGGTTGTATGATCGTAACATTTGTGTTTCAGGCTACCCATGGCGATAGGGTGTCACATATGTTTGCTGGTGTTGAGCTCGTGGTCAGATAGCTGCTTTAAGCTGAGCAGTAAAAGAGCTAACGTAAACTTAATTTTGTTTGCGGGCAGGTCTCTTGCTTCATGTTTTAACTTGAAGCATAATGACGGATTTCGAAGACAAACGATCCTGTCATTTATTACCAAAATTCTGGAACACAAGCAGTTTAGAGGAAATTTTTACTCCAACCACTAAAGGTTAGCTATCTGAAAATTGCATTTCGAATAATGAAGGTAACACTATTGGTAGAACATTCTTGTTAAAATTAATTTTCAAGGGAGTTTAAATTTATAAAAATTTTCGCAGTAGTTATACTGTATGTTCATTTTATTTATTAATTTGTTGATACATTAAAGTAGCAGTCAATAACACAATAGTGTGGACATGTTCGGACATGTCCACCATATGGACATGTTCGAGGCACCCAATGGCTACCAACTCCCTTTGGTGCTTAAACGCGCATGTGCTGCGATTCCCAGGGGGGGGGGCACTCTTCATAAGGGGGCGAAGTATATTATTAAAATTTCATATTACTGCAGATTTCCAGTCCTCCAAGACGTTCAAGATTTTGAGTTTTAAAACATCGCCGTTGTCTTCAGTTTTTGAGCGCAATTAAAATTTTCACTCCTTCACTCTGCTGAATATCGGGGTCATTCACTTTTCTTCCTATTGGTTGTTATTCCCGGCTTCAAAGAATTATTGATTTCTCCCTCGACTCGTTCAAGGTCCAGGCAGAGTGGTTTTGGATGTTCATATGGCCTTCTTTCTGTAGCATTATCATCGTCTAATGCGTGTAGTAGGCACTTTTAAAAGATAATTCACTTTTTCCTTATAGTTGACGCCGCGTGTCCTCACAATTATTAATGCGAGTTGGGAAGAGAGGAAAATTTACTTTTACTATAATTACTGTGACGATTTACAATGGGAGTAAAAATATTTTATTTTTTAATAACCTTTTTCTGTCCGTTTTTAGAAATGAAATATAATCGATTGATAAATTTAAAAAAATACTTATTTTGAAAGGTTATTATTACCGACTCTACTATGTATAAAATACTTATATGGTTAACAGTGAGACTGATTGATGTTATTAATTTGTTTTCTCTATTGCACATAACGTTTTAATTATTCCTATAAGTCATTTAGTAATCTGCTTGATATTTTGTGAATATCTTACGTAATTTTTAGTTTGATTTTACGTTGTTATATCTAAATTTATGAGTGAGTAAATAATTGTGTATAGACTACGAATTATGTTATCGTGAAATGCATTGCTCGCGCGAGTGCTTTAGATAAATAATCAAATCAGTATTTCGTACTTTAGTGGGAGCTTCATTAAAAAATTAAGAGTCTACAATCTTATTTAATAATATTTTTATCCCATATCACCATTGATGTAGCTAATATTAATGTTTAAAAGTGTTTCGTAAATATTTATTTATATTAAAAAACGATGCGAAATCAAAATAGAAATATTAAAAGTACAGAAAGAAATATTAAAAGTACTCCGACAGCACGGCACCTTACAAGACGGTTTCGCTCTAACACGATAGGAAAATTGCAGGAACCTTCGTATAACACTGCAACCTGTAATACGGTTTCGCTCTAACACGATAAAAAATTGCGAAAACCTTTTTACAACACTGTACTTCTACAGCACTAGATAACATGATTTTTGTTTAACACATTTAAAAAATAAAATACCTTTATAACTATTCCGATGTCATAGCGGAAAGAGTCGTGCACAGTTTACACGTGTGACGTAATACCTCCACGTGGACCAGTGTTGCCAACCTCTGCGAAGCGCCTCCCCCTAGCGCCCTCTCGAAATAGCGCCCCCTGTTACCCCCTAACACCAACTTGAGATCCCCCTAGACCTTCCTAAAAGAAATTCTGGTTCCAAATAGGCATCTTGTTTGAGAGATAAATTGAAATAAATAGAAAATACACACTTGCATAATGAAATGTACGTTTATTTACATTTGACATATGTATGGAACTTATAATGTAATTAAAAAAAAACGCGTCTCGATTGTACAAAATATTAAAAAGTGTTCCCCCCACAAAATGCCCCTAAAAAAAGTGGCCCCTAAAAACACCCCTTTTCATCTAACTTACCCCCAAATTTAGGGGGAAACCCCCCAAGTTGGCAACACTGACGTGGACAAACGCTGCGTCGTTCGAATTCATGCTGATGATGTCGGCAGATGCACTTTTGATTTTGTTTAGATTAATGTACATTTTTATCTCTTTATGGGAAGCTTTGATTTGATCCGGTCATGCCGGAGTAATGTAAATAATTTGTAAAAATGTACATTAAACTTGTAGTTAGAATAAACCGCGTGACTTTGTTCTTTCGATTCGTCCACCCTTCCGGTGAAAGAAGCCGAAAATTCAAAAGGGAGCTGCGAAATTGTCAATCTCCATACCGGGAAATCTACAATGACCTTGTAAGAACCAGCAAACAAACCTACATTACATATTTTTTTAAAGAGGTGCAAAATATCTAAATGAAGAAAAAGATTCTGAAAGTAAAGGTGATATCCTTCAACCGAAAAAACGTTCTCGCTTGATTGTACTGAGCAGCGATGAGAAAGAAATTTATTAAATTAAGGTCGCATTAAATGAAAATAATATATTTTGTTTCTTTTCGTTCTGTGTTATACATACATTTTATATTTTTATTAAAAATTAGTTGCTTATATGGAATTAAAAAAAAATTGTTTTTAATAAGTTTTTGGAACGTAACCCCCCCACCCCTCTTTTTTCTACTGGCGCTGGATCTCGTATAACACTGTTTCACACAACACGGCATTTTCTAGGAACCTATCTACGGTGTTACAAGAGGGTTACCTGTAATCTAAAAGCAGAAGGAAAAAGTTTCTTTTTTAATAGGCGAAAACAGATCTCAAAAAGCTTATTCGTGTTTTGTATCTGTTTCGCAGAAATCGAAGTTCAATTGTCCAGTGTCCGAAGTCTACTGGAGCCGGAGCCCGTATTCCGCTGAGGCTCCTGCTCTTCCTGTATCTCCTGTATATCGCATGTGCCAGTCTCTCATATTGGCGCTGTCTTCCGTCTTCCCCTTAAATCGAAGGATTTTCGGTGAATTAAATTCACATTTACTGTGATTGTTTTAAGTCAAAAGATCTTAAAGAATTTGGCTGTTTTTTCCGTGGAATTAAATGTTTGGTGAGGGGCGTTAAATTTTAAAAGCGTTCCGCATGTTTTGCAACTAATAGAAGTTGCATTTTTTGACAGAACACTGAAAGCATGTTAAGAGCCAAAAAATTAATTTCTTGGACATATGAGTAAATTTTTGTTTACCTTCATTCACATTGAATTTTCGGTAATTGAAAGCTTAAAAATGCGAAAAAATTAGCAGTGTTTTCTATGCTAGTGCCTGTTATTGAGATCGGGGGTGATGCCGAAATTCCAAGGTCTGTTCAGATGCGCATATATAAAATTAGTATTGCTTGTGCTAAGCACAAGCGATGCAAAGCGACACTAAGCGTGTCACTTCAGCCATAAGATTTTTACCCTGAATAATTGAAATATTCAAATTTAGTTGTCAGTGTTTATTAAAAAAAAATTTTTTTTTAAGGTCCAAAAGGTTTCGCTGTAGAGTTCAAAAGTTTGTATCTTACTGGACTTAAATGGTGTTGGTAAAAGTATTTGTGTCTTAGTTCTTGCGAATTAGCCGTCTAGTTGTATGAGAACTCTTATCTTGTGCGTTTAGCATTCAGATTTAAAGTTACATAAGAAGATTGCTGTATTTGGTAACGGCGATTACTTTATTTGTAAACTGTTATAGTTAAGTAGGTCGCCAGTATTGCTTTACCGTGATTAAAACACATTGTACAGTGAGAAGGTAACCTAATAAGCGATTTTACCCCTCTGTATTATTTTTTATTAATAAACCGATTTTCATCGACATATTCATTCGGATAGACAGATGAACATCGTAACAATTATCGATTATTCATTGGTTTAAAATAAACACGAGATCATTTTAAACGCATGTATCATCAAATCGTCATCCGTCGTGAAAGGGTTATATCAGATCTTACTTTTTTAAACCTTGATTTTGACTAAATGTCTTAAATAATTGATCGTGGTTCGCACCGACCTGTAAAGTTCTGTAGGGCTACTTATTGATTGGTACTCCTAGAAAAATGACCTCAAAGGACTTAATTTTTGAAAGGAAATATTTGTCTGCAGTTTCTTTAACAGTTGCCAAATATGCCGTTCAAAAATTGTACAGAGATGGCATTGACGCACCGGTAGTTCGTATTTTACCCTTTTTTTTTCTGAACAGGAAGGAACTTCCTTATTTAAAATAAAAAATGTCTAAGAATCTGTTTTTTTTTCTTTCTATGTCAACCATTTTTTTCGCCGTGTTATGCAGGAGTTAGGGCCTGTTCACATAGGAGTCCGTTGCGTTGCGTTAAGGAAAAGATGACGTTGAGACGAAAATAAACCAATCATATGCCTCCAAACGATTAGCAATGAAATTTTTAACGCCTATGACGCAACGGACTCCTATGTGAACAGGCCCTTTGTTTACTTATTTATTTGAGACCCTCCCGCAGGCACTTGATCGATTGCTAATTCATTTATCAGAGAAACTTCCTTTTTTTCGTAATCACAACTTTTTCTATTATCTACAAGAACTGACATTTTCCTATGCCAAGTATTTTAACGGAAATTCTGGAGTTGCATTTACTATACTCTACTACTCTATTAACGCGGGAAGGTACTGTTGGCCATACCAAACTCCCGTTGGTGACTTATCGAATTTTTGGCGTGTTAGTTTATATATTTCTCAAGTTAAAAAAATTAAATAAGATCGCTTTATGAAGGCTCAGAGTACAAAGAACCCGTTTGCGCCATTCCGATCTTTAGAATAAAAACAAATACAAGGAAATAAAACCCGAAAAACGTCAGTACCCCTTCCTCCCTTCAGAAGAAATCTCTAAACTTCACGAAATTGAGTAACTTGATTCCTGAAGGAGCTGATGTGACGTTGTCATCTGTGCTTGGAGAAAAGGAGGAAAATGAAGTAATCGAGTGTTTGAAATGAAGTGTATTTGCTTAAATATGATATTTAGAAAAGCTTTAAAGTTGTATTCTTTATTTTCTTAAATTATTAAAAGAAAGGTCTGAAATTGGTGCAAACCTCGGGTACCCACGAGGATCGTGTGATAATTCCTTGCAAAAATGACTTTCTTTTTTTGGGGGGGGAGGGTTTAATTTATTTTACTACATAACCTTCCTGAAGGTCGGTACATTACTTTCCAACGATTTTCAATATTTTTTATTCTCTCTATGAAGTAATACTTATCCAACTCTTCGGGGGGGGGGGGGGTTCGCTAATACCATGGAATTTTAACACATATTTTTGCCCTGTAAGAAATTTTTCATATTTGGGAACAAGTAGTTTTCCGAGGGGGCCCAAATCTGAAGAATACGTAGAGTGGGGAATGATATCGCAGCGTTATTCTAACATTTTTGCCGCCAACATCGCAGATGAATGAGCCGGAGCATTGTCATGATGGAAATTTTTTTCTTTGCTGGCTAAAAGTGGCGAAAAAAGATAATTGATCGTGGTTCGATCATCTTTTTTCTTATTTTCACTATTTATACGATCCAGTAAAGATGTATAGAACACTCAGGCGATTGTTTTGCATTTTTCCAAGTAGTCTATAACGATTATTCTATGAAGTCTCTAGAAGCAGTGACCATAAACTTTCCTGTCGATGGAAACGTATTCGCTTTCTTTAGTGCAGGTTCATTTGCTGCAACGCACTGTTTTGACTTTTCTTTTGTTTCTGCTGGTAGTGTTGTATCCATGTTCCATCAACAGTTCCTCACCATACCATGGATTTTTTTCAATAATTTCTTGCGTAGTCACCTCAGCTGGACCCGAACTTCGGCATTACTTGTGGTCATTCGGCTGCAACGGAAAACAACAAAGCGATGGTGCAGATT
The DNA here is from genome assembly GCA_907164885.2 of Dolomedes plantarius. NCBI lineage: Eukaryota > Metazoa > Arthropoda > Arachnida > Araneae > Dolomedidae > Dolomedes > Dolomedes plantarius. The sequence continues at coordinate 126,318,518 of OU015502.1, forward strand.
CGCCATAATATTTATCAAGCCTGGTTTTAGTTTCTACCTTTGTTTTTTTTCTTTCTTATGAAAAGTAATGTTTTATAAGCACGCTGAATTCGTCTGTCTCCATTGTGTTAGACCATCAGCAAGACTGGACAGGCTGAAATGGAAGTCAGTCACAGACTAAGCTTCAAATCTGTTTACAATTTGACACGTTTGTTCGAAACATGATAAATGTGAAGCATGATAAATGTGTTTTTATTTTAAATTGTTCGTAAACTACTAATTTTTTACATTCCAAAACCCGCAGGAATCTTCCTGTCGAAAGGAGAGGTGTACAAATTTTCCCGTCATTCGCAGTTGGAGGAGTCCTGGTTGCCTTTTAGAATTCAGACTTTTTTTTAAACATAGCATCTTAATTTACATACCTATTTTTCATCTTATCCAAAAGCACTTACATTCTGCTATTGCTTATGGTTTTAGCATATGTAACGCAGAGAGTTGCATTCATACGTTGAGCGATTCCCCTGCTCCCGTTTATGTGATCATTTGCGTGTATTGCATTTCATTTGGATTTCTGTGCATGTCACGTAAACATGACGCATTTGTGCGTTCGTGTGTGTGTGTGGGGGGGGGGGAGGGTTACTTTTCCCCTTTGAGTCACAGCGTTGGGGGCCTGTTTCTAAAGGAATGCGCGTTGTGCAATTTTCGTTTCACTTAAAAAAAATCTGTTTCGAGATATTTGTTTTGCTCATACGAGGATAAAATGCATTTTAAACACAGTACCATGTATTTTGAAAGAAAGCAATTCCTTAACCTTGACCTTCCATTTTCCTTTTAGGTAGTCCTTGCCGAAAGGTATCCTTTCACATCGTAGTCTGTGAAGGGATACATTCCCTGGCTTATCACACTTGTGTAGCATTGCCATGCATGAATGAAACAAAACAATAAGCCCAGACTTGTCTCTGACTTCCTCTGCTGCGAATATGAAATGATATTCTCGCGTTAGAGATCTGGGTAATTTATTTAGGGACCGCTGCTCTCCCGTTGTATTACAACGAAAAGGCCTGGTAATTGCGTCTAATCACTTTACTCGGTTGCTGTATTCGCAATTATTTCGATCTAAACAGAATGCATTGAAAAGCTTTTTTTAAAACCGATGGGGTTACGTTCCGATAAACTCATACGGTGAAAATGCATGTTATCGAGAAAACATTTAATACTCCTGAAATACCGTTTTATTAGAGCTTTGCCTACTACGTCACAAACATGATTAAAATACGTACGTAAACCAGTGGTTGAATGAACTAAATGAACTAACACAAAGTCTAATTTACAGTAAAGTGTATTAAATTAAATGTTAATATCCTGCCATTCAGTGAATTGTGTTTTGACAGAAAAATGCATATCGCTGTTGCACCAATTCAGAAAACTAGCCGCTGCGCGACCAGCATGGTCGCTTTTAGTTTTATATTTTCTTTTGCAAAACAACTCAACTGAAAGTAACATATGTAAGGAATGTTACCATTACCTGTCATCACAAATAAACGTTGTTAAGGGGTATTCTCTATAAGGTTGATTCTAAAACGTGATTAAAAAATGAGAATTTCCTTTACTTCAAAACAGACGTAAAGATAAGACTGAGTAACCAAACACCAATTATTTTAAAAATTCCATACCTCTCTGTATGTACTATTTTTCAGAAATTGTTGGGTAAAATTTTTTTCACTTAAAAAAATAGAGTAAAAATTCAGCAAGTACTGAAAAAAGTGTAGAAAATTGACTATTAATTGTTAGGCCGGCGCTATGCCGGTTGCTATGCCGGCGACGTTTAAGCCTAACCTCGCGTTAAATTATGCTCTCTCTTAATTATTTCTTCGCGTTCTTTGAGACCGTTCCCAATTTTCACTTGATCGTACATCTCGCTTTCGAGCATACAGTGCGTAAATCCACGTTGACACGCGGTTACAAATTTCAGACGGCCGCTAATGTTTACATCTGGTAGTTGCAGCCGTTGCCATTCGGAGTGCAGAAGTATCGTCGATTTTTGTGCCGCATACCAACGCGTTTTATGTATATAGATTGTCAGCTGGGGGCCTCCTATTTTAATAACCTATGAGTTCTTCCAGAAGTTGCATTCTTATGTATGTAGTGTTAATTCGTTTTTTATAGTAATTTTTTGCTATATTACAGAGTTTATATACGATGTTTTAATGCGCTGCTGAGTTACCTCGTAATTCTATAAAGTCTTTTGTTAAGCAGTGAAGAATTTTTCTGTTGGTATTTTTTAAGCAGCTGTTTAGATTTAAAAAAAAAATCTTATGTAAAAGTTCTCGTATGCTTTAGAGATTCTTCATTTTTGTAGCTTATAACCGCCAGAAACACTACGATATTATACAATGTTTTTAAGCGGTTTATGATCTTTTGTTTTAAAACCTATTTCTTGAAAAAAGTTTTGAAGAACGTAAAACGGGTGTGGCTTTTAAAAGTATACTTTGATTAAAAAAAAATCAATATTTATGTGAAGCATATTCAGTAATGTATATATCTGTGCTAATTGTTGTTAAAAAGGGCAGCTGGAATTTTTCTCTCTATCTTTGGTTGGTTTGTTTAAAGTAGTGGTCCTTACATGTACTTATTCGAACCGCAGCTCCCCCCGATGATTTCAGTTATTGCTCCTATGTACAGTTTAGTAAAGACAGCCTGTAATTTTTAGATTAAATATTTTGTGTGTGATAATTTTCAGGCAGTTTTCCTCTGCGCAGTATATACATAATTTATTTTAAATTTCCACGCATAATCATTTTCATTCTCAATATTTAATGGATCGTACAATAATATCACAAGTACCCGTAGCAATTTTTTTAATCAAAGTTACTCGTCTTTTCACCCCACCCCCTGCGGGGCCAGATTAGGGGGTGGTTGAGGCTCACCCCTTTGGTTATCTTTGTTGACATGGAGATTTCAAAATCTGCGAAGTCAATGAAGCACAGCGCTTGTAAGAGGCACATATTCTAAGCTCAAAAAATGTTTTGACTTTTTAAAACTGTACATGATTTTCTTGTTATTAATATTATTGAAATTAAACTTTGCGAGAAGATTGTTTACGTACGGCAGTGTGGTCCAGCCCGCGGGCCGCATGCGGCCCACCAATTCATTTTTGTTGGCCCTTGCCCTTCTTACTTGAAAAATATTTTAATTTAACATTTGTAAAAAAAATCGTTTACCCTTCTTACTGCTTTAAGTATTAAGACTAAAATTGTAATGACTTAAATGTAAGACTTAAATAATGCCGTTACTTAAAATTTAAGTAACGGCCGTATTCTCTCTGCAAATGTTATCGCTTTTTGGCAGTACATACGTGTGCGAAAATGCTTTTTCTGCTCTCAAACAAATTAAATCAAAAACGAGAAATCGAATTGAAAGTGCTGCACTGGAATCGAGCCTGAGACTTTGCCTTACTAAACTTACAGTGGACATTGATAAACTTGTATCAGGAAAGCAGAGCCAATCATTACAATGATTTCTCGACTGTAAAATGAAGTGGTATATTAAACTAGTATATTAAATTTCTTTTAATATAAACTTTAATAAAAGTTTTTGAATGCATTATGTAATTCGTTTTCTTTCTGGAATGGCTCTAGCCCTAACATTCCTATACTAAAGTTTGATTGCCCCTCGGGTAACTAAAGGTTGGACCACACTGACGTACGGGTAACCAGAACACACTGATCCTAATTCTTTGTAAAATTTCTTGACTGTTTGAATAACGTTAGTGTATCTACACTTTGTATTAAGGGAATATATTTTTAATTGTTTTAAGAGTTATAGTCGTAAGAGAATTCGTTAATTTTGAGTAATATATACAAGGTTATTAGCTCGGCCACGCACGACTTTAACAGATAACGATAAATAGACATCAAGCATTGCCGCCGTGAAGGTGAAAGACTTTTCATGATTTGACGGTCGCTCTTGCCCGTCTCTCGATACTTAGTAAAGCGCTTATAAGTTTTGTTTGTTTTGTGTTCGATGTCTTAGAACTCATTCAGAAGCGAGTAATCGAGACTCTCGGATTCGCAGGTCATGAGTAGTTCTTTCGACGAGTTGTGTTTCTGTATGTGCGACAGCCACTTAGAAATGTCTGTGCTGTCGTCGCGGAGTGAGGGACGTCAAATCAGCGTGTCCTTTTCTTCCACACGGTTGAAAAGAAAAAGGGATTATATGGATCTGCGGGTTAGATAACCATACTGTAGCGGATTATATGGGTCTGTAGGTTAGATCAGTGGTGCGCAAACAGTAGGTTGCTAAAAAAAGTTGAGGGGTCGCGGATTGTCTGAAGTAAATTTATATCATACTGAATTATGTATTTAAAAAAACATGCTTTAAACTTTCTATAATCATATTTTAAATATTTTAACTATATTTTTTTTATAATTGTTAAATCAGGTGTTGTTAAATCAGGATTTATTCACTAAGAGGAGAAATTTCTCAGCATTCCGAAAGCCATGATATGACAATTTTATTTTCTCCATTTCATTTTCTGATTCCCGAATTGTTTTTTTACCATTATCCTCGGAACTGCAATATGTACATGCAGTTCTGTAACTTTACCCTCTAATGTCGTGTAAGGTATGGTTTGCCATTGGTCTTCAATAACCAATGATTGATGTCAGTTAGTAGTGATTAATTCACGTCATTATCCACCCACATTGTCCGGTGGTTTTCGTCTCATTTACCAATTAAGGGGTTAGCCACGGGTATGGGTCTTTCAAGTTCGAATCTTATGCTATGAAAAATACAATCTAGTCGTATCGCTTAGCAGCCTATCGTTCAACTGGATGCATTGTTTACCTTCTGTGCATTTTCCGGTAGAAAGATTAACTCTAATTTATTGAAAGGGTTTACTTAAAGTATATACATTCTGAGTGGAGGATATAAGTTATATCGATGATTGAAATATTTTTAATCGTGTTACTGAGGGTTTTAATAATTTTCGTACTCAATTTATTACTAAATGTTTGAAATAAGCGGTATCGATGGTTACTGCTTGTTATAAAGTTACCCAACCAAACTATTTATTGTGTAGTTAAAAGATATAACCAAAGGAAACGAATTATAATTTACATAACGAGTGAGTAACAGTGGAAGGAGATTAAAAATCTGAGTCAGATGTTTTTCTGAGTCAGATGTTTTTTTTCTTTCTCTCCGTTTTCTTTTCTTTTCTTTTTCTTTTTTTTTTTTTTAAAACTTTCAATGTCAACACTTTTCTTTAAATCCTGAGAACGCAAATATAGCCACAGGAAATTATTCATACCGAGGATATTGAGCTCTGCTCTCCGGTACCTTGTTAACGTACCATGTCAATGTCAACATTTGAGTTCGTCAGTTGCCGTGGACAAATTGATTTTGGGGAAAATAAGCAAGAGCATATAAAGGCAGCATGCTCAAACTGCGCCTTATTGATCGTTTGGTAGTTGCATCCCCCCCTCTCTCCTTTCCTGCAATGTTCACACCATTTTTGAACTGTTATTGTAATTCCCTTGGAGCATTACTCCGTAGTAATAGGCACAACCAGATTTTTATGTGGAAAGGGGGGAGGGGGGAATGTTCTCGTTTGTGTTGAAAGGATTTTCGTTTCTTGGAGTGGTGGATATTGGTTTTAGAGTATCCCCCCCCCCCCCCCCCCATGATTTCCTAATTACTCGTTGCATATGACCGTTACGTCACCATCATGGTGTCGCGACGAAATTTAGTTGGTGTGTATGCTTAATGAATTAGTGATTTAGGGTATTAAAGTTAATGAGTATTTCTAAAAATATTTTTGTTTACGCGTTTGAAATGCCGGTGAAAACTATCTCATCAACCTCTCTATTCAAACTTTGAAAAACTTCTGACTGTCTAAGTCAAGAAGTTTGTGATGTTCATTCTTTTTTGAGTTGTGTCCGTATTTAGGGAATTTATACTTTAAAATCACATTAGTGACATGATGTTTTAGGGGTCTTCAATCCTTGGAGTTAATCTCCAAGTTAGGAACATATCAACATATTAAGATGTGTACATTGAGTTCCCTATTAATTATCCCAGAAAAAGCAAGACCTAAGTGAGCAGCAAAACTTAAAAACTCGATTACTTCAAAAAAGGCCCTTTTCCCTGTAAAAAAATAAGCTATTAAGAGGTGTAAAATAAACTAAAAAAATGAATTAAATCGATTTTAACAAAAATATTAATAACTAGCTGAATACCCGTGTTTCGCTACGAAGTACATTTTAGGATAATTACAATGGAAAAATAATGAATTTGCTTTTTAGAGGATTTCCTTCTAAACAATCTTTTTTGTTTCTTCATTGGGTTAAACTAAAATTACCAGGCTCGTCCGCGAACTTACGCGTGAGCAAGCTACGTAAAACTGACCGTGGGAGAAAGTTTTCTCTTAAATCAACGCCAGCGTATTTCAAAGGCCTTAAGACTCGTCATGGCGAAGTATACTTTCAGGATATATTACAGGCTTTTAAAGTCAAAGGGGAAATCATTGGGTATAAGAGGAATGCGATTAGATTTTTATGCATGGTTTTCACTTGTAGTCTAGTGCCATTGCACAATTTCGGTGGTTTTAAATTCCGAAGGAGCATTACGCGTGTGCCCTTCCGCTAAGGGAGCTTATTGGTATGGAAGACCCGGTGGTTTAAGGGGATTAAAAAAACAAAAAACAAAAAAAAAAAACTACTGGATAGTCAACGGCATCAACTGAAATTACAGACAGTGTCTATCGACTGTCAAAATTTCGGTACTTTAGGTCCAGCGGTTTGATCTGTGCGAGGTCTGTCGGTCAGTCTCGGAACTGTTTTATATGTACGTTTAATTTAATATCCATAAAACACACTAATTTGGATTAAATAAAAAAAAACATTTCTATCTCAATCAGTCTAGTGGTTAAATTTTCTTTTACTGTATTTTAATATTTTTTTTGTCAATTTATTTCGTTGTTATGCACGTGACGCAAAATTAATTTAAAGTATCAGAACAAGAAAAGAAATCTCGCTATCAACATGTAATAAAAATTAAATTCTAAAAATTAATCTTTAAAAATTCACCAAAAATCGGAAAATGGAGGTAAAGATTTGAAAAAGGATTTCATTTTAAAGGAATTTTAGGATCTTTCTCGTGATATAAATTTTATAACCCTCAGATTATTATTTTAAATGCGAACTTAAAAAAAAGTTACAAAAGCAGCTTAAAAATTTAATTAAAAAAATTTAGTAGAATTTTTCAAAAATCTCTTTTAGTGCACCCCTCCCTACACTATAAGAATTGCCATGCAAAATTTCAGCCCTTTAGGTCCAGCGGTTTGGTTTGTACGTTATCTGTCTGTCAGTCGGTCAGTCCCGGCTCTGTTTATATATATATATATATATATATATATATATATATATATATATATATATATATATATATATATATATATATATATATATAGTGGAATCTCGATCTATCGTTTTTCAAGGGACCGACTGAATGGGATCGATGGAATTGAACGATAAATGCGGGAAAACGATAGATGTATGTGTGTGTATATATATATATATATATATATATATATATATATATATATATATATTAATATAAATATAATTTAACTGATTTCAGCGTTTTCTCTTTAAAAAGGCCTATTTCATTCCTTAATTTGTTATCAATGTTCATTTTAATGGACGATTTGTATTTTATTTCGAATCTTTCGTATTAGTGATTCTCGCGAGCAATCGGGTCACGGATAGTTGAGCGGTTGTTTGAAAAAAAAGTTCGAATTTTTGTGTATTACCCAGAAATCATTGTTTGCCGACTGACATTTCATGTTGTTGCGTTTATATATTCCTTTGGTAAAATCTGATAATGCGATGCTCTGTAAATACTGCTCTATAATTAAAAAAAGAGCATTGGTTTAGGAGAAGCCGAATAAGGGGGTTGGGGGGTTATCAAAGTATTTATTTATTTTTTTATATTTGACATTCATTTTTTATTCCATTGTAATTATTTTGCGCCATTCTTTTCTCCCTGTGCTTGTCTACTTTTTGTTGTACGTACGCGCGTGTATACATGCGCGTTTGCGCGCTCGCACACACACACACATATTCAAAATTCTTTAGCTCTTCTTAAAAGATGCTGTGTGATTTCAGAGTAAAATTGATGTAACCCACATTAGTAAACTGTAATTTCATTAACTTAAGTTCCTATTGGCTAGTTAGCCATACCGTATGTTTTTGGTCTACGTAATTCAAAGACAAGAGGTGCAAACTTAAATTTTTTATTGAAACTTGCTTTGTAGTGCCTTGAATTTTTTTCAAAATTTTTGAAATTAACTCATGTTTGTAAATTGTAAAAGACGGAACCTAGCTGATGTGTTTATATTATCAAAGTATACCTTTGTTGCACGTAAAAACGTTAGAGAAAGAAACATCGCAAGTCGCTGGAAGAGAAGAACGGTGTGAGTTAGCGAGGCATGAGCTAACAAATTATATTAATAATCTGTGGCAACATTTTCTTTACACCCATTTTTTTTTTTCTACGGGAGAGCGTGTCTTTGTAGGATTTATGACATTGATATAATAACATTGATTTTATGACATTTGTACTTGGAGTTTTCTGAAGTCCAGCGTGCGGAATAATGAAAGAAATAATTGCAAGTTTTTATTTTATTTACGATTGCGCTCAGGTATGCAAATGTATTCGTTGTAAATGTATGAAAGTAAAATATTTACACTTTATAATTTCAACAGCCATTTTTATTGTTTTTAACACTTATATAATTTTTTTTTGTTGTGGTGGTGAACAGAAAATCCATGCAAACCTTTCAATTTTTTCAGTGTTAAGACTAAAGGATTTATTTTCATAGCTTGTTATGTGTATTTTATGTATTTATTTGTTCAGTAGTATAAAATCAGAATACTTAACTGCATTATCATCACTTTTTTTTGTCATTGTCTTTGAAGACATATAATCCATAAAAAGTCATCTACCTAGAATTTTTTGTAACAGGTTTGTCTTGGTTAAATGAAATATTTTAAAAATATTTTTAAAACAGGTGTAGATTTGTCTGTTTGATAATTATTATTTATTTAATTTTATTGGTGAGAGAGTCATATTTCGGAAGCAATGTCATGCCTTACTACACAGTAAATGTGCTTAAGAAGGCTTCTTGCATTTTAGACTATTCTCTTGTAATCTCTGTACACAGCTTGACATTTTTATCTTTAAATGTTCTTTGATCCATTTCAGTGAATTTTTTCTGTTAGAGTTAGCTATCTCTGTGTTTTATTGTATAGTATGCAGTGACTTACCTTACGATGTTTGTTAATTATGTCTCGGTTTTTTCTTTAATTTTTGCCCATTCCAAGTCCCCACATTTAAATTCCATACATCTGCTTCATGAGTGCTTTTAATTTCACTAGCATAATAGCTTGGAGAAGTAAAAAACAAATTCTTTCTGGTTTAAAATTAAATTCTTCTTTAAATGGTTGAAGAAATTAGAACAAAGCTCTTGATTTTGCCTGAAATATTAAATTTAAAATTCCTTACTAAAGGGTTTATTATTAACTTTAATGTAACACTTTCTAAAAAAATATTTTTCAGCTAGGATTTATGAGTTATGTAAAAACTACATTATTTTTTTTAAAAATATTTCCGTTCTACAATTTTAAATTTGAAAAAAAAAAGGAGGCCTTAATTTTCAGTTACTTTGAGGGAAAATTTTTAAGTGTTTGAATAATTAAATTCACAATGTGTCTAAAGAACATTAAAAATTATTAATGAAACTAAATAAAAACCTCTGAGTTTGGATTTTCTTAGGTCTTGATATGAAAATAACTTTAATGTATAAAAATATGTATATAATTGTTTATGTACTTGCAGCATGCAGTTTTGCAATGGACGATGGAGGTCGTTGTCTGGCTGACGTGATTAAGTATGCAATTTTCAGTAATGCATATATTTATGAAATATTCATGACATATGTCCTCTAGAAATACTATACATTATTTTTCTTTCTCTAGTGATCCACTTCTGCTACAATCTTTCTTAGAAAGTGGTAGCGACGATAACTCCAAGGTATTACTTTTGTTATAATTATTGGTGAATCGGGATGTTTGTCTTGTGGGTGAAGGAAAAATATTGAAATTCTTAAATACATAGTTATTAATAAATTTTTGTTATATCTATTATAAACCTTGTTAAAATATAAATACATATAATCTAAAATCTGGTAAAATGATCTCTTTTTTTTTAATCAATGTTTTCTATGTTAATGTGTGAAATTAAAAGCAACTTACCTAAGAACACTTATATAAAATTTGTTCAAATTTATGTAGTTAAGAACTTGAATGTATTGTTTTTATAATTGAATAAAGCAGATTTCAAAGAATCATCATGTAAGTTTTTAATAGATGGAGAAATGAACATGCAATTTAGATGAAATCTCCTATGATATCTAGGCTTATTTTTCATAGTTTGACATGATAAAAGTTTTACCATTTTATGTTGCCTGAGTAAGAATGTGAAAAGTAATTTTTATTTTTGTAGTTCTTTTAAGGTATACTTGATTTGGTGTCAGTGTTCACAATCATGGTAATTATATATGATACCTTTTTGATTTGTACAATCTTTTAACCATTGCAAGGGATAATTTATATATATATATATATATATATATATATATATATATATATATATATAAATTTTTTTTCCCTTGAGATTTTTTTTTATTTTAAAAATCTGAATAACAATAGGAAAAAATAAGAACTCATTACATTAAAGCTCACTGTAAATTTTTCTATAAATGATGTTTAAATTAAGCATCATATAATTGTGAAGAATATCTGCTTCTAGAAGTGAGGAGATTATTTTACTATTGATTAAGATTTCACAATTAGCTTTTTGTTGTTGGAATACTGGTTTGAAATTTATAAAGTTCTACTGTATCATTTATCCTCTGAAGTAGAGAATCATCTTATATAGCTTATTACTGTCTTTGTTTTCTTGCTATTTGTGAGAATTTGTTTTTAAATTTCCTTCCATCTTGTCTGATTTTATGTTATTAATAGACTGAACTATGTATTCCTTTGAGATATTTTCCTTCGGGATGTTGATGTGTCCTAACACTATATGTGTTTGAAAACATTATCATATTCTGTTAAGGAACCATCTAACATGAAGTAATTATAGTTATAAAAGTTAGTTCTTATTTAACTTATTACACTTCTCTATGAATACAGTTTTTTTCTTTTTTGTGGCTTGTGTTTTGTTTTTTGTTTTAGTTTATGTTTATGTTGATCTGAGACATTTTGAAATAAATTACGTTGTTAATAGATGCATGAAAAAAAAGGGGGCTTTTTTGTGTTAGAAAATTGAAATTTGGAAACAAGCATTGAATTTGGGAGAAAGTGCTTTTTGTTGCTGTATATATATATGTGCGTGTGTGTGTATGTTTTATGTACATGTGCCGTATTTGTACAGAAAATTGTACTTTACTAAATAATAAACTTTCAATAGCTTCTAAGTGTTGTGTTTTTTTAGTTTAACAGAAACATCTACATAAAAGAAAGCTGTTGCTTGTACATGCAACATAATAGAAAACATCATGTGAATATGTGATTGGTCTTACTCTCTTTTTGTCTTCGGTTTTACATTGCCAATGCTTCTAAGGTTAAGTAACCTTTTTATAACGCGGAAAGTATTGGTCTTTGCCTCTTTTTTAAAGACTAATAGCATTCACACTAAAATTTTTCGATATCTTCTAGTATATTGTTATGAGTGCGTAGTGAGAAAGTGTTTTTTCATTGTATGATAGAAAATGAGTATGTACATTTTTGTTTGTTTGTTTTTAAGAGACCCATAAAAGTACTTAATTACTACTATTTTTGTTTGTTTTAAGTTTTAGACTATAAAACAAACAAAAAACTGTGATCTTTTTATTAACATTAAAGTGAGGAATTCATTTAGCAGACAAACATATACTCTGTTAGTAGTATGCACAATTAGAAGATATTCCAAGCGGAAGGTATAAGAGATGTTTCAGTTGGAACTAATTGTTTTCAACCCTGTTTGAAAAACTTGACATTTTGAAAACTCAAAATTACACATTATATAAAAAGATTTGTAATTTAGTTTTGATTTAGTGATTTATGAACGATTTATTGAATTTATTGAAAAAGTATTATGTTACATAAGAAGTAGTATTCTACTTTGATAAAGAAAATTACTTTGATAATAATAGAAATTTGAGTTTAATGAGAAATGTTAATTTACATGTCAATCAATTTGTGTTTTTTAATTCTCGGTAAAATTGCTGTAACTATATTTATAAAGTAGGGTATAATACCTTTTATGTAGGGTAATAACTTTTATGTCTCCAAAATTTTACCTTTTATTTATCTTTATAATATTTTATTTTTACATTGCTGTATATGTATGTATATTTGAATATTGTGTTCTACTTCTTGTTATATACATGTGTTATTTAATTCTTTATTCGTTTTGCTCCTTAAATAATTATACCTTTATTACTTTCAGGATCCACAAGATGGAACTTCATCTGAATCAGCTGTTGAAAGTCCACAAGTGTCAAGGACTGTACATACATCTCTTTCAAATCATGTGTCTGCTGAACACATAGTCGAGCCATCTGAGCCAATGGGTTATATTTACACTGTTGATAACCAGGGCACTTTTGCTGTAGAACCGAGGGTTTCCAGCCAGAGTGGCGTCTGCTCCAGTAATACTGGATTGGGAGGAGTGTCACTAGTTGTGGCATCTTCTTCTGTTGGACCGCAGACGTACCAACATGCGTCTTCAAGTGGTGCAACCATTCACCACATACCCTCATCTGCTGCACATGCTTTCAATCCACATTCTCCAGCATCAGCTCGGCCTGCTACCCCATTGTCAACACATAACATAAAATCCCCTGTTCAAGGCCCGTCTTCAGTACATAGCATGCCACCTCCATCACCTTTGCAACAGACAAGATCACCTCTTCCTTCACACACGCCTTCACCAGCTCCAGCTTGGTCTCCTGCTCCACCAGTTTTATCGCCAGCAACAAGTAGAACTCAATCATCTATGCCTTCATTAGCTTTTCAGCAAAGTCACAATCAAATTCTTCAAACAACCTGTAATGTTACTCAATTTGTTACAGCTATAGCTACTCCTCAGGCTATAACACAAAAATTAGCAGTACAGCAACAGCAGCAACTGTTCCTACAGCAGCAGTTATCGCCAGTTTCTCAACAACAGACTAATCCTCGTTTAACGGCTGTTACTACTGTAGTTACTACAACTGCAGTTACTGTGACTCCTCCAGTGGTACAGTTTATTCCTGCTCCACAGTCTAATGTCTCTTTGCCTACACGAACATCACATACTGTTCGTCCAATTCAACCAAAGTTACCGCCACAAATTCTACCAAAACCTACAACATGTAGTGCTTCAAATCAGTTTGTTAGCCCGGCTCCAAATAAACAAACACCACCTACACCTGTAACTGCTGGCCAGAGGACTGTAGGAGTAGGTATTCAACCTAATGCAACTGGCCAGTTAGTCATAGGTCAGGGTCAGTCTGGTGTCTTTTCTTCTCCTCAAGGTACCATTTTACTAAATCAAATTATTCCTGGTGTTGGTCAGAGTCCTCCTATATTAATACAAGGAAATTTGGGAAATTTAACCAATGTTTCAAACATTCAATTAACTCTAAGGCCACCTAATAGTGCTTCTCCTGGTCAGCCACTGAATTCTAATTCTCAGAACAATGCAACAATAATTGCGGCTCTTCAAAATAATCAACATGCACATACGTTATTTGCTCCTGCAAAATCGCCAATTCATGGTCAGCAGACAATAGTTATTCCAAATAATTTAGCACATCCTGGTTTACCATCACAGAACATAAATTTAACCTCAACAGCAATACCAAATAGTAATATTATGTCATCCTCATCTCAAGGCCAGAGTTTCCTCAGGTCAAATATTATACTCTCTCCAAGAGTAGTTGGGGCAAACCAGGGGATTTTGCAACATATTCAAACACCCCAAGGTCCTATACTTGCTTGTATTCCTAGCCAAGCCATTGCTGTTCCACATTTACCTGTAGCTCCAACATTGCAGAATGCTGCAATAGGTAATGCACAGCTGGCACCTGTAACTCTTCCAATGCATGGAGTAATGGCTGCTGGTCAAGGAGTCATATCTGGATTGTCCCTCCAAGCTCATCAACCACAATCTGCCTTACAACAACAACAGTCTCTATTCGGTACAGCAGTTCCTTTTACAAGCCATGTAGAGCAGCCGTCACATCAAATGATACAAGTGCCACAGCCAATGGCTTCTCCACAAGTCCCCACTAATGCAAACCAAGTTACTACTAATCAAACTCCATCGATTGAACATTCATCCAAACCCCCTTCTCCATCAAAGACTTCAAAAGCTGCTCTTGGTATATCTAGTATATTATCAGATATATTGAAAGAAACCGGCATTGTGCCTGAAAATTCTCCACCTCCCTCACCTGATTCAAATTCTCCTGTTATGGAAGAACAAGTTCCTGCTAATTTACAAGCATCAAATGCTGCAGTCCCTTCACAACAATTAATTACTGCATCATTACAGCCACAACAAGTCCTTTTGGAATCAGTAAGTTAATTTGAAAGCTTAAAACAAATGTTACAGTTGTATAATAGTGATATATATTTGCCTAGAAAATGTTACAATATACTGTTTGACATTAATGTAATGTCTTTTTAATTGAATTCTTATTTACTATCAAAAGCTTAAATGAAAAGTGTTAATGTATTTTGCATAATATAACTATTCTAATTTATCTTCTATTTTAGACTTAACTAATTTGAAACTTTTTAGCTGTAACATTTTTTATTTTTGAATTCTGCTTCCCGCCTCCCCCCAAATTAAAAAAAAAAAAAATTATTAAGCGGGAGATAATTTTAAGATAGTTTCAAAACTAACCTTTTAAGGTAATTTTAAATTTATGAAATGGTTTTTTGCTATTTCTTTGAGTAATTTTATGATATGTACTTTTTTCAAAATAGAAATAATTTAGCAATTGGAAGGCCAAATTTCAATTTCTTTTGGAGATATGTATGAACTTTAGGTGTATCATTTGATTTTGAAAACATAAGATTATAATGTGTTTTATAATTGATATATTCAGTAACTCTAATTGATAGTTATATAATATTAAGGATATTCTTTATTTTCAGGTAAGTCAAAATCTGTCAGCTCCAACAATATCGCAAATGAAGTTTACACTTGCACAGGATGGCAGTGTTATTCTTCAGCCACATAATACATTTAGTGGAACACAACGAGTTCAATCGTATGTTCAGTCTCCGCATATGCAGGGAAGATCTACTAGTACTGTAGGATCCGTCATTTTACCTACTGTATCAACATGTACAGTGCCTGTTGTATCAGAATCTTCAATAGCTCGTAGTCATGCTAATTTAATAGCTAGATTAAACTCTCCTCCACCTGTTAGTGTTCCAGATGTATCGTCACTTGGTGTTTCTAATATTGGCGGATGTATCTCTACTTCCATCACAGCAACGACAGTTACTACCACTACAAATACAGTGCCAATGACTGTCCAGAGCCTGAATGTCAACAGTTGTTTGCCTATTGCCAGTACAGGTTATGTTATGCAGCGCGCCAGTGTTGCAGTTGCATCAGATAGAGTATATTATTCCGAAGATATGAATAATACTCAAAATCATATAAATGCTACAGAGATCTCTACTTCAACACCAAGTGTTCAAAGAATTAACCATGTTAATTCTGGTTTTCAGGCATTGGTTGTTTCTTCAGAATCTTTTAGAAGTACTATGCAAAATACTAAAACTGTGCAATCAACCCTTCTGGGGAACGGAAGTACAACTAATTCAATAGTACAAGCTGAATTAGATAAAAGTGGACAGACACATGAAGTTACTGAAAACAACGGAACTTCTGTGCCAAGTCTTAATCTTCCATCACATCAAAATGTGCCAAATAATCAGGTATGTAGCTCAATTTCAGGAAAAACTTTTGATTGAAATTAATTTTTTATATTTTTATCTCTGTGTAACAAAATTTTATCACCTTAAGCCATTGTCAGTGTATGATCCCCTTATTTATGATATCTGACATGTATAGTTCTAATCTGAATCTATTTATTGTCAGTACTTAAGATATAGTTTAAAACAAGTATTCAAAAGTGCCTTAAAAATTTTGTTTAATTATCAGCTAATTGTTAAATGTCATAAGCATTATGCATTATAAATTTTATATTTAAGATTTTTAGAATTTTTTTAATGACTAAATATATTTAAAAACTATTAAAAATGACTTCTTTCTTTCTTTTTCTTTTTTTTTAAATTAGAAAGTTTTAACTTTGACACTTTTGTAGATGGTCTTATTTTCAGACTGAATATGATTGCTTAATGTGTACCTTACATAGTCCTGTGTATAAGTGTTAAAGTATATTTATGCTTTTAATGGGCATATTGGATTTATGGCCTATTTGAAAAAGTATCCATTTATTTTATGTCTTACAGATGATTCAAATCCAAAAATTACAGAAACAGATCAATGAATTATCAACTCTTAAATATCATACTCCAGAGCAACAAAAAGCTTTGCAACACTCACATGCATTGCTTCAAAAGTTGGTTGGGTCAAAGAGTAACAAAGGCTGTAGAAGTATACAAAATCAAATACAGGTTGGCTTTTTATAATTATTTTTGTTAACTTTGTAAATATAAATTGTATAGTAAAATAATTTACTTCACTTACTCTGTTCATCCTTATATATATAATAGGACTAGCTGAAAACCCGTACTTCACTGCGGAGTACATTCAAATTAAATACAACGGCTAGTGTGTGCAATTAATGCCAAAAATATGTATAAATATTATAATAAATACAATGACCAATATAAGCAATTGATGTAAAAAAAAAAAAAAAAAAATATATATATTTACAAAAAAATTGTAATGGATATTTTTATAGACAAAATAATGTAGAAGAAAATATTCAAATTAAATCTAATAGAACATACTAAAGAATATAGTACAGTTTCAGGAACGTATCTTTAACTGTATTTTAATATTTTTTTGGACAATTTTTAATTGTCTGCTGCATTAGCAAGAAAAAATTTTTTTTTCGTCTATTTCGTTGTTATGCACATGACGATAAATTAATTTAAAGTACCAGAAAAGAAATCACATGATCAGCATTTAATAAATTAAATTCTAAAAATTAATCATTAAAAATTCACCAAAAATCAGAAAATGGAGGTAAAGATTCGAAAAAGATTTCATTTTAAGGAGTTTTTATTATCTTTCTCGTGTTACAAATTTTATAACCCTCAAATTATTATTTTAAATGCAAACTTAAAAAAAAATTACTAAAACAGCTTAAAAATTTAACTTTAAAAAATCTAAGAAGAATTTATCAAAAATCTTTCTTAGTGCACCCCTACACTATAAGAAGAATCGCCATTCAAAATTTCAGCCCTTTAGGTCCAGCAGTTTTGTCTTTGCGTTGTCTGTCAGTCAGTCAGTCAGTTACAGAACTGTTTTATATATATAGATTAGAAATTATATATATATATATATGTGTGTATGTGTGTGTATATATATATATATATATATATATATATATATATATATATATGTATGTATGTATGTATGTATGTGTATATATGTGTATATATATGTATATATGTGTATATATATGTATATATGTATGTGTATATGTATATATATGTGTATATATGTGTATATATATGTATATATGTATGTGTATATGTATATATGTGTATATATATATATATATATATGTATGTGTATATATATATATATATATATATGTATATATGTGTGTATATATATATATATGTATATATGTGTGTATATATATATATATGTATATATATGTGTGTATATATATATGTATATGTATGTATGTGTGTATATATATGTATGTGTATATGTATGTATGTGTGTATATATATGTATGTGTATATGTATGTATGTGTGTATATATATGTATGTGTATATGTATGTATGTGTGTATATATATGTATGTGTATATGTATGTATGTGTGTATATATATGTGTGTATATGTATATATATGTATGTGTATATATATATATATATATATATATATATATGTATGTGTATATATATATATATATATGTATATATGTATGTGTATATATATATATATATATATATGTGTATATATATATATATGTATATATGTATGTGTATATATATATGTATATATGTATGTGTATATATATATATGTATATATGTATGTGTATTATCAGTGGCGCACCCAGGGGGCCCTGGCTCCACCCAAAGAAGTAGAAATATTGATTTTGCATTATAAATATTTTTATTCGTTCATCTCGGCCCCCCCCCCCCCAAGAAAAAATCCTGGGTGCGCCACTGTGTATTATATATGTATATATGTTTGTGTATATGTATGTATGTGTATATATATATATGTGTGTATGTGTGTGTGTGTATATATATATATATATATATATATATATATATATATATATATATTAATTATTTTGTTAAATATCTGAATGTCTTCGTATGTATTTTTGGGGTAAATTAAGTTTAGTAATTAATGTTTCATTGTTTGAGTAAATTTTAGTGAATGCTCTTGAATCAAATTCTCTTTTAGCAGTACCAATTTCTACTGATTTATAATTTGTTTTTCCCTTTTTCTTTTTTCTCTCTTTTAATGGCATTTATTGTATGTTTTAGCAGTTTTATCTGTTTATTTGTTAATAGTTTTTATATGTGCATTAATTCAGTGTAAAATTTCATTTCATTTAGAAACATGAAACAGAAGTTAAGAGCATTGTGCAACGTTCTCAAAATGTTGCTCAGAATCAGTTAATTTCTGATCAAGTGCAACAACAAATAAATGCAAAACCTGCTTTACCTCAGCAACAACCAGTTGAAAACAATAAGCAACAAATATCATCAAATTCTAATACTCAAAATTTACATCTTGTGAATCTCTTAAAACAAGGCCCATCTCATTCTGTAAGTTTGTTACATAATGTTTTTCATTACCTTTTTTCTTTGCATTATTTGTGAACCTTTATTCATTCTGGTCTAAATATAATGTTGAACCATCATTACTAAAATTGAATAGTCTCATTAAAAAAGTTATAAAATTTACATTGAAGTAAGAATCTTAATTAGAAAAATTCCAAATTAGTTGAAACTAAAAATATAAACTTTTTCATGCGTATCTTAAACTGAGTAGTCTTTCTAAATAACAAATTTTTAAAAGTTAGAATAAAGTGCAATTGAAACCTATTATATTACATGTAATTTACATTCATACCAGCTCAAAAAAATGTCCTTTTTTTTACATAGTAATTCCATAATCAGTTACAGTAATTCCTCAAGTTACGCAGATTCGTAGATACACGGTAGTAATTTTCAATTTTAGTATGATCATAATTTTGTAGAAAAGAGGTGTTTTAATAGAAATGACAGAAATTATTGATAAATTTCAATTGATGATCTCCAACACAAATGCATACCTATAGTCTTGCGCTGATGCAAGCGAAAGCATTGAGTATTTTTGAAAATTTAAAGCACAAACTCTGTGATGATGTCGAAGATGGTAAATTTCTACTTATGCAGAATGGTCTGGAACAAATTAATTGTGTAAGTCGAGGACTTGCTGTATTAGTGAGTGTTGAGTTTAGATTCGTTTATTGAATTTGAGTTAGCTTCTCCATCTATTTAAGGAATTATTCTGATAGGAAAATTACTCAGCCACATTAGTTCTTTTTTTTAAAAATTTATTTTTTGACATATATCAATGAGAAATATCAGCAACAATCTATATATTTAAGTTGCTAAGCCGACTTTTTGGGCAGTCCGTGAGAGAAAACTACTGCATCAATTTACTTCATTTTGGTCTTAAACAAAAGATTGTAATCTGTAGATTTGTCAAATTTGGTTTTTGTAACCACAATTTCTATTAATGAGTGATAATTTGCGATTAAAAATTGATTTCTGCGCATGCTCAGTGGCATGTTTAAATTAATCTTTAGAAACTCACTGTTTCTGTGCATGCTCAGTGACACGTTTTAATGATAAACACGTTTTTCCGAGAATTCTCTCTAGATATCTCTCTGCCATTTTTATTTTTATGATAATTAGGTTTGTTAAACATAAGATTAAACCTCATGGAAATTGTTTATTTCGCGCTGTTTAATTAGTGATAATTTACAATAAAAAAAAATTGTTTTCTGCGCATGCTCAGTGACATTTTTAAATCTGGCTTTAGATGCTCACTAAGCATGAGGTCGCTTAAACACATTAATTTGCTTCTGCGCATTATTATGATTTTCAACATTTAACAATGATGTGTTGAGTATAATTTGTGTATTAGTACATTTATTTACTATCTAGCCGTCATGTTTTGACGGGTACGGACTAGTTACTAGCTTAATTTCTTTGACGTATATAATGTCTCTTTCTTTTGAATTAGGATATTTTTAAAATAGTACCTTTAATGTTAAGGAATGACTTTTCACCAGTTTTTTTTAAATCTAAACTCTGTTATTTAAAAAAGTAATGGTTTTTTGAAAACATACAAATATCTGTATATATAAATGAAAATAATTTTTGTAAGATATGTTAGCGAAAGTGTTGTATCTTGAACAAAATAGCTTAGAAATTGATGGCAGGTAATGTACATAAGTGTAGGAAAATGGGCATGATGCCTTGATAATAACCAGTAATTTGCTGAAAATAACTTTTTCTTACCTCATCAAACTTTTGAAAGAAATTTTGCAGTTCTGTTATTTAAGTATATTGATAGATATCAAATTTTTATCCTTCGATGTTAATTTAGTGGTTTTACTGAGCTTAGAAAGATGTTTAAAATATGTAGAATAATAGAAAAAGAAAAATCGTGTTTAAAATAATCATGTATTGTTCATTAATTTAGGGTTTAAGGGGAAGTTATGAAGTAACTAGTTTTTAATGTTTAGTGTTTTGGTGCCTATATCTCTCAAACTTTGTACTTTTGGATCTCATTTTTGAGATCTCAATGCTATTGCTTTTCTTAGATATATGAAATGACATTTTCATGTATGTGTGTATTCCAAGTGTAATTAATTTTTTTAGAATCCAGTGTATAATTAAGGTTTGTAATTTGTTGACTCCTGAAATCATTCTCTTTGTTTTGCACATTAAATATTTTCATCTTATGTTTTTGTTTTTCTTTTCTAATTTTAGTCCCCTGCAAAAGTTAGTGCTGCACCTATTACAACATGCTCCGTTACTGTAGTTAACACAGTTACAACTGCCGTTACAACTACAGTGAATTCTACACATCAAAGGGTAATTAAGAATACTTTGAAATATTTTATATGTGTATATATATATATATATATATATATATATATATATATATATATATATATATATATATATATATATATATATATATATATATATATATATATATATATATATATATATATATATATATTATATATACACACACAGTGGAATCTTGATCGATCTTTCCCTGATCCTGAATCATCGTTTTCCCGTGTGTATCGTTTATTTCACCCAGTCCCAATCATCATATTGCTTTGTTATGTTCCCGTATCTATCACTTTACCGCGTATATCGTTCATTTCAGTCTGTCTCTTGAAAAACAATAGATCGAGATTCTACTGTATATAAACAGTTTTAAGGGGAGTTTGAGATTTTGCTTTTGTCTGCAGTGTATCAAAATCTTGAAATGCATTTAAAATTTATTTATAAGGTCTTGGAAAGAATAAGGAGCAAGAGAATTTTGATTGAAGTGTAACTTCATGTGTGCATGCTTTGATATGCTATAAAGATGAAAATCATCAGTTATTAATATAATAAAGAAAAAGTTATAATTAAAGAAAAAAATTGCTAAAAATACTTTGAATTTTAGCTTGCAAGTGCAGACGAGTCTAAACCTTATTTCAGTTTTAGAGAGCGTCACAGGGAAGTTGGCAAAATTATAGTTTTATTAATTATATGCATTTTGGGCTTTCATTTGTCCTACAAATGAAAAGCAACTTGCTTACTTCTAATGCTTTAAAACAGTGGTGGGCAGTTGTTTTGGCTCAGGGGCTGCTTTGTGGAAGTGGAGGTTAGTGAAAGGCTGTCCCTTTTAAAATTATTGCATTTATTTGTTAACTTTGCATTTCAGAAAAGGTATAAATTGTGTCATAAAAATCAGTAAATATAAATTAAATAAAATATTGGCAGTTTTTCTGGCTATCTTGGAGTTTTTGGCTGACTTTGACAGTTTTTCTGGCTGTCATTTAAGTAATATTTGTGGTGGGTCACTAAAAAATCGAATGGGCCGTTTACAGTCCGCGGGCCGCAATTTGCCCACCCTTGCTTTAAAAGATATAGTATTGGCTATGCTTATTTTAACCACAATGTCTACTACATTACTTCTTTCTCTTTGTTTTTTGTATCTTTAAATTATATCTCTGTGAAATTTTTTTTCTCTTGATATTATAGATATACTCTAGGTTTCAAAGATTTTTAAAATTAATTATTCTTATGATTTTGTTTTTGAATAGATCGCAAATCAAGTTGTAACACCTGTACAACAAAGAATGCAGTCAATGCATCAACAGAAATCACAGCCAGAAAATTGTCAGGTAATTATTTTCCCCATTTATATATTTTTGTTATGGATGTATAAGATAAACATGTTTTTAAGTTGTACTTAAATATGGAATTTGTGAATTCTCTCAATGCATTGATTCACTTAAATGAATTTTACTAGCCAAGTTATTTTAATAAACTTACATTGAAGAATATAACATATGAAGAAGATTAGGTAGTTGCTCAGTGTTTAATGCAAATGTAGAATATGATTTGTGCCTCTTTGACCATGAGTTAGTATAATAATTAAGGGCATTATTACTGAATATGTAGTGTAATTAAGATTCTAATTCTTTCTTCTAAACTTTTTAATATATTAAATTTTTGTAAAGACTGAAAGTTTTTTGAATTGAAAAGACTATTTTAAAATTCTTTAAATTCAGAATTTAGTTATTTGAGTGTTAGAACTTAGGTTTACTTAAATTATTGATTAGTAGCCGCTGCGTGACCAGCATGGTCACTTTTAGTTGTATATTTTCTTTTGCAAAACAACTCAACTGAAAGTAACATATGTAAGGAATGTTACAATTACATGTCATGTTAAATATACGTTGTTAAGGGGTAGTAGGTGCTCAGCCAAAAAATTTATAATCATTGCTAAATTCTCTACAAGGCTGATTCTAAAACATAGAGATTAAAAAATGTGAATTTCCTTTACTTCAACAGAGTTAAAGATGGAAACCCAATCCCAATGATTTTAAAAATTACATCCCTCTCTGTATGTACTATTTTTCAAAATTTAAGATATCTACACTTTATCATTACATCAAATAAGAAATTGTTGGGGAAAAATTGTTTCACTCAAAAAATGGAGTAATAATTCATCAAGTACTAAAATATAGTGTGGATTACATCACTCTCTGCATGTACTATTGTTCACAATTCAGATATCTAATTTAATCATATCAAATAATAAATTGTTGGGAAAATTTCTTCACTTATAAAACAGGGTAAAAATTCAGCAAGTACTAAGAAAAAGTATAGAAAATTAACTTACTTACGATTAAGCTATTATAATGCAATTAATAATATTTAAATTGTACCAAATTACGTGCTATTGTTGAGCCACTACACACACACGGTTGCAAATTGCGGACGGCTGCTAATGTTTACATCTGGTAGTTGCAGCCATTGCCATTCAAAGTGTAGAAATATCATCAATTTTGGTGCAGCATACCTACGTGTTTTTATATATATATATATATATATATATATATTAGATATTTGAAAGTACCACATTTTTTTTACTTCACTACTGCAAATCTTTCAATAAAGATACAGTAAAACCTCGTTGATCCAGATCTCAGGATAATCCGGATCATATTTATGTCTTTTAGTTTGATTCAGCGTTCAATTCCTGCATAGATTGTACAATAAATTATGGTAATAAAATGCTTTTTGTTGAGCTTAAGAGAGCTTTACTAGACATACCAATTCTTTGTTAAGAAATGATGTGAAAAGTTATTTTTATAATTTTTAATGTCTTGTAAACAATATGTAATTTTGTTACGAAACAAATTTTTTTTGTTGTAATAAACATTGTCTACTTAGTTAAGAATTTTGTTTTGTTTATTACCCGGATTATCCGGATTGCCTATGGTCTCAGTTAGTCTGGATAAATGAGGTTTAACTGTACTGGTAATGCGTTAAAACTAGTAAATAACACCTTGATAATTCCCACTTTTGAAGAAGAAAAAAATTTCATTCGCAACTTTTAAAGAAATTTTAAATCTATGTTTGATAATTGTTAGAGTGAGAGAGGAAAAATATAAGTTTTTCAGGTCTCCTTTTCTTAACATTGTGTATTAACTTAAAAAATTATTTTTAAAGCAGTTTTAAAAAATTATGGAGGGTCTCTGGAAATTTGCTAAAAACATTTTATCTTTTACTTTCTAAAAGCTGTTTAAATTCTGTAAACAATTAAAAATAAAATAGTAATAAAACTTTGTGGAAAGTCATTTTCCTATTTTCAATTTATATCTATTTTTTCTTGCAGCAATCACAACAGCAAGTTATAGTCCGAATGCCAAAGCCACAACAGCAGCAATCCCAGTCATGTGTAAATATAGTTCAGTTGAAGGTAATTTCTTTTAGTCAAGACTTTTATATTCATTTACAAAGTCTGCGGAAATGTTCACAAATTTTTTGAAAGAAAATTTCTGAGGCTTATTAATAATTGAGTTTCTACCTTCAAAGCTGTCCATTTCTTTGTTGATATATTTCTGACAGCTTTTCCACTTCTTGAAGCTGTCATGAAATACTGTTTTCAAGGCTGAATGATAGGTGAATGGTTAGGGTACTGGTATTTGGGATGAATCCTTGGTTTTGCATGAATGCTTCTAGGCATGGGTGTTAGTACCTCCTTTAAGATGCAAGTTGTAGTTAAACTCTTGTAATGCTAAAGATGGTCATAGTACTCCTAACCAACAAACATTGTTATCAAGATTGTGTCGCTCCTCATTTGCTTTTGTCTCAAGATAGAAGGAAAAATATCTTTGATTTATGTTTTTCATTGCTCTTTTTCAAAACTTCATTCTTTCACCAGGTATTTCAATCAAGGAAATGTTGTTTAAAGTCTAGTCCAGTTGTTCCCAATCTTTTTCCTACATCGACCCTTTTTAAAAGAATGATTTTCTTCATTGACACCCTCATATTTTTCTCTATAATATACAGCATACAACATAATTGCTATTAGCTTTTGTACATTTGGCCATAAAAAAGGTTCTAATTGTAGTATCGACTTACAATTAGAACCGTTTGGAAAAATCGTAAGGAATTTTTTTAAAGATTCCTTACATTCCATTTTTTAAAATTAAATCATAATATAAAATTAAGTTTTTTGAAGGTTTTTAAGTGATCTCCCCCCTTAAGGTCCAGTGGATTTCCCCAGTTCTGCCTAGTGTTGGTACACAAATAAAAGCCGACAGTGGCTTTCGGCACATATACAAAAGCGTCATGACATTCAACTTTAGATGTGTGGATCATGCTGCCCTATGCAAACCTGTATTTATACTTATTAAAATGGATATTATCTAACAATTACATTCCTAAACAATTAAATTTTAAAACTAAAATTTATCATCGACCCCCAGTCGACCCCTGGAATACTATAGACCCTTTTTAAACTTCCATCGACCCTCAAGGGGTCCACCTGGACCCCGTTGGGAATACCTGGTCTAGTCTGTAAATGCCATTTTTTGGAAGTCAAAGGGTGATGATATACGGTCAAGCTAAGCTGTATTTGTTCTCAACTTACCAATTAGTATTAGTTTGTGTGCTGGTTTATTGTCATAATGGAGGAATCATGTGTTCTCCCCAATCAGTTCATGTCTTTTGGTTCTCACTCTTTCTCAAGGTTTATAAGTTCAAATCCCTGAAATGTTTTGACCATTTCTGTGTGTTGTGAAAGCATGCCAAACCATTGATGATTTTTGTGTCAACATCATATTTTTAAACCATTGTTTAGTCGGCTGTTATTAAAGTTTGAGCTTTTGATCCCCTTTTGTGTGGTATAATGACATATTATGACATGATTATCTTTTGTTATTAGTGATTGAACAGACTTCGCTGGTTGTAGATGCATTCGAATATCTTCCATGAGGATTTCCCGAAAGGAATTACTTGAAATGTTGCAATCTATGATTTCTCTGGAACACAACTTTTTTTAATTTTAAAGCGTAAGGGATGTCAGTTGACATTGGAAAGCACATGGACAAGGGTCATGTTCAACTGGCTGCAGACTATTTTTATATTATTTAAACCAGTCATAGCATGTTATATTGCCCAAAGAATTTTTCCCCTAAGGTTATTTTATTATTTTATGTGTCTCGACAAAGGTAGACAAGTTTGAAACACAAACTTTAATTCACATATGATGCTCATGAGAACAGCCATCTCAAAAATTAGAAAATGCGCATGACATGGATCTAATCAGGACTTTGTAGAATGATAGCATGTTGATCAATTAATGCTGTAAAACATTGTTTCTTGTTAAAGTTTCAACTTTACAAGCTTCCTTTTCATGTTTCACTATGATTTTCCTATCACATGAAAATTTATGAACACTGAT
Source organism: Dolomedes plantarius (assembly GCA_907164885.2). NCBI lineage: Eukaryota > Metazoa > Arthropoda > Arachnida > Araneae > Dolomedidae > Dolomedes > Dolomedes plantarius. The sequence continues at coordinate 126,345,314 of OU015502.1, forward strand.
GAAACCTTGTATTTGTGATAAAGAATTTGTTATAAAACTGTGTTTGTTATTTCAGAAATAGCACTATCCTCTGAAATTCAATAGCTTTGATTACTTTCTACTTTAATGTATGTTCTCAGAATTTTAAATTTCATAATCATTCATGTGCACATTCTATAAAACATACATGAAGATGTTTCAGTAGCTCTTTAAGGTTGTCCCCCCTCCCCCCCTAATTTAATATGTTGCAAAGAGATTTAATGTATTGACATATTTTATTTGCCTGTGCTGTTTCTTATATGCATGTAAAAGAAGGGGTTTTCTAAATAATATCCAAGAGTTTGCTGCTGCATTGATTGCTTAAACTTACATAATGAGATGGTTAATAATAGTTATTAAGTCATAAATCTAAGGTGCTTTGAAAATATGATTTTGGTTTGTCATAAAAATAAATTAGTGGTATTTTATGTTGGACAGTTTGGGTTTTCCAGATTACATATAGTGTGTGATTAACATAATCTTGATTGTTACATAAGCATTTTTTAATAATTGTTTTGCATGTGTTTTGTAATTGGAATAACTGAAAATTTACTTCTAAAGTTCTTAAGATTAAATCTGCATATTTTAAATTATCGAGTTTTATTAAAAGATGTTCTTTTCTTTTTCTTCACAGGCAGCACCACCTGTTAAAAAAGTTGTTAATACAGTGCCTAAAACTGTTCTGTAAGTATTTTTTTCTATTTTGTTTGAATATCATTTAGTTGAATGCAAGGCTTTTTCTTATTCCATTTATGTTCATTTTTATATCTGATTGCTGAAGTTTTGTGTGCATTGCTAAATTATTCTACATTGGAGGGCTTGGCCTATAAATTGTAGTTTCCACAAGACTTCCTAAAGGCTCAAAAATTTCTTAAAAAGGTCTTTTAAAAGTTCTCTCCAGAGCTGAAAAATAAGATGTGTTGCAGACATTTATCTTCCAGAGAACAAAGAAAGCATTTGGTTGTGAAATCTGTTCAAATAGACCTGGGTGGGGATGTGATCTACAAAAATGTCTTAAGGTTTTCTTGATGGTTTTCCTGTTGCCTGGCACCTGCTGTTTAAAAGTTGAGCATTCTTATAAAACCTTTTTGTAAATTAAAATTTCATATTACAAAGAAGCTGTTGTCCTTAATTTACACTGAAATTTTTTTTAGCATTCCCCAGGCCCTCATAACTAACCTACCAAACGCATAAGATAAAATGGGCATCAGTAACCTATAGAAAAAGCTGGAATAATAAAACAAACATAGAATATGTAAATGACTAAGTGAAAGATATGGTGTTGTGCAGTATGGATTATTATATCGGATTAAGACAGACTGTAAGCACAGTAGAATGCTGTAATGTGTTGATATGTTTTGCTGAGTTGTCAGAAGTTAGAGTAGTGGGAGATTTAGGAGTGACAAAAGAAGTCATCTATGTTGGTGTTCTCTGAATTATTAAAGATATTCAGGTCACTTAAGTTTACACCTTCTGTATTTTAAAAACAAACCCAGATTCTCTTTTTGTTTTTTTTCATTATGTTAAAAGCAAAATGGAGAGATGTAAATTTCTAGAAAATTTGGGTCAAATTCTGTAGTCAAAATTTTGGAACTAATATGAGCTTTCATATGCATTACCAAAGTTACCCTTCTTGTGTTCTGTTTGTTTATATTTATATTTTGTTAGGGGAAAGAACATGCTTTCTCTGTTGTTATAGGAGGGTCATTTCAAAAGAAATGCACAAGATGGCACCATTCTGCACTGGATGATACAATCAGAAAAAAAAAATCACCACTTGTAGTTGAGCACTAGAAGAAAATTTATTTGTCTTTGAAAGTTTTCTAACGTGTTTTTGTTTTGAAGTGACAAATTTTTGAAATGGAGTCTGCAGATGTCTCAGGTACTGTGAGTGAGTAAGATCAAAGATCATAACATCAAGCCTGAAAGTTTATGCTTGGTGGGTTCCTCACTGCTTGACATCTGAACCAAAAACAGAAACTCCTGGACATACACTGTTATTGAAACAGCAATTTGACTTTGAAAGACAGCAGTTTTTGTCTCATATAGTCTCTATCTTCTCCGCGACCCCAAAAATTCCAATGAGCCCAATTGAAAGTAAAGCAAATGATGATCTTTGCTTATGACCAGCTAGGAATCATCATGACTCATAAAGTTCCATGTTCTACAAGTGGGACTGCAGCATATTATTGTGAATGGATGCAAAAATTGCATTGAAAGATGCACTAAAACCTGTGAATTGCTTCGTGATGGGCTGCTTATCTTGCTAACACATGACCAGAAATGGGAAATGTTGGGACCAATTTGCCGGCGAAATACAATTTGGAATTGTTGCCTCATCCACCATACAGTTTGGACACGAGTCCACTTGATTTCGACCTTTTTCCCAAGTTGAAAGAACCTTTGCTCAGTCGATGTTTTCCACCTTAGAAGAGCTTATTTCAACCATCACCTGAGTCATTAGAGGACTCGACAAAAGTCTCATGCTGCAAGGAAAAAAACATTCGTAGATGTTGGGACTCTGTTATTGAGAGGCAGGCGGACTATATAAAAAGACTGTAGAGAGAAATTGTCGAAAATCAAATAAGTATAAAAGAACTAAGTAAATGTGCATTACTTTTGAAGTGGCCCTCGTATTTCCGCCTGTTTTTTCTTTTCTATTAATGAGTGGGTTTATAAGAATTCAATTCATAGAATAATATTTTGATAAATTTTATTAAAACTTTCCTAATTAAAGTAGTTTAATGTGCTTTTGAAGACTTAGTTGATCTTGTAATCTTTCTCTGGAAGAATTTGAAGGGTGAGGCACATTATAAAAGTGCTTTGGGAATATTTCATATTTATGTATGTTAAAAAGGAGCAGATTTTCATGAGGATAATTATTACTGGAGAGCTGTTGCTATATAATATCTAAAACCAATACGGGTAACATTCGTTTATAGCAATTCTTCAAAGATCTTTAAAATATTTGTCTAGAATAAGCTTTTTTCTATTTTTATTTAGTTTTAATGAACACCTTGCTAAAGATCAGAATGGAGCAGTTTGTCCTGATGTCAGCACTCCTTTTAAGTCCAAAGAAGATGCTTGTCGTAGACTAATAAAATATCATGTATATAATACTCGTATACCATCATACAAAGATATGGCTAGTGGTATGTTTTTGTCTTTTTTTTTTTTCATTTTTAAATAGTTTAATCTTTTATCACATGTAATTGGAATCCAAGAACGGAAATCTTTGTAATTGGTAATTCATTAGTGAACTTTTTTTTTCTTTATCATATTTTCTGATCAAATTCAGTAGAACTGTAAATGTTAATGCTTGATAGAGGAAAATTAAAAAACAATGATTAACATTGATTACTTCTTAATTAGAAGTGTACAAAATTTTCTCATAAATGTCATTGGTGTTTTAAGTATAATATTTCATAGTTCCAGTTTGAAATGTAGTGTGTAATATATATTAACCCTTCAGCGGGCATGCCCATGTACAAATTGCAGCATTTTTGTAATTTTGAATGGTTTGTTTTTTCATGTAAGATTTGAATGTTCTAAGCAGTTTTTATTTATAGCTGCACCCTTTCTAATGCAAGCCTGATTTTCTGACCCTTGTATTCCATTCCATTCATTGTTAGTCTCGATTTAACCGTGGTAAACCAGCGATTATACTGAATTACAATACGACAAAAGGAGTTGATGTATTTGATCAAATGTGTAACTATTACATGGTATCCTGCATATCACGAAGATGGTCAATCTCATTGTTTTTTAGGTTTTTGGACATAATGGGAATCCATTCGCAAGTTGCCTTTAGGTCCAATAAGTCAGACAGTTTTGAAATAAGGCGGTTGTATCTGCATTCTTTGGCCTTTAATTATAAATATATCTCAATATTATCAACATTTTTTATATCGTCATAAAATGGAGAATTATTATTTTCAACTTGAAAAAAAAGTTCATTACAAATGGAATAATCAAGGTTGAAAGAGACGTTGCACTTTGTGCCACGCTCGCCTGCTAGTGCTCCAAAAATTGGCGCACCTGCTGAAGGGTTAATAATGTTAATAACTAAATTAAAATTTGAGTTTGCATCTCTATTTTTTTTAAACATATTAACATAATATTCATTTAAAAAAATGTAATTAGTTGTATTTTCCTGTGGTACATGCCCTTTCTTGGTATATTCCTAAGGTTTCTAGCATAAGTTGTTACCCAATTTATACTATTATTATGAGAATTACAATGAAGTGTATTATTTTAATTATTTGTTCCAGATTTTTTGTTCTTGGCTTCTTTTCAGTGAGCGTATTTCAAAGTAACTTAAAGAATTTCAGATAAAAATTGTGGCAGAAAAAAATTATATTGAAAAGTAAAAATTATAACTTAGTATATGTATGTTATCTTTTTCATTATGTTTCTTAATTTTTAAAATTTTTTTACTAGCTGATGAAACTTTCGAAAAAGTATCTGTTCAACTGTTAGAAAAGAAGAAGGCTTTAGAAAATAAATTTCGACTTTTGCAGCTTAAAGATGGCATGGTAAAGCTTTTCTCCTAAATATGTTTTAAACAGTTTCTTGTAACTTATATAATATTTAATAATTTATTCTAACTTTAAAATTTGAGTTCCCTTTTGAAGGTAATTTTAAAATTTTGTATATTTAGAGTTTGTATAAATGTTACTTAAAGTAAGTTCAAAGTTATATAATTTTTTCCCCTTCCATTGAAGTGACTAGTATTTTCTTTCCTTGCATTAACTTTCGCTTTATAGTGCACCACTTTATCAGGGACCTCCCCCCCCCCCCCCCCTGTCTTAAAAAATCTTTTGAATCACATATTATTACAGAGCCATGGAAATTCTTAGTTTGTGACAAATTTAAAGTAAAAAATCACCTTATTTTACCCTAAAACTGCCTTATTAATTTTTTTTTTTGCATGTTTCAAAGATTAATTTCAATAAGATTTACTTCCACTTTCTATTTGGATACTTCCTGCTGTAATGAATCAAATTTTTTGGGGGATAAAGTGAGATGTCAGTAGTAACAAAAATTTAAGAATTGTTTATTGAAACTGTGTAAGAGCATTAGCCCAGTGATTCTCAACCACTGTGCCGCGGCACTTTTGTGTGCCGCCAAATTTTAAAAATGTATATAGTAAAAATTATAAAGATTGCTTTTTTTTTATTACGAGTAAAGTTTGTTTAAATTAAAGAAAAGTACACTGTAAAAGAAAACTGTTGTTTTTACAGTTAAATGCCATATTTTTAACTGTTTTTATCCGTTTTAAGTAAACAACTTTTAAACTTATCTTTTTCTTTGTGTGCTGCCAAATTTGGAAATCGTTAAAAGTGTGCCGCGACAAAAAAAAAAGTTGAGAATCACTGCATTAGCCAGTGATCAGCAACTAGCCCTTTGGTTTCTGTTTGCAGTCTTAAAGAGAGTGGTGTTTAGTAAATCAGGAGGGGGCTGTATATGACCTTAGTTAGAGATAGTTTCATTAAAAAAAATTAAAAAAATTAATGGGACAAAATAAGGGATTTAAAATTTGATCATTTTCAAATCCTTTAAAAAGCAGATCATAGTCATTCATCATGGATTTTACTGAAATGAATTTATTAGTTTTGTTATATAGTCACCTTTTTTTAGTGTAATTCAAATGCAATTGATTTTGACATAGCTGAAATATTTTAATTTTATTCTTTTTATTGTATTTTTTGCTTTTCTTGCAAAATGTGTTAAACTTGTTTTGATTTGGTAAAATTAATTCCTTTTACTTTTTTATATATTCTATTTTAAGGAAAAATGATATATATTTAATCAATTGATATGTTTTGTTTGAATGATACTTTAGTTGCATATTAATGACTTAACTAAGGAAATTTTTATAATGACCTTTTTCCAAAAACATCTTTTGTCACAAGCTGCGAGTCCCTCAGTACCTTCAAAGATAGAAAATGTCATAGATTTAAATTTAATATGGTGTTTTGATTATTAATTTTTGTCTTGAAAATTACAGAGGCCGTGCCCTACACCTGATCAGGTTTTATTAGAGAGACTGTTCATAAAGGATGAGGAGGAGTCTATGAAAGAAGACAAGGCTGCTGTAGAAGAAGGGAAAAGTAGGAATTTTTCTCGTAGATAAATGTGTGTTATGTCAATCTTATGTTAAGATTATCTTTCGACAGGTGTGTATATTAAATATAAGGATGTTTCACTTGTGCTAATTATACCAAACTGTGCCAATTCTCAATATCTGTGTGAACTGAAAAACAGCCCTGTTAAGAATCTAATTTTAAGTTTTGTTGAAGATTCAATTTGCTTTCATGCACATAGTGGAATAATAATTGATAACCCTTTACACAGTGTAACAGAATTGTGTAACAAATTTCACTATGAAGTGTGATCTTATATAAACAAAAATTGTCATTTCATCACTTTTAAATTTCTTGAAAAAAGTGTTTTATTTCCCTTCAGTTATCAAGAATAAAATGTCTTCTATTGAAAGTACATTCAATATCCTGTTGCCAATCTTTTTTGCTTCAATTTTTGCTGATTAAAATTCTGAAATAATTTCACTAATTATAACTTGTCCTTCTTTTCAAGGTCAACTCAACCTAAGTTTTGACAACAGCCATTAAGAGCTTTTGATATGGAGGCCAGTTCCTATCAATCACTGAATCATTAGATAGAAGGATATTTTATTTAATATTAGAATACAACACAAACTGCAAACATTTTTCTTTATCCTTTAGATATATACTTTTGAAAAATAACATTTAATTGGAATTCACAGATGAATATTGTAATTTTTTTGATTTTATTGATTAAAATCATCGGGTTACTTGCTTGTTAAAGTTGAATCCAGAGATTCATAGATTTCAAAATTGATTTTAATAGAACATCCAGTTTCCAAATGAACATTAGTGTTCAAATCTTATTCTTCATTCAAACTGACACTGTAGTCATTCCTAATTATTTTAGCTTATATTTCAAACCAAACCAAAGCAAACCATAATGCAATAGCAAGATTGCATTTATATTCGAAAAAAAAAATTAATTATGGTATGAAAGGTTCTAACTACTGATTATGACTAATTTTTGTATTTGTTATATTGTTTGTGGACTACTGTATACATGTTCTGATTATATTTTTGTATTACAGGGTTATGTCTTCCTCCTCCTCCTGCTAGCTGGATAGAAGATGTGAAAGAAGAAGAATCCCCTTGTGATATGCCTCCTTCACTGACTAGCTGTCAGTCAGAGGAAGTAACTGTGAAAAAAGAAATTGAAGACACTGATTGTCATTCCACTGAATTTAGTGATTCTATGCGCGAAGACAGCGACCCTGTATATAAAGATGATGATAATCTAGAAGCGCCTGTGATCGATAGTTGTGCTGACATTGTAGTACCGCAGCATGACGAGAATTGTGAACGGAGCCCTCCTACTCTTAAAAGAATCGTGATAAAACCTGAAAAGCGGTCTGAGAGTGATATTGATGAACCTGTATCTAATAAACGTTTTAAATGTAATAATTATTATGAAAAACTTGAAGCAAACAGTTGTGAGAGGAGCACTGAGATCTCTCCACCTAAGTCTGTTGTTCTTAAAGAGGGTGATAAAGAACCTGAGGTTAAGACTAATCATAAGTATCCTCATGTTCCATTAACTCGTGAATCATTTCATAGTGATAATAGGATAGATGACATGGTAACTAAAATCCGTAAAGAGCTGAATATGTCTCCCATGGAGATGGATGATGATGACTTAGATACTGTTAGTTCCCATGTTGTAGACTTTGAACCTCCTAGTGGAACAAATGATCTTGCTGACTTTGAGCCACCTGTGGCTAGGACAGAAGAATCATGTGATTCAACTTTGTTATATAATAACAGTGTAAGAACTAATTGTGATGTAAAATATGACTACGAGATGTTGGGTTCTGTTTGGGACGAGAATTATGTCCATCCATCGAATGAATCTGACGTTGCTGTAGGAAACATTGTGATTGATCATGGTAATCCTTCTGATCTGGATTTGTCTGGGTTAGATGGCCTTGATCAAATAGAGGAAAGCCAGCCTAGTATTCCAAATGGCATTCAGGATGTGACTGCTGAAACAGATATGAATTATATGAGTTATCATTTTCCTAAGTCTCAAAAAAGGTTTCATGAAGCATCATCAGCGCAACCTACCAGTAACTGTTCCAGCAACACATCTCAAATAGCGAGTGCCATTAAGAGTATTATGGGAACGCCAGCTGAAAACCGTTCCTACTATGGTGCCGAAGACATGCAGTTCTTGCCTGGTAGCAAAACGGGCCATAATACGCACATTGCAGACTACGGCAGGAGCTTAGAAGGAGATATAGGTGTGAGTACTAACAATGAGCCAGATACAGTTTTGGATGAAGCAGTTCGTAGTATATTGCTAAGATGAGTGATGATTCCATTTGTCATTTCTGTAAGCTGCCTGCCCAACATCATTGTGCACTTATTTATTATTGTTGAATTTGTCTGTTAAAAATTATTATTTCTTTGTGAATAGTTTGTGATATGGAAATTTCATAGTTGACTTTTTTTTCCCCAAACATCTCAGAATCCGAGCATTAAGCAATAATAAATACATTAGCAATATTTGTTGTTTTCAAGCAAAATGTAAAAAGAAATGTGCAGGAAAATTTTAATCTTTTTTTTGCTCATAAATGTATTTTGAGTTTAGAACTATTTATTCTCTCTGTAATTTATTAATATGTCTTTATATTTTGTGTTTATTGAAGCAGTTTGCCAATTATGTAGTACAAAGCTAAAATATCATGGAACATTGCTTTTTTCATATTTGTAGTAGTGTAATTTTGCTCAAAACTGAAGTACTTAATCTTGCTCAGTTTATTCTATGCAATTTAATATTGTTTGTACGATTTGAGAAAATAGTTTGGTTGATGTATATTTTTTTTTTCTAAGTGATTGATCATACCCAACAAAATTTTCCAGATTGTAAAACACACAAATTAGAAAAAAATATACTTAGCTATTATTATTGATACTTACTTAATCTAAATATTGGATTGATTGTTATATTTTGACAAAAGTAGGAAAACTACTTGCATATGTACATCTTGCATAGAACCAGTTATAAATATGGAAAGTGTTGTGAATCAGATAATTTTGTTATCTTTCATTAATCAGTTGCACTCATTAAATTTTTTTTTATTTATTTAAGAGGCAAAAAAAAATCAGCTTTATGAAAAGAAGCTTTACTTAAGCTTTCTTTTATAATAAACTGGTTTGTACTGTAAATGATTATTAAATTTTATATAGCTTAATAAATCATAAAAGAGTGGAGGGAAAAAATCATCTGTGTGTAAAAAAAAAAAATAGGGGGGGGGGGAGGTTATAGGGTTCAGAATAAAATTTTAATTGCGCATTGATCAGCGAGTCTTGTTATGAAAATTATTATTGCATGTTTTATTACATTTGTATACTTGATGTTCTAAGTACATCTTGATTCTATGCAATTGTCTTGTATAGATGCTTAAAACTATGCAAATAAAGGATTAAAGTACTCAACAGTGGGTTTGAGAATGGGAAAAAAAAAAAAAAAAAGACATTCTTTAATATTTTAAAGTTTTGTGTTTTTTTATTAAAATTTGACGAATTTTGACAAACATTGAAAAATATCTATTTTAAGATTGCATTAAAGGGTACGACTGTCACAGCATCAAATAACATATCATTCAGCATGAAAATAATTAAGTTATTAATTATAAATACAGATGTCCCTTGTAATCCAAACCTAACCTCTTGCTTTCAAATAGTGAGAGCTAACATGAATTTGTGATCTGTTATTGAAAACCTGTTCCTGTTATATTTCTGATAGTTAATCAAAAATGATTTGAAGTGTGATAAATAATACATTCCTAGCATACATTGATAGAAATAATTCTATACCCTTTTCCGTGCTATCTTTTGAGTATTCACTAGCTCCCTTACATTAAACACTCTTGTTTGTGTTTGTTTGTTACTTTTTCTCAGCAGAAACCTATACATGAAAAAAAAAAAATGTATTTTTGAGAATTTATCTTTTCAAATGCATTTTGACAGCAGTTGGGAGGGGGGGAGGCATTTGAAATTTTTTTCATTTAAGTTTCTTATTTAAATATAAACTTGGATTTTATAGGAAATTATCAGGTCAGCTACTTGCATAATTTCAATATAATTTTTCTTTTCAGTTTAAATATGAAAAACCCCAAATGGTTATAATTTGTAATTTTTTTTCCCCTGTCATATTAAAGGTAATGGTTTCTTTACTATGAAGACCTCAGAGACTTGTTTATTTATAATTCTATAGGTGTCAAATTGGAAATGTTAGATTTTTGATAATTATTAAAATTACCTGTTGAATAGTCAACATTAGTAAATAAACTGTCTAGATTATTTATTAAGTAATAGTATTGATCACTTTTCTTAGAGTTTAATCTAAGTTATTTATAAGGACTTCCTTCTTTAGTATTTCATCTTGTGAAGTTTTTGGCTAGAATTTTAAAATAATTTCAGTAATTTCTTGGTAATCCAATAGAGGTCAAACCTTTTATTATAACTAATATCATTGAGAGTTATTTGCAAACTTTTTACATTTCATGGGAGAAGGGAGAATAGAAAACACTGTATTTTCATCTGTTACTTCTGTTGTCAAGCATGTTGTACATGTGGAAAAGTATGAGGGACATCTGAATGTTGACTTGTTAATATTTAATAATTTGCCATTAAAAGATCCTGTTTTGAGATGCTAATGGAATTATACAGCTAATGTGAATTCTGTTGAGCTATAGTGTTTAGTTACACACATCGCACATGTGTAAATGCAGTTATAAATTTCCTCAGCCTTGCATGTAAAATTAGTCTTGTGCCTAAAACTCCAGATAGCTGCCTCTGTTTTACGCATTTTCTTCTTGGGTATATCATTTTTGACTTGTACCTGACATATTCCTTCCTTTCTGTATGCCTTTCTGTGTGATGTGTGTATATGTGGTGCATGTGTGCTGGTGTTTCTTGAATAAAATAAGTCATGGATAACAAAGAATTCCCACTCTTATGCTGATCAAAACATTTTTTTATTCACTTGTAATAGTAAATTTAACAAATGCTGACACAAAACTGTTTTAATTAGTGTTCATTCTAGACTGATATAAATGCATTTAAGGGAGGGTACTCTTCATTGAGCTAAGCATATTATGAGATGCTCCTTTTACTTTTTACAGTACTTTAAAATTGATGATATTTGAATCATGGAAGTTGCAAGAGTAACAATTTTCACCATGTATAAATTGAGTTTTTATCACGATCTTTTTAACCTATTTTGGCAGACTTATATCCACTAAATATTATATCATCTTTAAAGTTATCGTAGTTTTCACTCTAGTCTTTGAGTGTCAGGAAGATCCTCTTTTACAGATTATATACAGAAACTTTTGGTCTCTTTTACATTTGTTTCATATTTTAAATTTCCATTAATAGTTATTCATTATTTTGTATTCTTTGACGCGATTTCTTTTAAGTTTTCATGCTATTATATTTCCTTATAATGTTTGTCATAAAACTGTTTTCAGTATTCTTTGATTACATTATTCTTAGATTGATTGCACCTGACTTTAATTTTTTGCTTGATTCTTGTTTTCTGAGAGGATTAAAGGCCAAAATAAAATTGAAATTAAGACTTATGAAATGACCTGGAATGAACACTAGTTATGACATATACTGACTATAAACATTCCCATTGAACTGTAATGAATTTTTCTTTAGATTATTTCATGTAATGTTGCTCTTTTTAAAAAAAACTTGTCAAAAAGAAGTGTATATTCTGAGAAAATCATGTATTGTAAAGATGACAGTAATTTTAAATTGTGTTGATGTTTAATATATAATACATGAGTGTTTATTTATACTTTGGAATTTTTTATTATTGAAAGAATTTTAGGTGCATTGAAAATAATTAATACATTATAATCAAGATATTTGTTATGAGGATATAATATTGAATTATTTGAGACATATTTTTTTTTTCAAAAACATATTTTTAAGTTTGTATATAGTCATAATTTCAAAAATTTTAATGTGTTTCTCCAATGTATTAACATAATAAATTGATAGTAAAACCTCACAAATTTAGAAATTTTCAAAATTATCATAGTTACCAATTTGTATAGACATTTTTCTTTAATTTCATACAAATATTTGACTTGCAGATGAATAGAGTGCATACCCCTATGACAATAAATTGGACTGCTCGAGTATTAATTTTTCCAATGACAAAAATAAAAGTGAATACCCCAACTTATTGAGAATGTATATATTATTACCTAATCAATTGCATTAATGCTGTTCTTATAGGTTCAGTATTTAAAAATAAATTATGTCAAATATCTCACAATCTTGGCATATTTCACATCTAACATGCCGGTGATTTTTTTATTATTTGTAATTGGTGTGGAATTTTTATTTTCATTTGTATTTTGACATTTAATAAAGGAGCTTGGAATGATTGATTCCCCTTGAAGAATAAAGTGGATGGAAAAAGAGTGTTATGAGTGCCTTAGCTGCAGTTTTTCAATTAGCATGCCAGGCACAGATAAACTCTGAAAGCAAATTGCGAGCATTATTATAAAGTTAAAAAAATCAGATTTTCATAAACCCTACTATTTGCCAGCTGTTCCTGTTTTTAAGTAAGCAAGGTGTGCCAGTTTAGTAAACAAGAAAGGTGTGCATTTTCATTAGCTATTACAAGGGTCATGTGACAATGATCAATGAGACAAGGTACTAAGCTAGTTCTTTTTTTATCTTGTGTTTGGTGTTCTCTCTTTCAGTGTCTAATTTTAGCATTGCATAGTTTGTAATTCAGTTAGTAAATGTTTTTCTTAGCCAGAAGTTATTTATGCTTGATACCTAATTAAGTTCTGTATGATGACCAGATGGTAAGGCTCTTAGCAGTTGCAACTTAAATTAGTAGGTTAAAATCCCATTGTCCACATCGTTGTTTATAACAGTTTGAACTTTTTCTTAACTTTCAGCACTGGTATGTTTTACCCTGATGTAGCATAAGACATTTGTAGTTATCAATACCAACTTTATTCAGCTGTGTTTTTGTTATGGAATAGCTAAAAGGAACAATGCAGAAAAAATTCATTTTAACGATGGTTCTCTGAAATTATTTCATATTAATAGATGAAACATCTTTTTATGCTGAAATATTTTTTTCCTTTGTTTGCACATGCAATCAATTTGTTGGAATATTTCATTTGTTGGCAGAATCTATTTCTCATTTTGTTAATATCAAATTGTGAGTTTTGACTCCTGTTGTTTCTTTAGAGTTAGTAACTTACATATTTATCACAATTATTTTACCCACAATGCTTCAATTTAATAGTTTTGTGCTTCATTCCAATTCTTTATCTGTGCTACATTAAGTTATTATGTATATTATCCCTCTTGATAATAGTTTTTAGTTTCAAATCTGATGCTGTATAAATGCACAGTTTATGAAATTAGTCGTCGTGTTTCCTTCCTTATAGTTCTTGCAACCAATATGTTGTTTGCCAATACTCATCAGTTTGATTATTTTGTTAGTGTTATGTTTAGTACAATTTTCCCAAATTTATCTAAACAATTATAAACAAAGATACAGTCAGCAAAATGATCTTGCTTTAGCAGATTTTTTTTTTTAGGGAGAAAAAGACAAAAAAAACGAATATATATCACCTTTGTTTATCTGAAAAAAACTACTCCAGTTCAATTTCCTTGAACTCGATAGATTATTAATTACTCATGTTAAACAATTTATTCAAGCATAAATATTAATATACTAAAAAAAACCGAATATATATCACCTTTATTTATCTGAAAAAATTGCAGCAGTCCAATTCCGTTGAACTCGATAGATTATTAATTACTCATATTAAGCAATTTATTCAAACATAAATATTAATATATTTAATGATAGCAAACTTATGTAAGTTGTCTCGAATATTATTTCAGTAATTGTTTGTTCAAGAATTTTGTTTTTGATGAAGTAAACGTAAAAACTCATTTTTTGCAATTATTCTTTGTGTAAAACTTTAAACGGTAGTCAATAATTATCTAGCAGAAAATGTTAGAGGTATTGAATTGCTAATATGGAGTTTTTTTAAGACTTGTTTGTTTATTTCTAAAAGGCCTAAACTTTTGAGGTTTTACTAATTGAATAATATTTTATGCATATTGAAAATTGCTGATTTACTCAGAATGATTTACAGATTACCTTAAAAATATTTCATATATATTCAATATTTAGTTTGTATAAAATCATTTGTTTCTCTTTACAGTACAAATAACTTTTTATGTCAAGTTTTTGTATCAGTTACATTTTTAAATTTCAGCCTAACCATACAAAATTATGTTGTTATGCAGGCAGCTTGGTAATTTGCCTTTTAAATATACTCTTGTTTTACCAAATTACTTCCACCATGAGTGAGTGATGCCATTGTATTTAGTGAGTTTCAATGGAATGGGTTGAGGATAAGAGGATACTACATAAAAAAGGTTGACATTTTAACTTTTGTAAGTGTCTGGCATAATGGTCAAGTGTTAAACTTATGTCTTCATTTCATCTTGTTCATACCAGTTATGTGTGGCTTATCATAGGCAGAACTTTGTAATTAGTTGCATGAAGTTCCTCACATAATGTTTTTTTTGATAGTCTCAACAGAGGTAGTAGACAATTTTTGTTCAGTCAGTTTCTTGCTGCTTATTGATGAGAATATGCCTCTTACAATTTAGAAAATTTTAAGCTTTGTTTTATTTAATACATATATTGAAAATCCAGTTTCTTTATGTCGTGTGAGGAATTAGAATTTAAAAATCACCCAGCATTGAAATTCTGTTAAAAATTTTAAGTAGTATATACTCATTATCAGTTGTAATGTAACCTATATTTTTTTAATTTATTTCTGTTTATGTCAATAGAATTTTTCATGTTCATTTCTATTATTTTAGTAAATTTCAATTTTACCCTAACGTTTTAGATAAAAGTATTGTTATAGTAATATTTCAGTTTGCATGCATAATTTTTAAATTAACTGGAAATTTTGTTATTATTTCTGAACTCAAGATTACAGATGTTAAGACCATGAGATTTTTGTGCGGTGTATACGTAGTTATGTTTGTGGTTTAAAATGTCCTACTCAGGTACATATACATATTTATCATTAATGGAACTAAATTGTAATAGTTAATCATTCAAATACTGTATACGAATACTATTGATTTACATCAATTAGTGTCCTAAACAAATAAATATTTCTTTTAAATTAAATAACAAACTCACTAAGCAAGATAAACTGCTGTAATAACTATAAAAGTGTAGATATGTGGAACTGGTTTTGTAGTACTGTTGAGACTGACAAAAATACCTTTTGGCTGATTTTGAGGGATGCATTTTTTCCCCTCATGACATTT
This sequence comes from Dolomedes plantarius, assembly GCA_907164885.2. Lineage (NCBI taxonomy): Eukaryota > Metazoa > Arthropoda > Arachnida > Araneae > Dolomedidae > Dolomedes > Dolomedes plantarius. The sequence continues at coordinate 126,360,814 of OU015502.1, forward strand.
CAGTATTTCATTATATGTATAGTGTAATGTCCAGTGATAAGCCCACTCTTACAAAACTAGTCAGCTTCAAATTTCCCTTTTTTGTCTAGTATTCTTTTATTACCATTCTGTTGTTCAGACTAATAGTGAACAGAAAATTATTTTCAAATTGTGTAAAGAAAGATAAGATGTATATATAACTTTCATGTTTCTAGAAAGTGCCTAATGGCTTAATGCAGTTTTAATGTGTATAATTTATTTTTACTGATTTATCTCCATATTTTAAACATTTTAAGTGCTAGGAGAAATTCTGTGCATTTGAAAATTTAATTTTATTAAATTTATTTTTTAAAAAGTGGCTTTTTCAAAGCTGTTATTTTTTAATTTCTAGAAACTTGAAAAATCACATTTCTGAAACATCCAAGTATGAAATCATTCGTATTTTAAGGAAAAATCATGGATGTACTTAAAAAGGAAATGTTGTGTTTTATATTTACTTCTTGAGTTAAATTCTAGTTTCATGTCTTCATTTGTCCTGTGTTCAGATTTTTGTTTGTATATTAATAATTTAAGTCATGTAAATTATGTAGGTTTTTTTTCCTGTAGCTTTATGAAATGTTTTTATCAATCACAAAAAAAACAAAAACAAAAAGACAAAATACTGTTCATAAACAGATTCTCATTATATATAAATCTATATATATATAAATCCATACATATATATATAGAAACAGATGTATATTTTACTCTTGTGGTAAAGCACACTCTTGACTGTGATGTAGTTTTGATTATGGTGAAGCTTGAAAAAATACTCACCAATATTGTTAATAATCATCTGTGGTGCCAGTTAGTCTTTCAGTTTCAACAAATTGTGAGAAAATATCCTCACATTTCTATTATAGTTCCAAAAGTATTCAGATTCAAAAGAATATAAGACAATGGGCATCACCGGAAGAATATGTATGTATGTATTTTATGTGATAAAGCTCAAATTCTGTAAAATCCAATTTGTATGTCATTTAAAATTAATTGTAGCATCTCAGGGGTAGTCATTTACCTGAAGAGGCTGTACAGAATGATTGTATCTTTAATGAGCATTTTTTCTACAAAATGGTTGTAAATATTTTATTAAACATCCTGAGCTGTCAGCAAAGACCTTGGTGTACTGTTTTTATTGTTTTACTGATTCCTGTATCTTCCCCCAGTTAAGTCTGAAGAACTGCCTCATTGTTATCAAACACATACTGGGTTGTACATGACTTAGATACTTAAATATAAAATCATAATCAAAAACATTAAAAAAGTTGTGTTAGAAAAGTACAGTAAAATATTCTTGATAGTTATGGTAACATGATTTAAACAAAAAAAAAACTAGGAAAAAAGGGAATTTCTTGCATCTTTGTTTTAATGTTTCTAGGAAATTTATGAACTAAAAGGCATCAAGTAATTTAGACTCTACACAATACTTAAAAACAGCATTCTTGATCTTATAAGAAAATTTATATGACAGTTATTGAAAGGTTTAGCCATCATTTGAAACTAAAAGTAAGAACTCTCATTTAGGGTTATGAGGAAGAAAGAGGCCAAGAGGTTTCTTTTGTTCTCTCTTATACCCATCTTCATATGTTTTGTTTTTCCTAATCTGTTTGTGACTTTCCTACTATCTCTCAGCATTGAATATTAGAAAAATATAACAATCATCTGAACCGCAAACTTCATGTTGTAAGACAATATCTTAAAGCAATATTGCAGACTTAAGCACCTCCCTTGCATTCCCTAGACCCTGCCATTTGTACATGGGAAATCATTCTAACAGCTATTGTGAAGTTACCACATTTTTCATGTATACACTATCATTAACAAATACTATGAACATGTTCTGAAGCAAGAGAGTTGCAGACTTGTTTGACGGAATTTCTTCACCTAAACACATTTGATTTTCTCCTGTCATACTTAAAAAGGTTTAAAAAATATATTGGGTAGTGCACGTAATGTTGACGTTTTTCGAGGTATCAAAAGAACATTGCTTCCTAGTAGCTAGACTAACAAAAGAGCAAACATTTTCATAGTTGCTTTCTAGTATATTGTCTTTGATAAAACAATGAATTTTCTTTCCTCGTGAATCTCAACCTCACTGATAAAACAATAACATTAGCATAAGTCTGCCCCCTTATGCTTACCCCCCCATACTCAGAAAATGTTAAGTAACGCTAGTAAAATACATCATACACATTTTTTGCTAACCTTAAAAATTTGTGTTTTATTCTCAATTATTTTATAGTACTTTTCAATGACTAAATTATGTTTTCTAGTCAATATTGCTAAATCGGAATCTTAGCAGAGACCAAGAGGAGTCAGCTATTTTAGGGGGCTATATTTGGCAAATTAATGTATTAAAAAAAATGGTTATAGTTAAAGGATAGCAACCAACTATCCTAAAGTAAGAAATGTGTGAGCCCTAACACATGATGACAGTATTAAAGTAAAACATACCATGAACCCATTAACTTTTAAAAACGAGCATAATTCGTAGAGGAATTTCTTTCTGAAGTAAATTTGAACAAAGTAAAGCAATTTTAATAACTGAGTAGTTCTAGATACATAATTATTACTCAAATGTTATACAAAGAAATATTTGAAAATTCCATATTTATTTAAACTGTACACAGTTATAAAATATATATTACATCAAACAGAGAATGCTTCAAATTTAGAATTTGAAGAGGAGGGCAACTGCCCTATAACAAACTTCTTCAAAAAGATTTAAACTAGGCAATTCATATTCAAATAAACTATGACTATTCACAACTTTAAGTTACAGGATTATCACTCGATGAAATGCATTGAAAATTCAAGGAAAGAATGCAGAATTAGGAGAAATCAAGTTGAAAAAGATTTAAAAGTTAATGTTTCAATTAGATAAAATTTTATTTACATAGTTACGAAAAAAAAATAAAGAATTATACTACAAAGAGTTTCAGCAAGAAAATATAATAAAACAGCAATGAAATTGGAAAAAAGTGCGATTCGTGGTTTACACTTTTACTCATTTTTGATTTCATTTCAATGTGCTTCAAAATATTTTTATCTAATTCTAAATAATCTCCAAATAATTATATAACAGTTTTTTAATAACCAGTTATAACACTAAAATCTATAAAAGAATGATAAAATTTCTGATGTCTCTAGATATATTTATGCGTTGTCTTTCCAGCGTATTATAAGTATTTCTTATCCATGAGTTCATGAAGAATGGCATCTGCTCAAGATTTTTATTGCAAAATTATTATTTTATGCAGTGTGCAATGCAATGAAGGTTAGCAATCCTTTATATCATATTACAAATGCTTTCGTGAGAAATAAATAATGGAAATAATAATATAATTAAAAAAAAATGTGAATGTTTTACACAACATTTAGGAAATTTGATAATTTCAAACATAATAAAAATTGCATTGTGTTTAAAATGTAATCAAATAATTGAAATACGTAGAAACAGAAAACATATATAGAACTGAGTTTTGTATAATATCATTGGTATATAATGAAGTTAAAATTGTTTAACATTAGCTATTTTTTATTGCGTTAATGATTGATTTTTTAAAAAAAAATTCACCTATTGTATAAATACAAGTTTTCAAATTCTTTTGAATTTCAAACAAGATATATTTTTTAAGGTAGCCAATTAATTATGCAGATGTTTCATATACACCAGATTGAAATTTCCTAAAAATTTCAATAAAATATAAGATGAACTCTCAAGTATCGAATTTCCATCATCCTTATTCAGATACTATTCAGGAAAATGTAATTTAATGGAGCTGAATAATTTAAAACACAATCTATACCAACGAAATATGAACAGATTAAGGTTTGTGAGCCTAAAACATGGTTATGTTGAAATACCAAAAAATTTCTGAAAATAGCTTTTCCCTGATTTGTTCAGCTTATAATTTTGTCAACAGAATTGACTATAATGAAGATGAATGAATAGTAAAAGAAGAGATAAAGGAAGAGAACAAATAGTTATACATTGATGGTAATGTTAGTGTTTAGTTACTGAAATGAGGTAAAAGGAATTTATTAGAAAAAAAAACCTATTAAACGAACATTGTATAACAAATTTAAACCTTTCAAATATTATATCTGAATTTCATATTTAATATAAAAACAAAGTAATATTAACAAAGTAATATTTATGGGTAAGTTTTTAAGCAAGATGTTATTAGTTAAAAAGAAACTATCATAAAGGGTTTATTATTTTTAAAATAAACTTTATTGATCTATATTGAAAAGATTAGAGAAAATATCCTACACAATTTCAAATGCCTTGAAATTCAAACAAATTTTGAAATTTTTTTAAACAAAGAATGAAAAGTAATCCTTGTTAGGCTGAAATCAATTTAAATGATAATAGTAATAACAGAATCTTAACATTGTAATTAAAAGAAAATTTTCATACAGAAAACTGTTTCAAAATAAAGAAGAATACAGTTCCCAGACACATTATGTGGTTAGCTCTTTTCCTGAATATTTTACGATGGATTAAGAGGATACTTAATACTGGGCACTGAGAAAGTCTGCAAAAGTTGTATCAGCTGTCAGGTAATAAACTTGAAACATATTTGGTCCATTTATATGTCTGTAAGTTTGCAATCAGTCAGTTTTCAAATTGCTGGTATCATTCAATTCATCACTCATATCACCAAGAACTTCTCCTAAATCTTCTGAATTAGTATCTTCATCATCTTCAATCTGAAATGAGGTTAAGTAATTTGTACTGAATTGTCTGCACTAGTATAAAATAAAGAATCCATCAGAATCATCTATATATATAAAACAGTTCCGTAACTGACTCACTGACATACAACGCACAGACCAAACCGCTGGACCTAAAGGGCTGAAATTTTGCATGGCGATTCATCTTATAGTGTAGGGGTGCACTAAGAGAGATTTTTGAAAAATTCTTCTTAGATTTTTTTAAATTAAATTTTTAAGTTATTTTTGTAACTTTTTTTTATGTTTGCATTTAAAATAATAATTTGAAGGTTATAAAATTTATATCACGAGAAAGATCATAAAAATTCTTTTAAAATGAAATCTTTTTCGAACCTTTACCTCGATTTTCTGAATTTTGGTGAATTTTTAAAGATTAATTTTTAGAATTTAATTTATTAAATGCTGATCACGGGATTTTTTTTTCTGGTACTTTAAATAAATTTATCGTCACGTGCATAACAACTAAATAGACGAAAAACATTTTTTTTTCTTTCTAATGCAGCAGACGATTGGATATTATCCAAAAAAATATCCCTAATGATTTTTTTCTCTCTCTCTCTCTCTATATATATATATATATTTTACATCAATTGTATACATTGATCGTTGCATTTATTATAAATATATATTATTTATTTTTTTTTGGCATTAATTGCATACATTGACTGTTGTAGTATTTAATTTGAATATACTCCGTAGCGAAGCGCGGGTTTTCAGCTAGTCTAGTATAATTTTGTAAGATTTTCACTTTTTTCTTGTGACCTAAGATTACATTCTAAACAGTCATGTAATTTATTGAGGTTCTAAACCAGGGATTCCCAACAGGGTCCAGGTGGACCCCTTGGGGGTCGATGGAAGTTTAAAAAGGGTCTATAGTATTTCAGGGGTCTATGATAAATTTTTCTGTTTTAAAATTTAATTTTAATTTTTAGGAATGTAATTATTAGATAATAATATCCATTTTAATATGTATTAACACAGATTTGCATAGGTCAGAGTGATCCATGCATCTTAAGTCGAACGATATGACACTTTTGTATATGCCTCGAATGCCACCGTCGGCTATTATTTGTGTACTAACACTAGGCAGAATAGGGGAAATCCACTGGACCTTAAACAGCACATGGGTCCTCCCGATGCAAACAATCAGAAGCAGTTTCATTTTTCTCTTGGCAATGTTTGTGCAATTACAATCTGTTTCTGAAATCTTGTTTATATTTGTGGAATTAAAAATGAAAATAGTACAAAAATAATAAAAACATAAACCTAATGAACCACTTTTTCTAATTTTTTGTTCATATTCTTACTCAAATTGTTATCTTTAAGTGTTTTATGTACAATTATTAGTATTATAATTATGTTGTATGTTGTATATTATAGAGAAAATGTGAATGTCCATGAAGAAAATCATTCTTCTAAAAGGGGTCTATGTAAGAAAAAGGTTGGGAACCCCTGTTCTAAACAGTCTTGTAATTTATGGAATTCATTACATTACTTCATAATTAAATACAAAATAAGATTAAAAAGTCACATAACATTATTAAGTAAAATACTGAAGATTTTCGGGACATTGCAATGATTTAAGATCACATTTTGAGAATTTCACAAATAATTTTTTTGAGGTTTAAATCCTCAGCTTTTAAACATCTTTTTCAACATTTTTTTTAATTTGGACTAAGATGACTTGATTTCTAAAAGTGAACTGCATTGCTTGCAACGAATTCTCCAGTCTGCTATACTAGTGTCAAATTTAGATACACTATGAGATCTACGATATTAAAATTTTTCAGTCGGTATCATTAAATCTAATTCCTATCCTATAGTGCTCACATTAGTTTACTGCAGGGGTTCGCAACACGGTGCCTGCGGAACAATTTTAAAGTGCCTGCCATTCGAATATCGAAAAATTTTAGATATTTGAACAACAAATGCTCGTAGGTGTAATGAATAAATTTAGTAAAAAAAAAATAAAACTTACAAAATTGTAAAAATCAATAACTGACCAGCCTGATCTCTATACAGCATCGCTCTCCCCTTGCTTCTACCATAAGTACGATAAATGCATTTAAAGCTAAATTCACACTCTGGAAATTGCATACGGAGAAAGATAATTTATCACATTTCCTTTACGAAAAGACTGTCGGCTGATTTCCTTGTTAATCAAGCAATAACTGAACATGGCTGTATAGGAGTCTATCAAAACAGATTTTTTGCTAAAACAGATCTTTGTGAGTGTGGCAATATACAAACTATAAAGCACTTTATATACAATTGTAGCAAATGGGCTGAAGCACGAAAAAACCTACCTTTGGGCTTTCAAGATTGGGCCCCTAGTAAATTATTTACGGATTATTATTGTAGAAGGTACATCAAGAATATTATGCAGGAACTTATGAATATACACTTCCCCCTACAAGGGGAAGGTGGATAGCCCCTCAGATTAAAAAAAAAAAAAAAAAAAGACAGGTAAACAAATTGCAAAAAGAAAAACTTCGAGACCCGGTTGGGCTGGATTGCCGTCGGCATGATTAGTTTAATTATTGAAGGGCCATATAACCTTCGGGTGTGGATGGCAGCGATATTACTTATCACATTTCCTGAATTTAAAAATGGTGATAGAAAAATATTGAGATGGAAATGCTACAACCTATCAGTTTGCCAAATATTTTAATTCCTTATTGGAAGAATTTAATACCAGATTTGAAGAATTCTACGAATTGGAGGTATTCTTGACGTTTTTTTATTAATCCTTTCTCTTATACAGAGGACGATGTGACAATACAATCACAACATATTTTGATATTTCCTATAAGGAGGACTTAGAAATGAAAATTATAAATATAAGCAATAACATTGACTTAAAATCCCATCAGAACGAAAGAAAATTCTGGAATTTAGTGAATGAATAGCTTCTCATTGTTGAGAAAATGTGCTCTGAAATTGAACTCTCTTTACACTTTGACATACACTTGTGAATCTTTGTTTTCCATTATGAAATACTCAAAATCAAATTACTGATCAAGCCTAACTGACACTCATTTGGACTAATGCTTGAGAACTGGGAATTCAACTTATGTGCCACATTACAATGTCCAATATTGCATTAATTATCAATTGTAAGATTGTTTTGTTAAAATTAAAATTTGAATTTATGTCGCATTAATATTTTCATATTTAAATATTAAACCCCTCCTCTTCATCCAGCAATGCCCACCGAACTCCAGCATTTCTGAAATACTAGCCGCTGTGCGACCAACATGGTCACTTTTAGTTATATATTTTCTTTTGCAAAACAATTCAACTGAAAGTAACATATGTAAAGAATGTTACCATTACCTGTCAACATGAATTTATGTTGTTAAGGTTTAGTGGGAGTTTAGCCAAAAAAATTAAAATCATTGCTAAATTCACTATAAGGCTGATTCTAAAACATCGTGATTCAAAAATGTGAATTTCCATTACTTCGGAACAGAGTTAAAGATAAGACTGAGAAACCCAACACCAATGATTTTAAAAATTACATCCCTCTCTGTATGTACTATTTTTCAAAATGAAGATATATACACTTTATCATTAAATCAAATAATAAATTGTTGGGAAAATTTCTTCACTTATAAAAAGGAGTAAAATTTCAGCAAGTACTAAAATATAGTATAGATTACATCACTCTCTGTATGTACTATTGTTCGCAATTCAGAGATCTCCACTTAATCATATCAAATGAATAAATTAAAATTATTTCGTGAATAAATTAAAATTATTCACATTTTAATACAGCAATTAAATTGTACCAAATTATGTGCTATCGTCGAGCCACTACAAACATGCGTGCACAGCCACTAATGTTTACATCCGGTAGTTGTAGCCGTTGCCATTCGGAGTGTATAAATATCGTCGATTTTTGTGCCGCATACCTATGCGTTTTATATATATAGATGTCCTCCTAGTAAAAAAGGTTGCTGACCCCTGGTTTACTGGATTCTTATGATTTGCTATTTTTAAATTAAATATATTTTATATTTAAATGCACAAAACAAAAAAAAAATAAGAGAGAGAGAGAGAGAGACAAATCAGATACAGGATTTTGAAACAGAAGGTAGAATATTTTTAATTGAAACCTTTTCTCAGATGAATGGTATGATTGACTACTATGGGAAGCTGACAGATTTCATTAAATACAAATACTTTATGAAAAAGCTGCATACCTGTTCCCCCAATTTTCTTAACCTTTTTTTGTATTCAGTAATTCGTTCGCTTTGATCGGTGAGCAATATTAGCATTTCTTCTTGTTCTGTCTTCATAGTCATTAATGATTCTTCTAATGCATTTTTCTCACTTTGCAGTTTTGCTATGTTCTCTTCCATGGCCTAAAGAGAAATTAGTTACAGAGATATTAATTGATAAACAATTTTATTTGAATAATCTAATTTATTGAAAAAGCCTACATACACTTTGAAGTGTTTGAATTTGTATATTTTTATGGCTGATTTCTTCCTTTAGTTTTTCGATTTCCTGTTTTCCATCTTCAATCTGCTGGTTCAGTTCTGTTACTACTGTTTGGTGCTCCAAATTAGGACTAGTGTCACATGACTCAGTGACCTACAATAAATATATAACAAAATTATTAAAATTCAAAATATCTTAAAAATTGACTAGTTTAACATCACAGGGACAAAGAGAACTGAAAATTATACCATACATGCTTTTTGTGATTCTTTCACCCCACCCCCTCCACACACACACACACACAATAAATAAATAAATAAATAAAAATAAATAAATAAATAAATAATAATAAAATAAATAAATAAATAAATAATAATAAAATAAATAAATAAATAAAATAAAAAAAAAAAGAAGAAAAGAGTGCAGAATACTTTTAATGTGTAGTTCAGAGAGTTAAAAATTAAACAGTCTTGTAATTTAGAATTACAAGAATAGAATTACTTACAAATTTTGACACTTTTAAACTTTTTTGTGAAAACTTAGGACTTATAAAACTATAACAACTATTAAATCATTTAAGGATTTTTAAGGAGTGGGGGAAATCCTGAACTAAAACAATAACTGTCTTATTTTATATTTGTTCTCGGATGGAAAGACTCAAAGTATAATTTATTTGTTATTCTTAGCAATGCTTCACTGATAATGCATCATCTATTAAAATTCCTCAAATACGAGGGTCATTTTTTAAGTAAGAACCGTTTTGTAATGGAGTACGAGACACTTTAGTTATGAACGTAAATTGTATCACAAACTAAAATATGAACATTTTTTCACTTTTCAACACAGTCACCATTAACATTTAAACATTTGTCAAGTCGTGTCACCAGCTTTTAGATCCCATCATCAGAGAACTCTCTGCCTGACCGTAAAACCAGTTAGTAACAGTTTCTTTCAACATATCATCATTTTCCAAGCACTTTCCACCAAGAAATTCCCTAAGTTTTAGAAACAGATGAGAGTCTGATGGTGCTAAGTCAGGGCTGTATGGTGGATGATCCAGTAATTCCCAATGAAAATTGCCAAAATCGACGGCAGGGACTGCTCTCTAGCAGCGTCGTTCTGCTTCACGACAAAGCTCGGCCTCACGTTGTGGCAAGAACAAAGACGCAACTGGACAATTTTTATTGGGAATAACTGGATCATCCACCATACAGCCCTGACTTAGTACCATCAGACTCTCATCTATTTCCAAAACTTAAGGAATTTCTTGGTGGAAAGCGCTTGGAAAATGATGACATGTTGAAAGAAACTGTTACTAACTGGTTTAATAGTCAGGCAGAGAGTTCTTTGATGATGGGATCGAAAAGCTGGTGACACAACTTGACAAATATTTAAATGTTAATGGTGACTATGTTGAAAAGTGAAAAAATGTTCATATTTTAGTTTGTGATACAATTTACGTTCATAACTAAAGTTTCTTTTACTCCATTATAAAACAGTTCTTACTTAAAAAATGACCCTCGTATAATGGTTGTCCTCATACTTTAAGATGTTATTAATATTATATAAATGCTTCATATTAGCTTATTTTCAATGATGCAATCTTACAATTCAATGCTGGATAAAAATTCTACAGCTTTCATGAGCACATCCCAATCAGCTAACAAACCACTTATGGGTCAAAGCAGATCTATTTTTGCATCTCTTCTGAACCTTCAATATAAACCTTCTTTTAATTGAACTAGAAACACTAATTATTATTTCTTTTTCATACATCTGTGTAGTAATCTAGGAGGTAAAAGGTACCAAGTCCATTTTTTAAAAGTATACTGTTTAACTTAACTTTTTCATATTTTTTACAATATTTTCAGTGGTGAAAAGCTCTAACTTGAATGTTTATATATAGAAGAGATCTTGCATAAAAGAAAACATCACCATGTCTAATTCTTGTATTGAGGTAAAGAGCACTTAGTGCGTTTCATTGACCTCTACTGTAAAATTCAATCATTGTGACTTTTACCTCTGGTAAACACACATATATACAGTCGAACCCTGTTATAATGAACATCAAGGGACCAAAGGTTTTGTTCGTTTTATCCGGTGGTTTGCTATATCTGAACTGTTAGGAAAAATGCTAGAGTTCACAAAATATATAACTCACTAGTTGCAAGGTGTATTCAATAATGATGTATTAAAAAAATGATAAAATCTATTAAAAATGATCATTAATGAATGAAATCAACTAAAATTGATTACATTAAACTGACTCAATACTAATTAAATTATGTACAATATGAAAACAGCAGGACCAAAATTGAAATAAAATAACAGGTATCAATTTATCACAGAGCAGCTCAATTCAACTGTATTTTAATCACTCTATACAGTAACAGAAATACATACTTTTTGGACTTCAGTACTTTTTGATTCAAGTTCTTGCTGTTTATTTTGACAATCCAATTTTAGTTGCTCTATTTCTTGCCTCAACTGAAGTACTTCTTGACTTGAGTTATTTCCAGATACAGCTAAATACAAAATATAGATACATTAGTTAAATGATCACGTTAGAAAAACTATTCTGTAACAACAAAATAAGATTTACAGAAACTTTCAAAATGGGATTTCACAGAGGAATTAAAAATAATTAAGTAATATAAAAAAACTTCTCAATTAATTCTAAAATGTCAATAATTAGCTTTTCATAAAAATGTTTAATCTAAAGGTTTGGTTTGGTCTGGACCACTATGGTCAACTTTTGCAATACGACAGCTAATTAGACCAGTGTAATCTAAAAAGCCAAGAGAAGTTAGTAATCTATCATTTATCAAACAACAACTCAGATAAGATGTCATATTTATAGATAGACATAATGAAATATACACAAGAACTTATATTTATTAACATTTGAAGCAATAAAGTGTTTTAAAAGTCTGTTAAATTAACTAATTGCAAATTTATTTCTAAAATTGAATATACATATATATAGTTATAAATATAATTGAATGCATGAAAGTTTAAAATAATATATCTAGCATACCTTGCCATATTTTGTATACATGCTACCTCCAGAGAGGAAATTTGTTAAAATTTTAATCACACACAGATTATTTAAAGCAAATTATTTCACAACTGGGTTAAAATTCACCACTTGTGCTATGAAACACACTTATGATTCACCACTTGTGTTATGATTCAAAGGTCACAAAATCAGTCTCATCAGATGGGTATCAATGGATTTCAATACTGTAATGTCCCCGACATTTCAAAATGGAAAAATGAATGAGTACTGCCAAATAATAAAATATTTAATGAGAAAACTTGCAACATTTAAATTTTTACAATGTGACCCATTTAAGAAGCTCAAAAATGGTCTTTAATAGGAAAAGCCCTCCCCCCCCCCCCAAAAAAAAAAAGGAGATAACAATACATTATGCGAAATGTATAAAAAAAATAAATGAAATTTAGACTGATATTTGAATAACTCACATCTTTGTGCTTTTAGAAGGGCATTTTGATCTTTTAGCTGCTGGATAGTACTTGTCATATCTTCAACTTGGGCTTTTGAGGTTTCATACTCAGACTTCATTTCTTCTATCTGGCTTTTCAATTCATGTATCTGCATATCCTACACATCAAAATTAAATATGATTAATAATGCAAATAAAACACAGGATTTTTTAACTAAAACCTAGAAGACCTGGTTTAATTTTAAATCTGCAATCAGAAATCACAGAAAAACAATAGGTGTGGATATGACAGTGGCGTAGCAAAGGGGGGGGGGGACAAGGGGGTCTATCATGCCCCGGGCACCACTCGCAGAGGGGCGCCAATGTAAGATCCATATATTATATTACTATATATTTTCGAGGTGGATGCCAATATAAGGTCTATATATTATATTACTATATGTTTTTCAGGGGAGGGCCCCAATATAAGGTCTATATATTATATTACTATATGTTTTTCGGGGAGGGCGCCAATATAAGGTATATATATTATATTACTATATTATTTTGTGGGGGGCACCAATATAAGGTCTATATATTATATTACTATATGTTTTTAGGGGAGGGCACCAACATAAGATCTATATATTATGTTACTATATGCTTTTCGGGGGGGAGTGCCGATATAAGGTCTATATATTATGTTATTATATGTTTATCGAGGGTGCCAATATAGGGTCTATATATTATATTACTATATGTTTTTCAGGGGGGGGGGGGGGGCAACCACAAAGGTATCGTGCCCCGAGCGCCAGTTATGCTTGCTACACCACTGGGATATGAGATGAACTTTGATATTGATAGTGGTTATGACTGATGGGTTACTCTCTGATAAACTCATTGTAAGTTGAAGATGTATTTAATACACCTATTCTCTATAAATATCATAGTTTAGCAAAGCAACTACCATCTATTTAATTCTTTAGAACATATCATACACCTCTATTAACTGAGTAATGAGGAACACTCATTTGCCTGATATAGTTTAGTATAGCCTCATGATTGTGCCACAGCCTGCAAGCTGCACCTAGCAATTTCTTACCAGTAACATGAAAATGTATTGTAGTTCATACTGTTAATCCACAGAAAGACCAAAATTCAAAATAAAAAGCAACTGAATTTCAAATAATTGCATATTGACCTTGTATCTTTGTTAACTCAAGAAATCATTAATCAGGGATAATACGAATAAATGTAAATATACAGTGGAGGCCAGATTTACATTAGAAATCTCAAAATTCAGCAGATGATTTTTAATATATATATATATGCTTAAAAATAAATGTGCACTTTAAATTGTATAAAGAGACCAATTTTTTTTAATTAAAAAAATGCACCATATATTTTCCAGTAAAGTATAAAAAGAAATAATTTATAAAAACCTTCAGTCAGATATAAAAGGGTTTTTAGTAAAATTTCAGGAAAAAAAAAAAAGTTGAAATATCTCCAATGAAATGTTTTCAAATGTCACAAATAAAAGAGCACGGCATTTGAAATTGACATTTGAATACTAAGACTGCTTAGCAATGACATTTGAATACTAAGCAGATGATAAATTTACTTTATAAAAAAAAAGGCCAGCGATACTAAATATCTCTAATTTAAAACTTGAAAGACTAGTTTAAACCAATTTAAAAACTATTTTGACAACTATGTTCATACCTGTTCCCTAATAAGATCTTTATATTGCCTTAGTAATTCTTGTTGCTCAGGTGTCATAGAAGATTCTGGACCATTCAACAACTTAGGTTTAGGTTGCACAGCTTTAATAACTATTCCTGGAAATATAACACAAAACAAACTTCATTCAATTATTAAAATGGAAATTAAATAAAATTACAAAATAAACTCCAATTTTTTAAAATACAACCAATTTCATACAAAAGGCCTAGTTTAATATAAAAACTAGTACCATAAGTGAAATTAATTTAAACTTTTAATACAGGATTTTACCAGATTACTATTACTCTCACTTATACTAGAAATTATAGAATTTTTATTTGTATATGCTGCTTTGTGAGCCTGGTGTCATTCAAGTTTTATCTTAACCTACTTAAAACTTTCAAAATTGGCTTTCAACTAAGGAAACCAAAAATATATTTATGGAATTTTAAATTACACCAAATGCTTAAGGAGATAAACATAACAATAAAGACAGTACATGAGAAGACAAACAGCTTTTTTAATACCACTTAATCTCCTCTGGGCATGCAGAAAAACAGCAGCTCTACATAGCATAGATGTATGTCGATTATGTTAAAAAATAAAGGTATTTTAATCCTTTCATCTGCCTAAATTGCTTGAAATTGTAATAGTAATAAAGGAGGAGGATATAAAGGCTTGACCAATTTCTCCAGAAATCTCCACTATGGCTTGATTTCTTAGATTAATAAAGACATCATGACACTTGATGTCTCGCTTCAGTATTCATGAAACTACATGGAGAGGAGTTTGGTAGTATGGATATAACACAAGAGGAACCAGAGACAAGAACTGGAAAAGAGGGGCTGAATCATGGAATGAACATTGTCCTGTAGAATGTTCAGATGTTATGGCTGTAACATGTCCTTTCTGAACCAAATG
Organism: Dolomedes plantarius; assembly: GCA_907164885.2. NCBI lineage: Eukaryota > Metazoa > Arthropoda > Arachnida > Araneae > Dolomedidae > Dolomedes > Dolomedes plantarius. The sequence continues at coordinate 126,376,107 of OU015502.1, forward strand.
GCTAATTGAAAGATGAACTCTATAACACAGGGGTTGGCAATGCGGTACCCATGAAACAATTTTAAAGTGCCCACCGTTCAAATATCTAAATTTTAGGTAATTGAGTTTAGAAATTTGATTTTAGATATTTTGATTGTTTGAGTTTGGATATTTGATTGAGAGAGATCAGTAAAGGAGCTGTTTTTAAATTTATTACCACCGGTGAAAGAATTTCTATTATCAAGGAATGAAATTTGTTTAAAATTGGAGCAAAAACCTTGGTTAATTGAGCTAGGCTTTCTAACTGATTTAACTGTAAAACTGAAGGAATTTATCACATTTCAAAAATTTAAAAATGGTGATATATAATTATTACAATGGAAATGCTACCACCTATCAGTTTGCCAAACATTTTGATTCTTTATTTGAATAATTTAATACTAGATTTGAAGAATTCTACAAATTGGAGGCATAAAATTGCAACATATTTCAATATTTCCAATACAGAGGACTGAGAACTGGAAATTATAAATATATGATATGGCATTGAATTAAAAATACATCATAATGAAGAAAATTCTGGAATTTAGTGAATGGAAAAAAACTTCCAATTGTTGAGAAAAATGTGCTCTGAAATTGAACTCTCTTAGCGCATCTACAAATACTTGTGAATCTTTAATTTCCAATATGAGATACAGGTAACCCTCCTATAACACGGTAGATAGGTTCCTCGAAAATGCCGTGTTGTGTGAAACCATGTTATATAAGACCCAGAGCCAGTACAAAAAGGGGGGTTACGTTCCGAAAACTTATTAAAAACAATCATTTTTTAAAAATTATATATAAGCAACTTAATTTATATTACAAATATAAATGTATGCATAACTCAAAATGAAAAGAAACAAAAAATATTTTCATTTAATGCGACCTAAATTTAATAAATTTCTTCCTCATCGCTGCTTAGTGTAATCAAACCAGAACGTTTTTTCAGTTGAACAATATCACCTTTCCGCTTTCAGTTATTACATTGGAATAGAGTTATAAATGAATAAATTATAATTTGTTTATACATTTTCACGTAAAGCTACTAGAGATCATTATTCCTCCCCGTCATTATTTTAAGGTATTTTATTTTTTAAATGTGTTAAACAAAAATCATGTTATTTAGTGCTGTAGAAATACAGTGTTGTACAAAGGTTTTCACAATTTTTTTATCGTGTTAGAGCGAAACTGTGTTACACGAGGGTTCCCGCAATTTTACTATTGTGTTAGAGCAAAACCATGTTGTAAAATGCCGTGCTGTGGGAGGGCTACCTGTACTTAATATCAAAGTTACGATCAAGCCTCACTGACACTCATTTGGACCATTGCCTGAGAACTGGGAATTCGACTTAAGTGCCACATTAGAACGAGTTGGCCGCAGATTTGCAATGTCAAATATTGCATTAATTATTAATTTTAAGATTAAATTTTAGATTCAAATTTTAATTTGTTTAAGTTAAAATTTGAATTTATGTATTGAAAATTTATGTTGCATTAATATTTTCATGTTTAAATATTAATCCCTCCCTCCTCCTCCTCTTCATCCAGCGGTGCCCATTGAACTCCTGAATTTCTGAAATATGCCTTCGTAGTAAAAAAGGTTGTCGACCCCTGCTATAACAGATTCACTGCCATCTTTACTGATATAAAAGCTTAGATGTAGGTAACCATTCCGGGACGGACCAAGTCGAGAACATCTTAACATTGCGACGCCATTTTCTGAAATTTTTCTTCAAAAATAATACCACAAAAGTTACATATTTTGAAAGCCCTTTAAAAAATATGAAAATTTCAAGTGAACACCCTAGCTCAAAACCGTTTAGTTTTTGAAATATCTTCAAATTAAAATATCCATTGAAAAGAATCATTTGTTCAATTGAGTCATTCACTTGAATTTCGAATTCATTCTACTCCATGGTTTTTCATATTCCCTTTAAATAACTACATTTTTAATGTTTGATTTTAATGTTAATTAAATTGTGTTTCCCTTTGCTAATTATTATGCAATTATCATAAATTAATGCCTGCTGTGTGGTGAGTCATTTACTTTTGAAATTATTTAGTTTTGTTTTATTTTATCGTTGTTTACTGCTGTTTAAGAATCGTTTTCAGCAATGCCTGCTGTGTGGCGAGTCATTCACTTTTGAAACAGTTTTGGTTTAGTTTTGATTTAGTTTAGTTTTGTTTTGTTGTTTACTGCTATTTAAGTACAGTTTGTGTTATTTAATTGGCTAACTTTTTGCATTTTTATTTATTTAATATTGATGCAGAATTTGACACTTAAAGGAAAATTATATTTTTCTGGAACCTAAAGAATCATTTGTTCAATTGAGTCATTCACTTGAATTTCGAATTCATTCTACTCCATGGTTTTTCATATTCCCTTTAAATAACTACATTTTTAATGTTTGATTTTAATGTTAATTAAATTGTGTTTCCCTTTGCTAATTATTATGCAATTATCATAAATTAATGCCTGCTGTGTGGTGAGTCATTTACTTTTGAAATTATTTAGTTTTGTTTTATTTTATCGTTGTTTACTGCTGTTTAAGAATCGTTTTCAGCAATGCCTGCTGTGTGGCGAGTCATTCACTTTTGAAACAGTTTTGGTTTAGTTTTGATTTAGTTTAGTTTTGTTTTGTTGTTTACTGCTATTTAAGTACAGTTTGTGTTATTTAATTGGCTAACTTTTTGCATTTTTATTTATTTAATATTGATGCAGAATTTGACACTTAAAGGAAAATTATATTTTTCTGGAACCTATATAGCATTATGTACCTGCATTCATCGTAGTATATGTTTAAAATCTTTCTTCATTACATTCAAAAATAGAATCTTCATGCTTTTTTTTTTGTTGTTATTCGTATGAACTCTTATGAGAAGGAAATGCTGATCAACTTTCCGTCATTTTTGACGGGGGTTATATACTGGTATTTTATAGTTTGAAACCAAGCACATAAGAAAAGGGCTTCTGCTTCAGTTATGTCTCCACACCTACATACATCCAAAAAGTGACGACTCATGAAACCAAACAACAAACAATTATTGAAGCTTCAATTTTGATGTTCTCAGCATAATACTATGTTAATTTATACACTGCAAGCTATAATAAGATATCTATGTGTGCAAAGAATTTAAATTTGCAACCATATAAATTTATTTATTTATTTATTTTTAAAGCTCTATGGCTATTTTTTGTTACATGCAGGCTAGTCAAGGACATTTAGTTTAATTTCTGATTCTAAACAGCTACAAACAACCATCAGAAGTTAAAGATACAGATTTTTACACTTAAGAGGATTCAAATGCAATGATGTCTAATTAGACCTATAATGATCTTATCTACTCAATGTTTTAAATATGCATAATACTAGATAATTATCATGTTATAAACATTTTAGCATTAAAAAATATTTGGTAGCTTAAAGCAACTTAGCTTAGGTTGGTGAACTAAAATTTTATTTAGTTTGTTTTTTAACCAAATCAGTCTAATTGAATATTTTAAATTAATGAGAAAAATTAAATAAAATCCCTAATTCTTCATGAAATAATTATTCTTATTTACCTTTTCATACATTTTTAGACAGGTATAAAAAAATTATTTTAGGACTCTTAATATAAAAAGAATATAGGAAAAAACCCTACCTTCAAGTGATTTGAAAAGACGACAAAACTCATAATCAAATAAAACTTCAGATGGTTCTCTAAATTTCAAGTGAGGGTTTTGAGCTGCCCGACTGTAATGTTCATTTTTGGTAATAGCTACAAGTTTGTCTATAAAAGTATCAAGACCAATTCTTTTTACAATTAACTGGCACAAATCTTCCCTAGGAAAAACAAAACAAAATCAACAAATTTATATAAATGTTTTCTTTTTACAATCAAAATGATACAAATTTGACAATTACCGTAAAAATCTCGAGTATAATACACATTTTTTTTTTCAGATTTTAGTCCGCAAAAATGAGGGAGTGTATTATATTCGAGTACACGTACACGTACACACACACAAAAAAAAAAAAAAAAAAAAAAAAAAAAAAAAAAAAAAAAAAGATAAACAAACATATAGCAGCAGTAAGACATTGTCAGAACACGGCTGCATGCGCATCTGCACTCCGTGATTCATCCACCTGTTTACTAAGCAGGTATTCCTTTTAAACAAACGGAACTCTCAGCTCGTATCATCAAGCGAGGATGATGATGGCGATATATATTACGATGGCAACAATAATTATGACATGGACGCAACAATAACAGATGATCTGCATTCTAGTGAAAGTGATTAAGACTGATAATTTGACAATATTGTTTGTATTGAATTAAAAATTTAAGTTTTTTTTTCTACCAAATTTGACGTCTTTGTTTTTTTTATTACAAATTTCATTTATGTTAATAAATATTTGTGCAATTTTTAAATAAAATATTGAAACGTTATGGGTGTGTATTATAGTTGAATTTTAATTTTTCCAAAAATTTCACGCAAAATTAAGCATGTGTATTATACTTGAGTTTTTACGGTACACACACACAACAAGGATTTCAATTATTCTAGGTTTGTTTGAATCTCTTCCCCACCAAATTATGTATTACAATGTGTTTTTATTTCTACCCAAAGAAAGTTTATGTGATCTTAAATTAGAATGTAATTTATACATGGCAAGTTAACAACACTATGATCATCTTTTGCAATATAAGGGTTCATAAGACTGGAACCTATTGTACAGAGATGATTCCAAACTCACTTAAAGATGATAGCGTTAAAAGGCAATTAAATTAAAATGCAAAACTCATAAAATTGCTAAACATTGTACTAAAAGATTCAAAGTTACTACTTTTACACAGAAAAGACAATTTTATCTGCATAATGGACTTCAAAATTTGTAGTTACAGAGGAAAAGTTTTAATTTGGACTTTAACAGCTTAATACAGATATTTCAATTTAACGCTTAAAATCAGGAATAAATAACATCAAGCAAAGCAATATTTTAAATCATATCTTCATTTATTGTAACTTAAACTTGTAGGGCAAAAACATTGATTAACCCTTCAGTGGGCACACCAATTTTAGGAACATCAACAGGCGCATGTGGCACAAAGTGCAACTTCTGTTTCAACCTTGATTATTCCTTTCGTAATAAACTTTCTTTTTTCGAATTGGAAAAAAGAATCCTGCGTTTTATGACAAGATATAAAATGTTGATAATATTGAGATATACTTAGAATTAAAGGCCAAAGAATGCAGATACAATCGCCTTATTTCAAAACTGTCTGGCTTATTGGATCTAAGGACAACTTGTGAATTGATTCCTATTATGTTCAAAAATCTAAAAAACAATGAGATTATTCATTTTTGAGATATGCAGGATACTGTATAATAGCTGCATATTGATCAACTACATCAACTTCTGCTTTTGTTGTATTGTAATCCAGTATAATAGCTGGTTTATCACAGTTAAATCACGACTAACAATGAATGGATAGGAATACAAGGGTCAGAAAATCAGACCTGCATTAGAAAGGGTGTAGCTATAAATAGAAACTGCTTAGAACATTCAAACCTTACATGTAAAAGCAAACCATTCAAAATTATGAAAATGTTGCACTTTGTACACAGGAGGGCCTGCTGAAGGGTTAAAATGCAAAGTCAGTTTTCAATTATTCAACTATAGACATACATTAAACATTTTATCACTCTTCAAAGAAGTAAATAAACAGTGCAGCACATTATTCTATTTTATGTTTTTTTATACATTATAATTCTTTCATGTAAATTATTACACTATTATAGCAATATCAAATTATATACTGATAAAAACAAGTATGCAAGAAATAAAAATATATTAAATAAGAATTCTTGAAATAGTAAATAATATTAGTTACAGTTACTGACACCTTATTTTGACCATTTTGCTGTTAAGCAGAAACAAAAGCTGCCTGAAATTATTCTCAAAGTAAACATCTGCCTTATACACATTCTGAAGAACTTGTGCTTCAGAAATTCCTTAATATAAAATAGTTAGTTCTCATAATCTTAATTCATGCTATGATTTAAAACTTTGGTTGCATAAGTTAAACTTTACAAATACTATAATGATGAATATTTCATTGTTATTTCTCTCATAAAAGTCATATCTGTCAGAAAATTTTTAAAGGAGCATGAACAAAAAATATTAATACTTTTGCTATTCCAAACAATTAATGAATAATTACAAACAGTTAAAAGAAAGCATATTCAAAAGTTTTTTCTTACTTAGTAAAACTTGGCTGAGAGTTATCATTGAACTCGATGCATATGCCCAAGAGAAAAGCACAGATTCCTTGTACTAAATCTTCATGCTCATCTCCTTCAGCAAGATTAACTTGTGATGTAAGCTGATAATAGTTAAGTAGTTTGAAAATACTAAATATTATATCATATTTTTTTAATACATGGCAAACTAGAAAAGAAAAATTTTAAGATGATCTGTGGCCCCTATAGATTCCTGAATTGTACTCATGCAATTCAAAAGAACTAGCCGCTGTGTGACCAGCATCAGGGCCACCCAAAGGGGGGGGGGCAACTGGGGCACTTTGCCCCAGGCACCCAACTGCCAGAGGGGCCCCCAAAATTTTTTTAAAAAATATTTATTATATTTCCTCCGAAAGAAAATTCTGAAACTTGTACCGTACTTCAAAATTGAAAATAATCTCCTGAAAAAAAGGACCCCCCCAAAATAAAAAAAATTATTTGATTAATCAGATTTCTTGGGGCCCCCAACAGAAGTTTGCCCCAGGCCCCGTAAAGTCTCTGGGCGGCCCTGACCAACATGGTCACTTTTAGTTATATATTTTCCTTTGCAAACCAACTCAACTGAAAGTAACATATGTAAGGAATGTTACCATTACCTGTCATCATAAATATATATTGTTAAGGGGTAGTGGGAGATCAGCCAAAAAAAATTATAATCATTGCTAAATTCACTATAAGGCTGATTCTGAAACATCGTGATTAAAAAATTGTGAATTTCCATTACTTCAGGAAATAGAGTCCAATATAAGACTGAGAAACCCAACACAAATGATTTTAAAAATTACATCCCTCTCTGTATGCAAAAATTTTCAAAATTAAGATATCTACACTTTATCATTACATCAAATAATAAATTGTGGGGAAAATTTCTTCACTTAAAAAATGGAGTAAAAATTTGGCTAGTACTAAAATATAGTGTGGATTACATCATTCTCTGTATGTACTACTGTTCACAATTCAGATATCTCCACTTTTAAAATGGAGTAAAAATTCAGGAAGTAGTAAAATATAGTGTGGATTACAACTATGATATTCATAAAACTTCTTGATATACACAGTTGAATACTTCAGAAGTAGGAGATATTACAGTGACATAATCAAAAAAACGGACTCTAGATAAACCTACATACAACTGTCCATGACTAAACACTGGATTTGATAGGTCTAAACATATTTTGTCAAAAGATCAGCGGTTGTAACAAATGTCGCCACTACACACACACACAGTTTTAAATTGCAGACGGCCGCTAATGTTTACATCTGGTAGTTGCAGCCATTGCCATTCAGAGTGTAGAAATAGCTTCGATTTTTGTGCCGCATACCTTCGCATTTTATATATATAGATAACAGAAATGAAAACAAATTCAAGCATAAAAGAATAATTTGAAGAATAAAAGGATACAAAAGGTATATTTGTAGGCACACTGAGAAATTGCATCACAGCTACGGTGCAGTTTGCTAGCCATGTACTCATAAGCATTAGAAGACCTAGTCTTGTCTGAAGTTTTCCACCCTGTAAGTTACACAACAACATCATAATGTAACTAAAGAATATACTTTTTATAAAATGGAATATTATATGACATAGAATGGAAACACTTTTCTTAAACAAAATTTTTTAAAGAAGTAATTATTTATCAATTATTTTTCTCTTTATCAACAACACACTGGAATTATACTATTTGATGTAGTTTAATTTTCTGCAGTTCTTAAATAGCAAAATTAAAAGGTATAATGTAATACTGAATGATGAGTTTAGTAACAAAAATAAAGAATGCAAAATGCACTTTGTACATCTGCTTTAGGAATTAAGAACTTACGAAAGATGATATTTAAAAAAAATAAAGCATTTTGGATGATTTTAACGACCATTTGAGCTTTGATAAGATATTTTGTTTTTAAAAGTGAACATAAGTTAACTAAATAACATGCATTATATGAGGAGGAAGAACCAAAACAGAAAATGACAAACGTAGAGAAACAGGTTTGAAACACTCAAATTAAACTTATTGGGATGTAGTAATTTCAACACTTGTTTGTGAAGACAGCTTAGATGGTTTCATAGTTTCTCAAAACAATAATCAACTGACAGAAAGAAAATTATGTCTACCTCAACATGCATACAACAAAATATTGATACATTTTGATAAAACACAATACAATATTGTGCAACAAAGAAAACAACCACTGTCTTCTGCAATATCCAATACTTAACATAAGTACATAACAAAAAAATTGTGTTATGAAAATAAAGGTAGTTTTTATGTATGTAATTGTTATTTCTTTTTGTTTTCATGCACAAAATTTTGTTAAAGAAAAATGATATTTTATGGTAAATAACGGTTTTCACACTGCAGTCAGAATGGAAAAACCTTATTATATGTTTAGTAGAGAATTGGTTTATATCCATAAAAGAATGAATAACAGGCATATTTAGGGGAAAAACTGCAAAGCACACAAATCAGCTCTGAGGCAAGATATAATTTCTAATCATCAACCAATACCCTTATTTCAGTAGCAATAATCACTTGATTATCAGCAAATTGACCTTGTTGTAAGGAGTGTTTTGCATGTGGAGATACCAATCTAGTATCAGCTTTAACCTGTTAAATAAATTTATGCATTATTTATATTTCTATATAATTCCCTTCATTGATATTCACCTTCTACTAAAAGCACAAAAATGCATGAATTGTTCAAAACAGAAGCAAACTGCAGAAATAAAGTGCATTTATCTTATCCACAGATAATCACAGTAAAAGCTACATAACTACGTAAACAGTAAAAGCTACATGCATGCATTTATAAACATTCCAAATTTAAAACTTCTTCCTACAAATAAAAAAAATTAGTAATTTGCAAAGAACAGGATAAAACACAATACCAGTGTAGTGCTTTTTGGATGCTATGATGAGAGCTTTATCTACGATATCTCAGATCTCTGTGCATACACAAGTTAAAACTGAACGAATCCTTGCATTAAAATATCAGATTTAGATACTGGTAGGCTAGAAAGATGACTAACATCAGCAAATATTTTAATACAGTCGATTCCGATTAATCGGACCACATCGGGATGTGATCATTTTGGTCCTAATAATCGGCTGGTCCCATTAAACGAACATGCCTTATGTTACAAGATGGGATTCAGTCCAAATAAGTGGCAGGTCCGATTAACCGGTGGTCAAATTAACTGGAATTAACTGTACTAATTTTTTAAAACCTAGTAACTAAAAAGTTTTAAAGTTTACTTGGCCCTTTAGAATAGCAATAAAAAAGTTGTTAAGAAAGTTTTGCAAATCCCTCCTTTAGATAGTGAACAACCAAAAATTATTCTTTTATTTTATGCAGGGTGTAAGTGCACACCATGAAATTTAAGCATACTGCTAAAGAACAGAGCACTTTGATTTATGAGCAATAAAAAATGTGGAACCTAGAATAGATCCCTATAACACTTTATCTGATCTCTATATATAAAACAGTTCCGTAACTGACTCATTCACTAACTGACATACAACGCACAGACCAAACTGCTGGACCTAAAGGGATGAAATTTTGTATGGCGATTCTTCTTATAGTGTAGGGGTGCACTAAGAAAGATTTTTGAAAAATTCTTCTTAGAATTTTTTAAATTAAATTTTTAAGCTGTTTTTGTAACTTTTTTTAAGTTTGCATTTAAAATAATAATTTGAGGGTTATAAAATTTATATTACGAGAAAGATCATAAAAATTCCTTCAAAATGAGATCTTTTTCGAATCTTTACCTCCCTTTTCTGATTTTTGGTGAATCTTTAAAGATTAATTTTTTAGAATTTAATTTATTAAATGCTGATCACATGATTTCTTTTTCTGGTACTTTAAATAAATTTATTGTCACGTGCATAAAAACTAAATAGACAAAAAAATTTTTTTTTTTTGCTAATGCAGCAGACGATTGGACATTATTTTGTCTATAAAAATATTACTCTTTTACAAATATTTTTTTTTACATCAATTGTATACATTGATCGTCATATTTATTATAAATATATATATATTTATATTTTTTGGCATTAATTGCATACATTGACCATTGTATTTAATTTGAATGTACTCCGTAGCGAAGTGCGGGTTTTCAGCTAGTATAATTATAAAAAACAACTTTTTTATAACAGAGGCTATTGTCACTTGTAAAGGCCCAAGTTTCAATATTTCATGGTGCAGCCAATGCATGTTGCTTATTATACCATGTAACCTTTTTTTTCTCTCTCTCCCACATACTGGAAGTTCTGTCGAGCTGTTATTAACCCTTTATGAAGTCGTTATGTTTTGGTGTTGTTCACTGAAAATCTTTTGTATCACTGTAGTGTCATAGGTGATCTCGAAGAATCAACATATAATTGTATTTCGTTTGTTAGTAGTTAATAAGCCATTGTACAGTGATGTGTACTGATGTGTGCGTATTAAAGGATGCATTTCCTGTTTAATGGCTTCGTTATGAATCTTGTAGTGCTGAGTTCTGATTTCAAGCAAGGAAATTTATGATAGCCACACACTAACATTTTCCCTAGGTATCTGAGAGACACATTGTTTTTAAAACAAAAATCTTTTTTTAACTTCAAGAATTAAAGAGGGAAAGAATTTTCCTTGAGAATGAAAAAGACCAACAATATTGGAAACAAAAGAATTCTCAAGACAATTGCAACAGCTGAGCAATGAATTTCTAATTAAGAATAAGGACCAGAAGTTTAAATTAGTTTTTATCAATAGTAAAAGGCAAAAGAAAAAACAAGCTCATTAGAAAATAGACAATTTATGAAATTCTCAAAAGTAGCTAAAAATAAGGATACATCTTTTGAATACTACACCCACCAGGCATAAGGCATTTAGCAGGCAACGATGAAGCTGAAACACCAATAACTTTAAGCAAGTCTCTCACTTGTACAAGAGATGTATAATCAAGTAAGTGTACTCCAGTCATAATGTTTTGATTACAGAGTTCACAAGTTGTAGAGTTTACTATGTATACCTCTTAGCAAGATGTTTCTGTAAATAATCATGCGCAGTTGTCATTCTAAAGCAGACAAAAAACTCTTTAGGTAAATCACTTGGGAAATAACTTTAAAAATACTGCCATTGAAACCTTGCAAATAACATCTTGGTTAACTTATAACATTTGAAAATATGAAAAACTGATTTGAAAGTACCCACTGTCAAATAAGTGACACTCATATTTCAATCCTGATTACCCGAGCAAACATACATCACTTTCTCAGTTAATTAGTGGACAGTGAGAATCACTGAACAGTGAAGGAGTTGAAATTCCTAATACAGTACAACCTCCCGAATCCGGAATGTTTTAATAAATGGCCAATTTTACTTTTCCATTTTAACGATAGATGTCGCTACCAAAATGATCAGTAAAAAATTGTGCTTCCTTTCAAGGAGATGACAGCAGCAATTTTGAAGGCTTTCAAGTGTCTGGGAAAGAAGCTGAAATAGCAGAATCAGTAGAATGTGCAAATACAGGCAACATAACTTGGATAAATCGGACATACAGGAAGTTTTATACATCAATGAAAATGTGTCGATCGCCAGTTCTCTGAGTGATTCTGAAATTATTGATAGTGTGGTGAATAACAAAGGTTATGATGACAGCAATCGTGAAAGTGATTCAGAATGCCCCGAAAAAGAAAGAATGTCAACGGGAGACCTGATAAAATCATTAGATAAAACAATATTAGGTTCAGAACACTGAAATTTTATCTAAGAACATGAAATTATGGCACTATATAGGATTTGAGAAAGAATAATTTCTAATATGCTGAAACTAAAGCAACAGACATTATTGACTGAAATGTTTAAATTAAAATGTAATTATAAGTTCTGTATTTAGGTTTATTTAATAATCAAACCATTTTACATGTTTTTTTAAGTGTGTTTATTTTTTCTCCTAAAATTTTGTAGTGTTATTTAAAAACCTCTCAAATCTGGAATTCCTGTGTCCTGAACGATTCCAGTTTTAGGAAGATAAAACAATATTAGGCTTAGAACACTGAAATTTTATCTTAGAACATGAAATTATGGCACTATATAGGATTTGAGAAAGAATAATTTCTAATATACTGAAACTAAAGCAACAGACATTATTGACTGAAATGTTTAAATTATAATGTAATTATATGTTCTGTATTTAGGTTTATTTAATAATCAAACCATTTTACATGTTTTTTTAAGTGAGTTTATTTTTCTCCTAAAATTTTGTAGTGTTATTTAAAAACCTCTCAAATCTGGAATTGCTGTGTCCTGAACAATTCCAGTTTTTGGAAGTTGTATACTGTATAATGATTTTAAACCTCAACATTTACAGTTAAGACAGGTTTTGTAAGACTTTTTTCTATTTAAACACTGTTAGTAGAATGCCTTTACCTTTAAAAATGCCTTAATAGATAGCTTCTAATCCATTTAACAAAATGCTTTTTACTGGGTTCAAATTTCTCTTTTGAGAAATTTACAAGCAGAAAAAAAAAAAAAAAAAAGAGTACAGCGAACACAATTACATAGGATCATTGCTTAGAAAGGTATTTTTCAATGGACATTTCATTTTACTCAGTATCAAAGCATCACAATGAACATCTTAAAAATAAATATGACATTTGAGGTTAATGTAACAAAATATATTAAGATATGAATTTTTTAGTGAGGTTCTAGTTATATACAGTGGAATCTCGATCTATCGTTTTTCAAGGGACCGACTGAAATGAACGATAAATGCAGGAAAACGATAGATGCGGAAACATAACAAAGCAATATGATCGTTGGGACTGGATAAAATGAACGACACATACGGAAAAATGATGGATCCGAAAACGATCGATCGAGATTCCACTGTATTGACATTTATTGTAATGAATCATTCACGAAATATAAGAACAAACAAACAGAATATATAATTTCTAACCTGCTGCAGCATTTGTGAACATTGGTTCATAAGTGATATGGCAGGCGATCCCATCCTGGTAGCCAGCTGAACTCTTAACAATTGTTCCTTCTGTGTAGGATTGTCAACAAGAGAATGAGAAAGAGCAACAGCAGCAAACCACTTTGAAAGGGTGTCCATACTAAAGAGGCCACTACATAATAAGTGGCCTACTGTTTCTGTAGCAGGCACTGTAAAAATAAATTGAAAATAGAGATGTTACCAGAAAACCAATCACAAAAAGTAATTAATTAGGTTATGGAGGAATTATAAAACCCAAATCAGTACCATTAAAAGTTAAAAAGTTTTGACTTAGTGGATGATACAAAGTCAATTTTTAAAATGCTAATAACTGAATATTTTTATAATACACAGTGTTTCAAACAGAATCATCCCATTAAAAAAAGTCATAACTATTCATCTTTTAATCCGCTTTGACTAATTAATGGAGAGGTAGAAAGAGGGAAATCTCAAGTTTCACACAGTTGCCGACTAGTAGCGCTAATGCTCTTCCATCGCCCGCCACTTCAGTGTTTATAAAGATGGCGACTGCACAAAAGAAATCATTTTGTGTTCTACACTTTGCGAAGTGTGAGTCCGTAACAACTGTTCAGAGTGATTTTCATCGACAAAACCCTGGTAGATGGAAGTTCCTACCTCTCAGAGTACTAGGCGATGGTATAAACAATTCCGTGACACGGGTTGTCTGTGTACGCATAACAGCCATGGAAGCAGCGCATGCAGACATGCTCACAAAAGTTTGGGATGAATTTGCCTACTATATAGACATATGTCGTGCATCCAAAGGTAGGCATATTGAGCACCTTTAATTTGGTTTGTAAAAAAACTTTATGATCAGCCATGTAATAAAAAATTAAAAGTTTCTATGTTCAATATTTTCATAATACATTCATTTCAAATTAGGGGATTCTTTTTGAAACACCCTGTATATCAAAATAAAATTACATTTGTTAAAAAATTAACTAAAAGAAAATGCTGCATGTGTACATTCAAAAGAAATATTGATCTGATGAAATTGCATGGAACACATCATAAATAGACTCACTTGCGCAAAGACAAGCATGAGTAAGCCCTACTAAAATGCTAAATTCCTGCTAGGTTACCTTATTTCTTCACCACAAATCACAGAAGAAACTTGGTTCTTTCAAATATAGGCTTGATTGACTACTACTAGTAAGGCACCAGTAAAAATTTTTGAAAAATTCTTCCTTTGAAATTTTCTCCAGCTGTTGCCATTCTGAGGAGCCCATAATAAGGGCAAAACTCCCATGGTTGCTGTATATGCCGAAGAGACAGGGTGCGATGACCCAGTTGGCAAGAGCAGCGGGCCAATGATCTGAACATCCCTGGTCCGATGCTTGTCGCTGCAAATCCACTGTTGTGTTCACTAAAGGTAGCTGGGGCATGTAAAATAGGTCATGGCTGCAATGTCCTCTTCTCAAATTTACCTCTGCAGGTGTGGGGTCAAGTGTTCCAGTCTCATCACTTGACTCGGTTCAAAATTATGGGGCCGGTCATTTAGTCAATTTGGACTCCGACCCTGGTGGTGCTAATTTAAAATGGGAGCCACCCCTTTCAGCCCAATAGCCTATTAGGACCTGGTGAATGGAACCTCCAACCAGGGGGCATTAGCAACAACAACAACATATGCCGAAGATACCTAGTACAGTATGCCAGGATCTTCACATTGCAGAAAACAAAGATCAGTTCATGTATTCGGCTTGTAACATGTTAACAGGTCGTTAAATCACCTATTTTTAAGGAAAACTAATTTAGCATAATTTCCTGCATATAATTTGTGGATTATAGGCTGCTGTTCATTATCTGTATCTCTTTACTAGTACTGACAAGTAAAAGTTTATAGTAATGAAAAAAAAAGGCTTCTAAAATATGTTTCTTTGTTGATAAAAGATGGCACAATAAATATAAGAAAGTTTGTATTTTATTAAAGAATGACAAACTGGGGTTATTACATGACATACCAATACAGTTGCAAGTAAATTTCATTGACTGTGAATACAATCACAACGGAATCCCATTTGAATAATAATTTATCCAAAAATTATTGGTTAGGGAATAAATCAAATACCAACAAAGGATTGAAATTGACCCCATGCTATGTGCAATTAAATACCACTTGACTGATTTATTATCAGAAAAATCATTACTGATGATGTTATCATTATAAATAACATTAATAACTAGTTGGTATCATAATTAGTATCTGGCTAGAAGCTTTTCTCTGAATAAAAGCTAAACAAACATCAAATGGGACTATTCTTTAATAGGATAAGGTGCATTTAAGGAAAGTAGGCTAGTTGGCATGCAATATTTTGTGGATGCCTAGTACAGTATGCCAGGATCTTCACATTGCAGAAAACAAAGATAAGTTCATGTATTTGGCTGGTAACATGTTTCAGGTGGCTAAATCACCTATTTTTAGGGAAAACTAATTTACCATATTTTCCTGCATTTGTGGATTATACACTAGAAGACTTGTGAATTTCTTGATGAGGATTATAGGCCGCTGTTCATTATCTGTAGCTCTTTACCAGCACTGACAAGTAAAGTTTATAGTTATGAAAAAAAAGCTTCTAAAATATGTTTCTTTGTTGATAACAGATGGCACAATAAATATAAGAAAGTTTGTATTTTATTAAAGAATGATGAACTGGGGTTATTACATGACATACCATTATAGTTGCAAGTAAATTTCATTGGCTGTGATTTAAGATTACAATGGAATCCCATTTGAATAATAATTATCCAAAAATTGGAGGCCAGGGAATAAATCAAATACCTACAAAGGATTGAAATCGATCCCATGCTATGTGCAATTAAATACCACTTGACTGATTTATTATCAGAAAAATCATTACTGATGATGTTATCATTATAAATAACAGTAATAACTAGTTGGTATCATACTTAGTATCTGGTTAGAAGCTTTTCTCTGAATAAAAGATAAACAAACACTTAATGGGACTATTCTTTAATAGTATGAGGTGCATTTACAGAAAGTAGGCTAGCTGGCATGCAATATTTTGTGGATAATATGCCCCTGTGGATTATAGAAGAAAAACTTTTTTTTAGTCATGAAAATTACGATTATGGATTATATACTCTGTGAAATGCAGTAGGATATCACAGTAATTAAAACCATGTTTTTGTGGTACAATTACTTAATGCAAAAGCAATCAAAATACTAAAAGCAATCAAACAGGTATGTTTTGCTAGAATTTATGCTCATCTTCAAAAACTGCAAATACATAATTTAATTTTTGCAGAAGTTAAAAAAATTTTAAAGCACCATTAAAAATTTATAATAATTACAGAACTCTGAAAAAAAAAGAAATATATACATATAATTCATACCATCAGCTGTAGATGGGAGAAGAGTTTGAACAATCTGCGCTTGACCTAATTCATTTCTGTATAAAAAGCACTGGAAGCAATATAATACAGCACATCGCAGATAGAAAGGCTGTTTGTCATTTACCATACACAGTAAAAGAATAGCAATAGCAGGCCTATAAAAATGATGAAAGATATTTTTTATTTGACTTTATTGGGATCACTAACAACAATTATTATAAAAATATGACAAACCAATCTAGTATAACAACATTAAATCAAATTTAACAATAAAAAGTACAAACCTTGGAGGATTGATCGGTACACTAACAGTTGAAAAATACTCTTGATTACTATGATTGCCACGAATTAATTCA
Organism: Dolomedes plantarius; assembly: GCA_907164885.2. Classification (NCBI taxonomy): domain Eukaryota; kingdom Metazoa; phylum Arthropoda; class Arachnida; order Araneae; family Dolomedidae; genus Dolomedes; species Dolomedes plantarius. The sequence continues at coordinate 126,393,127 of OU015502.1, forward strand.
GCTACAGTATTGATAGACTATAAGAGAAAGCATTATTTTTATACAAATAAACAAATTTCAGAAGTATAATAAAGCAATTACTTAAGTTAACTCAATTTAAGTCAAAAAGGATTTACACTGCTTTAAAGGTATAAAAATGATAAAAGTGATGAAAATTGAAAAAATATTATTTGGATATTTAAGTTTAGATGATAATTCAAAATATTAGAAAAGAAACATTTGCAGCATATTTATGAACTACAATTACTGTGCAAACGATAGATTACCCCAATTTTGTTTCTGTTTAAAATTTCTGTGATTTACAAAGGCTCTGAGAAAAGAGCTAGAAGTTCCATAATGAAATAGTAGGGAACCTTGCCATAATCATTTGAATAAAGGTGACTATGAAATTGGTACTTATTAATTCAGTATAATAGTATCAAACTTTGCTAGTTAATTTTTTTTTTTTGCTCTACTGTGGTCATAATCTGAGAAATTCTCTTACTGCAGTTTGCAATTTCCATGTATCATGTATGGTTAACTTAGTGAACATGTGTACAAATATTTACATGCTGAAGGATAGAAAGAAATAATAACACACAGAGAGTTGTACTGTTGTGATTATAATTTAAAAATGACTAAACTTTAATTATTAAGAACATAAATATTAGGTGAACTTAAGAGTTAAATGCTTTTGACATACATTTATGAATCATGACACTAGATAAACTAATTTTGCATTGAGCTAAAACTTATTTGTAATCATCACATATGTTAATGTAGAAAAATCTAGTACATACCTTGTAAGGAAAGAGTTTAAAACTGATATTATAGAATATCAGAAGGTAAAGCTACACAAATTTGAGTTAAAGTGACTTTGCATTTGGTAATTTAGAAATTTTTATTTGAATACTGGGTAATTTGGTAATTTAGCAAATAATTCTTTTCCCATAATAATTATAATTATCTTGAAATTTCATATGCTGTCCACTTTATATTTGCAAGCATTATATACACTTTGATTAGCTGGCTTTTAAGCACATATGGAAATTGAAAAATGTATTTGATATAGAATAAATTATAATACAAATCATCTGTAAATCATAACTTTTTTTTAGAGGAAATGAAAATGTAAAAAGTTTTAAATAAGCTATAAATTTTGAAGTCTTGTGTCTTCAGTCTCTGTAAGAAGTCTTTCAAAACTATATTTTTGGAACTTCAATTTTTAGACATAAAAAAAAAAGTTCACAATTTTAGTTTATCTTTAAATTTCCATTAATGCTGTTACTTTAATCAATAACAACTTCATAAGAAAAGTTTATAGAGCACAAAAATTTCTGTAACAAATATAAATGAACTATTATAAAAAATTCAGGTTATAGTTCAAAAGATTTTTTACTTTCAATAACCACATTTTTTAAAAATATAAAATTACTCACCTCTGTCAACACATCAGCTGGAACTCCTGATGCCATTAATATGGGACACAGTTGTTCTAATATACCTATAGAAAATTATGCCGTAAGTACTGCTTCCTTATAGAATTGCAATAAACAAGAACAGAATTTAAGGCTTAAAAATTATCAATAAAATGTGTGGACTTGAGGTGTTAAATGTAATATTACAACAAATTAGAAGAATAGTTTTTTCTTTATACTAAACATAATATTAGGGATATTATATCTAAGAACAATCTTTTATGAGTATTAGGATTTTAAGTTAACTATTCCCCTCCTGCCCCAAAGAAAAAATAATAATAATAAAAGTGGTGTTTAGCATAACTACCCAGAGAAAATAAAAATTGTAAAGTTTCAAGAGAAACATTTTGGATAAAACATTCTATTTGAGACAGCTTTCATGTATATTATTTTTGCCTAAATAAGCTGTTTTTCTTGATACAACTACTGAATAATTGAAAAGAAAAACAACTATTAAGATTAGCTATATTATACTTTGAACAACAGTAGTATTTATAATCATCACAAACAAAAAGTTTTTTAAGCTCTCCTTCATTGTGGTATGAACTGCAAAATGTGACAAACCGGCCTACATTGGAGGACTGACAAGCTATTTGACACACACAATTTGTTTTGCATTTTACGCTAACTCAACCAAATATCTGGGCATGAATGAACCCAGTCAAAACTGCAACAAAATAATCAATTGACTTAAAAATATTTGATAAGCTAGAGTGACCAGTGTTGCCTCAAATAAAATATATAGTTGTTAAGTAATATAAGGGGATATAGATACTAGATTTCAAATAAAATCCAGTAGATAACTAAATCTTCACATATGATAAACAATTAAACCTCATTTATACAGTAACATTAAATCAAACATAAATTATGGCCCATTATAATAAGAAAATTTATTAAACTACAAGGTTCGCCCATAAAGTAACTGGACAACCGTTCTCAAATCTCTGTCCTTTCATGGCCATCTTAAGCTTCGGAAAAAGGAAAAAATCAGTTGGCGATAAGTCGGGAGAATATGGTGGGTGACTTATCACTGTAATTGAATGCTTAGCAAGATATTGTTGTATGGGGCCTTGCATTATCGTGTAAAAGAAACCATTGGCCAGAATCAAACAGTTCCTTCTTAATTTGCCTTATCCTGTTTCTTAATTGAAAAAGGCCCCTCCTTGTAAAAATACTGATTAATTGTTTGATTTTCAGAAACAAATTCATGGTGAATAAGTCCTTTGTAATAAAAAAATGCAATTAGTATTTTTACAAGGAGGTGCTTTTTCGATTAAGAAACAGGATAAGGCGAGTTAGGAAGGAACTGTTTGATTCTGGGCAATGGTTTCTTTTACATGTAATGCTAGGCCCCGTACAGCAATTTCTGTACAACAATATCTTACTAAGCATTCAATTACAGTGATAAATCACCTACCCTATTCTCCTGACTTATTGCCAGCTGATTTTTTCCTTTTTCCAAAGCTTAAGATGGCCATGAAAAGACAGAGATTTGAAAACGTCTCGGATATTAAATCAAATGTTACGCATATTTTTAGAACGGTTAGTTCCAATGCCTATAAACAGTGTTTCGATGACTTGAAGAAACGCTGGAAAATTTGTATAGACTCCTTTGGCGATTGTTTTAAAGGAGATAAATTTATTTGACGGTGAGTAATATTTTTCTTATTTATAAAAAATTGTCCGGTTACTTTATGGGTGCACCTTGCATATTCTACCAGTCTAAAACATTTTGTGAATATAGATCAAAACCACTTATACCATGACATAAATTATAAGGAGGTCATTACATAAAATGTAGTGGAAACATAAAGGTGTTTGTATATTTCATATTTACAAAGTTCAATAAAAAATACAAACACAAATTATAATGGGACTTACCACACTGAAACATAGCTTTTTGTGCTGACGATGTGACTTGTTGTGGATTATTAGGTGACACTAACACTCTAATAATCTGTAAAGAAATATAGTCAACATTGAAATATGCAAAAGAAGAGGGAGGAGAGAGATAACATTCAAAGGGGCAATTTTAATTTCAAAGTGAATTCACAAATATTAACAGAGTAGGATAGGGTTAAAGAGAGAAAAATATGGATAAAACAATGACAGTTTATTGGAATATTTTGATCTGTAACATCAAGAGAATTTTTAGGAATCACATACTAAATATCCTAGCTGATGACTGACTCATTTAATTTTGTTCAATTTTATGTTCCATGATGCTGGCTGAAGTTTTCGAACTCCACACAATTTTATTGCTTATTTTCAAGTAAAACCTGAAAAAATGTCCCCTTTCCAACAGTTACTGATTATCACTCTTTCAACATTAGATACATGTTTAACCCTCAAAATTTGATACTGCTGACAATTTAATCATAATTTATAGAGCACACAACTAAAACAGTGAAATTTATGTAGCATGTTTTTATGTGGAAGAGATGCATGTGATTAATATCAGCTAGAACAATCTATATATATAAACAATATATATATATATATATATATATATATATATATATATATATATATATATGTCGGACTTAAGCGGGAACGAAATAATTACCTTAAAATCAAAGGGGGCTTCGAGTTTACCTATTATCATAAACCGCAGGAAATGCGATAGAATCAGATCCTCTGAGAGTGAAAGTGTGTGTTTTCCCAGCTTAGAGGAATTATTTTTAGAACGGGGTACAGGGAATTAGAGCGTGGCGGCCTTCAAACATCTATTTTGAATCTCTACGCAGGCGCAAAAAGAGTACGTGTGGAACTTGACCATGAAAAAGTACGCAGAACGCGGGATTTAATCGTTGCTAGTGGACGCGTGTCAGCTGGGTCCACAATTTGAAAATGGCGAGAGCTCAAATATGCGCTACTTGGATCAGTGGTTGCTGGAAAGTGAAATAAATTGGCTTGATTTAGTTGGAACTATGTTTGTTCATTGGATTTAGACTACTTACCACTCGCCATCAGTGTTAACATGATGACTTTGAATTAATCTGAGAACATGCAAACCACACGCCTGTCATATATATATATATATATATATATATATACACACATCACCTGTCAAAATTTGCCAATTCTATAGCCATATGCATGATGCAGCCTAACAACTAACAATTAACATACGTGAATTAACATTCGAAAAACTATAGGTGAGTTAACAAAGAATAAAAAACCAAAAACACAGGTGAATTAACACCTAAAAGATAAAAACATAGGTGAATCAACACCCAAAACACAAAGTGTTAAGCAATTAGACTGAAAAAAAGAAGAAAAAAATAAAGATCGAATGCTATTTGTTTTTGTCACATTGTGTATATATATATATATATATATATATAAATAAATATATATATATATAACTTATTTGTGACATTATTTTGATACTTATTTGAGGTTATTTATTATTGGGGTACTTTTCTGAGAATTACTTATTTGAGTACATTTAAGAAAGAAAACCTGAAATTCCTAAATGCTTTGTTAGCACAAAAATTGAAGCAGCATAAGTGTTGGTATATCTAAATTCCTATCAGAAATGGTTGAGTTTGATTGCTTAATCTATAATTTCATGTGCAAAAATAATTGAATACAAAATTTTTAAAAATAATTAAATAAATAATAACTCATTTAAATAATTTGGCAAATAATAACTCATTTTATTTGCCAAATTATGGAAAAAACATCTGCCAGGTGCATAGAAAACGTTTGCATACCAATTAAAGTTTGAGAGACAGGTTTAACAACTTTAAACAGATATTGAAAAAAATTCACAAACCTGTAACATTGTGAGTGTATTGACAGCTTTCTGTTCTGTCCAGCCCTTTTCACAAAGTTCTTGCAAATCAAAAAATGGAGCTAAATATTTTATATATGAACCTTCCTTGAAAAATGTTTGATTAGATGTGTTGTTTTTTAAGAGAGTTAACATAACTCTTAAACAATCTCCAACTATAACACCTGGAATATGGAAGAAAAATAAAAAGTAAGTTGATAAGATAAAGCAAAAATAAATACAGTGAAACTCCTTTATGGTGGGTAGTAATGGTTCATGAAAAAAAAAAAAAAAAAGTAGCTGGCAAGAAGATATTTATTTCATAATATTGGATGTATGGGGTCTGCAATCAGTTCTGAACAAAATATGACCATTTAGAGGGGTGGCTGCTGAACAAGGGTGATTTGCTTTCAGTTTCACTGTATATAATCTATATATATAAAACAGTTCCGTAACTGACTCATTCATTCACTGACTGACTGACTGACTGACATACAACGCACAGACCAAACCACTGGACCTAAAGGGCTGAAATTTTGCATGGTGATTCTTCTAATAGTGTAGGGGTGCACTAAGAAAGATTTTTCAAAAATTCTTCTTAGATTTTTTAAAATTAAATTTTTAAGTTGTTTTTTAAACTTTTTTTACGTTTGCATTTAAAATAATACATTGAGGGTTATAAAATTTATATCACGAGAAAGATCATAAAAATTCCTTCAAAATGAAATTTTTTTCGAATTTTTACCTCCATTTCCTGATTTTTGGTGAATTTTTAAAGATTAATTTTTAGAATTTAATTTATTAAATACTGATCACGTGATTTCTTTTTCTGGTACTTTCAATAAATTTATCGTCACGTGCGTAACAACTAAATAGACAAAAAAATTATTTTTTTCTCTTTCTAATGCAGCAGATGATTGGATATTATCCAAAAAAAATGCATATCCCTTACGATTTTTTTATAAATATATATATATATATAGATAGATATATATTTTACATCAATTGTATACATTGATCATCGCATTTATTAAAAATATATATATTTATTTTTTGGCATAAATTGCATACGTTGACCATTGTATTTAATTTGAATGTACTCCGTAGTGAAGTGCGGGTTTTCAGCTAGTCTATATATATATAAAACAGTTCCATAACTGACTGACTGACTGACTGACATATAACACACAGACCAAACTGCTGGACCTAAAGGGCTGAAATTTTGCATGGTGATTCTTCTTATAGTGTAGGGATGCACTAAGCAAGATTTTTGAAAAATCATTCTTAGATTTTTAAAAATTAAATTTTTAAGCTGTTTTTGTAACTTTTTTTAAGTTTGCATTTAAAATAATAATCTGGGGGTTATAAAATTTATATCACGAGAAAGATCATAAAAAATTCCTTTAAAATGAAATATTTTTTGAATCTTTACCTCCATTTTCTGATTTTTGATGAATTTTCAAAGATTCATTTTTAGAATTTAATTTATTAAATGCTGATCACATGGTTTCATTTCTTTTTGTCATACTTTAAACTAATTTTGCATCATGTGCATAACAACGAAATAGACAAAACAAATTTTTTTTCTTGCTAATATGGCAGACAATTGGACAATATCAAAAAAAAAAAAAATAATATTAAAATACAGTAAAAGATATGTTCCTTAAACTGTATTATATTCTTTAGTATGTTCTATAAGATTTAATTTGAATATTTTCTTCTACATTATTTTGTCTATAAAAATATCTGTTATGATTTTTTTTAATAAATATATATATATAATTTTTTTTTACATCAATTGCATACATTGATTGTTGTATTTATTATAGATATACATATTTTTTTGGCATTAATTGCATACATTGACCGTTGTATTTAATTTGAATATACTCCATAGCGAAGTACGGGTATTCAGCTAGTTTTACATAGTCATCAGACTAATTGAAATAATTTTGACAGCAGGCATGACACTTTTATGAAGATTGAAAAGTTTCATTACTGTTAATGTAAATCCCTTAAATCTATTTAAAGAATCAAAACATTTTTAGTTAATTAAATTATAATAAGGATATTTTGCATTCAACTAGAGCTTTTTAAATGATAACTAAAATACAACATTAAATATAGTAAATACTAGCTGAGTGGCAACCCGATGTGTTGCATTTTCGATTTAAAATGAAATGGTTTTATTTCTTAAAGATTGAAAACTGTTTAATCACTTTTAAAAATACATTAGAATTTTTAAAAAATAAAATAATGATTTAAAATTCTCTTTTTCAAATTTTGGTTCTTGGCTTTTGAAATAATTCTTTCAAATTTCCGTTTTCAAATTTTGCTTTTTAAACAAAGAAAGAAGCTCATTCAATTAGAAAAAAATTCTACAGGTTTTAACTTCTCCTTTCCTGAAACTAAAATTATTTTTGGTGCTTTAAAATTATTTCTGGATTTCAATTATTAAATGACTCGTTCTCAACTAATAATTTTTCATTTTGACAACATGACCGAATGTAAATAGAAAATCTCATGGGCGAAAAAGTGCTTAAAAAAATAGAAAGACAGTTCTCAGGAATTCAAAATTGGTGGCGGAAGAATCCTCATCAGTTGCTCATTAATTAGAAACAAAATTTACGAACTTGATGGAATTATTAGTGAGTAAAATAATAAGTCAAAAAATTATGAACTCCCCATTCAGTTACATTAAGATACTACGGCGATCAGCGCGGAAAATTTCAAAAGAGTTTTGTAAGCACGCTTTTTTAGAATGATAACATTTATTTTATTAATTGTATTTGGTATATTTTGGAAGCTGAACATCTAGCAAATGCCGATAAATCATAAAATTGACATTAATAGGTGCAGAAAACCAAAATGTTTGTCCATGAAAATTGTCGATTTCGTGAAATTCGGAAAACTTCTTTGAGGGAAAAGCTTTGTTTGCAATGAAAAACATTTTTAACTTTATAAAAATGTGTATATCCTTAAAGATGAAGAGTTGTAAAACATATGGAAATAAAAAATTTGTCGATTGGTGTGCGAAAAAGTTTAATTTTGCATGCATGAAAATAGTAGAAATTTGCGAAACAGAAAGGAGCTGGCCCACCCGGAATGTCATCTGTTTCTGCTGTCCGCTTCTTTTGAGTTCGGCAGTTTTAATTTAATAATTTAAAAAGTTTAAAGTTTTGAAAGTTGAGGGTGGTACCAGTGCACGCGACTCGTCCGTCCGCGTCCATCGGTACCAGTCGCAATATCCTGCTATGCTCGGTTCGCGAGATTAGCCCGTTCCCGTGTCTGCTGACTAACAAACTAACATTTGTTTACCTTCAGCTGTTAATAGTAAGATAACTAATATAGAATTAATATATTTGCCAATAGATTATTTCTGAATTTTTCAATTAAAAAAAATTGACAAACTTGACTGCTAGAGCTGTAAATATATTAATATCCTTGCAAAGTGGAGGTAAAATATCAATAGAAAAGAATTTTTAAAAAATCCAAGAACCTGATTGCTTTACTACAGTCATAAACAAAGCATTATCCACCATTAAAAATATTGTCACTATAACAAAGCATATATTAAAATATCAGCTTGTAAGTAAGATTCGGGAATATTCTATTATTTTAAAAAGACAAAAATAAAATAAAATATTACAGATAAATTAATATATAGAAAAATATATAGATGTAATAAAATATAGTGTCCTCTATCAATTAAAAAAAGTATTTTGAATGACAATAAAAACAAAGTGGTAATTCTTAGAACATAGAAAACTCTACAATAACATTCCAACAACATCTGCTAGATCAAAAGAAACTCAGAATTTGAACAAATAATTTGTGAAAATGAATAAGAAGGCATGCTTTCTAAATTGAATCTTACCTCCATCACTGAATCCTTCCTCTGAAATAATTCTAAGCAAGATATCAAAAGCATTTTCGAAGGCCACAATTTTTTGAATGTTTGAATTACTTTTTGTCAATAATTCAAGCAACAATAAAGTCTAAAAAAAAAAAAAATGAAGTTCACTATCTGTTTAAATAAAATCCTAATTCAAGAGAAATAAAAATAATTTCAAAATCAAATCAAATACAAAAACTGCTCTTGGATTATCACTAAAAATATTACTTAAAATATGAAGACACTTTACGACACATGGATTCTAACAGGCTTCACATGACTTCAAATTAGGTTATAGAGAAAGGTAATTTCTTTGTAATTGAATGCTTACAAATGATATTACAGAATATAACACACAACAAGCATAAAAATTTTAGGTTCTTTTCCTTAAGTCGAGTGCAAGTAATAAATTGCCAAATATATTTCACATTTTGCATTTTTTGGGTTTTGTTTTGTTTATTAACTGTAATTCTCATGATTAATGTGCATGAATGAAAAAAAGTAAACTAAATATGAATTTTATTCATTATTAAGTAAATAATTAGCTAGGAGGTCAAAAATCATTAATGTCCTACAAAATGGCTTCAGATGGATCCTCTTTTTGAAATTCATCTAGGCACGATTGCAAATGGTGGCATGCTCTTCCTCAATGTTTCTTATTTTGCCATTTGGCACTTCCCCACAATCGCCCAATCTTCTGTATGTATGCATCAGTCTTCGGATCCACAAAATTAAATTTATAATTGACTTTGGTTTGGAGCACTATGGTCAACTTTTTTCTACATGAGGGCTAACTAGACCGGGACCTACAGTTTAAAGCCGATTCCGAACGGCTACAAACATCCATGCCAACAGTGGGACCCGAACCCACAGGATCTGAACCAAAGTTGTTCGTAATAGCTTCTGTTATTACTGACATTGCATGTTTAAGCACTTGTACTGGGAAGCATTCATTTGTTTGCCTACAGACACATTGAAATATTCACTGCTTCAGTAGAACAAGTCCAGCTTGGTTTTTGGGTTTAGAGACATGAAGATACGTTGCATTGGCATTTAATACCATCATTAAAATAGTTTCATTGATGGTTATTTTCTCAAGTCTTATTTAATTACAAAATCCCCTTTTCTTGAAAAAAATTTACATCTCCTTCCAATACAGGTAGGTTCCAAATTTCCATTATTAAAATTTTAAGGTTTATTGAAATTTAAAGGTTTCAAGAAACTTTTTAGGGTTGCCAGGTTCTTGTGTTTTCATTCTTGCGATACTTGTTAGGGAAAATGCCAAATGTGCCTGGCTAAAGGAAAAGTACCAAATTTTGTACAGCAAACATTTCAAAGCATTTCATATATTTTCACACCTTGCATCTGAAAATCCTAGAGCAGCAACTGCAGCAACAACAAACAACTTTTTTATGGTAGCAAATTTAAGTCAGTTACTTAATTTTGTAAAAATTTTATGCAATTCAAAATCAAGATTGTTTTGAATGTATAGGGAATACAGATAAATAGATAGATGGTCACTATACTAACTAAACTTAATGAATAAAAATTCCACAAAATTCATTTGTGTGTCCAATTAATTCCTATGAGTATTAGTTTTTTTACATGCAAGATAATGGACTGCAGGTGTAACTCTTAAAGAACCTAAAACATTTATTTCATAAACAGAAATTTCTGATTTCTTGTTCAAAACTATATTCTATAAAAAATAAGACTGAAAATGAAGTTTAGTATTTTTAAGAAATGTCAATTGTGTGGACTCCTGGATAATATTCAAAATCGTTGAACAAAATTTTAGTCTGGATGATATATTTAGTTTAATTCATATTTATAACATGAACAATAAAAATATTCCTTTTGAGATTCTACAGATAATATTAAATGTCAAATGATATACTGTCAATTTACCTCATTCCTAATAATTTCTCTTGTGTCAGAGAGTAGATCCATCAAGCGTGACACGCCCATAGGACTTACAAGTACACATTCTTGAAGTTCTTTTGGTTTATGTTGCAAAAGCCCAACAAGAAGTCTTACTACTGGCCAACGAACTTTGAAATCATATTCCTTAAAAAGAAGTATACATGATTATTTACCCCATAATTATTTAACTGCATAAAAGAACGTTCATTCAGTTTTCTGATAAATATCAGGACAGAAGAAGAAGACAAAACTATAGAATAAAATCAATACTATAACTATTTAATAATTTTTGTTTTAACGCATTAACATGTATATATACATAGGATATTAATTTGAGGAAGTATGCTCTAACATTTTAGAGTTTATTTTGTTAACTGATTTGAATTTTCAAATAAAAAAGAATACTATCATTATTGTTACTTTCAATCAATCTATGTAAATCAGTAGACAGAATTTTTTGAATGGTGGTTCAATTTTTATTATACAACTAGCTGAAAACCCGCACTTCGCTACGGAGTATATTCAAATTAAATTCTACGGTCAATGTATGCAATTAATGCCAAAAAAATAAATATATATATTTATAATAAATACGACGATCAATGTATACAATTGTTTGTATATATATTTATATTTATAAAAAGAACGTAAGGTATATTTATTTTTTTTTGGATAATATCCAATCGTCTGCTGCATTAGAAAGAAAAAAAAATAATTTTTTTGTCTATTTAGTTGTTATGCACGTGAGGATAAATTTATTTAAAGTACCAGAAATAGAAATCACGTGATCAGCATTTAATAAATTAAATTCTAAAAATTAATCTTTAAAAATTCACCAAAAATCAGGAAATGGAGGTAAAGATTCGAAAAAAATTTCATTTTAAAGGAATTTTTATGATCTTTCTTGTGATATAAATTTTATAACCCTCAAAGTATTATTTTAAATGCAAACGTAAAAAAAGTTAAAAAAACAGCTTAAAAATTTAATTTAAAAAAATCTAAAAAGAATTGAAAAATCTTTCTTAGTGCACCCTTACACTATAAGAAGAATCGCCATGCAAAATTTCAGCCCTTTAGGTCCAGCGGTTTGGTCTGTGTGTTGTGTCAGTCAGTGAATGAGTCAGTTACAGAACTGTTTTATATATATAGATGATGAACCAGACATCAAGGAGCTAGAAGTGTTACACATTTGTTTGACAGTAACTCAAACAAATTCTTCCAAAATACTAGAAAATGTTTTAACTCATTCATATGCAAATTTTAAGGAATAAGAGCCAATATTTAATTCTAATGAACAGGACTATGCATAATACTTTAGTTAAAGTAAACAATGAATCAAAGGATTTTCTTTAAATCTTGTGATAAATCTGTCATTCATGAATGATGCATTAGGACCAGGGTCGTGCTTAGGGGTGGGAGAACTGGGCAACTGCCCAGGGCCGCTAAAAATTTAGGGCAGCCATTTTTATTCCTCATCACGACACTTTTCTAAATGTTATGGGTTTTTTAAGAAATCCCTCATTTTTTGCGGTTTCTATAATTCAACTTATAAAAAAAATATGTTTTGATTTTTTGAAAAGAATCGTAGAAAAAATCTTAACTGACAAACTACCCTTTTGGTTCGAAAAATTTCTCGGTTAGAAAAACATGGTTTATCTTCAATTCAGTTATAGTAAAACCTTGCTTATCAATCCTTTTTTTCAATATCAGTTTCTACCAACTGTCAGTCACTACATACAGTCATTTGAAGAATTATTAAACCATTTTGTTGGAATCTGTCGTTTTCGAGGAATAGTTTCAAACTGAGAAAAACGTGAACATATCTTTGTGAAAGAATACTAATACCATTTGGTCAAATGTTTGGTCTGTTCAAAGCAAACAATAGACAAGGCATTTCTCCAGGAAGTGCATTTCTCCAAACCTGTTCGGAAAAAAGGGGTCTGAAGACTGAAGGAGTGAATTAAACAAAAATTGGCTTTTACTTGTTCTCTCTATCATTATAATGGATTTTATTTCCCCCTTCTTGAAGAATTGAAAATATTACAAAGCAGGTACAATCAGTATGCTTTGAATACGGATTGTACACCTGTCCTCCTTGGCACTTATATCTAATGAAAATGATCTCTCATCTTTGGACTTTTCACTTATAATAGATAATTTTGCAGCTCAGAAAGCAAGAAAAATTGCTTTATAACCAACAAATTCATAAAAGTAAGTATTTGTTTTTAACAATTTACATTTTCTAAATTGTGTAAATAATTTTTTCATTGTTTCATTATTCATACAAATTGATTAATTTTATATTTTAAAGGACCAACTGTAATTTCATGTATAATTTCCTTTTACGTAGCTAGAATGTAGGTTTTTCAGTATCGAAACGTAATGCATTAAAAGTAATAATTAGTAAAATCAGTAGTGGATGCAGTTTTTTTTTTTTTTATGGAGGGGGGGGGGAGATTGGGGTTGTCTTACAAGATCCATTACTTAGTACGTAGAGAAATTTGATTGCCAGTAAATGTGTTTCACCCAGGGCCGCTAAAATCCTAAGCCTGCTCCCGATTAGGATATTAATTACAGTAAAAACTGAAAATGTGTTTAAAAACTTCTTGAAAAAAAAAAAATACTTTCACACAATTTTATATTAATTAAAACTTTATACCCCAAAGAATTTTTACTTTTACACTTTGCTATTTTTTTTGCTAACAGTTTTTATTTCAAATGTACATAAAAAAAATATTACAAATCTGATGATATTTTTAAGGAACTGTCTTCAGTGAAAGACTTACAGCATGGAAAAGTTACAAGAAATCATACTGTATTACAATCTATGAATTAACAGGAAAAACTTGAAAACTCTTTCTAAGCATGTGATATCTTCCCTAAATATAACCTCTAGAAAGGATAACAATTTTAACCAACTCATACTTTAAGCTGAAAGTTCAATTTCTGAAAGACTCACACAAAAGACGGAGAATGGCTGACAACAAGATACCTTGGATTTAGAAAGTCAAGTGTTTTCATAATTTGTCCATCATAGGGCCCTGTGAGAATTATTACACCAGCAAATTTAATGTGCATATATTTGAGCTTTATTCCAAATAGACACAAAGTCATTTTAGTGGTCTGTCAACATAATTTGATCATGATGTAAGTATACTATAAAAGGCTAGACCATTAGCCTACACATGTCTATGTAAAAATAAATGAAAAGTAGAGTTAAAATTTGCTTGAAATAGGAATTAAAATAGAAGCCATATAAGAGGCTAACAAACTTAATTCTTTAATAGATAAGATAACATTTGGTAGCCCTTGATTGTTTAAAAATTGAAGGTAGAACAAAACTTATACATAATGAAACAGAAATATATTTCATTTTATTTAATAATTTTTATAAGCTTAACATTGTGCATACCTCAATCAGCTCTAACAACAAGGAAACATTGTCTGGTTTCTTGATAAATATTTCAGTGAACTGTAAACCCAGATCATCTCCTGCCACATAATATTGAGCTAAAACACAGAATTATGCAAATAATCGATTAATTTTTTTTTCAAGACATTCATATAAATTTTAAAAAAAAAAGAAACAAAGTATACTAACTATCATCATCTCTTGGAACATTTATCACATTGCTTATAGCTTCAAGTGCATAACCCAAGATTTCATTATCAGATCTATCACATTCTAAAACTCGAATAAGTGCATCCATAGCTTGAGCTCCAATTTCCAGTCTGAATTTCTGGTTTAGAAAATAAAATATTGTCAAAACTTGACACGAAAATTTCAATTAATTTTGACATGTGTAATATTAACTAAGTGATGAATTTACTTACATAAAAAAATAAATAAATGATAGAAAAAAATTTTATTCCATAAAGATATTTATTGCCTGTATATTAGTTACAAATATACCTAAAAAACATTCTTACTATAACCTTTAAAGTGATTTGAATGCAAAGCAAAGAACACTACATGAGTCTTACACTAGAAAGAGCCTTAAGTGCTCGACATGCATCTCTACGGTCCTCCAGTAGTGTACATGTTTGTACTCTATCAACCAGCTTTTCAATCTGAAATAAATATAAAAATAATATAATACAGAAGTTATGAAAATTATATTTATGTTGGTTATGAAAAATATATTTATGTTAAAAAATAAATATATACTTATAAAATTGAAACCTGTTTTGCCAGGGTTTAAATACTGCAAATGTATTACTGGATGACTAATCATGAAGGATCAATAGTTAAATGAATATCCAATTTTTTATCTAGTGATATGACTACATAAAACAAGTTAAAATCACATTACTTCTATTTATGGTCTGCAGCTTGTTACTGACATACTTGGAAAATGAGAGTACAATGATGGTGACGTGAATAATGATAAATATGATAAATAAATTAACGCTACCAATTATATCTTGATATTTTTTACATTATAATAAATGAAATCCTTTAAAGTAGTATGAGGACAGCTAATCAAAGGATGAAAATTTACATGTTTCATTGTTAATAAATTATGCTACGAGTAATTATTATAATAAAAAGCCTTTAGATCCATATAACTGGAATTTTTTTTATTAGTTTTCAAAATTCAGACTATGCAAGCATGTTTCATCCTAGTCTCAGATACAGTGCTGACTGAATTCATCTTGTTCAATTTTGAAGGTTTTCAACACAGGAATAATAGTTGATTTCATCTGACTTATCAAAGCATATAAAGAATACAACTATATTAAATTTAAACAGGGGATTTAAACAATTTTTTTAGCTGTAAAAAGTCTATAATAGAGTGTATAAATGGAAACTTGTTTCATATTAACAGAGAATCTCTTCAGTCAGAGAGTATCACTTTTGAATTAACTTGTTACTTTTGGAAAAGTAGTCTTTTATTTTTAATTAAAGTGTTAGATGATGATAGTCTACTGCTTGAATTCCTATTCTGAACTGCTTCAAATACTTGAACCAACTTAGAGATTTAAACATGTACACAAATAACACAAGAATAAATCACAAATGCTTTAGAGATAATCATATTTGCTTGGTTTCCAAAACTCAGATTATTCTAATTCAACAACTATTTTCACTGCCTTGATCATGCCCAGTTGGCACATCACTGATAAAATTCAATAATCAGTTAAGTTAGAAATTGGTGATTGACAGTTTGGATATTCGTACTTTCTAACAATTCGTCCCATTTGTAAACTAAAATCAATTATATATTCCTTGTCTTCAAACTCTAATTGATAAAAAAAAAAATCATATATACTTGTTCATACATTTCAAACTTTACAGGAACCCCATAAACTGCAAATGGAGCCTCAGAGAACATGAGAGTAATATTGAAATTTCTGTGGAAATTCAAAGGGTTTTACTTATGGTTTTAAAAAACCACTAATAAGGAAAGAATACTTTAATAAAATTCTCAGTAGAAGATTAATCTAAAGAGGTTAAAAGAACCTGAAGGAAACACACAGCTTACTTTGAGAAATTTGCCAAAATCATGTAATTTGTGTAATGGGACAGGGCCATTATCTCAAAACTAAAGGCCATTCAAGGCAAAAACTTTAATTTGGGAATTTCAGAATTTATTCAAACTCTTCATCTGTACAAAAAAAAAAAATGTATACATATTCGTGCGGTAATTAAAAAGGGTGCTTAAAAAACACAATTTTTCTAGTCATCACATAAGGAGATGAAATCTAAATCATGATGACTAAGAATGTCTTAATGATGATTGAGATGTAACAGACGCTAATCCTACAAAATTAAGTTTTCAACAGCAATAAAATGCACTTATTAACGGACAATGCACATTTTCAAAAGATACAACAGTAATTTAAAACTCAAAGCATTCCTGTCACTTAATTCGCAGCGAAGAACAGATCGTCACCTTTATTAGTTTACAATGCATTTCATAACACATATTATTTAGATGATGCAAAATTAATCTCAGTGTGATTTTTGATTGGAAAAGTAATCGAAATTGTAACAGGATGAGAATGGGATGAAATCGTAATGAACCGGTGTAAAGCAGATGTACACAAACAACTGATAGTAGACCATTTAATGATTGGAAAATTTCCCAAACACTTTGTATTTAAAAGAAAATAAATACAGAAACATAAAAGAATGATAAAAAATGCAATATGCATTTCAAATAGTTAAGAATTTCCTGACAAATGGAAACAAAAACTTTAATGCTGTATTCCTTTAATGTATATAAACACAAGACACGAATATTTTTGATTCATTTACATACAGTATCAGCGGCAGTAGGTTGCTGATCCCCTTGAGGTGCACCTAAGACAGATTTTAATGATTTAAAGTACTCCATTCTGTTAATTCCTCTTCTCCCAGTATGAAAATCGCTTGAATATAAACATTTAACTAGTTATGGATTGCGTGGCCGTCATTTGTTAACTTCCGGTTTTCGTTTTCAAACTTCCGTTAGTGGAATGACAAACAAATTGGGCAAATTCTTAGCAGAATGTTATTTTGACTGATGTGTTTGGTTCTTATATAAATCTTTACTATTGTTTTAAAAAATTAATGTTTAATGTTGACTTTAATCACTAACATGTGAATGAAATATTCGTATGTTGAAAATAGAGCAGAAATTATAAGTTTTGTTGGCAACAAACTGAGGTTGTTTACTAAAATCGTGAGCTCATTTAAATCTTCGTTTAAAGGCAGCCAGGAAATATATGCCTTTACAGTCAGTCTATGAAAACGATTAACCATATATATATATTTGATTCAGTGAAATCAATTCAGTTCTATCAATTCTAGATTTCAGGCTCTCTGATAAGCCTATTTTGAGTTTTAAATTATGAGTAAAAGAAAAGCGCAGTCAAACGAAGGTCCAAATAGTTCTTATTGTGACTTTCTTTTAGGTACGTATATGAGTATTAAACAATTGTAATCAATATATAGATAAATTTTTTCCTTTCAATTTTATAAATTATCTGTGTTCTATTAATTCCAGTACTTGAAAGGTCATTTTTATGTTACTCTCATTCATCTGAAATAATGAATATTCAATATTACACAGTATCAAATTATCTCACACATCCATGTATGACTTAGTATGAATAAATGGGAGTTCCGTGTAATTTTATTTTTACTTAGTAGGTGAAGAACATATAACAGAGTATACAGTGACTCCCAAAATTGAGGGTACTTGTTTTTTTATTTGAATTTCAGACTGTTAAGTGTCAAATTTTAGCACAAATTAAGAGCCATGTTTTCCTAATTTAGTGCCTTATGAGGACAAATCACAAAAGGAGACTAGTTAAAAAAAATAGGTTGAAGTGTGAATTGCATTCAAAGTGACTCCCAAAATTGAGGGTACTTGTTTTTTTATTTGAATTTCAGACTGTTAAGTGTCAAATTTTAGCACAAATTAAGAGCCATGTTTTCCTAATTTAGTGCCTTATGAGGACAAATCACAAAAGGAGACTAGTTAGAAAAAATAGGTTGAAGTGTGAATTGCATTCAAAGAGTCGTTCAGAGATTTAAAAAGAATGGCACATTAGAAAATAAAGTAAGAAGAGGCCAAAAAAGACTATCGAGCTCTACAGTAGAGAGGAGAATTTTACATCGCATTAAGGATGATCCCAAAATAAGTGCTCCAAAAATTGCTTCAAGTAGTTTTAGAACTTAGAACAATTTTAGCAAGTCAGTTTCTTCTGAAACTGTATGGGTAGAGCTGGCTATAATGGTAGGATAGCTTAGAAAAGCCCTTAATTAGTAAAAGTAATAGTGATAAGTGATTGCAGTTTGCAAAGGATAAAATTTTAAAGCTCAAGCAGTTAAGGAATGAAGTTATTTTTAGTGATGAAAGCAAGTACAATGGTTTTGGCAGTGCCAGCCATGGTCTGGCACTGGGGAAACACTACCTTTGATCCAAAAAATTAAATTCCATCTGTTAACCATAGAACATACAGGCAAAAGTCCTGCTGGGAGGACTCATTTTTATGAGGTCAAGTATTAGCATATTTTCTTTATAAGTTGATATTTATGAGTAATCAAACATAATTATTTGTTTTTATTTACTAGGAATTAGGAACATTAAATGTCTTAATGTTTCTATAATAAAGTCTGACCGTTTTCCTCATATCATGATTTTTTCTCCATTTAAACATGACTTTTCATATAAAAAAGTTTATCCTCAATTTTGTGAGTCATTGTACATCTTTCCTTTTTTACTATTTTGCGTGTATCACTTTCAATGTTTTTAAACATATTTAAGACTAAATTCTTATTAGAAGTATTAAAACTTCTTCTTCTTTTATATCTAGAACTTGCAGAATATGAGAGGAATGTGAACAGAAATATTCACAAGTATAATGCATATCGTACTGCTGCAAGTTCTCTTTCTCGCCATCCTGTAAAAATTACAAGTGGCAAAGAAGCTAGAGCTTTAGTAAGTAATTTATATTATATTGTTTCCAAAGAAGAGATTATGTAAATTTTAATTTTAAACAGCATTTCTCTTTTATATTTTAGAAAGGTGTTGGTCAAAAAATTGCTGATAAATTAGATGAATTTATGCAAACTGGAAAACTGGAGAAACTTGAAAAGGTTAAATTTCTATTAGATGTCTTTTCCTTTGTATACCATTTTCACATTTAAAACTGTGAGTTTTAATAAAATCAGTTTTTATTTCCTCTCTCAAAGATATATAGCACTCTATATATGTGCTTAGGATATGAAAATTTCCAATTATTATAGGAATGATAAAAATGATTTTTCATATTAATCATATGATTTTCTATAAATTTATTTTCAGAAAATTGTATAAAAAATAAAAATGTAACTTTAAATTATATAAAATTTAATTAGTTTAAATAACAAAATTAAATCAATTAAAATGCACATTAAAAAATTTAACAGAAATTTTTTTAATTATTGAATTTTATAAAATTACTCTCTCTTGCTGAGAATTCTTTCTTTCTTGGTGAAAGTTCTGAGCAAAATTTTTAAATTTGATTTTTATTTATATTATTGAGTATTTTAAATATATATATGATAATGTATAGTAATTTTATACCTCTGTATTAAAATCTAGGACTGTATTGTTTCAAATTTATTTATTATTATTATTACAGTTTTCTATAGTGTTATAATGTGCTAAACAAAATACAAAAATTATTTTCCATTGAGGGGAAAAATAATTTAAACATATGATTGTAAAACGACATGTAATTTGTTTGCTTTAATCGATTCTCTCTCTGTGCGTATGTATTTAATATCTGTATACTTATAAATGCCTAAAATACATGCAATTTTATTTAAAATTTTTTTTATTTTTGAATTTGTTTAATGTAATATTAATATGTGATTACTTCATATTTATTTGTATATAATTTTTGTTTTACCAGATAAGAGCTGATGATACCAGTGTGGCTATCAATTTACTATCTCGAGTTTCTGGCATTGGGTAATGATTACTTTTAAAGATGTTTCTTTGTAAAGTGTAATTTAAATATACTGACACATATATTATTACTATTATTAATTTTTGTGTGTATAATTATGTTGTGTTTTACAGACCAGTTGCTGCTCAGAAATTTGTAAATGAAGGAATCATGACTATTGAAGGTAACTAATACCATTTTTCTTTTTTTTGGAGTTCAGTTGTTAAATCATATTTTTTAAGCATTTTATACCAAATTATTTATGATTTTACTAAATTATATATGAAGTTAAACTCAGGATTATACAAATTATTTTTAAGGTAATATAAATTATTTTTTAGACAATCTAATATCAACATTAGTAAAGAAAGTTATTGCTTGTTTGGAAGAAAATACTTGGGAACAGTTGCAGCTAACTTTGTCTCTTTTTTATATTTTTATCAGTAGTAAATTATCCATTTTTATGTATTGCATTCCTTTTCAGGGTAAGTTGAGTTATCCCACAAAAGAATATTTCATTTTAAAAAATTGTAGATTTGGTTTTTAACTTCTTGTGGTGATGCTTTGCTACAGTGATCAATTCACTTCTAGTTGAAAGGGCTTGAGCTATTAGATATTAATTGCACTGTCCACAATTTTCTGAGCAAAGCAATTATTTATATTATTTTTATTAGAAAGTTACTCTGCATTAATATGAAGAATATTATCGTTGATATATTTTCAGATCTGAGAAAAAATACTGACAAATTAAATCATCATCAAAAGCTTGGTCTCAAGTGAGTGCTGATTTGCTTTTGTATTTATTTCTGTTTGCGTTCTATTCTATCTATATTGCAATTTATTTTTTCTGATCAGAAATGTTTTTTGTGAATGAAGATCTGCATAATTATTTTACAGGTATTTTGAAGATTTTGAAATGAAAATTCCCAGGGAAGAAATGGAAGATCTAGAAGTATAAATATTTATATTTTTTTGAAATTTAAATAAGCCTTTATAATTTTACTTAGTTCTACTTAATATAAGTGGATAAAGAAACACAGAATCTATATATCAATTCAAATCAAGAAAATAATATTTTATAACTGATTAAAACACGTTTTGTTGAAATGAAATTTCTGAAATTTTTTTTTAAAATGTTCATATTGACTCTTTTTATTGTCAGTCTAACATTGCTATGAATTATGTAATATAGAAGCGATATATAGAAATATATCGCTTTTAACTATCTCTGATTTTTTGTTTTATCAGAAAAGAATTGTTGAAATTGTATCTCATGTTGACAAGAAATACACAGTCACTATTTGTGGAAGTTATAGACGTGGTAAATAATTATTTAACTATCAAATAATTTTTATAGTTGTCAATTAACACTGTTTCTTGATATTGAAATAATTTTTTCTGTTTTTACTCAGTAAGATTTTTTGTGTCCACTGTGAATAAAAATTCCTTTGTGTTTTCATAATGTAATAAATGTTTTTCTGGAATGTCTTTCTTTATTTTTATGTATTTTTATGAAATTAGTTGATGCCCAGTGGTATAGTGGTTAAAAGCTTCAAGCTGCAAACACTACAGGTCCTAGGTTCAACCCTGCAACTGGGCAAGGTTGACTCAGCCTTTCATCCCATGAGTGGGTTGATAAAATGAGACTCAAGCATGCATAGGAACTAATTCTGGGGGTCCTGCGGCAGGCTGACAACCTGCCTGAGACAAATGCCATATGGCACCCCAAGCCCACGGTCAAGAAGGTGGTGCCCTTCAGTCACCATGGGCCAGTGTTGCCCATGGTGACTGATGCGCCACTAGTTAGTTAGTTATGAAATTAGTCTGGATGTATTAAATAAGATATTTATATGCATAATATTAATATAATTTATGTTAATGTTATAATCTAGCTCTTAAGAATAATTGTATGAAAACACTCTGTATTGATATTTCCTGCTAGTCATAACATTCTTCTACGTACAATCCAAACTTTAAGCATTTAAACTCTAATTTCCTTTTTTCATGACTGCCTTTCATGTAAATTATAAAATCAATGTTCTTATCTCTAGATTCTGAACAAAGTCTTTTCTATTTAAGGCTTCTCTTTTTAAACTGCTTTTATCTGATTCAGATTTGCACGACTTCTGTCATGTTTGTGAGTCTGTTGAAGATATTCTTCTCCATTGCATCCTGAGGGAGATCGCTTGTAATACTTAATATCTAACTAATTCTCCATTATACTAGTACATACTAATTCTAATATATACTAATTCTGTTTATAACCACAAATACACACTTTAAGTAGAAACATGTTTGATTGCTTTTAAATTAATTTTTTGTGTTTCTGATTTATAAAGGATTTTTCACAGTAAAATACTTTATTAGGTGCATCTGAGAGTGGAGATATTGATATTTTGATTGCACATCCAGATTTCTCATCAAAGGAGGGCAAAAAAGTTAGTTGCTTTTTTAAAAAGATTGTTACATAATTGTTTTGTATTTTTTTTTCATGCATATGTTTTTTATTTATAGCCTCATCTTCTGAAAGAAGTTGTCGACAATTTAGAGAAGTGTGGATTAGTAACAGATCATTTATCACTTGGAAGTTCAAAATTTATGGTAATATTTTAAAATAAATCAATAAATATTTATATATATATATTTTCATGTATACACAGAAGAGCCAAAAAAACTGGTACAGGCATGCGTATGCAAATAACAGAGATATGCTTCCAATCAGCGTAATGCGATGTGGTTGGCAGCACTTATATAAGACAACAGGTGTCTGATGAAGCTGTTAGATTGGTTCCTGCTGCTACAATGGCAGGTCATCACAATTTATGTGACTTTGAATGTGGCTTTATTGTTGGTGCACAAGAAATGGGACATAACATCTCTGAGGTAACAAATGCAATTTGGATTTTCATACACGACCATTTCATGAGTGTACCATGAATATCAGGTATCTGTTAAAACATCAAATCTTAGACTACAGTGTGGCTGGGAAAAAAACCTTGACAGGTTATAGATACATAAGTATTCTGTCTGATCATCTATACCCATTCATGTCCATTGTGTATTCTAACGGACTTGGATTACAGCAGGGCAATGCAACACCCCACACATCGAGAGTTGCTACTGAGTGGCTCCAGGATCACTTTTTTGACTTCAGACACTTACATTGGTCACCTTAATCGCCAGACATGAAGATTATTGTGCATATCTGGGATGCCTTGAAATGTGCTGTTCAGAAGAGGTATCCACCCCCTTGCATTCCTATGGATTTGTGGATTGCCCTGCAGGATTCATGGTGTAAATTCCCTCCAGGATACCTTCAGACATTAGTTGAGTCCATGCCATGTCGTGTTGCAGCACTTCTACATGTTCATGGGGACCCTACATGATATTTGGTAGGTGTACCAGTTTTTCTGGCTCTTCAGTGTATATATATGTATTTTTATGTATTTTTTTTATGTACTTTGGTAATTTTTTTACTTACTTTATCAAAGAACATATTTTTCATGATCACTGCCTGCTTATGCTTCGCTTATTCTTCATAATCACTACTTTTGATCACTGCTCATTTCCAATCTATGCAATATTTACATGTGCAAATTTTTGAATTGCATTTTATAATAATTTACTTCATATACTGTAAATTTATGGTATCAGCTGGGCCCCTCAGTTCTAATGTAATTAATTAAATAAACTTAAAATTAGTGAATGAATTAATCTGAAATGTTCTATCACTTAAATGTATCTATCTTGTTGTTTTACTTTACCTACTGTTATTATCAATGTACAAGTGTTCAAAATGCCTAGTTTGTTTTTTCTAATGGAGACTTCTGCAAATAAATTATTGATTTAGCAGAAAAATGTATTTAATATACACATATATGGTGTCTCAATATCCTGTATCATGTTCTTCAAATACTTTAAATTTATTTCATTCTTAACATTAAGCTCATCAAAAAACATCTTAATGAGTACTTCTAGACAAGACTGATGACCCCTTAGCCTTAGTCCCTGCAGCTATGGTATCAACCAATCTTTTGTAAGCTTCCTTTATGGCCATTAGTTTTTCTACTTTTGACTTTCATGACATCTGACAAAGTTAACATCAGTTTTCTTCTCATACAAAGGAAGATATATGATAAAATCACTGTTCTTTGCTATTTTCCACTGTCTTAGTGCATGCTAGGAAGGTTTCTATTATCTTTGTGTTTTTCAATCATTAATAAATATACATCTTCTCAGTTGAATGCATACTATGAACCTTTCAGGTTCTCTTTCATCATTACAATGGAGGACGTTTGGACTATACTAACTGTATTAAACCCTTATATATATCCTTCAAGAAGGATTTTTAACTTGGTTGTGATGCTGTAAATGTTACGATAATTTAGATTTATGATAATTATTTTTCTTAAACTAGCATTTTTTAGCTATAACTTGATAGGAGCTACGATTTCAGGTTTGGTTCTGTCTTGTATATGTTTACATGACTTTCTCTGGGGAAACTATACCATGATGAAGAAAAGGGGCAAAAAATATTTAAAATAAATTGCCTTCCATTTAGTAGATATCAGCGTATGGAATTCTTTTGTCATATACAGAGGCAAAAAGATATTGCCCATGGTAATGAATATGTCTAGTTGAAACGATGGTGGGAATGTATCATTCATGTACACAAGTAACTACATAGTACTGTCCATCTCCTTCATAATTTCCTCAGTGGATTAAAGGAAGACTTTTCCAAATCTTATTCCTCCTTCAAACCACCTGATAAAAACACCTATTAGATAATGCACAGTTCTTAACTTGATTGGAATGGATGAAAAATTTGAAGGAAAATAAGATTGTACTGAGAAGTGTGTAACATTGGATTTTGTGCTGCACCACTCAACAGTAAATACTATATTGTAACAGACGTAAGAGGTGACAATATTTTACTTGACATGTCTTTGTATTTATTTCCAGAATATTTTCCCACGTAAATATAATTCTTATGTACCATTAATGGTAGACTTCTTTTCTTGCCCTTCTGTGATGGTGCAAAGTAGAAAACTGGAATATATAAGTTTCATTGTGTTCAAAATATAATTTACAGTTACTGATAATTTGTTAATATTTGTAAAAAAAGTTATAAAACTACTTTAGTTCATATTACTTGCATATAAAGATGATAAAACTATTAAAAAAATCTTGACATTTTAAAACCATATTTTGAAAACAACAACAACAAAATCTAGCAGTTAAGTGGTTAACAAGAAAATTTATGAAATATGAGCTATGATAGTGAACTTCAGTTCAAGAGCTTACCAATGAGTGATTAGTAAATCTTATAAGTCTAAAATTTTATTTCATAAAATTCTTATATTGTTGACATTTGATTGTTATTAAATACAAATCCTCTGTAATTGTAATCTATTACTGACATGAAAAATTCAACATGTTTTTTGTTTTTATTGACTTTATAAAGTAAAGTGATCGAAATATCATGTGTGTAACCTGCAGAAAGTTAGAAGTTGTGTTAAAAATACCTTAATATTTATTCAAAGGTTGGTATGCTGCATTTTTTTCTCAAAACCTGAGTTTTTAATTCAATTGCTAATTCACAATCACTTATTTTTTCTGTAGGGAGTGTGTCGTCTTAAAGAAGGATACTCTTATCGCAGGATTGATATAAGGTATGTCTTTCTTCTTTAAATTTTTAGAACTTTAACCCATTAACTGCTAGTGTTGTGTTGACGCAACAGTCAAAATAAATGCATATAAAAAATTAGCTATCAAATAAATTTTATATTAACAGTCGTTTTTGAGTAGGATTAATAATTCAATAGAAAAATATTTGCATTCAACTCTTCTTTTAATTTAATAACAAATTCCAAACCTAAACTGTTAGGTAAGCATTTTTGAATGAGAACATTCCCCAGGTCTTTTTCACAGAAGAAATAAAGCGAGACAAATGTGAGCTTTAGAGGTGATCTGTTTTTAGCCAAGGTCAAAGTTTATCAGAATATTCCATCAAACAATTGCTTTTGTTTGGATGGGGGAGGAAGAGAAACCAGGTGTTGCATTGATGCATTGTCAGCACGAATAGAGTAGTTCCCTTATTCACTTGTGTTGTTCGACTCTGTGGAACTTTTTCTCATTCTGTGCTTATAGATATGCCTAAAACTAGATATCTTATGATAGAAGAAGTTCTTCAAAGGATTTTCGATGAAAATTCAGATAATGAGGACAAGAATGAAACTTATGTTGTTGTTATTCCACCAGAAACAGCAGAAGCTAGTGATGGAGAAGAAGGAAATGATAATATTTTAAATAAAGACAATGATGTTTTACTATGGGATACTGCTGGTGAAATCGAAGTGTACACAAAAAAGAAGTTTTTTTCCCCTAAAAGCAGTATGAGTCATATGAAAAAAATTAAAAAACAAAAAACTGAAGACTTGAAATAGATAGGAACCATTAAACATGTCTCAGCCAAAAAATGAAGAAAAAGATAGAATTGAAACTATGAAAAACGTAATGAAAGATAAAACTAGTGCAGAGATTTTTGATCTTCTCTTTGGCAGAGGTTTTTTCCCTTCTTGTTTAACAGAAAATCTTATATGCCCAGCAAAAAAAATCACCCACATTGTTTAGTATCTGAAGCCTACATGAGACAATTCATTGGAATATTGTTGCTGACAGGATATCATTCTTTACCTCAGGAAGAAATGTACTGGTCTCTTGATAAGGACCCTATTGTGCGATAATCGATGTCACGTTTGCAGTACGGGATCATGAAACAGAATTTGCATTTCACTGATAGCAGTCGAATCGATAGCAAAGATAAATTATATAAGGGGAGACAGTTCCTAAACTTTCTAAATAGAAAGTTTCAATAATTTGGTATATTCTCGCATGATTTGAGTATTGATGAGCAAATGATTCTTTATCGAAGCAAACATTCTGCAAAAATTTTTGAAAAGGGAAACCAATAAGATTTGGATATAAAGCTTAGACTCGGGCATCATCTAATGGATACATGTTCTACTTGATATCTATTCAGGTAAATCAACAAAACCAAACTCATCAGAATATGAAGATTTTGGTCTTGGTGGAGAAGTGGTATTAAATTTGCAGTGTTGTTGAAACTCCCGTTAATCACGCTATTTATTTTGATAACTTGTTTACCACCTTTTATCTTCTCTGTCATTTAAAAAATAGAGGTTTCAGTGCTACAGGCATAATTTGGGAAAATCACATCCAAATGTGTCCATCGGAATCAGTGAAATGTGTTCAAAAGAAAGAGAGGGGTTATTACAATTTTCAGTACGAAGATGAAAACAAGATAATTGTTGTCAAATGGAACAACAACTCTGTTGTGACTCTTGGTTCAATGTTTGGAAAAATTTATCCTGCACAAAATGTTTCCTGTTATTCAAGAAAGAAAAAGTAAAAAGTGTTTGTCCCTGAACCTCATTTTATTGAACAGTACAACGCCAAAATGGGAGGAGTCGATTTATACGATAATTTAGTATCCAATTACAGAATAAGGATTTGTGGGAAAAAATGGTGGTGGCTAATATTTACCAATTACATTGATGTAACCTTGACAAATGCGTGCAAAATATCAAGATTGTCTCCAGAAAATAAAAAGTCTCTCTTAGATTTTAGACATGAAATTGTATTGTCACTTTTGCAAACACCTTTTGAAAATGAAGAGTTAGCCAGAAACAGATCAGCAACAGGAAGGCCTAGTGTGCTCAGCATGCAAAAGCCATTACGTGGAAAACATGGGCATTTTATTGTCAAGTCCGAAGACAGCAGTAAACTGCATTGTAAACAATGGCATAGCTAGAGAGTTTATCGATGCAAAGTTTGTAACATTGCTCTACATTATGATTGTAGTGATGCTTTTCATGCTTAAAACTGTTTTCTGGATATAATCAGTAATTTATGAAGGAAAAATAAATTAAATCTTTATAATAAATTACTTGTAAAGTGAAAATTTGCTTTCTGAAGCGTAACAAAGCTAAAATATTTCCCAGTGCTCAAATTGAAGAAAATCCTGCAGAAGTTCAGTTGAACTCACTTAATGTCAATACTCTTATTCTGCTGATGTTGTGCGAATGCAACACTTGATTTTTTGAAAGGTAACACCAGTTTTGTTATTTACCCCATAAATTAATGTTGTATATATTCAAATGAATAACCCATAAATTTCACCCCTTATAGTTTTGGCTGTTAATGGGTTAAAAGCATATGCATTTGTGTGATTGATAGCCTTCATGTTATGTTTACACATTGCTCCTTAGAAAGGCATTCTCTCCCACTAGTTGCATTTCCCTTATTGTGTATTATTATTTTTATATCACCTCATTCTGCTTGTGAATTTGTGTAATTTTAAAAAATGAAAGGAGAAAATCTATAAGGAAGAAAGATATATAGCCTTGGTAAAAAATAAATGAAGCAATTATATGCTGGATAAATTTGTCAAGATTATTATATTTTAAGGGTGCTTCTTTGAATTTTGTTTGTTTGTGCCTGTTACTATCTGAGCTTATTCTGTTAATTCAAATTAACTGACTAACATCAGTAGTTTTAAATACTGATTGGGGATAATTAGTGCTGAAGTCTTGAAACTTATTAATTTAAAAATTATAATCAGACTTTATAATGAGGCATTTATAGAAAGTAAGTAATAAATCTTGTTTTCTATTATTGTTAATATTTCAGTTTAAGAAAGTAACCATGGATGTATATAAATTACTTAGATAACATTGTAGGAAGTAGATGAAAATTGATGAATTTTGTATTAGTTTTATTAATTATTATACAGGGTGTCTATAAAAGAACTCCGGGGTTTTAAAAATTCATATCTCACTAACTATAAAAGATAGCAAAATTTAGTCGATTTCTCTGAAAAGAGTAGCTCAAAAAGTTTTACTCATACCAATTGGGAATGTTTGTATCAACTGTTGGCGGTGCTGCAGGGCGTTGACCTTGAAATGACGTCGCAAAATTTGAAATGATGGCGACTCTGCAACAAAAGGCTCAATGTGTTATTTGGCTCATAGAAACGAAGTCTGTAGTTACCGTACAAAGAAACTTTTGACGTAACTATGGTGTTAACCCGCCTTCTGACAAAACCATTCGTCAATGGTTCAGTGCATTTAAGGAAACAGGAAGTGTTTTGAAGCAAAAGTCGCCGGATTTTTTCTTCTGGGGGCATATCAAGAATCTTGTGTATGCAGAGAAAATTCGTGATGTTCAACATCTCAGGGAACGAATAGTCAATTGTGTGGCAACCGTCCCCCCAGACATGCTCGCCAGGACATGGGAAGAGGTAGAATACCGTTTAGACGTCTGCCGTGCCACTAACGGGGCTCATATAGAACTTTACTAAGTGTTAAAAAAAACTTGAAAATGTAAGCTTTTCAGTCATGTATAAAACATGTATGTATGTTTTTTATTTCATTAAAATATTTTGCCTCAAAACCCCGGAGTTCTTTTATAGACACCCTGTATTACATCAATATAAGTAATAATTATATATATTATTGTATTTTTGATATATATTAAAGAACAAGAAATAAAACAGAGATGATTATAAAAAGTCATGCACAGTTATGTTAAAGAAATTTGGATTTTGGATCTTTTACTTTTTTGGTTATTCATTTTTTTTTTAGTGTCCAAAGACTTTACTTAGTAGAAATATATATTTTACAGGCTCTGTCCCCATGATCAGTACTTTTGTGCAACATTATACTTCACTGGGAGCAATTTGTTTAATCAGCAAATGAGAGGACATGCTGTTGAACAGGGCTTTACTCTGAATGAATATTGTATTCGCCCAATAGGATCCAGAGGTAATATTTTATGACTTAAAATTTTGTGCCTTAAGTTTACATTAATTTTTAGAATGTTAATTAAATTTTAATTATAAATGAAAATTTATTTGAATAATATTATTTGAATTAAATTAAGTATACCTTTGTATTGGGGCTATAATCATACCTGTGTACCACCTATAATTATACTTGTGTACTTCTGAAGCTACTGTGAGCTAATTCAGAGAATACTGTGATACATAACTTTATTGTAACAAATTAAAAGGTGAATTGCAAAAGTGTAGCTTAAAATTAGCAATATGAATTATGCAATTTTAATTCTGACATCACATCTTAGCCTGCTAGTCCTATAGTTCTGAAATACCATATTTTCAGCTAATAAAAAAAGTGAAATTATTTATGCTGAATAGTACTGAGTCAACAAAGAAAATTTATTATATTTGTTTGACATTTCATGGAAAACTTTTTACTTATTTATTTTACAGAATGCAATCTATAAAAGAAATTTGTTTTGAATAAAGGACAATATCATTAAATAAAATCCTTTATTAAATTAAAATTATCTCTGACATGGTTGCCACAATTTTGGGAAAGAAAACTCTAGAAACCAAAATAGAAACAGCAGACCTGAAAATGTTGGAAAGTCATAAAAATAATAAAAAATTAATCAATTTCAAAATTTATTGTCAGAAAAGTTTATAAACACTTAAATTTTAATGTGACTGTTCACAAAAGGTGAACATTTATACTTAATTCCATAAATTTCTATTTTAGCCATTATCTTCTGCATAGTTTGTTTGAGACTGTAGCAACATTTCCTTCTATTATTATATAGCTTTCTCTCTTTATGTAGCCTTCTCTCATTTTAAGTACTGTAAATGCTATTGGTCTTTTTTACAGTAAGTCTTCAGCAGTTATGAATGAAATTTGTAAGAAAGTGTAAAGATTTGTCTTAAAAACTTGATTTGTAGTATGAACCTTATTTGTATTTACCCTAAATTAGGAAGAAATAAAAACAGAAACAGTTTGATTTTCATAATTTTTTGACAGTGATCTAACATAATTATAGCATATCTGATGGCAATCCCATGGTGAAATTCATACATTTAACAAAATAGACTGGGGATATTTTATATTATAAAATGAGGGATAGGGAAGGAGGAATAAAGTAATTTTCAAAATTGTTTAAATTTTTTTTTAATGTAGATTTCTCAAATTTGTATGTATAGATTGCCCTATGTTCAATTTCTAATGTTCTGTAATGTGATTGAGATGTTCTGTTTTGCAGTAAAGGACTAATAAAATTTATAGAAAATTTATTTTCATTACCTTTCTTTTAAAATAATGATTGATTGACTTTGTTGCATATGCTGTACAAAATATGCATATTTTATTCCTTTTAGATGAATGTGAGAAGGCTGACTTTAGCAGAAGCAACCTGTGGCATTGCCGGCACTGTTGTTTTACATTTATAGGCAGAAATGCATAAATTTAGTAGTAGACAGGATTTAATATGATATTGTTCAGTCTAGCACTGCTGTCAAATAACTTGCATTTTAGTAATGCTGCAGATATTGGCAGTCATCAATATCAGTAAGATATAGTTATATTGTCTGCTTTATATGTGACTATTTTGTGTTTAGGAAGATAAGTAGCCATATTTTAAAATTTAGATTTTGGGGTGAGCATTTTATTATTCAAAGTATTAGTCTGTGAATGATATTAATTAGTTAATTTCACATTTTGTATGCATTCTGTGCTTCTACTAAATATTTATAAAGCACTATATATTTTCTGTATATTCTAACTGGGCATTATTGACAATGCATATTATCAAAGAGCTACTGTGGAGTATTGGATAGTGTCCAGATGTTGAAATTTCAGATATTTGGTTGGTTTTATCATCTTGCCCCTAATGTACAGCAGAATTTGTCAATCTAATTTTTTTAGAGCAGCTTACAAATGAACAAATGTATCACAAATCAACTCTATACTACACAATATTTTATTATGTGTTCTATATCAGTGAAGATAATATTTTATTGATTTCAAGGCAAGGACATAGGCAGAGAGGGGAATAGAGGCCAAGTCCCCCCCCCCCCTAAAAAAAGAATTAGATCTTATATATAACTAGCATTATTGCCCGGGTAGATATATAGATATAAAATTTTTCATGCATTCCATAAAAAAAAATACTGGGCTGCACCCCCCGCAAAATAAACACTTCTACCTCCCCTCCCCCTCAGACCAACTCTCAAACCACCCCTCAGAACAAACTTTTTTTCCCCCCACGTATCGAATTAGACTGGTTGTGGTGAAGGGACTGTATCAACATTTAAGAGGTGCACTTAGGGGCACAAAAATCATTAAAAAATTAATTAAAAAAAACTAATTGAGCCCCAAATTTCGTTTTTCCTGATTTAAGTTTCTCGGGTCCTAAACATTAACTGTGCCAAATTTGGTCCCGGTGGGTGAAACAGTCTATGATTCTATAGCAGACAAACAAACAGACAAGCTCTTTTATATATATAGAAGATATCACAATTGTGCTAGCCCAAACCAAATCTTTGCCCCCACCCTAAAAGTTTTTTTTCTGGCTGTGTCAGTGCCAAACACATTTAACTTATTCAAAATTTTTAGAATGAAAATGAATATTTATGAATTTAGGAAATACAATCATAGATTTTCTTATGCTTTGCTATGTAAAATCCATGGTAAAAGAATAAATAACTTTTTTTTGCTAATCCGTATGGGAACTCTGCATTTAAATTGATTAATTGTGTGTTATGTATATATTTTCATGATGTAACTGCTGAAACAAAATATGTCTTTTAAAAATGTTCTGAAAGTTCATTTTTAACACCAAATACAGTAACCACCGCTTATAGTGATCACTGGTTATAAGAATCAACCGTTTATAAGAATCAATATCGTGAAAACAAAAACAAATGTATCATTTCTATGTTAAAATTTTCGCTTTAAAGAATCAATCCACCGGTTTTGAGAATCAGTTTACACTCTTCTCTTTCCTTTCATTTTTCCAAAAAAGCCACTTAAACCCTCAAAAGGTACGAAGTTCTTTCTTTTTTTTTTTAAAAGAAAGGTTGATAAGAGGGGATGGAATATAGTCGTAAAATTCACCCCTTTCTTTATTAGACATAGCATAATAGTTTCCCCTTAAACGCTTTACCACAACACTGTCCTATTAGCTTGACCCGGGGGCATCTTTACCTGTCCGAGTCTGATTTCACTTTTCTCCACTGACAAACAAAAATAGGGACTCTTTTTTCCCACCTCCCACATCCTGGTTGTGGCTTCCTGTATCCTAAAACACATAAATCTTCGGCGAAGTGTCCACTATCATTCAGGCAAACGTGACATTAGTAGATTCAGCACGTTATCAAACCGAGAAACGTAAGCTAGAAGGTGAATCTTGGTCTGAGACTATAAGTATTGAAAGAGGTATAAACAGCCTCCTGAAAACTTCATTACGTCAAACTACCTGTAGGAAACTTTTTCTTGCTCCCTTCCTGTAGTTGAAATGTTAAAACTGTTAAGCAGGTGTGTTGTAACTTGTAGCAAATGTTGTATTTTTTCTTCTCTTACTATAATCATGTGTATCTACTTATAGGTCTAAAAATTAAGTTGTATTTTTAAAACTATAAAAAATAATTTTAATAAAAGATAATGTAAATTAAAGAGTATTTTATGGTAAATTATCTAATATATGTATATATAGGTGTGTGTGTTCCTGTCCAAA
The DNA here is from genome assembly GCA_907164885.2 of Dolomedes plantarius. Classification (NCBI taxonomy): domain Eukaryota; kingdom Metazoa; phylum Arthropoda; class Arachnida; order Araneae; family Dolomedidae; genus Dolomedes; species Dolomedes plantarius. The sequence continues at coordinate 126,427,196 of OU015502.1, forward strand.
AACCTAAATTTCGGCTATAAGAATCATCCGCTTATAAGAATCAAAAACAGTGATAACAAACGGGATTCTTATAAGCGGAAATCACTGTATTTGTAAAATGTGTGTCTGATGCATTGCAAGACTTTTTCAGTTAGAGCTTTTACGATGAAATTTTAAATATTGAAAATCTTGACTAAATTTTAAAATAACCGCTTTTCTTTTGTCGTAGGTACTCCTGGAGAACCTTTGCCTGTCTCTTCAGAGCAAGATATTTTTGAGTATATAAATTACCCTTACAAAGAACCCCATGAAAGAAACATCTGAGAAATGGTTTTAAAATGTGTTATTCATTCATTTGTTTTTGTATATTTTACTGTACAAAAGTTTTAATATTAGCCTTGAAGTAGGGTAGTAAAGCACTGCTGGCAAACCATTTTTTATCAATGCATAGTCTTAAAATTCCCAAGCACTGTCATTTTGTTATCAGGTTTATGATAATGTTATTTATTATGCAAAAATGCATTTATTTTCAAAGTTTTGTTATATTCAGATATATATTTCATTAAAGGTTTAATTATAATCTAATGAACTGTAAAAAAAAGTTTATTTCTTTTCACATGTAAAAATTCAGGTGAAGTTGTTAATAAATTATATATTTTCTGGATGAATGAAGTTAAGTGTTTAAAGATGTTCATAGATTCAAAACCAAATCTTTATTTTTACACCATCGATTCCCACCGTGTTGTACAGAAGCCGTCATCTATCTCCACCTCTCATCAGTGGCACACCCAGAGGGGAGATCAAGGGGCCCTGGCATCCCCCAAAGAAAAATACTAGAAAATATACCAATAATCTTTTCCTAGTTAAAACTCATTTTTTTTACTTATGTCGTGACATGTTTTCTATTTCTATACCATGCATGAATTAGTGGTCACATATAGTGGATATATACCGTAAGTTGGGGCTACTTGGACCCTAGGGGGTTACTTGGACCCAAACCAAAAAAGTGTTTTAAATTAGGTCTCTTGTCAATAAAATATAGGTATAATTCACAATCTATCCAACAGATAGGAGCATTAGCTAGGTCCGGAGGCACTTTACCCCATTCCCGCTCTTCCCACCTTGTTTTAGTTCAGGTTATGTTGCTTTGTGATAAAAACACGAATTTTTGTGACCTTATAACTTCCACCTTCACTTCTTTACACACTGCAGTCCTAGATTAGGTAAGGATAAATTTACATTTCAAATACAGTCTTTTAAGAATTTAACAATAGTTTTAGATGGATAGAAAATCAATTAACCCAGTAAAAATTATAAGTATTAATTAGTGTGCTGATAAACTAAAAAAAGGGTTACTTGGACTGAAGTAAGAAAGTGGGTCCAACTAACCCCTAGTCACAATTTTGATTAGACATTCTAGAATCTCACTGTAAAAGTAATTAATATCATTACTTCATGTCGGTTTCCTTTTATTAAATGTTTAAACTGGTTCATGTGCATTTATTCGCAGATCTGATACAAGAATGCTCCGAAATTATAAGAGGTCTCCTGGGAGCAGAGAGTATGCAGATTTTACAGTTGAAAAATTAGAGGAATGTTTAATGCTGTGAGGTCAGCAGAAATGTCTCAGAGAGATGCCTCAACCCACTTTAAAATTAGTAGGTCCACTATGAAAAGGAGATTGAAGAATGGTTTATTGAACAAACCTGGACATCCAATCATATTTACTAGTGAAGAAGAGTTGGCCTGTGCCAGTCATTTAGACAAAATTTGTGATTTTGGATTTCCCATAGACAAACTGGAATTTTGATTTATTATCAAGTCTTACCTTGCAATGCATGGAAGATCAGTGAAATGTTTTCAAAATAACCCCCCGGGGTGTGACTGGGTAAAATTAGTTTTGAGGACACATCCACTGTGAACAATTAGATTTGCAAATAAAATGGGGTCTGTTTTCTGTTTTAATGTAAAATAAATGTTTCATACATAAGCCTCTATTTTTGTTTCAAGATCTTAGGTGATACTAGATCCCACTACCTATCTGAATTGTATATTTCATGTAAAATGTAGGTTGGGTCCAAGTAACCCCAATCAGGGGGTTACTTGAACCCAAATTTCAATAATTTATTAAATATATATATAATTAAAATTTTGGTTTGAAAAAGACCTGAAATCCTGGGGAATCTTAAAATAAGTTGTTCAAATCAGGTTATCAGCACAAACATGTTTTTAAGGCTATCATTGGGTAAGAAATGTACAAAAATCTTCACTTTTTGGGTCCAAGTAACCCGAATCTACGGTACTATAACTCTCGGGAATCAAAGCCAGTGTGAAAACAAGACGAATGATGTTGTGTTCCGTCTACCGAGAGCAATCTCCTTTGCCCATCACTGAAGTAATTCAAGTAACCACGACTGAAGTAAATCAACAGCTTTGTAAAAAGAAAACCGGATTTTCTTTAAATAAATTTTCATAATACCTAGTGGATTTTATTGAATTTGGCCTAAGACTATTTTTATCCGTTCAACTCGGCTCCCCAAGATTAAATCCTGAATGCGCCACTGCCTTTCAGTAGTTCACTTACAAAACTCGCGGGGGGGGGGGGGGGGACGCTACCAGCGATTTGGATTAAATTGCTTGTGAGGTGGTGCCATCTGTCAGTTGAGATAGGTACCAATTGACACCACATAAATATTTATGTAAAAAAAGAAAAGTAATTATAAATTTAAAAAAAAAATTCAAAGTTTCTAAAGTAAACCCTGCTACTATCTCGCATGATAAACTCTATTTTTTTAAGTCATAATTTTCTGATTTACTGTTTTCAAAGACGACGAAAAGTTTTATATTTGAACAAATCGGTGAAGTCTTGGAACTGGGGGTACTCGGTTCGCGCCATTAAATACCTTCGTGTACCCAGTGTTTAATGGCGGAGGCCGAATATGGGCACGTTAAATCTGTTGACCGGAAAGTTCTATGAAGTCAGAAAGGGTGGGAGAAGGTACGATCTCCCCTTTGGTCGCCCCTGGGGTTGCTCGGTCAAAGTTTGGGTGGCACCAGGTGTTGGTGTTGGCTCACAGTTCACTTGTATGGTGCTCCCGTTGAAAGTGACCAATGATTCTCGCGGATTAAGTACGAATGTCTTAATGGACAAATTCAGAGGGGTGATAGAAGGCATCAAGACGAGCAATAATCACATAGGAATGTATGACCGGAAACGCAAACCTGACACTGTAGGGCGCTGTTTACTTAATCGGACCATACCTCTTACCAACCCCACTGGATGGCCGGAAGTATCGCATTTTTTCTGGAGGAAGTAGAAAACTCAAAAACAAATCGGAATCACATAGGAATGTATGACCGGAAACGCAAACCTGACCAACTAGAGGATAAACAAAGATGCAGAAATTTTAACTTTTCATCCCTGCATCTTTGTTTATCCTCTAGCTGATCAGGTTTGCGTTTCGGTCATTGCGGTCATACATTCCTATGTGATTATTGCTTGTCTTGATGCCTACTACCATCCCTCTGAATTTGTCGGTCGAATTCGGCAACACCCTGTATATGTATGCGCAGACACCCGGCAATCTTTTTGCACGGTTTTGAAATAACACGGTCGAAGAAAAAGAACCAATTATTTTTTTTACTTTTAAAAAAAAAACTTTTAACACGGTTTAAAAATCCAAAAGGAATAAAGATTCACTGTAGCTTATATTACGTATAATGTTATTAGAGAGTATTTCAGAGAATATAGTCCCCGTTAGTTTATAGTAGTGATGATGGAGTACTTCCACTATCTGCAAGTGCAATTCTAAAAAGCCGCCAATCAGTCAATAAACTTGGGAAATCATTTTCTTACAAATGATGACAATGCCGAATAAGTTGTGCCATTCCAACGTAGTTAACGATTATGGCACGTTTTGAAGAATTATATAAAGAACTAACAAAAACAAAATCGCAGCGTCTGATAACCGAATTCGTATTCAAAACCGGTGAAACAAAAAGAAGTTAATTTTAATCAACATGCACTTGTAGATATATAACCATAAAATATTTCCAGTGACGAGAGGGATTTTTCGCCACCGAAAAACAACAGAAAACGGGCACGTTTATTGTCTAGTAGTGACACTGAATGATTGAATGTTATATGTGTAAATAAAAAATTATTTTTAACCACTTGAGACTGCCGCAATTCAGTTTAAAAAATAACCCGTGTAAGCATAATTAAAATAAGATTTGCGGGTATTAAGTATATTTGGATAGAACCTACCTCCAATTTTTATAGGTTCACTGTATCTTTTTTTTTACACTTTTTTTGGCCGTTTCTCTCTGGAACGTATCCTCCGTGCAAAGAGAATCGGGTGTGTGTGTATGTATATATATATATATATATATATATATATGTATATATGTATATATATATATATATATATATATATATATATATATATATATTTTATATTATTTAAATTACTGGTTGAATACTCTGTAGCAAAAGAGTAAGGCCTTGTTCATAGTGCCATCTCAGCGTTGCGTACGTCAGCGATAAAAATTTTAACCAATCACGCAGCTCAATTCATTGACCACGTGATTCTTCAAACCAATCACAAATCACCTTAAAAATCTCGGCGTCAAATAAGTAACGCAGCGTAACGCTCTGGATGCATTGTGAACAAAGCCCAACAGTATTCGTTTGGGACAGCAGCTTACCCAGAGGTCACTTGTATGATTAATAATTACAAGTTTAAATATTTAATTTAGTATCTACTACCAATTGTCCGTCCCCGATGGCAATGGATAATTTCTAATAGTGGGAAATTAATAAAAAGTGTCTAAGGGCCTGTTCACGTAGAATCCGTTAGCGTTAGCGTTACTCGTATTGACATATTTTAAGTCAATCGCAGACCTTAACAATTTGGTGGATGATAATCGTTTGGAGGTTTGTAATTTGTAAAATATATTTCAATATGAGTAAGGGCCTGTTCACATAGGAGTCCGTTGCGTTGCGTTAAGGAAAAGATGACGTTGAGACGAAAATAAACCAATCATAGGCGTTAAAAATTTCATTGCTAATCGTTTGGAGGCATATGATTGGTTTATTTTCGTCTCAACGTCATCTTTTCCTTAACGCAACGCAACGGACTCCTATGTGAACAGGCCCTAACGCTGACGCCGACGGACTCTATGTGAACAGGCCCTTATAGAACAGCTGTTTTTAAATTCAAGTCTACTCATGGCTATTTAAAACTCATTTTCTGTATGAGTGCCAGCAGTTTTCCCCCATGAGATTTTCTTTTTGTGTTTAGGTCTTGTAATTAGTTCTGTATTTCTAATCGAGGGCTTTTGTGAACAAATGTTGAAATCATGTGGCGTCACGAAAGGAGTTCAACGTATCAGACGAAATGCAATTTACTGACACTACTAAACACAAGATACACAAAAACATGCAAAGACACACTCTGAAAAATGAATTAAAATTAGAAGATAACATTGCATAACGCGTTGCCAATCTTTGGTGGGCTTGTGTGAGGACATGGTAACACGTTACCAGGGCGTCTGTAACAATAGCATGGAGATGAGCACCATTAGTATAATGAGGACATTGATCTTATACTCCACTGGGACAGAAAGTGGAAAATCGATGTTAATAAAAAAAAATTGAGTGCTCATTATTCCATGGAATGATATTAATTCACTTTCGTTAAAACTGATAAAAGAATCTCCAGATACATACGTTATTTTGTCAGTATGGTATGTCCTTCAAAGGTAAAAATTTTATTATATACACGCGAGGACACGTTCTGTACTTCTTGCAGGAAACTCTGAATAAAGTTTTCAATGAACAGTGTATTTTTTATAACATTTTGACGGGCATAAAAACTACATATATTTAATTTAATTTTTCAAGGCGTGTTTTAAAAATAGGTTTCATGTTTTGAATACCAGACAATTTTCTGTACTTGTAGGTATATATCTACTTGATTTTGTTTCAATAAATACGAATCCTCTTAGTGTTCGTCCATAATTGCCATGTGCACTCTCAATTTAGCATAAAGAACACGACTGTTTTCTTTGAGGGTTATCAGATCTGAAAAAAACTGCGATGAAAACTTTAGTATCATCGTTTTAAATTCCATATAAAAATCGCAGAACCAGATGCTGCGACCAAAATGTTCTTCTGCAGAAATCTGACTAAATTTGTAGATTGAGAACTCTGTCTCCATTCGTCATATTCACCCTGAAATAATGAAATAATTTTTTTATTAAAACTGCAGTCTTTGCTACATACATAATTTGAGGTAAACTGACCTAAAAGACGTTCGCTATAGTTATTAAGCACTCACACGTAATATCTACGGTAAAATTAATTGGCAAAATTATAAATGATTATAATTTATATTCACTGTGGTGGACGTAAATGTAATCATTAGATCATAAGAGCTACTTAGCTCCAGAATGTGGAGGAATGCAATTAATTTTAACGACGGAAAGGTCTACCAAGTTGGAAATTTCAGAGAACAGAGAACTTCATGTGCCTTATAGGGAATAAACCAGACTAATGTTTGGTTGGTTAGCGTGAAGTCCACGAAGAGTCACTTTAGTCTATAAGCTATAAGGACAGCTCTAGCAATTAATCAAACTAATTACTGATAGAACTAAATCCGTGACATACCAACGATTATACGCAGTTTTTAATTATTTGAAAACTCGATCATGTTTCTTGGATTGAATAACTGTCATGATATTCAAAGAATCGTTGCCAATTTTATATCTGCAACTTATTAACGCAACTGACAGTACTAGTAACACGTTTTGATCACGTAAGCCCTCATTCAAGTTATTATTGAAGTGAGGCAATGTGATTTCATAGATTCTAATAAAAACTTGCTATGGTCGAGACAAGCGGTTCATGGAGTTGACTAAATATGTCTAGCTAACACCATATGACCTTGGTAATATATATATATATATATATATATATATATATATATATATATATATATATGTATGTGTGTATATATTTATACGACAAAAAAAAAACCCTCAGATAATTTGCTTGATAAAGTCTGATACACTTTTCTAATTCTGAGAAAAAGTTGCATTTTCAAGCCATTGGCACTTAAAATATGCGGAACAAAACTCTTTGTAACTACTTTACTCTAGAAGACGCACTAATTACACGTTTAATTTACTTTCAACAAATTTACAATTAAATTCTTTGGAAAACTCATAAAAAATCTAATTATGAAGCGAAATTTTTGTTTTATAAATAACTGAAACTTTATCGCTCAAAATTCATAGCAAAAGTAAAATTTTATTTAGGAAAAATTATTCTGTTTACTTGTAATTTTTTCCAGGCAAATATTATTTGTTTTATGCAGATTTTCTCCACTTGATTATGCTTTTCATAAACATGAAATGTAATTTCTAGAGTGATTTGCAATTTTGACATAGTGCTATTGAAAATGGAAGCTACATTTGAATACGTTATGTCCAGCTGTCTGATATTTAACCCTCAAATGGTACAGTGGTTTGAGTCGAAATAGATAATATGGTCGGGTCGGATCCGACCCGATCTCTTTGATGAGATTTTTGGTAGAAATAAGTACACAATAAGCATTTTTGTTATATAATAACATTTATTGATAATATTTTACATGGAAAAAACCCTTTTTGTAGAAAAAATGACCAAAGAATTGTAATTTTGCTAAACAAAGAAAATCTCTTTGGCATTTACATGGAATGTTGTATACATTAGGTCTAATATGTAATTTAGTCTACCTAGGTTTAGAAGTTAGTGAAACCAACTCTCCGAGCACAAAAATGTAAAAAATAATATATATACTGACATTTTTTTGGCCTTCAAAATCGAAATAAAAAATTGAAAAATCTAAAATAAAAAATTTTAAAAAAATGACTAGTGATCATGCATAATGTTTTTCAACAAAGACACTCGTATTCATTTATTCCTATATCGAGTGGGTGGTCAAGTAGGTCTATCTGGTAAGGTTCCTTGTCAAATCGATCTCTTGCAATGAGAGGGGGAAGACACATTCTTGCATAGGCGTAGCGTGCTTCTAACTTTTTTTTTGGGGGGAGGGGGAACGAATTGAATTCAGTTGGGCCCTCTTCAGCGCATTAACTGCCGGACGGCCCTTAAAATATGAAATAATATGATTTTTTCAATTGAATAACAATAGAATTGATGTTTGAGTAGTATTCAAAAGTTATACAAAAAGAAAAATAAATATGATATAAATAAAACGAGAAAAAAAAAATATAGCATCGAATTTTTCTTATGGATCGTATCATTGCTAAAAACTATATTAAGGCTAAAGACATAATCGGAATCTTCAGTTTTACAGTTTGAAAAACTGGGAAAAAACCAACTTTCTTAAAAGTTTTCTACAATTTTCTGATTTTAACTAACGTTTTAATTTATTTCAAGTTAAGTTGGGGGGCACGTCCCCCCCCCCCCAACTCTACGCCTATGCATTCTTGGGTCGGATCCGATCCCCACTGTACAGTTTGAGGTTTAATATATCACATTCACTATGTAATAATAATGGCTTAAAGTTTTGTGAAATGCTAAAACTGTAAAATCAATGTATTACATAGTCCCATGTTATTTGCAGGGAAAAACAAAATAAAACAAAATAATACCTTGTCGTTGTCTCCGTATGGATATGGAAATATTCTTACATATCCATCTTGCGCCCCACATGCAAGCTTAGAGTCTTTTCTGTGACAGCTTAGGAAAAACGCATTTTTCATCTTCTTCCAAATACCTAAAAGGATAGGAATATTTTATTCGTACTTGGTTATTTGGGCCTGTTCACATAGGAGTCCGTTGCGTAGAGTTAAGGGAAAGATGACGTTGAGACGAAAATAAACCAATCATAGGCGCTAAAAATTTCATTGCTAATCGTTTGGAGGCATATGATTGGTTTATTTTAGTCTCAACGTCATCTTTTCCTTAACGCAACGCAACGGACTCCTATGTGAACAGGCCCTTTTTCTTCCAGTTTCTGGGTGTGAATTTAGTTTGATTTGATTTATATTCATTTAAGATTTTAACGAATGCGGGGGGGGGGGGGGGTTAATGGTCATCATGCTTGCCTGATTAAAACAAGTTTTCATACAATTGATGTAAACGATGTACCTAATAATCGGCTGGTTGGTAGGTTGGTTTATTTAGGTTTTATGGCGCAAGGTCCTCTGAGGGACAAGCTGCGCCAACCTAATAATCGGCAGTGACTGAACAAAATAATATGGAAATTCTGCTGTTGTACTACTACATTTCCGATTGCTAAACAAAACAATTGAGTAGTTTTGAGGAGCCTGAAGTTCCATTCTTATGCCAGGTTGGGGAGAAGGCAATAACCGCCATTGGGGGAAGCCAATGTTTTTAATCATCATCGGATTAATGCTGAGGGAAATTCATAAACAACAGCTGTAAATAATCATCCATGCGGAACGACACAAAAGACAAGGTATTTTATTTCCACACGCATATAGACAGTCCAAACATTCAGAACAGCATCACAACGCTATTCGAACACGAAGCTAAAACCAAACACATCAACCTTATGGCCTGTTCACATAGGAGTCCGGTAGCGGAAGCGTTAAAGTATTGAAATATATTTAACCAATGACAAACCTCCAAACGATTAGCAAAGAAATTTTTAGCGCCTATGATTGGTTTATTTCCGTCTCAGCACCATCTTTCCTTTTACGCTTCCGCAATCGGACTCCTATGTGAACAGGCCCTTACTTCATTCCAAACTTAATTCTAAAAAACAAACAAACATTACTTCGAGTTGCCCTTTCATGAATATCGAAGTATCAAAATTCTAAATACATACAATCACATTGATAGGTCTGACATCTAGTGGCGAAAGAATAAAACTATAAGCACTTTCAAACAGCCATCGTTATCAGAGGCGGCTCATGCTTAGAGGGAGCAGAGTTCCCCTCCCCCCACGGAAAAAAATAACTATTATTTTATACAATACACCCCAATATCTTGCAAATATTTTGATCCCACAATTGTTAATTTTACTGATATTAGTCCATTGTAACTCTGCGAGCACTATTGATCGCTATATTGTAATGCTATCGAAATCTAAAGGATTTCCAAGAGCTGAATTTCTTGCAGCTCCAGTGGCGTAGCGAAGGGGGGGGGGGGCAAGAGGGTCTATCATGCCCCGGGCGCCACTCGTAGAGGGGCGCCAGTATAAGATCTATATATTATATTACTATATGTTTTTCGGGGGGGGGGTACCAATATAAAGTCTATATATTATATTACTATATGTTTTTTTTGGGGGGGAGGGGGGAAGCCGGTATAAGGTCTGTTTATTATATTTCTATATGTTTTTCGGGGGAGGTGCCAGTATAAGGTCTGTACATTATATTACTATATGTTTTTCGGGGGAGGGGTGCCAATATAAGGTCTATATATAATATTACAATATGTTTTTCGGAGGGGGGGTGCCAATATAAGGTCTATATATTATGTTATTATATGTTTATAGGGGGGGGGCGCCAATATAAGGTATATATATATTATATATGTTTTTCGGGGGGCGCCACAAACGTATCGTGCCCCGGGCGCCAGTTTTGCTCGCTACGCCACTGTACAGCTCTAACTGAGAGGTAATTTTGGACAACAAGATAAGGTGAAAGATTATTTCCCAGTTATTAAATGGGAATAACTGAATTATTTCCCAATCTTTCGTTCCCACCTTTTATCCCCGAAAATTTTAATTGTCCCTAGAGCAGCACTCGTTGCAGCTCGGGGTGAAAAAAAAAAGGGATCTTTCTTACTTAATAAAATAACACGAATTCCCCAGTGCCTTCAAGCTCTCACTTTACCGCACTTTAACTCACCTCAAGCGCTCAGTTTTTATAAAGTGAAAATTTTACCCTCTTTCATGTGTGATGGCCAAAGGAATAGCGAAAATTAACAGTCCTTGAGTTCTAGGTAATGTTTTTCATTGTTCGGATGTGCAAAATGAATAAAATTGCTTCTCGAAACATCTAACCTCTTAAAATATACGGGCGCACATGGTAGGATCTTAATCATGCTTTACAGTTGAGGCGTATGTTGATGTACAAGGAAATATAATTTTTATATTATTTACACTTTATTTACAACATACTAATCATATTGCTAATTGCCTCTAGCTAAGCGAGAAACATCGTCACAGCTAGCAAAGAGAATCGAAACGCGCGAACATAAAAAGACAGTGTTGCCAATCCAAAACAGGGAAATTTTGGAGGCGAAAATATTTATGAACATGGAGTCACCACACAGTTCTCTTAAATTTGGGCACTTGTGGTTATTTGGTTCCATTTTAACAAAAAAGATGGGTAGTCAAAAAACGGTTTCCTCTCTTTTTTAAATTAATGAAATTAAAATAATCTAATGGAGCCAGTCTTCGGAACCAGAGTCTGCGGGTTCAAATTTCGCGGAATCGGGCCCTTTCCTTGAGCTAATGTTTACGAATTTACTATGTGTCACTTCATTTAGAGAAATTTTAGCAAAGGTAACACCTGCCAGTAATGCAATTAACCTTCGTGTAGCAAAATATGACCGTAGCGCTCTCAACTAACCAAACAACCTTCCTGTAATGCATCGAAAAGGCTCCCAAGGGTCCATTTTGGGTGACATACAATTATCATATGAAGCGGTGAAAGGCAAAGTGGTGTAAGTCACATTTTCAACTTTTTCATTTGAGGGCAAAAATGTAATCTCCATGTTGAATTTATAGTGGAATTGCAAATGGTTATTATTTGCAATATTATAATAATTGTTATGAATTATAATTTGTTCAATTTATGGTGGAATTTTTTATAGTTTTTGTAATAAAACTCTTTTGACTTACACCACTTGACTTACTGGCTTACACCACTTTGCCTTTCACCGCCTCATATATGAAATTCCCGAGTCTTGGGTGAAAGCCTAGCCTCTACACCCTTTTCTCTCCCCTTATGCATACGTCCATAACTCACTCGTTTAAAGATAAATTGTTGTACAGTAAAACCTCGTTTATCTGGCCCTCGTTGAACCGGATCTCAGGATAATCCGGATCAGATTTGTAGACTTTTTTTTATATTTATTCAACGTTCACATTAGAAAATAATTTTTAAGTATGATAGCAGGAACGTATCTATAAGTACGTCAAATATTCACTTTTTTTGTTTGATTCAATGTACAGTTCCTGCACAGATTGTACAATAAATTATGGTAAAATACTTCTTGTTGCTTTCGTTGAATTTTGTAACAAAACATAGCTTTTTATCGTAATAAACGGTAAGTCTGCTCAGTTAAGGATTTTGTTTTGCTTACTACCCATATTACAAGGATTATCCGGAATTTCGATTGTCCGGATTACCAAAGGTCTCGGTTAGTCCGGATAGACGAGGTTTTACTATACTTAACTAAACTAAACTCATGGCACAACAGTCCGCTGTGGACCAAGGCCAGCTGTACCCATCTCCGCTTTCTTGACCGTGGGTTTGGGGTGCCATACAGCATATGTCTCAGTTAGGTTGTCAACCTGAATCGGGACCCCCAGAGTTTGGTTCCCAAGCATGCTTGATCCTCATTTTATCGACCCCACTCAAGGGATGAAAGGCTGAGTCGACCTTGCCCAGTCGCAGGGTCGAGCCCTAGACCTGTGGGATGGCAGCTTGACGCTTTTAACCACTACGCCACCGGGCGTCTTTACTATACCTACATAGCGTTGTTGTTGTTGTTGCTAAGTCCCCTGGACTAGAAAATACTATACCAGGTCCACGAGGCTCCTATGCCCGTGTGAGCAAATGGGACGCAGTAGCATCCCGATCTTCTGCAAGCATGCAGACGGGGAGGCCTAAACAGTCAACAATATGGGAAGGGTTCGCAGGAGCAGCAGAACAAGTGTTGTAACTGAGTTGCCTAGGCTTCAAACTCAGATATTTCATAAATATAGCAACGAAGAGCTGGAATTGTTCAGAAGTAGGAGCAGAACAGGGAAAAGGGGAGAGACCTTTGTAGAATTCCCGAAGCGCATACTTTTTGTATGGCCACTCCGAAGACAAGCCTGGGCAGAATGTATTGGTCTAAAGATCAAGACCAGACCAGGACGCTCGGCCGGATACCATTTATGAGCAAGAGTCTTTCTCCAAAAACTGTACAGTCTGGTAAGGGCCGGATTTAGATGAAAAGAGGCCCTAGGCTATTCCTTTTATGAGGTCCTTTCACCTCTCATTTTTAAATTTGTAAATTACATGAGAGATAATAAAATACATCATTACTGTGATATATATCAATATATTAAATGAAACATGTTGTTATTGGTACTAACATATATATATATTCAATACATTGAAGATTAAACCAAATTCAATTCAGATAAATTTATTTCATAATAATTCGCATTTAAAGTTTAAGTATGAATTATTATGAATTCTAAGTCTTAAACTAAACCAATTTGAATGTAGGCCCCTCTTGATCTCGAGGCCGTAGGCTGAAGTCTAGTTAGCCTATAGGAAAATCCGGCCCTGAGTCTGGTCTTGAAAACGGATTGAGCTTCCGATGCAGTTAGGACATCAATCCGGGACGAATCCTCTAAACAGCCCTCATTAGCAAATAGGTTGGCCTGATCATTACCGAACAAATACTTTCATAGATACGAGTATCTATGAGTCTAATCATTTTTAAACGAGTGAATGAAGTCGATGACCTGCAACGAACAGGTTTCTATAACTATTAATCTTGGCCGCTTTTATTCCCACACATTGTGGGATTAGCGTAGTGGCTAAACGCACAACCTACGTAGGACCTACGATGCTGCCATCTATATCCAGAAATTTGAACGATTTCTATAATGTAATATATATGTATATATATATATATATATATATATACAAATATGTGTATATATATGCATATATATATATATATATATATATATATATATATATATATATATATATATATATATATATATATATATACGTATATATTAAATTATACAAATCGTTCAAATTTCTGGATATAGATGGCAGCATCATAGATCTTACGTATTAGATGTTGGCCAAAGCTTCATGTCCAAAGCCAAAGGTGGTGGGGATAGCAAGAGTGATTAATCTTCCCGTCTAAGGGCCTGTTCACATAGGAGTCCGCTAGCGGAAGCATGAAATGGAAGATGTCGCTGAGACGGAAATAAACCAATCATAGGCGTTAAAAATTTCGTTGCTAATCATTTGGAGGTTTGTCATTGGTTAAATATATTTCAATACTTTAACGCTTCCGCTACCGGACTCCTATGTGAACAGGACCCAAGTCATGGATAGCCTCGAGTTATTCCCTCATAGGGAGCCATGTCGGTTCACACATTGAGTGCACCCTGTTATAAAGTAACCCGGGAATCAGAATTTGTGGTGAATTTGATCGCAAAATTCCTAAAGTCTCCCGCATTGGAAAAAATAAAAGTCAACATTTTATTTTTGTTCTTTATCATGAACGCATTCAGGACGCTTGAACATAAAAATAAAAATTGTGGAAATGAAATTGCATCATAACTTAGCGATTATTTTAAGTTTTTACACAATTTTACTCTTAACTGTATGTTGTCAGCTGAGAATCTTCAAGTTGCCTCTCTTTATGAAAAAACTATAGAAAAAACCTCGACTTTGTCCGGGTTGAACAAAATATTATACCAATAAATTTCCAGTTGATAGCCAATAAATTGTAAATCTGTTTTTATCTTAATAATAACCTAAATAATACCTTAAATTAATATTACGTTCGTTAATAATTAAAATTAATTTTTTAAAAGAAAAAGGCGTGCCGGAGAACGGCTAGGTTCGAACCGCTACAGTCAGAACAGAAGCCCACCTCGATAGCACCACGATAAGGATCGTTGAAATGTTCGGCACAAAAAGCGGTAGAGAAAACTTGCGGTAACAATGGAGATTGTTAGGATTAAGCCCCTAACTTTATTTCTACTGATCAGATATACATAATATATAGCCTATGTCCATCTGGAATAATGTACCTTTCAAACAGTGAAGGAATTTTTCAAATAGGTGCAGTGGTTCTGGAGATTACCCTCCACATACAAAATCGCTCTCTCTTTATATATAAGTAAAGATTATATATATCCTGCTATAATATATAAACAGTGAGCTAATGTTTGGAAAGTATTTTTGAATAAGAGCATTATGTAAAATTTATCGTCTTTCTTTCCAGCATTTAATTAAATAATCCTTATAATAAAACAAAAACATAAAAAATGTTCTTACTACTTCAGCTATATGCTTACGAAAGGAAAAAAAAACAAGATTTTTTAGTTACATATGAATCGTATAAGAACCTCAAATGAGCATAAAATGACATATTTTACCAATAACGTTGTGTGATAAGTTACACGTGTGTTCCGGCCAGTCCTTATTTTTTGCAAGTGAAGATTTCAATACTTTTGCTTCTGATACTTTCCCTGCAAGAAAAAGATGCGAAGTTAATCGAGATAGATTTGTAGTGGATTTCGCAGAAGAAACGTAACAACATATAATATCCAAGCCTTAATTTTGACCTGGAGTACACAGATGAAGGAATAGATCGATCACGATAAAGAAATAGTTTACATCTTCATGAAATTTTCATACCGAATATTGTCTCAAAAATGACTGACGATTTGAAAAATCAATTAAAGAAAAACGGATGGAGATAGAAAGGCACGGTTTGCTGCATTCTGCTTAGGTAACCAGGGAATTTATTCTCACCAATTTTCAAAATTAGTTACAAAGTTCGTCAACAGATGGCGCTGCTGACTGGGAAAACTATAAAGCAATGTTTTCAAAGCAAGAAGCATACGTAAAGTGGCATGGATTGGCCTCCCTATTCGCCAGATTTGACGCCATACGATTCTTTTCTTTGGGGGTACTTGAAAGACCAGGTGTATCGTCACAATCCAAAAACTGTAGATGAACTGGAACAATACATCTCTGCTGCTTGCCAGAACATTCAAACTGAAATGTTCGCACGGGCGTCTGCAAATTTTGACCTCAGACTGCGCCACGTTGTTGCTGCAAACGGTAGTTATTTTGAAAACATTGTTTTACAGTTTTCCCAGTCAGCAGCGCCATCTGTTGACGAACTTTGTAACTAATTTTAAAAATTGTTGAGAATAAATTCCCTGGTTACCTAAGCAGAATGCAGCAAACCGTACATTTCTATCGCTTTTCGTTTTTCTTTAATTGATTTTTCAAATCGTCGGTCATTTTTGGGAACCTGGTATTTTTGTCTACATCCGCTACCGAAAGAGCCCTAAAAAATTTAACCCTTATTTTCAGATAAGTTTCCGTCTAACTTCGGGTTAAATTTTTATTTTTTTTTTTCCATCGGTATTTCGATTATATAGTATTTTTTTTTTAACCTATGGCCCTTTAACGAATTTCACTCTGTTAAAGGCGTTTTGTTTAGCACATGTAGAATATTAAGAATTATAAGAGGCGTTGAAAGGCAAAGTGGTGTAAGTCACATTTTTAACTTTTTTCATTTGGGGGCAAATATGTAATCTCCATGTTCAATTTATAGTGGAGTTGTAAATAGTTATTATTTGCAGTATTGTAATAATTGTTATGAATTATAATTTGTTCAATTTATGGTGGAATTTTTTGTAGTTTTTTCAGTTAAACTCTTTTGACTTACACCACTTGACTTACTGACTTACACCACTTTGCCTTTCACCGTCTCATATTAAGAAAAGTATCTTAGACCAGATTATTTTAACCAAGATACTGCATGCTACGTAGAGTCAAAAGATAGCAACTTTGGTCAAAAAGTTAAAAAAAAATTCAAAAAGTTTGCTATCAAAAAGTGTTGAGAGAGTTAAATACTCGTAAGAATAAAGTTTTTTTTTAAAAATTTTAAATCAAATATTAGCAAAATTACAGCCTCCCCGTCCCCCAAAAAGTAGAAACGACACTTTATTTTTTTCCATGTTTTTATTAACTCGCTTTCTTTTTTGTTTGTGTGTGTGTTTGTGTGTTTGTCTAGTACAAATATTGCAATCGATTTTTAACTGACTTCCCGACTAGCTAGACATTTGAAACTTTTAGAATATCTCAGAACACTATGACAATACATTTTTTTGATACTTTTAGCCATCTTTCAGCAGAATTGAATTAACTTTAAGTTATTTTCAGTTGATTTTGTTTAGTAGACAGGTGCAGCCATCTATCGGCCGCAACGGGAACGAAAAGTTAAACGCAAGTTAACTTCCAATTAACTTTATTTTCTTTCAAGTTGATGGGATAATTCATCAAAAAATTTAAAAAAAAGTATTTATTAATGCATAGAATTGTCAAGTTTATATGATTCAACAGAAAATTTAAAAGCATGGTATTAAAAAGTTCTTTTTATCTTGTAATTATTGCTATTTCGGTTGAATATTATACGCATTTTTGCTATGAACTTAAAAAGTATTTTGTCACATTTAAACGAAAATCAAAATGACAGCGGGTCAGTGTAATTTGAAAAAGTGTACATAAGTTACAACTTCTTCTGTTAATGCGAAGAAATGATGCGAAGAAAAGAACGGTTAAAACGCGCATTTGTTTATTCGTGATTTCCTACACTGTGACGTCACGACACTTGAACGGGAGGAGTAATGATTATCTTTCGGGCAAAACACGACACCGCAATGACGGTGAGAAGTTTGAACATCTCAAATAAAAGTATATTGTTATAACTAGTTGTTTTTTTCTTTCTCAGATCGTTTTGTCACGTCAGAGTGTAGGAAATTACGAAAAAACAAATGCACGTTTTAACCGTTGTAGTCTTCTCATTAATGTCCACAAGGTATCTTTTCGTACTAAATCGATGATTTTCTACAACTTTGTAAATCACTTTTTTTCCTTATCTCGTTCCGTTTTCGAGATAGGAAAAGCTAACTCCACAGTTTTCCACCAGGTAGCGCGGTAGGTGGTTTCATTCAGTAGCGCATGGCTACTTTACTATACCTAGACACCACTTTTATGAATACTAGCTGAGTAGCAACCCGATGTGTTGCATTTTCGATTTAAAATGAAATGGTTTTATTTCTTAAAGATTAAAAGCTGTTTAATCACTGTTAAAAATATATTAGAATTTTTTTAAAATGAAATAATTATTTAAAATTCTCTTTTTCGAATATCGGTTTTTGGCTTTTGAAATAATTCTTTCAAATTTCCATTTTCAAATTTTGCTTTTTAAACAAAAAATTTCATTCAATTAGAAAAAATTCTAAAGGTTTTAACTCCTCATTTCCTAAAAGTAAAATTATTTGGAACAGCTTTCTCAGACGCACCGCCCTTGGCGACAAATTGGCGCCAAAAATATTCGACGCCAACTTGACGAAAAGTTGGCGTCAAAAGTTTTTGGCGCCAACCTGACGAAAAATTGGCCTAATAAACTGTCCAGTACCTATATAAATAAATACCCAATAAGGATGGGCGGATTGGGGCCTCAGATTTTGTGAAGAAAAGTCATAAAAAATAAGCTCCTGATGTACGCATATTTCTTATAGAATCTGCCGGGAAACTGTTACACTTTTTCGGCATTGGTTATTCAACTTTTACGGCAATAGTTTCTATATATATTTTTGCATGTTTCTCTGTCTCTATCCCTCTATCTATCCATATATATATACATATGCATATATTATTGTCAATTTGCTACACGAAAACCAAGACCCAAACCGTAAGCTTCTCTGCGCACCACACTCCTTCCTATCGATCTTATTTCTGCACACCCAAACATACCCATCAGAAACATTATTCTTTTTTTCTTAATTTCATTTTTAAATCACATTTCACGCAAAATATATCAGGCTTTAAAAACTTTAAATCCGACAAGAATTCGAAAAATATCATTCGATCAGCATGAATAAACCCATGTACAAGTGACACATTTACCACCCCTTCCGTATATCTATCACAAGAATAACGCCCTCTAACATTACCCAAAACTTTCGCCTGGTATTTACTAACAACATCCTTCACACTGAAAATGGCCGCCATCATAAATCTCGTAACAATTTACAATCAAACTTTCAAACTAATCCAGGCAACAACAAAAAACGATTAAATACCCATAAATGGTCAAAATAAATCACTTGATACATCCGTCACGAAATAATCACATGATAAAAACGTCACGAATTTATAGGAGCCAGAACATTGGCGCCTTAACCGCCTCAACCTTTGCCAAATTTTGTCAAAATCGCACGGTTACCACACCATACACAAAATCGCCAAACTTGGCAGGGCGGTGCGTCTGCGAAAGCTGTACCAATTAGTTCTGGTACTTTAAAATTATTTCTGGATTTCAGGTTATTAAATGACTCGTGCTCAAATAATAATTTTTCCTTTTGGCAACATGGCCGAAGGTAAATATTAAATCTCATGGGGGAAAAAGTGCTTAAAAAATAGAAAGACAGGGAAGAGTTCCGTATCCTGTGACGCTTGGCGCTATTTGGCTCTGATTGGTTTCTGATTTGGTTTCTGATTTTTTCGCGTTTGGCGAAAAACTCAGAATAATACAACCTACCTAAGCGACGCCATTTTTTCGGTGGCACTTAGGCTTACGGTATCCGACTATCTACGGAGCACTTAAAAAAGATACTTCCGTCAATTTCTGTCTTATTTTTCGAAGGGGTATAAACACAAAAAACACTAAAAAGATGAAAAAAATAGACCATGACTGTGCAACTTTTAACAAAATTTATGAATTTGCTTCGAAATTCATCAAATTTTTACAAAAACGGCTCTACCTCTGAAAAAAATTATGCATATAACAAATTCTTTTTGTAATATGCACATAAGTACCTCCTGAGTGTAAGGAACTAAAAGCTAATCGATATCGCGAAACCTAAAAATATTACACATCATTATATGCAATTACATGTAAAATTTAAGTAATTTCTTATGAGATTTTCTATACGTGCAGCTATAAATCAACAAATAAAATACATAGAACTAAATCTGTAGTTCATTGAATTCTAAATATTAACAAAAACATACGTGAAAATTTCATTGACATATCACAACATTTATTTGCATTTTTTATGAAAAATGAGTTCTTCAGAAAACATAATTAAATTTTTCAACTTGTATTGAAATTATAGCTGCTGCTGACCTTTAAATCGCTCTCATTTCATTTCTAACGATCATTCAGAAAAAATAAAAGCAGATTTAGAAACACAAATTTACAATCTTTAAGAAAATTAATAAAATCACTTTCGGAATGTTCGTTAAAATCGACGTTTTAAAGGTAGTCGGATACCTAAAAACGGTACTTTTCCGTTATAAGCACTACAATCGTTTTGACGCCAATTTGGCGCATTTTTAAAAATCACCGCAGCGAGAGAAGAGTAACGCGATATAATGACACTAATGATTGGTAAATTACAATATTAAAATATGCAAATCTCGAGATTCAAGGATCACGAGACGATATAAGATATATTATTTTCGCGGTCATGGAGATAACGAAACTTCATGGAATGCCGTAATTTAATACGCTTACTTTAAATTGCAATGAATTTAGAGTTCATCAGAAAATCGGACCGTATTTTTACGTAATGGATTTTAAAATATGGAATTTGCGTAAAGATGAGCAGGCAGCTATTACATTACTTCAAGAATGGCAACCCGATGTGTTGCTTTTTCGATTTAAAATGAAATGGTTTTATTTCTTAAAGATTAAAAACTGTTTAATGACTTTTAAAAATATATTAGAATTTTTAAACAACGAAATAATTATTTAAAAGTCTCTATTTCAAATTTGGTTTTTGGCTTTTGAAATAATTCTTTCAAATTTCCGTTCTCAAATTTTGCTTTTTAAACAAAAAAGTTCATTCAATTAGAAAAAATTCTAAAGGTTTTAACTTATCCTTTCCTGAAACTAAAATTATTTCTGGTGCTTTAAAATTATTTCTGGATTTCAGTTATTAAATGACTCGTTCTCAACTAATACTTTTTCATTTTGGCAACATGGCCGAATGTAAACAGAAATTCTCATGGGCGAAAAAGGGCTTAAAAAAAAATAGAATGACAATTCTCAGGAATTCAAAATTGGTGGCGGAAGAATCCTCATCATTTGCTCATTAATTAGAAACAAATTTCACGAACTTGCTGGAATTATTAGTGAGTAAAATATTAAGTCAAAAAATTACGAACTCCCCATTCAGTTACATTAAGATACAATGGCGATCGCAGTGCGGGAAATTTCAAAAGTGAGTTTTGTAAGTACGCTTTTTTAGAATGATAACATTTTTTCTATTAAATGTATTTGGTATATTTTTGAAGCTGAACATCTAGGCAATGCTGATAAATTATAAAATTGACATTAATAGGTGCAGAAAACCGAAATATTTGTCCATCAAAATTGTCGATTTCGTGAAATTCGGAAAACTGCTTTGGGGAAAAAGCTTCGTTTGCAGTGAAAAACATTTTTAACTTTTTGAAAATCTGCATATGCTTAAAGATGAAGAGTTGTAGAACACATGGAAATAAAAAAATTGTCGACTGGTGGGCGGAAAAGTTTAATTTTGCATGCATGAAAATAGTGGAAATTTGCGAAACGGAAAGGAGCTGGCCCACCCGGAATGACATGTTTCTATTACCCGCTTCTTTTGAGTTCGGCGGTTTTAATTGAATAATTTAAAAAGTTTAAAGTTTTGAAAGTTGAGGATGGTACCAGTGCACGCGTCTCGTCCGACCGCGTCCATCGGTACCAGTCGCGATATCCTGCTATGCTTGGTTCGCGAGATTAGCCCGTCCCCGTTTTCTGCTAACAAACTAACATTTGTTTACCTTCAGCTGTTATTATATAGATAGCAGCAGCCGTTCCGAAGTTAAGAGGGTGGGAAGGGACTTTAGTGGTCATACTGTATATATATATATATATATATTTCCCTTAATAAGTTTTATTCGCACATTTTATCCTTATTTCATTTCTGATATACATTTATGAAATATTTTATGAGTGACCAAGACATTAAATAGGAAGGAAAATAATTATGGTTTGAAACACTCAATTTTCCCACATTCTGAAAAATTCTGACGAGATATGGGAACGTTCAATTACATTTTTGAAATCAACACTGAAAGATTAAAAAAAAAATAACATTTCCAACTGACATCCGGAAGGAGCGAGGATTGAACTATGGTCTCCCAACTTCGAGGATGGTGATCAATTATTTAATAATTAAATTTCTAAATTCGTTTCCTGTTATGTATTTACAACTATGCCCGTAGCAACCCAGTGTCAGGATTCGGTACGGAGAAAGCTCGGTCCAGACAAGTCCCGACAGTGACAAGATGCCCCTCCCCTCCCTTAAACTGGGCAAAGCTGGGCTACAACCCTTGTGATACCCAATAAAAACCAGATTCGCTTGAGATTCTCTCAACCCGCATGCAAGTTTTATTTTAGTCAATGAGAAATGTGGGGCACGATTTGTGA
The DNA here is from genome assembly GCA_907164885.2 of Dolomedes plantarius. NCBI lineage: Eukaryota > Metazoa > Arthropoda > Arachnida > Araneae > Dolomedidae > Dolomedes > Dolomedes plantarius. The sequence goes on from OU015502.1 coordinate 126,449,673, forward strand.
AAATCGAGGGAAAAAGATTTCAAGGAAGGAAAAATTTGGAAATTGGGAAACAAAGTTAGAAATCTAGAGAAAATTTTAAAAATTCAATTTGTAAGGTATACATAAGATTCGATTCACAAGAATCGAACTTTTGAGTGAATGAATTAAAGAAGCTGCTTGAGATATGCTAATTTCGGCATACGCGCTTGGTATAAATACCAAGCAGCTTGATTAATACAGAGGTTGAAAGGAGGTTGTTAAGATTGATAGATAAGCGAGAGGGAGCTACGAGGAAAGCAGCTCCAGGTGCTATCCTACGCTAGTGCTTAGGGGGCCCAAAGTTTACGTGGCAGGACTGCTGGTTTGACTCTCTGCTGGTTTGTGAGTATTTGCAATGTGTATTTTTATTGAATGCATATATATATATTCCGTACAAGTAGTACGTATGCTTATTGCTGTAAAAGCAAATTCTATATGTGCAACGAATTCAATAAACATTGTTTCATGTATAAACTGTGTTTGTATCAAATTCATTTAGAGTGCCACTTCAAATTATAGTATACACCCAAGTGCGGGTAGAAGTGAGCCTAAAACTCTATAAATTGCTCGAAATGCTTTCAACAAATCGATATGCTAAAAATATTTCACGATACACTTGTTCATTCGGTATGTCGTGCTGAAAAGCTTATAACTTCTGTGTGAACATACAGGAGATGCATGTCTTGCTTGTCTATCTCTGTGAATTTGCGACTGAGTTGTATTATTAGCCTCCTAGGGCCTCGGACCTGCCCAGTCTCCAGTTTAACTTGGAATTTGTCCTGCGTGATCTGTTTTAAGCAATAGTTTATTTCCGAGTGATGTTGTATGGTGTCGAAACATTCCCACGCGGAAATTTCTTATAAAAAAATTGAGATTTACTAGTTTTCAAAATATGATCGTACAAACGTAATCAAAAACAATAATTACTTACTTTGATCAGGAAATTATCTAATGAAATATTGTTTTTTTTAAACCAATTTTCTCAGCTAGTTAAATGATTTAAACAGCTCAAATGCCGAAAAATACTTGGAAATACTATCTGAGCATAAGGACTGCGCAAATGGCAACACCTGCATGATTTATACTAGTGAATCTTATATTTTGATGACATTGGCTATAGATACAGTAATGTTTTTTCAGAATGTATACTTACAAAGAGTGACTTGAAAATACGATCTGAGCATAGCGACTGCGCAAATGGCCCCACCTACATGTTCTATACTTGTGAATTTCATATTTTGATGGCATAGACTATAGATGCAATAATGTTTTTTCAGAATGTATACTTACAAAGAGTGACTTGAAAATACGATCTGAACATAGCGATTGCGCAAATAGCCCCACCTACATGTTCTATAATTGTGAATTTCATATTTTGATGGCATAGGCTATAGATGCAATAATGTTTTTTCAGAATGTATACTTACAAAGTGTGACTTGAAAATACGATCTGAGCATAGCGACTGCGCAAATGGTCCCACCTACATGTTCTATACTTGTGAATTTCATATTTTGATGGCATAGGCTATAGATACAGTAAAGTTTTTTCAGAATGTATACTTACAAAGAGTGACTTGAAAATACGATCGGAGCATAGCGACTGCGCAAATGGCCCCACCTACATGTTCTATACTTGTGAATTTCATATTTTGATGGCATAGGCTATAGATACAGTAAAGTTTTTTCAGAATGTATACTTACAAAGAGTGACTTGAAAATACGATCTGAGCATAGCGACTGCGCAAATGGCCCCACCTACATGTTCTATACTTGTGAATTTCATATTTTGATGGCATAGGCTATAGATGCAATAATGTTTTTTCAGAATGTATACTTACAAAGAGTGACTTGAAAATACGATCTGAGCATAGCGACTGCGCAAATGGTCCCACCTACATGTTCTATACTTGTGAATTTCATATTTTGATGGCATAGGCTATAGATGCAATAATGTTTTTTCAGAATGTATACTTACAAAGAGTGACTTGAAAATACGATCTGAGCATAGCGACTGCGCAAATGGTCCCACCTACATGTTCTATACTTGTGAATTTCATATTTTGATGGCATAGGCTATAGATGCAATAATATTTTTTCAGAATGTATACTTACAAAGAGTGACTTGAAAATACGATCTGAGCATAGCGACTGCGCAAATGGCCCCACCTACATGTTCTATACTTGTGAATTTGATATTTTGATGGCATAGGCTATAGATGCAATAATGTTTTTTCAGAATGTATACTTACAAAGAGTGACTTGAAAATACGATCTGAGCATAGCGACTGCGCAAATGGCCCCACCTACATGTTCTATAATTGTGAATTTCATATTTTGATGGCATAGGCTATGGATGCAATAATGTTTTTTCAGAATGTATACTTACAAAGAGTGACTTGAAAATACGATCTGAGCATAGCGACTGCGCAAATGGCCCCACCTACATGTTCTATACTTGTGAATTTCATATTTTGATGGCATAGACTATAGATGCAATAATGTTTTTTCAGAATGTATACTTACAAAGAGTGACTTGAAAATACGATCTGAACATAGCGATTGCGCAAATAGCCCCACCTACATGTTCTATAATTGTGAATTTCATATTTTGATGGCATAGGCTATAGATGCAATAATGTTTTTTCAGAATGTATACTTACAAAGTGTGACTTGAAAATACGATCTGAGCATAGCGACTGCGCAAATGGTCCCACCTACATGTTCTATACTTGTGAATTTCATATTTTGATGGCATAGGCTATAGATACAGTAAAGTTTTTTCAGAATGTATACTTACAAAGAGTGACTTGAAAATACGATCGGAGCATAGCGACTGCGCAAATGGCCCCACCTACATGTTCTATACTTGTGAATTTCATATTTTGATGGCATAGGCTATAGATACAGTAAAGTTTTTTCAGAATGTATACTTACAAAGAGTGACTTGAAAATACGATCTGAGCATAGCGACTGCGCAAATGGCCCCACCTACATGTTCTATACTTGTGAATTTCATATTTTGATGGCATAGGCTATAGATGCAATAATGTTTTTTCAGAATGTATACTTACAAAGAGTGACTTGAAAATACGATCTGAGCATAGCGACTGCGCAAATGGTCCCACCTACATGTTCTATACTTGTGAATTTCATATTTTGATGGCATAGGCTATAGATGCAATAATGTTTTTTCAGAATGTATACTTACAAAGAGTGACTTGAAAATACGATCTGAGCATAGCGACTGCGCAAATGGTCCCACCTACATGTTCTATACTTGTGAATTTCATATTTTGATGGCATAGGCTATAGATGCAATAATATTTTTTCAGAATGTATACTTACAAAGAGTGACTTGAAAATACGATCTGAGCATAGCGACTGCGCAAATGGCCCCACCTACATGTTCTATACTTGTGAATTTGATATTTTGATGGCATAGGCTATAGATGCAATAATGTTTTTTCAGAATGTATACTTACAAAGAGTGACTTGAAAATACGATCTGAGCATAGCGACTGCGCAAATGGCCCCACCTACATGTTCTATAATTGTGAATTTCATATTTTGATGGCATAGGCTATGGATGCAATAATGTTTTTTCAGAATGTATACTTACAAAGAGTGACTTGAAAATACGATCTGAGCATAGCGACTGCGCAAATGGCCCCACCTACATGTTCTATAATTGTGAATTTCATATTTTGATGGCATAGGCTATAGATGCAATAATGTTTTTTCAGAATGTATACTTACAAAGTGTGACTTGAAAATACGATCTGAGCATAGCGACTGCGCAAATGGTCCCACCTACATGTTCTATACTTGTGAATTTCATATTTTGATGGCATAGGCTATAGATACAGTAATGTTTTTTCAGAATGTATACTTACAAAGAGTGACTTGAAAATACGATCTGAGCATACCGACTGCGCAAATGGCCCCACCTACATGTTCTATACTTGTGAATTTCATATTTTGATGGCATAGGCTATAGATGCAGTAATGTTTTTTCAGAATGTATACTTACAAAGAGTGACTTGAAAATACGATCTGAGCACAGCGACTGCGCAAATGGCCCCACCTACATGTTCTATACTTGTGAATTTCATATTTTGATGGCATAGGCTATAGATGCAATAATATTTTTTCAGAATGTATACTTACAAAGTGTGACTTGAAAATACGATCTGAGCATAGCGACTGCGCAAATGGTCCCACCTATATGTTCTATACTTGTGAATTTCATATTTTGATGGCATAGGCTATAGATACAGTAATGTTTTTTCAGAATGTATACTTACAAAGAGTGACTTGAAAATACGATCTGAGCATAGCGACTGCGCAAATGGCCCCACCTACATGTTCTATACTTGTGAATTTCATATTTTGATGGCATAGGCTATAGATGCAATAATGTTTTTTTAGAATGTATACTTACAAAGAGTGACTTGAAAATACGATCTGAGCATAGCGACTGAGCAAATGGCCCCACCTACATGTTCTATACTTGTGAATTTCATATTTTGATGGCATAGACTATAAATGCAATAATGTTTTTTCAGAATGTATACTTACAAAGAGTGACTTGAAAATACGATATGAGCATAGCGATTGCGCAAATGGCCCCACCTACATGTTCTATAATTGTAAATTTCATATTTTGATGGCATAGGCTATAGATGCAATAATGTTTTTTCAGAATGTATACTTACAAAGTGTGACTTGAAAATACGATCTGAGCATAGCGACTGCGCAAATGGTCCCACCTACATGTTCTATACTTGTGAATTTCATATTTTGATGGCATAGGCTATAGATACAGTAAAGTTTTTTCAGAATGTATACTTACAAAGAGTGACTTGAAAATACGATCTGAGCATAGCGACTGCGCAAATGGCCCCACCTACATGTTCTATACTTGTGAATTTCATATTTTGATGGCATAGGCTATAGATACAGTAAAGTTTTTTCAGAATGTATACTTACAAAGAGTGACTTGAAAATACGATCTGAGCATAGCGACTGCGCAAATGGCCCCACCTACATGTTCTATACTTGTGAATTTCATATTTTGATCGCATAGGCTATAGATGCAATAATGTTTTTCAGAATGTATACTTACAAAGAGTGACTTGAAAATACGATCTGAGCATAGCGACTGCGCAAATGGTCCCACCTACATGTTCTATACTTGTGAATTTCATATTTTGATGGCATAGGCTATAGATGCAATAATGTTTTTTCAGAATGTATACTTACAAAGAGTGACTTGAAAATACGATCTGAGCATAGCGACTGCGCAAATGGCCCCACCTACATGTTCTATAATTGTGAATTTCATATTTTGATGGCATAGGCTATAGATGCAATAATGTTTTTTCAGAATGTATACTTACAAAGTGTGACTTGAAAATACGATCTGAGCATAGCGACTGCGCAAATGGTCCCACCTACATGTTCTATACTTGTGAATTTCATATTTTGATGGCATAGGCTATAGATACAGTAAAGTTTTTTCAGAATGTATACTTACAAAGAGTGACTTGAAAATACGATCTGAGCATAGCGACTGCGCAAATGGCCCCACCTACATGTTCTATACTTGTGAATTTCATATTTTGATGGCATAGGCTATAGATACAGTAAAGTTTTTTCAGAATGTATACTTACAAAGAGTGACTTGAAAATACGATCTGAGCATAGCGACTGCGCAAATGGCCCCACCTACATGTTCTATACTTGTGAATTTCATATTTTGATCGCATAGGCTATAGATGCAATAATGTTTTTTCAGAATGTATACTTACAATGAGTGACTTGAAAATACGATCTGAGCATAGCGACTGCGCAAATGGTCCCACCTACATGTTCTATACTTGTGAATTTCATATTTTGATGGCATAGGCTATAGATGCAATAATGTTTTTTCAGAATGTATACTTACAAAGAGTGACTTGAAAATACGATCTGAGCATAGCGACTGCGCAAATGGCCCCACCTACATGTTCTATAATTGTGAATTTCATATTTTGATGGCATAGGCTATAGATGCAATAATGTTTTTTCAGAATGTATACTTACAAAGAGTGACTTGAAAATACGATCTGAGCATAGCGACTGCGCAAATGGCCCCACCTACATGTTCTATAATTGTGAATTTCATATTTTGATGGCATAGGCTATAGATGCAATAATGTTTTTTCAGAATGTATACTTACAAAGTGTGACTTGAAAATACGATCTGAGCATAGCGACTGCGCAAATGGTCCCACCTACATGTTCTATACTTGTGAATTTCATATTTTGATGGCATAGGCTATAGATACAGTAATGTTTTTTCAGAATGTATACTTACAAAGAGTGACTTGAAAATACGATCTGAGCATAGCGACTGCGCAAATGGCCCCACCTACATGTTCTATACTTGTGAATTTCATATTTTGATGGCATAGGCTATAGATGCAGTAATGTTTTTTCAGAATGTATACTTACAAAGAGTGACTTGAAAATACGATCTGAGCACAGCGACTGCGCAAATGGCCCCACCTACATGTTCTATACTTGTGAATTTCATATTTTGATGGCATTGGCTATAGATGCAATAATGTTTTTCAGAATGTATACTTACAAAGAGTGACTTGAAAATACGATCTGAGCATAGGGACTGCGCAAATGGCCCCACCTACATGTTCTATACTTGTGAATTTCATATTTTGATGGCATTGGCTATAGATGCAATAATGTTTTTTTAGAATGTATACTTACAAAGAGTGACTTGAAAATACGATCTGAGCATAGCGACTGCGCAAATGGTCCCACCTACATGTTCTATACTTGTGAATTTCATATTTTGATGGCATAGGCTATAGATGCAATAATGTTTTTCAGAATGTATACTTACAAAGAGTGACTTGAAAATACGATCTGAGCATAGGGACTGCGCAAATGGCCCCACCTACATGTTCTATACTTGTGAATTTCATATTTTGATGGCATTGGCTATAGATGCAATAATGTTTTTTTAGAATGTATACTTACAAAGAGTGACTTGAAAATACGATCTGAGCATAGCGACTGCGCAAATGGTCCCTCCTACATGTTCTATACTTGTGAATTTCTTATTTTGATGGCATAGGCTATAGATGCAATAATGTTTTTTCAGAATGTATACTTACAAAGAGTGACTTGAAAATACGATCTGAGCATAGGGACTGCGCAAATGGCCCCACCTACATGTTCTATACTTGTGAATTTCATATTTTGATGGCATTGGCTATAGATGCAATAATGTTTTTTTAGAATGTATACTTACAAAGAGTGACTTGAAAATACGATCTGAGCATAGCGACTGCGCAAATGGTCCCACCTACATGTTCTATACTTGTGAATTTCATATTTTGATGGCATAGGCTATAGATGCAATAATGTTTTTTCAGAATGTATACTTACAAAGCGTGACTTCGCAGTAGTCCTCTTTTCTGTAAGCACTTTGTAAAAAATCTCCATCAGAAGACCAGTCCATTTGCAAAATAGGCCACTGGTTCTACGGAAGAAATTTTTTTTTTTACTCGTCATAAATGAAAAACATTGAATGAGATTATTAGCTTAAAATTTTTGAAAATAAAATGTGGGCTCATAATCAAATGTATTAACGACTGTTTTTATGATTTAAGGGGACAGTGGACCTTCAAACCCAACTTTTTTTGTTTTGAATGGATTTGCTTGAAATTTTAATATGTGATTAGTACCATAGATATGTCAAAGTGGTTAAAATTTAAAGATGAAATATTAATAATTTATGAATTATGAATTATTAGTTATATCAAAAATTGGCCTAATTAAAAAAGTTCCATGCGCATTTCTTTTGCATATAATACGGTAATTTTTATTTACAGGATACCTTATAGAACTAACAATGAAACTTATTGCTTATTTTAAGCATTCATTAAAAATATAAAGAGAACACCTTTTACCTCTATAAAGAGAACGTCTTTTCAAGTACAAAATTTAGAAATTCTGAGCTACGAAGCATAATGTTTTTCAATAAAATTTATTTGATATGCAGTTAAGTATATAAAAGTTAAATTTCAAAGCAATACGATAATTAGAAATGCACCTGGAGCATTTTGAATATTCGTATGACATGAAAATTTTTAGTTTGAGAAAAGCCCATTTAAAGTTATTGCTATTAGTAACCACATAATATCTAAATTAAATACAAATGCCTATAACTAGGAAAGTAATCACAGAAATTAAAAATTCTGTTTGCAACACATTCCTACTCGTCCGTAGTTTCACAATTCAATAAAATAAAAAAATTCGAATTTTTGGACAAATTTCACAATTTTGAAAGTCCACTGTCCCCTTAAATTAAGATTTCAATAGAAATATTTTAAACTCAGACCTTGAGCACTGTATGCATTTTATAGAGATAGCCATGATTTCGAGCTTCACACACATAGATATTGCCATCTTCGCAGCCAATAGCTAAAGAAGAACCATCTAAAAAATTAAATAATAATCACTTTCATAAACAAAAATGTAAGTTAAAAGTTACATATTTCACTAACTCTAAAACTACGTGCAGCATATATTTTGCACAATTTCTTTACAGATTTCAAATATAACTTTATAAGGAACTTATACAGGGTGTTTCAAAATTCGACCGACAAATTCAGAGGGGTGAAAGTAGGCATCAAGACGAGCAATAATCACATAGGAATGTATGACCGGAAACACAAACCTGACGCTGGAGGGCGCTGTTTACTTAATCGGACCGTACCTCTTAGTAACCCCACTAGAATGCCCGAAATATCGCATTTTTCTGGAGGTGGTAGAAAACTCAAATTTTGGATCTTTGTTTATCCTCTAGCTCAGGGGTATCCAACCTTTTTATAGTACCGTACCTGTACGTTGTAAACAATTTGATGACGTACCGGTAGACCAAAAATTTTGAAATGGGGAATAAAATGCAATGGAGAACATCTATACTTATATATAAAGAGAGAGCGATTTTGTATGTGGAGGGTAATCTCCAGAACCCCTGCACCTATTTGAAAAATTCCTTCACTGTTTGAAAGGTACATTATTCCAGATGGACATAGGCTATATATTATGTATATCTGATCAGTAGAAAGGAAGTTAGGGGCTTAATCCTAACAATCTCCATTGTTACCGCTACTGTCTTCTACCGCTTTATGTGCCGAAGATTTCAACGATCCTTAGCGTGGTTCTATCGCGGTGGGCTTCTGTTCTGACGGTAGCGGTTCGAGCCTAGCCGTTCTCCGGTACGCCTTTTTCTTTTAAAAAATTAACTTTAATTATTAACTAACGTAATATTAATTTAAGGTATTATTTAGGTTATTATTAAGGTAAAAAATATTTACAATTTATTGGCTATCAACTGGAAATTTATTGGTATAATATATTGTTCAACGCGGACAAAGTCAGGACGGGCCGCTAGTTTGTAATAAAGACAAGTAACTTGGGATATATTTTTATTGCTAAACATATACATAAAATACAATAATCACTTTAAAAAATATATAATTAGTGAGAAGGTTGGGCCTGTTTATTATTAACTAAAGAAGTAATATCGGGCTCAATGTTTGTCAGTTTAAGGCGAAGATCCGATTCAGTGTCCAGCAAAGCTCTATATTTGGTTTTCATCGCAGTCATTGCAGAAAATCCTTTTTTCACATAAATATGTGGTCGCAAATGGCATTAAAAATTTTTACTGCTTGGCAAGAAACTTCTCAGACACAGTTATAATTCTCAAACACAGTTATAGACACAGTTATAATTCGCAGGCGAGTGCCAAATTTCTGTGGGGCCGTCAGAGATAACATATTCAGGTGTAGACGGCATCATTTGAGATTAGATGAATCCCAATAAAGTATTATACCACAAACAATGGATAAGAAATTCCAAGATAAAATATTAAAACGTATGGATTATTAGTTATTACAGTCATTTCTTTTCTTTTTTCGTAATACAGAATTTTAATTGATTTTTGTTTTCAATTGTAAAATCATTCGCGTACCGGTAGCTGCTCTTCCGCGTACCGGTACTGGTACGCGTACCCAAGGTTTGGAACCACTGCTCTAGCTGATCAGGTTTGCGTTTCCGGTCATACATTCCTATGTGATTCTGTTTTATTTTTGAGTTTTCTACCTCCTCCAGAAAAATGCGATATTTCCGGTCATCTAGTGGGGTTGATAAGAGATACGGTCTGATTAAGTAAACAAAACCCCCCAGCGTCAGGTTTGCGTTTCCGGTCATACATTCCTATGTGATTCTGTTTTATTTTTGAGTTTTCTACCTCCTCCAGAAAAATGCGATATTTCCGGTCATCTAGTGGGGTTGATAAGGGATACGGTCTGATTAAGTAAACAAAACCCTCCAGCGTCAGGTTTGTGTTTCCGATCATACATTCCTATGTGATTCTGTTTTATTTTTGAGTTTTCTACCTCCTCCAGAAAAATGCGATATTTCCGGTCATCTAGTGGGGTTGATAAGGGATACGGTCTGATTAAGTAAACAAAACCCCCCAGCGTCAGGTTTGCGTTTCCGGTCATACATTCCTATGTGATTCTGTTTTATTTTTGAGTTTTCTACCTCCTCCAGAAAAATGCGATATTTCCGGTCATCTAGTGGGGTTGATAAGGGATACGGTCTGATTAAGTAAACAAAACCCCCCAGCGTCAGGTTTGCGTTTCCGGTCATACATTCCTATGTGATTCTGTTTTATTTTTGAGTTTTCTACCTCCTCCAGAAAAATGCGATATTTCCGGTCATCTAGTGGGGTTGATAAGGGATACGGTCTGATTAAGTTACCGTACTACAATACCCCCCAGCGTCAGGTTTGCGTTTCCGGTCATACATTCCTATGTGATTCTGTTTTATTTTTGAGTTTTCTACCTCCTCCAGAAAAATGCGATACTTCCGGTCATCTAGTGGGGTTGATAAGGGATACGGTCTGATTAAGTAAACAAAACCCCCCAGCGTCAGGTTTGCGCTTCCGGTCATACATTCCTATGTGATTCTGTTTTATTTTTGAGTTTTCTACCTCCTCCAGAAAAATGCGATACTTCCGGTCATCTAGTGGGGTTGATAAGGGATACGGTCTGATTAAGTAAACAAAACCCCCCAGCGTCAGGTTTGCGTTTCCGGTCATACATTCCTATGTGATTCTGTTTTATTTTTGAGTTTTCTACCTCCTCCAGAAAAATGCGATACTTCCGGTCATCTAGTGGGGTTGATAAGGGATACGGTCTGATTAAGTAAACAAAACCCCCCAGCGTCAGGTTTGCGTTTCCGGTCATACATTCCTATGTGATTCTGTTTTATTTTTGAGTTTTCTACCTCCTCCAGAAAAATGCGATACTTCCGGTCATCTAGTGGGGTTGATAAGGGATACGGTCTGATTAAGTAAACAAAACCCCCCAGCGTCAGGTTTGCGTTTCCGGTCATACATTCCTATGTGATTCTGTTTTATTTTTGAGTTTTCTACCTCCTCCAGAAAAATGCGATATTTCCGGTCATCTAGTGGGGTTGATAAGGGATACGGTCTGATTAAGTTACCGTACTACAATACCCCCCAGCGTCAGGTTTGCGTTTCCGGTCATACATTCCTATGTGATTCTGTTTTATTTTTGAGTTTTCTACCTCCTCCAGAAAAATGCGATATTTCCGGTCATCTAGTGGGGTTGATAAGGGATACGGTCTGATTAAGTAAACAAAACCCCCCAGCGTCAGGTTTGCGTTTCCGGTCATACATTCCTATGTGATTCTGTTTTATTTTTGAGTTTTCTACCTCCTCCAGAAAAATGCGATATTTCCGGTCATCTAGTGGGGTTGATAAGGGATACGGTCTGATTAAGTTACCGTACTACAATACCCCCCAGCGTCAGGTTTGCGTTTCCGGTCATACATTCCTATGTGATTCTGTTTTATTTTTGAGTTTTCTACCTCCTCCAGAAAAATGCGATACTTCCGGTCATCTAGTGGGGTTGATAAGGGATACGGTCTGATTAAGTAAACAAAACCCCCCAGCGTCAGGTTTGCGCTTCCGGTCATACATTCCTATGTGATTCTGTTTTATTTTTGAGTTTTCTACCTCTTCCAGAAAAATGCGATACTTCCGGTCATCTAGTGGGGTTGATAAGGGATACGGTCTGATTAAGTAAACAAAACCCCCCAGCGTCAGGTTTGCGTTTCCGGTCATACATTCCTATGTGATTCTGTTTTATTTTTGAGTTTTCTACCTCCTCCAGAAAAATGCGATACTTCCGGTCATCTAGTGGGGTTGATAAGGGATACGGTCTGATTAAGTAAGCAAAACCCCCCAGCGTCAGGTTTGCGTTTCCGGTCATACATTCCTATGTGATTCTGTTTTATTTTTGAGTTTTCTACCTCCTCCAGAAAAATGCGATACTTCCGGTCATCTAGTGGGGTTGATAAGGGATACGGTCTGATTAAGTAAACAAAACCCCCCAGCGTCAGGTTTGCGTTTCCGGTCATACATTCCTATGTGATTCTGTTTTATTTTTGAGTTTTCTACCTCCTCCAGAAAAATGCGATATTTCCGGTCATCTAGTGGGGTTGATAAGGGATACGGTCTGATTAAGTTACCGTACTACAATACCCCCCAGCGTCAGGTTTGCGTTTCCGGTCATACATTCCTATGTGATTCTGTTTTATTTTGGAGTTTTCTACCTCCTCCAGAAAAATGCGATACTTCCGGTCATCTAGTGGGGTTGATAAGGGATACGGTCTGATTAAGTAAACAAAACCCCCCAGCGTCAGGTTTGCGTTTCCGGTCATACATTCCTATGTGATTCTGTTTTATTTTTGAGTTTTCTACCTCCTCCAGAAAAATGCGATATTTCCGGTCATCTAGTGGGGTTGATAAGGGATACGGTCTGATTAAGTTACCGTACTACAATACCCCCCAGCGTCAGGTTTGCGTTTCCGGTCATACATTCCTATGTGATTCTGTTTTATTTTTGAGTTTTCTACCTCCTCCAGAAAAATGCGATACTTCCGGTCATCTAGTGGGGTTGATAAGGGATACGGTCTGATTAAGTAAACAAAACCCCCCAGCGTCAGGTTTGCGTTTCCGGTCATACATTCCTATGTGATTCTGTTTTATTTTTGAGTTTTCTACCTCCTCCAGAAAAATGCGATATTTCCGGTCATCTAGTGGGGTTGATAAGGGATACGGTCTGATTAAGTAAACAAAACCCCCCAGCGTCAGGTTTGCGTTTCCGGTCATACATTCCTATGTGATTCTGTTTTATTTTTGAGTTTTCTACCTCCTCCAGAAAAATGCGATATTTCCGGTCATCTAGTGGGGTTGATAAGGGATACGGTCTGATTAAGTTACCGTACTACAATACCCCCCAGCGTCAGGTTTGCGTTTCCGGTCATACATTCCTATGTGATTCTGTTTTATTTTTGAGTTTTCTACCTCCTCCAGAAAAATGCGATACTTCCGGTCATCTAGTGGGGTTGATAAGGGATACGGTCTGATTAAGTAAACAAAACCCCCCAGCGTCAGGTTTGCGCTTCCGGTCATACATTCCTATGTGATTCTGTTTTATTTTTGAGTTTTCTACCTCCTCCAGAAAAATGCGATATTTCCGGTCATCTAGTGGGGTTGATAAGGGATACGGTCTGATTAAGTTACCGTACTACAATACCCCCCAGCGTCAGGTTTGCGTTTCCGGTCATACATTCCTATGTGATTCTGTTTTTTTTTTTGAGTTTTCTACCTCCTCCAGAAAAATGCGATATTTCCGGTCATCTAGTGGGGTTGATAAGGGATACGGTCTGATTAAGTAAACAAAACCCCCCAGCGTCGGGTTTGCGTTTCCGGTCATACATTCCTATGTGACTCTGTTTTATTTTTGAGTTTTCTACCTCCTCCAGAAAAATGCGATATTTCCGGTCATCTAGTGGGGTTGGTAAGAAATACGGTTTGATTAAGTAAACAAAACCCTCCAGCGTCAGGTTTGTGTTTCCGATCATACATTTCCATGTGATTATTGCTCTTCTTGATGCCTACTATCAGCCCTCTGAATTTGTTGGTCGAATTTTGGAACACCCTGTATACACAAATATGAAAGGCTAGGCCAAAATACAGATTATTACTTGCTCTTTAGACGTCCGAGACCAATACAGCCTGTTCTGGCACGTCTACGAAATGGCCCTTGCAGAAGACCAGGATGATGCTGCCTCCCATTTGCTCACACGACAACAGTGGCGTAGCGAGGGGTGGGCAAGGGGGTCTATCATGCCCCGGGCGCCACTCGCACAGGGGCGCCAAATGATCCTTTTCACTAATTCTATATATCATATTACTATATGTTTTTCGGAAAGGGGAGGCGCCAAAAAGGTATCGTGCCCCGGGCGCCAGTTATGCTCGCTACGTCACTGCACGACAGAGCTTCATGGACCTGGTCTAGCATATTCTAGTACAGGGGCAGGGCCGGATATTCCTATAGGCTAACTAGGCTTCAGCCTACGGCCTCAAGATCAAGAGGGGCCTACATTCAAATTGTTAGCAAATTTTTGATCAACTTATAATAGAAGAATTCTGTGTGAAAAAGTTTAGAAAGAAATTCTTCTAATCTACTATTTCGCTTCAAATATATACTTGGATTGAATCAGTTCTTAAATAATATAACTATTAACATAAAATTTAATATGATATACAATTTGATATTTTCTTTTTTGTGATCTGGATTTTGTTTGAATAAAGTTCCATTTTTGGTTTAGTTTATGACTTAAAATTCATAATAATTCATACTTAAACTTTAAATGTGAATTATTATGAAATAAATTTATCTGAATTGAATTTGGTTTAATCTTCAATGTATTGAATATATATAGGTTAGTACCAATAACAACATGTTTCATTTAATATATTGATATATATCACAGTAATGATGTATTTCATTATCTCTCATGTAATTTACAAATTTAAAAATGAGAGATGAAAGGCCCTCATAAGTGGAATAGCCTAGGGCCTCTTTTCATTTAAATCCGGCCCTGTACAGGGGTATTAGCAACAACAACAACAGATTATCAAATCAATGGGGCAATCACAAGTGCGACCAAGAACTTTGATCTCGGTGTATGCCAAAGTTGACATCGCCAACTTTTTAAAAAACATCTACCAATGAATGTTGTTACTGTCACAAATATGTGTTACGATGATGTCATTCTTGTTCGGCGTAATTTTCGTTTGTTCCAAGACTGATCTGAAGCATTTATCTTTTAGCAAACATTTCAGTTTTCAGCCTTCTTAAAAAAAAGACACGGGCAGATGATGTCATACTTTTCATGATCAAATGGCAAGAAATTCAACTGCTTTTTAAACTGATAGCTCATTTTTTCTTGATTTCTTCAGCTGGATCTTTATTGGCGGAAAACCCTTAATTTTGTAGTTAAATGACTGATAAGTTACAAACAACTTAGTTTGATGTTTCAAACTTAAAACTTGCTAAAAAAGGGGATCAATTGTAGCTCTTTTTGAGGCTCTATTGAGCAGCCCAGTTAAGGAGTAATTAAGTCAATTAAGGAGTAAAATGTTTCACCAAAGTCAAACTCTAACCATTTCCTCTCTTTTGCTCTCGTCAACTACGCGTATCAATGGGGTGTTTGTTTGCTGTTTCATCATGTATGGTAAGCCACAGACACGGTAGACAACAATTCATCGTTTGAGGGTAGTCGCGCCAAGTACCAAACCAGTTGAAGAATATGAAAAGATTTTTAGAGGTTGTGCTGAATCCCTCAAGCCATACTTTCCCTTCATACGTTATTACCATGTTTTTATTAACTTGCATTCTTGTTTGTGTGTTTGTTTGCGTGTGTGTTTGTCCAGTAAAAATCCTGTAATCGATTTTTAACTAACTTCCCGACTAGCTAGACATTTGAAACTTTTAGAATAGCTCAGAACACGATGACAATGCATTCTTTTAATACTTTTAGCCATCTTTAAGCAGAATTAAATTAATTTTCAGTTATTTTCAGTTAATTTGGTTTTGTAGACTGGTGCAGCCATCTATTGGCCGGAACGTGAACGAAACGTTAAATGCAAGTTAACTTCCAATTAACTTCATTTTCTTTCAAGTTGATGGGATAATTCATCAAAAAAAATTTAAAAAAATATTTATTAATGCATAGAATTGTCAAGTTTATATGATTCAACAGAAAACTTAAAAACATGGTATATAAAAAGTTCTTTTTATCTTGTAATTATTTTGAACTATTACATCAGTTAAAGGATGAATTATTGCAGTAATTACAATCCCTAGTTGGGGAAAGAGAAATTTTAGGTGCACTTGGTTATCATATTGACTTCAGATCCGGAACCAGTTTAATCCAAGACGTCTTTGATACATTTACATAAAGTGTTATTCTTGATGACATTTCTTTCACCCCTTTTTATTGCATGCAGTCCAAGGTAAAGACTTGATGCCAAACAACTATCAGGTTCAAATATATTAAATCAGGTTTGGCGTAACGTTTTAAAACGCTTATTAACTTTGGCTACAATATTACTATTAAAGCCTGCTTTGTCATTCGAATACTTAAACGTATTAGGGAGCTGTTCCCTCAATAATTTTCCAGGGGTATATAGTCCCCCAGACATTCCCTTCTTTCTCAAAAAATGTGCACCCTTTTGGTCACGTTATCAGCATTCATCGCTTATCAGCGGAAACAGAAAATACCAATGTTAATCCCTTAAAAGGGGTTGCCTAACGATTGGCCATAACATTCTCCTTTGATCCCTTTTTTTACTCGCAGAGACATCAATAATCCTTGTCCACAGAAATAGCCGTGCGCCTTGGCGCTTGAATTGGCGTGATATACTCCAGATGGTGTCTGAATCAAAAAGTCACGTGACCGTCCCAGCACGGGGGAAAGGTTGAAGAAAAACAGACAGAGAGATCTCGGGAGCGCTTGCCGTAGGACCATGCAGTCATTTACTCCTTTTTCCGACTCCCTGGAAGAAGCGATTCCAATGAAGCTACTGGAAGCCATGTCGCCCGCCTGATCCTTGCTGACCGGAGATCGACCATGTACCTCTATTTGTAAATGGCAATAAGCCGCTGGTCTTAAGCCTTCTCTAACTAACTGAAATTTAAAAATAAATCCGAAGTACTTCATAAACTCGTGTCTGTCACCCTTTTAATTTTTTTCAGAATAAACAGCACTGGCCATGTTATATGTATATCCACTAGATATTAAGACCTGAAGTATCCTTTTCCTACATTCATTAGTTTGCTGTACCAAATATTAAGATATGGAGTTCCTTTCTTCCAATGACATTTTAGTGCCACAAGGTTCAAATATACGTATTACACATCTAAAAGTGGGAAATAACCCAACCACAGCGCTGATAGCGCTATCTGTAGATGAAGATTGTGAAGGACCTTGGGCTTGGCAGTTTTGAGTTTGGAGTCGCATTAAAATGTTTTGTTAGTGCATAACAGTCGTTCATTTTTGGTATGATTGATTCTCGACACTAGGATTTAATTTGAAATAGAATAAGTTTCGAAATGGAATAAGATTTGAAAGATTATACAATATACATAGGATAGAGCTTTAATATTGGCAAGTAGGTATGTACAAATCATACAGAAGAGATACAGGGGTGAAACTTTTATAGACCTTCAAAGTAGTAACCAGCATTGTTTAGCACCCATTGTTAACGTTCTGGAAGCTACAGGATGCCGTTGGCAGAATCTAAGCTGTTGATCCTTCGAATGGAGCGGTCTACAGTATGCAGAATCTTTGGTGGAATCCACGGAGCGGTTCCTTCATCTTGGGGATGAGATCAAAGTCATAGAGACTTAAGTCCGGGGAATATGGGGGACTGTAGAGCACTTCACAGCCCCAGAGAGCAAACACATCAGCCCCAGTGTGCGCACAAACATTTTCCTTCCATCAGTACGATGCAACAAATTATTTCGTACAATCGACTGGTAACTAAAACAGGGCAGTGTTCGTCCTGTCACTGTGCAGGCATGTGATGTTTGTGGGGAGAGCTCATTCTCTCTAAGGTAAGGCAGGCATGTGATGTTTGTGGGGAGAGCTCATTCTCTCTAAGGTAAGGCAGGCATGTGACGTACGTGTAGTATAAGCTGCTTTCATGAGTTCTGCGTGAGGGCTCTACAACAGTGTTGCCACCTTTAAAGTTCCACCCCTCGTATAAACCTTTTACAAAAATAAATAAAACGCTAACCGTAGGAAAGAAAGAGATGAGCTGTAATCTTTGGGTTCCTCTTTGCCTGGGTCCTCTGGAAGTTCACTATGAAAAGGAATTCCCAATATGTTTTGAACATCAAGCTCGAAGTGGTCGATTACTGACCACTTCGGGCGAGGTAGCCAGGACACATCATTGAAACCTTAGACTACAATATTGTTTTCCTTGATCATGACAGAATTTTATTCGACGAATTCATTGATGCATTTTTTTACCCCGTTTTAATCCCATGGGTATTTAATGAAAACGATTTTGACTTCACATAAAAATTTCTAAAAATCCTTACCCGAGTTATAAGCCAGCGATTTCAGAGCGACGTCAGCTACTGATATTGTAGCTACCACCAAGCCTCCTTCAGCGTGCATGACGAGAAGCTTCCCGTTAGTTCCTCCAGCAGTTATTGCTCTTCCTTCCGGATGATACCCCACGCAGCAGAGATCTACCTGCGAGAGAAGGTATTTTTGCCTTAGCTTCACCTTAAAGAAGAGTGGCAGTGCAAAGATATGTATTGCGTTAAAAACAAGCAAAGCCTGCTACCGAGTTCTTATCAACTTTATTTCATCTTTCCTCACAATGTCACTCTCGGACAGTTTTCCAATGTGGCATCACGGTAGGTTTTTTTAAAGGCTAATCTCTGAGGCATTATTATTAAAATTACTATTTCTGAATCCATAACTAAGAAAGACAGAGTCCTAATTATAATGAAAAGGCCAATTTTAAAACAAAAACTTAACAGGTAAATTTATTTACAAAAAAAAATATATTAAACATTAGACACTTTCGACATATTCAATTAATTTACGTGGAGATTCACAATACATGCTCCAGGACCCATGGTCTCAAAACAAGAACTCCCAAAAAACACGTCTGTTCGGGCTGGATGTTACATGCCAATCTCTCCCGAATTCTCCAACTCTCTGACTCTATCTTGTGGCGTTTTCTTTGTCAGCGACTCTCCCAATTCCATCAAAATGCGTCTGTTTTTCAGAGAGGGGGGCAGGCAGCCCTGTTGGTGACAGTTCTTCGTAGCGAAGCATAGTTAAGCTATCTTTATGGCCCGCAGATGTCAACTCGCATGAAGCTATTGCTAAAAAAGACAGATTTACGACGATGGTGGGAGACGCTTGTTTGAGAACCCGACATGGATGGGCTTAATTTTCAGGCCCAAAACTCTGGCGGCACTTGTTGGTATCGTTTTTAATTTCCCACGTGTTCAAATATTTCGAAGGGAACTGGAAAAATTATCCCGATAAGCACGCAGCTGTGTGTCTTGCAATCTGTGAGGTCTTGGGAAAAATAAACCCATACTTCCATTACGCTACACCGAGTTCTTGGGATATTTCCTCAGATCTAGAGAAGAGAGCTCCATTTGACGGAATCTACAAAATGTACCTGGAAACAGGCCTTTAAAGAGCGTTAATTAAAAAAGTCATGATAATTTCTACAGCGGTCATCAATAGCAATCATCTGATTGGTGGTTCTCATTTTCTTCCACCGCTGCTACGAGCAGAAACGACTGATACGATACGAGTTGTATCGACCAATTTAGTTACAAATATAATACCAATTTAGTTACAAATGTAACTCAAATGTACATTCAATTTGAGTCTTAAATAAAACATCTAGGTCTAGTTCTGTCTAAATTTGAATCACATTGCTGATGTTGCAAAACGTACTCTAAAATCCCCCTCTCCACTTCTGCCGTGGCAAAAAAGAGTAAGCCGAGAGCGCAACAAGTACCATTTTTTAGTTGATGCGTGAAAGCTATAAAGCTAAGAGGGGTTTTGTCCTTCTATCAGTTAACCTTTTCCTTACGGGGTGGGATAGCATGTATCCCAAGAATACGGGCCTAAGAATGAACATATATATATATATATATATATATATATAAACCCCTTAATGGCCGTTCTTACATAGGGGGTATGAAATTTCCCGTTCTAAAGAGGGAATCAGAAAAATGGGCCCCGTAAGCTAAAGGTTAATCAGAAACAATTCTTTGTAATTAATTAGTTTGTCGATCGTGTTGTTCATTAAATTAAATGTATTGTGCTAAAATCGTAGAATATTATTCATTGATCGTCAGTCATTAATTCCTTAGAACAAGTTTCTATAGGTCGCGTCTTAAACTAGTCCAAGAACCCTTGTCGAAATCTTGTGCATACAGATGAAGTAAACAAGGAAAGAGCTTAACTTGCCTTTGATATCGAATATAACGTATGTATTGAAGATTTATAGAACGGCTGACTTGCAGCGGTTCACCCAGTTTGTAAGGATTCGAAAAAAGAAAAAAACTTTGCAATTTCACATCATGTAGGTTTTACTGCAACTTAAAAAAGCGATCAGATATGAGGTTTTCTTACCAATGACTTTGTTTTCCACATCAGATGCCGTATTGCCCATCTGTAAATGTTATGGAACTGATCGACGCATATGAAGCTTGTTCCTTCAGAGTCTACTGCCATATCAAGAGTTTCCACTTCTATGCCCTACAGGAAAGTGTTACCAAGATGATGAAAATGCATCCCGAACAAAAATATTGTTTATACAAACCCTCTAGTGGACTCAAGAAACTGCACATATTTTCAGTAATTTAAAATAAGGACACCTTATTTTTGATTAAATATCATTCTGACATCTTTATCATTATACTGTGTCTACATGAACGAATTTCCCAACTTTTCAGGGCTATTGAAAGAAAACTAAGCAAAGTACAAACTTCTTGTTCATCGAGAATCAAAAATAACAGTTGAAAGTTTAAATTCGACACAGTCATAAGTGTTCAATGTGAGCCCCTTTAGTAACACGAAGGATATCGATGCGGTAAGATAACTCATCCCACACTCTTTTCAGCACACTCTTTTCACACTCTTTTAACACTCTTTCTCTCTCCACACTCTTTTCACACTCTTTTCACACTCTTTTAACACTCTTTCTCTCTCCACACTCTTTTCACACTCTTTTCACACTCTTTCTCTCCCACACTCTTTTCACACTCTTTCTCTCCCACACTCTTTTCACACTCTTTTCACACTCTTATCCCACACTCTTTTCACACTCTTTCCACACTCTTTTCTTCTTTGTCTGGTGTGATGGTTTGAAAGTCTGCAGATATGCGTGTCTTAAGTTCGTCAGCGTCATTTGGTAACGGTGGAACAAGCACCTGATATTTGATGTAGTCCCAGAAAAAAAAATCGCACGGAGTGATATCAGGGCTGCGAGGAGGCCATTGATGAAGAGCAAGATCCTGGGGTACTCGGCGACCAATCCACCGGAGTGGCAATTTGTCATTTAAAAATCCCATCTTCATGAACTTTCAACTGTTATTTTTGATTTCCGATGAACAGCAAGTTTGTACTTTGTTTAGTTTTCTTTCAATAGCCCTGCAAAGTTGGGATATTCATTTATGTACACACCGTATAATATGTTCTGATCTCAAAAAATTGTGGCTATTAGTCAAAAGGGTCCTGTTGTGCTAGTTGCAGGAATAAATTTCTATAATTCAATAATCTGGTAATGCATCGGTAACGCAGGCAGATCCATCGGCGTATCTGCATCCAGTAGGCAGCGCGTCAGTCTCATAAGGGCCTGTTCACATAGAAGTCCGCTGCGTTGAGTTAAGGAAAAGATGACGTTGAGACGTAAATAAACCAATCATATGCCTCCAAATGATTAGCAATCAAATTTTTAACGCCTATGATTAGTTTATTTTCGTCTCAACGTCATCTTTTCCTTAACGCAACGCAACGGACTCCTATGTGAACAGGCCCTAATCCAATCTCCTGTCATGAGTCATCTGAAGGTCGTGAGTTCGATCTTCACCCGGAGCACGAGGAAGTTAATAAAAGCTAAACAAAATATTTATGTATGCTCTATTCCTGAACCCTCTCCAATCTAGTTTTGTTTTGTAGATTTTTTACGGTGGGATTTTTTAAATGGGAAGCTAATTCCTCTCCAGGAATAGCCGCACAATTTAGTTTGAACTCTCGGATCCCATACACTATCTCTCGTCTTTCTACCAGCGGTTTGGTCTATGCGAGGTCTGTCAGTCAGTCACGGAACTGTTTTATATATAGGTTTAATTTAACATCCATAAAACATACTAATGTAAATTAAATTCTTAAAAAACTTCCATCTCAATTAGTCTAGAGGTAAATTTAATCTTTTACTGTATTTTAATTTTTTTTGTCAATTTATTTCGTTGTTATGCACGTGACGCAAAATTAATTTAAAGTATCACAAAAAGAAAAAATCACGTGATCGGCATTTAATAAATTAAATTCTAAATATTAATCTTTAAAAATTCACCAAAAATCAGAAAATAGAGGTAAAGATTCGAAAGAGATCTCAATTTAAAGGAATTTTTATGATCTTTCTCGTGATATAAATTTTATAACCCTCAGATTATTATTTTAAATGGAAACTTTAAAAAAGTTACTAAAACAGCTTAAAAATTTAATTTAAAAAATCTAAGAAGAATTTTTCAAAAATCTTTCTTAGTGCACCTCTACACTATAAGAAGAATCGCCACGCAAAATTTCAGCCCTTTAGGTCCTGCGGTTTGGTCTGTGCGTTATCTGTCAGTCAGTCAGTTAGTCACGGAACTGTTTTACATATATAGATGGAATGAAGTAAAAATGTACAAAAACATAAAAAAAAATCAGGCAGATTGAATAAAAAATTATTTATGGCTTTAGATTCACACTAAAATATATTTAGGGAAAAATTATGTTTATATATGTGATAAACTTATTAAAAATTTTAAGATTTTTAAACGGTATGGAATGCGAATGGAACATTTTAAAAAATGCTAGCATTTTTGAAAAAAAAATTTCTAAACAGACTTTATTCTGTCTAAAAACCCTTATATTGAATTTTAAGGGTTTACAATGTAGTAAAAAAATATTATTCTCATCTATACTAATATATAAAGAGAGAGAGCGGATTTTGTATGTGGAGGGAAATCTCCGGAACTACTGCACCTATTTGAAAAATTCTTTCACTATTTGAAAGGTCCATTATTCCAGATGGACATAGGCTATATATTATGTATATCTGATCAGTAGAAAGAAAGTTAGGGGCCTAAATGTTCAGCTGATGCTTCACCTTTACAACTTTTCATTTGTCAACCATAGTCAAGTAACCATAGCAACACATCAAACGAAATTTTCATTTATTGTCAGTAAAACATTTAACATTTGAATTTTCTTTGTCATCCATAGTCAAGTAACCATAGCAACACATCAAACTACATTTTCATTTATTATCAGTAAAACCTTTAATATTTTAAAGATTCAAGTGGAGGAGGTATTGATAAATACAAAAAAGATTTTTGAAATTGGCAACGTTTAAGGGTTTATTGAAGAAAATTACAACTGAAACTACGCCTTTTATTGAACATTTAAGGTAAAAAAAGATTTACAATTTATTGGTTATCAACTGGAAATTTATTGGTATAATATTACAGAACTTTATTTAACTTATAAGCTTTATGTTTTTGAATTTATAACAATTTTATGCACAATTTGCGTAGTTCGAACTTGCATGCATTGACCGTTGTATTTAATTTCAATGTACTCCGTAGCGAAGTACGGGTTTTCAGCTAGTTCTATATATAAAGTTAAAAATTGAAAATGAAAAAAATTTCGAGGTTGAAGGTCTTTTGTTCCCTTGAAAGAGCTAGAGTTTGAAATGAAGGTCCGGAGAGAAGGGGGTAAGAATGTCTTCTCCGAGCTGGGAGTCAGCTCTCGACGCTCGTGTCAAAATATCTGTGATTGACGTTTATCAAAAAAGGTTTCATAGAATACTTTATGCTTCTTCAATAAGTTTTTCTGACGTCAATGCACGTGTTTCGAAAGTTTCACCAATCTCTTTTCTCGTTTAGAACCTTCAAAATTAAATTTTTGCCAGACACCCTTCATAGAGATTTCATTTAAAAGGAGAAACTAGAAAATTTGTTAGTAGTAAAATTTTAATGTGACGTTAAATAACTTCTCTTTGAATACTGTTTCACAGATTAGAAATAAATTACGAGCTGTTTATCACTTAAAAACTATATCATTAAAAATAAATAAATAACATAATAAATAAAAATTTACAATAACAATATATTACAATAATCTATATACATAAAATAGTTCCGTAACTGACTGACTGATTGACTGACTGACACATAACGCACAGACCAAACCGCTGGACCTAAAGGGCTGAAATTTTGCATGGCGATTCTTCTTATAGTGTAGGGGTGCACTAAGAAAGATTTTTGAAACATTCTTCTTAGAATTTTTTAAATTAAATTTTTAAGCTGTTATAAAATATAAAGGGTTATAAAATTTATATCACGAGAAATATCTTAAAAATCCCTTTAAATCTTTTTCGCATCTTTACCTCCATTTTCTGATTTTTGGTGAATTTTTAAAGATTATTTTTTAGAATTTATTTTATTAAATGCTGATCGAGTGGTTTCTTTTCTTTTTGTGATACTTTAATCTAATTTTGCGTCACGTGCATAACAACGAAATAGACAAAAAATATTTTTTTTTTTGCTAATGCGGCAGACGATTGGACATTATCCAAAAAATATTGAAATACAGTAAAAGAAAAGTTCCTCAAACTGTACTATATTAATTGCACTGTATTCTTTAGTATGATCTATTAGATTTAATTTGAATATTTTCTTCTACATTATTTTGTCTATAAAAGTATCCGTTACGATTATATATATATATATATATATATATATATATATATATATACAGTGGACTCTCGATCTATCTTTTTTCAAGGGACCGATTGAAATGAACGATAAATGCGGGAAAACGATAGATGCGGAAACATAACAAAGCAATATGATCGTTGGGACTAGATAAAATGAACGACACATACGGAAAAACGATGGATCCGAAAACGATCGATCGAGATTCCACTGTATGTATATATATATATATATATATATATATATATATATATATATTGGAATTTATTGCATACATTGACCGCTGAATTTAATTTGAATGTACTCCATAGCGAAGCACGGGTATTCAGCTAGTATTATTATAAATGCTTATCATATCATTTAAATATATTATCATATATACCATTCAATTTAACATTTTTTTACATTTATGATACATTATTTATATATGTCTTGCTAATCTAATTTTTATGCAAGATTATTAATTACCTTAATTTCCCTAAATAGCAGTTTTAGCATTTATAAAAAGTTACAAATTTACAAATCCTTCATTAGGTCCATGATCCCGTATCATCTTTTCTAAGGCCTCTTACGGCGCCTTACCGGCTTCGATTCAGACACAACAGAATATCACATTAAAAAACCATCCTAAGCGGATAAAAAATCCCAATTTGGCAAATCATCAAAGTACTTTGGTTCTTTTGCAACAGTGAAATGCGTGATGAACTATGTCTCCCCAATCTTTCAAATTTTTTACAAAAATCATCTATGAATTTTTATGGTAATATTTAAAACGAATAAATTTTCCCGTTGTTAAAAAAATTTACAGTAAAAAAAAATCTGTTATGTTTTGAGAAATTCCCTGAGTAGAGATATTAGAATGCCTGATTAGACTTTATAGCAGTTTAAGGAAGCGGACGTTATGAACAAGCACGCTAATTATACGGTCTAGTTAACTGGTGCAATTAAGGATAGGACGCTCTTTAATTACTCTATTAAGATTATATTCAGCTGTTTAAACTACACGCATTTTACATTAATTACTGCAAACGAGGCTGCGCTGAATTAGAACTAACCCGATTTTCCCTTTCAGGAAACAAAGAAGTTATGAATATATTTTTGTTTTATTGGTGGTCTGAGAATTTGTTTTTCCATACGACACTTAAGTTAATAGTTTTTATACTAGATAAACATATAATAGCATTTATGTGCAGGACATCATATATAGCAGGGTGTAGCTGTTTTGAGTAGTATCGCGTTCCTTATAACATACCAAGCTTGGAACGACTAATAAAAATTTTATTGAAATCTTCGATGTCTCATAGAGTTTCTTCTATACATCTTTAGGATATACAGGGTGTGTCAAAACACCTTGACGCATTTTAAAAATTTATATAAAAATAGTACTCATGGTAGGAACTAGAAATTCACGTGCGTGTTACCTCATGTGCGTGTTACGAAATTCACGTGCGTGTGTAGAGTTTTTTTTTAGTATAGTCAATAAATTTCTATATGTGCTTCTTTTGTGGCACGGGGAATTTCCAGTCGGTAATCCATTTTAGCCCATGTGCATTCCAAAATGGATTCCGCAACACATTAAATTGCAGCAATTATGCGTTTTTTGAGTTCTTTAAGACTGTCCACTGTTGTTGAATAAACTTTGCCGTTGACAGATCCCCAAAGAAAAAAATCAAGAGGTTTAATGTCTGGAGATCGATGTGGCCATTCGATGGTACCATCTCATCCAATCCACCTGTTTGAACCAATGAGGCAGTGCATCGTCTTGTTGCCAAATGATTTTGGGATGTAAATAAGAAATTTGTGGGACAGCAAAATAGCCATTTACAACTTTAGCCATCTTACAACTTTCGCTTTCACGGAACAACTAGCGCCCTCTGTTGAACTTTTTTGACACAGAAAAAGCTCTAATATATGCGGTAACACATCTGTGAATTTCCAGTTCCTACCTTGTATACTTTTTTTTATAAATTTTTAAAATGTGTGAAGGTTTATTGAGACACCCTGTATTGTGATCTTTATCTTAACATTTAAATTAATGAAGAGCTCAAAGTTAGGTAGCGTGCTGGCTTTCGGTGCAGAGGGTGCTCGGATCGAATACCGACACGCGTCATTAAATTTCTCCGTGTCTAGGCCGGATATGGGCACGTTAAATCTGTAGACCGGAAAGTCCCTCTATGAAGTCAGAGAGGGTGGAAGACAGTACGATCTCCCCAGATGTGCCCTGGGGATGCTCGGTCAAAATTGAGGTAGGAACTAGCTAAGACGGACTCGACCCTTGTGGTGCTATTTAAAAAACTGGAGCCGCACACTTCAGCCCGAAGCCTCTATGGACCTGGTTTGGGACTTCCAGCCAGGTAACATGGGGGAACTAACATGGGGGCATTAACAACTAACATGGGGATTAACAACTAACATAACAACTAACATAACTAACATGGGGGCATTAACAACAACTACAACAAATTAACAACAACAACAAATTAATGAAACTTGATTTTTTTTATAAATTTCTAATTTTGATCCCTTCTTTAATAACAGATAAACGCACTAATTCATAGGTGTGCTTGAAATTGTATACATCAGACATTACATATAATTCCCTGTTCCATATAACATCCCAAGAGGGAAATGATTAATGAAAATCCTATAGAAAATCTCGACATCTTATGAACTTTTTGCTAGACTAATTTAAAATATATTTCACTATATTTAAATAGTTAAATTAATCCAACTTTATTTTTTTTCATAAAATAATGACAAATTATATTTATAGTTATAAATAAACGTATTAAATCCTTCATGTGCATCAAATCCCATACAGCTGTATTTCATATAGTTTCATGTGCCCTATTTACATCCCACGTGTGAAACAACTTAAAAAAATTCCCTAAAAAGTTTCGACGTCTTATATTTTTGACCTGTTTAGAGTCTATGTCTCAGTATATACCTAACTATTTAAATAAATATAGTTAGGTTCTTTCGAAACGTTTATTTTTATACGCCTATTCCCAGATGGGACTACTGAGATAAATACATAAATACGAGGTTAATTAATATGTGCTGTGATAGTCAAATTATCAGTGAACTAAGTGCAGCATCAATGAAAAGTTAATTACATAATACAGTTAATGTTTGCGATAATTCAATTACGCGTCATTAAATAAAAAGAATGGCCTATTATATTCTGGAAAGTTCTGTTTTTATAAAATTAGAGTGCTTGTCTCACACTGCATAATTATGTGATAGAGGGGTTGAGATATGCTAATGATTGCACATCCTTTAGTATCAATCCGGAAGGTATTGGAACTTTTAGAATATGCATAAAGATAAATGATGTCCCCAAACTAGTAAATGAAAATGAGGAAGAAAAATATTAGATTCTGCGTACATTAATAATGAAAAACTCTTTGGGAATTTTGATAGCTGATACGGATTTCTTCTTCAGGAACTGAGCAACAGATAACGCTCAGTGGAAAGAAGGCAGCAAAAAGACTTGCAGAAAGGAGTGACACGCAAAATGGAAAACCCGTGAAGTTTGAAAATTGCCATTGATAAAAAATCTATTGGCGTAGCTGTTTAGGGTTCTTAAGCATTAGTCAAGAGAGCTATGAGATTCAACAGCCATAAATCGATGTCTGTTTACGTCTCAAAAATTGCTTTTTTAAATGAAATTTACCGGTCTTCTGCTGCCTCCCATCCCTGATATCGATACGATGAAACAAAATTTTCAGAGGCACATATCCCCTATTCTTCTATCTAAGTTTTATTTCTAAATTGGACCTATATGGTGGCCCCATAATAAAATGGCCAGTAAATTGTGAGGAATTATAGACAAATGTCTACGCGACAAGTGTTTCCACTTAAAAATAAATAAATAAATAAATAAATAAATAAATAATTTTTTTAAAAAAAAATTCTAAAAAAAATTCTAAATTTTGATAAATTCCTTCAAAACTCAAAATGCTGACAATAATATTAATGAAAAAGTTCTTATTTCTATATTAATTCAGCTTGGAAGGATATTATGTACTTATTTTTAACCTTTTATTCAACTATTATATTTCGTCAAGCAATTTCTGACTCTTTCCCTTGTTCCTTGTCATTTCATTACACCTTGTTTTCTTCCCCAATTTCTGTTATTATGCTGGTAATTTCCACCCTACACAATTTTCTGTTGGGAAATGGCAACTCCCTTGCCGTTTTGTCACCACTGCTCAAAAAAAGTTCTGCAAGAGTTTTTTTTAAACGCAAGTAATACAATGTAATAAGAAAAATAAATATTTACCTGTATTAGTGTAGTAAATGAACTTTGAATAGATCCCTCCAAGACAGATTGCGTGGTGCCTACATACAAAGCTACATCATTTGGTCCTTGAAGTGATAATGACTTCACCTCACCTTCTGGCAACTGAGAGAAATTGGATACAAAGAACAGAATATTATAAAATTGAATAAATACAGATACGCATATTTGAGGAATTTTTTTTGTATCATTGAGTTGGAAACAACAATAAAAAGCAATCATCTGACAATATTGGAAATTCAGGTCCCATGTACACATATATGAAAGAACACTTTGTAGTTGTAAAGCTGTTGAAATTCCGAAAAGTGATGTTAAGTGAAACACTGAACTTAAAAGAATAATTCTGAATGTAATTTATTTTTTCCTGTGATATAAATGATTTAGTTAGTTAGAAGTGCCCCAAATCTCTTTTATTTAAGAGGAATTTTGAAGGTGATTAAATATTGGGATATTTAAGAAATCCC
This sequence comes from Dolomedes plantarius, assembly GCA_907164885.2. Lineage (NCBI taxonomy): Eukaryota > Metazoa > Arthropoda > Arachnida > Araneae > Dolomedidae > Dolomedes > Dolomedes plantarius. The sequence goes on from OU015502.1 coordinate 126,479,450, forward strand.
AACATAACATTTTGCTTAAAAATTACATTATTTAAAATTTTATATTTTTACTCAATAAGATTAATTGTTCATAAAAATACATAAAAAAGTTTTCTAATTTTTTTAAAGACAAAAGTCTGCATTTGTAAGACTGCAGTTCAATACAGTAAAATTGAAGCACAATAAACTCCATATTTTTGAATACGGTATCTTGATATGACAGAATAAAACAATGTTTCGGATAGGAAATTGTTTTATTGTTATCAAACATGCAAATGATAAAGGTATAACTCAAAATGATTTGAAGGTCTGAATTTGCTCATTTTTAAATTTAAGTAAGTTTTTTACTTGTATTGGAGTGCTTTTGTAAATTTGTCTGATTTCATTAGAGAGATTTTTTAACATGGTGATAAGAAAATTTTAGGTAAATCATTAGAAATGTTTTGGAGCCAAAATTTATATGTGAGCATAAAACAAGAATTCTATATGATCCAAAAATACTACTAAAACGTAAAACTCTGGAGCCATAAAAAGCTATTTATTAGCAGCAAATCAAATATAATGAAATGAACATTTACTTTAGAAGTAGCAGCATGCTTTGCTCGAATTTCAAAGGAAAACTAAATTTAGAATTTGAATTCATTCATTCAAACAAAAAAAAAATCAATGAAATTCATTTCAGTTGGAAAATTCCTTTTCAAACTTCAGTTTTTTTAAAATTTCAGCAAAAAAAAATTAACAAATTAACAAGCTTTTAACTCGGTACATACAAAGCAACAACTTGATTCAGCGAAATGCCCCGTAGAGCAAACAGAGAATAAGATAGAATGTTGCCACTCTTCCCATTAGAAAATATGCGAGCCGGAAATTGAAATTCAAATTGGATACTTTTTTTTAAAACTTCAAATCGTGAAAATCGCTTTTGTTTTGATATCATTTTTTCGATTGCTTTGGTATCATAATATCTGTTTGATATTCACACTATTTTCTATTCATTCGTATGAACGGCCATTCAGAAAACTTAAACGGTTTTCACTAACTAAGCCAAGCATATCGAAGTGTTGATACTCACGTCAGCTACTGCAAGTGGTAGAAGTCTCTGACGAGTGTCCCAAGCTTTCAGTTGATCACCACCTCCTGATATCAGAGTACCTTCTCTCATAGCCAGCAGGCACCTGACTTCACTCTGTAATAGAATGTGGTTACGAAAACAGTCTAAACATTTAATAAAATGAAGTATAGCAATCAGCTTGCATAAGTTAAATAATCGTTTGCCATATATATATATATATATATATATATATATATATATATATATATATATATATATATATATATATATATATATATATATATATATATATATATATATATATGTAAAACTGTTCCATCTATATATATAAAAAAACAGTTTCCCTTCATTAACTTTGTCTTACCGCAACAGAACATTATCCCTCAATTTGATTTTGATCTAAATACTCTAAAGTAATCTATTAGTTTTCCCCTTAAACAAGCCACCCGCCCGAATGTTATATAAGAAGATTGTTCTAGAAGCCGTGACCTCGTCCGATGCGGCGTGATGAGGTCAGGTGTCACGTTTTAACCAAATAAAAGTTCAACGCGCCTGTACTCAATGGTGTGAACCTAGAGTTTCGCGCGTCTTCTGTGTCTGATCTCCGTCCTAGGAGCATGCAGCAAGTCGCGCTGCAGGGTTTTGGCCATTATGTATTGCTCCGGCAGGCTCAGGACTGTTCTGAATGTGGTATCCTGTTAAAATATGTCCATATGTGAAACTCTGAAATAAATGTACACCCAGCCACGAAAAGGCTCCTGAAATAAAAACTGTGTAACTAGTTATGTGGAGGATTGTATGTCTTGCCTGGACTTGGTTTGACTTCTCAGTCACCTGGCTCCGGCTTGACCCCACCTATTGCCTAACCCTCTCGACGACTACATTTCTGAGACTCTACGATTATTTCCACTCTGAAATTCATCGACACCAAAAACATTGCAACTTCTAAAGTCAGGTATCGTTCTGTCATCCAACATGTCATTTGCTGTCATTACAGATTTATATATATATATATATATATATATATATATATATATATATATATATATATATATATATATATATACAGTTGGCTCTCTGTTTAACGACTTTCAAGGGACTATGAAATATCGTCCTTAAGTAGAGATCGCCCTTAAACAGAATTTGTGAAAATATGACATTTCCCATAACGTCGGAGGGGCCGGGACTGGGAGATATCGTCTTTAAATAGAGATCGTCGTTAAGTAGAGCGTAGTTAAACAGAGAGCCAACTGTATATATATATATATATATATATATATATATATATATATATATATATATATATATATATATATATATATATATATATATATATATATATATATATATATATATATATATATATATATATATATATATATATATATATATATATATATATATATATATGTGTATATATGTAATAAATTAAATATTAGGCCCTCCATTCTATCAGTTAAATTCCCTTTCCTAAATCCAATCCCCAGTAACATTACTTTAGCGCTTTAAAAACCCATAGCAACAGAACTTCCCATAAAACAGCAAACGTTGCATTTCTACACTTGTATACGTCTCGATAAAAGCGTGGGTTCACATCGCCAGCCCCAAAATTCCGCTGACATTTCAAAACAACAGCCACATGTACCTCGCTTCTAGCGCGTAAGGTTGAAAGGTGATATTGCACTTCGCTCCGAGCATCTGAAATGAAAGGACGTATGTTACTATCGCTCCTAATAAAACGATTCGACCCGACTGCTTCAAAATTTTAATTCCTTTCAGGCTGAGTCTAGCTCCAGCCATGTAAATTTGAGCTAGTTTTCCTTTTCAGGTTGCATTTTAAGAACGAGATGTAATGATTATATTACATAGAGCCGAAAGCGATTCTTCATGTGCGTATCAACCTCAACGGACTTCGAATCCACTGCCTTGGACTATGTGTGTGAGCGTGAAATACCGACCTTGAGAGAAGCGCAATAGGAGTTCGCCACTTGAAAATGAAATGACCTAGTTTTGATTTCCCTTTTCGAAAATGACATCGAAAGATTTAAATAAAAAATTGGCTGATCATCGTGACTCTGACCAACCTGAAGAAAAACAAGGGGATAATTCTGGAGTTTACGACAAACAATTATTGGAAAACAGTGCTATATCTTCACCAAATCAATTAAGTAGTCTTCCGAAATTTAATCCTGGTGGAATGGTCAAAATTAATAACTGGTTGAAATTCTTCGAGAAAAAGACTATTGAATTGACGGAAGAAGAAAAACTACAAATATTTCCGGATTTTCTATCGGACGAGGCTTTGTAATTTTACATCGAAAACCTAATAGAATCACAAAAGTGGGATGAAGTTAAAATAAAAATCAGTGACTATTTCTCAGAAGAAAAACAGTTTTCATTCGAAGATTTCAGCAGGTTGAGCCTTTCTGGAAGTCAAAATATAAATGATTATTTTAAAAAGAAAAATAATATCGGTAAAGCATTAAAACTTGAAGAAGAAATTATAATTCAAGGTCTCACAGACGGATTGCCGACAAGATACAGGGATTTATTTTTAATAAGTAACGTTGGTACAACTACTGAGTGGATTTCCCTTGCGAGGAAAATGATCAACAGCTACGAAGATAGGAGGAAAGATCACCATAATAGAGACATGCATAATCAACAGTCCGGTTTTCGCAGACCGTTCGATCGGCGAGATGACTATGACAGATTCCCACAACACGAGTCACCTAGATTCCGGCACCAACAACCGCGACCATGGCATAGATGGCCCCAGAATTTTCGAGAAGAGGAACGTCCTAGGACTCGGTTGCAGTCTCCACAACATGCAAACAACTATAACAGCAACATGACAGAACAGCGACAATGACGGATGTTCACCGTACACCTAAAAATCGGTACTGAACTGATTATCGGCCTGATAGATACAGGTAGCACCATTAACATTATTTCTCGAACTGTATATGATAAAATTAAATATTATGTTAAAATTATTCCATCGGACAATTCACAGGTCAGTACCCTCGCAGGTAAAACAAAAACTGATAAAATAATTTCTACAAATGCCGAATCGGTAAGTTGAATAGATTTGTGAATTTTTATGTTATTGAAACAAATTTAAAGTATGCAATTCTATCGTCGGAAATTATTAGTCTATTTAAAATTAATTTGGATTTTAAAAATGTTTGTGTTTACCAAGGAAAAAATAATATTTCATCTACTTTGTCTTTGGAAAATGTTACTAATAATTGCTATATATTTTTAACATATGATAATCCTAATGTGCCACATACTTGTTCTCATAATACTATAAATCTTGATACTAAATATAATAGAAATTGTGATACTCGTTTTTATAAAATTGAAAATGAAAATAATGTTGCTGATGATGAAAGTGTTCAATTGAACAAAATATTGAATGAGTATAATAATATTTTCGCGAAAAATAAATATGATGTTGGATGTATACGTCTTGAACCACAAAGAGTAATTTTGAATTCTGAACTACCAATTTCCCTTCGTCCATACAGGGCGTCGCCAAAAGATAATGCCGAAATTAAGAAACAAATAGACGAGCTTTTAGCTGCAGGTTTAATAAAAACATCTCATTCACCCTATGCTTCCCCAATTACGTTGGCTTACAAGAAAGATGAAAATTCAAAATCCAGAATGTGTATCGATTACCGAAAACTAAATAGTATTACAAAAACGGACTCGGAACCAATTCCCCGAATCGACGCAGTTTTAGATCAACTAACCAATGCTAAGATTTTCTCCACCCTTGATCTCGCGAGTGGCTACTGGCATATTAAACTAAATGAAAAAGATACAGAAAAATTAGCTTTCACCTCAAACTTTGGCTTATATGAATGGATAAGATTACCTTTTGGCTGGAAAAACGCTCCTGCCATATTCCAAAGAACACTCAGACAAATTTTAAATAAATACCAAATTAAATTTGCGCTCAACTATTTTGACGATATAATTATGTTTTCAGACTCTTTCCAAGAACACTTAGAGCACTTAAAAACTATTTTCTCGATTTGTGAAAAAGAAAACATAAAATTGAAATTTTCAAAATGCCAATTTGCCCAAACAAAAATAAAATTTTTGGGATATGAAGTGGAAAAGGGATGTTATCACCCGAGTAACGCTAATATAGAAATTATTAAGAAACTTCAACCTCCCAGGAATGTTAAAGACTTACAAAGATTTTTAGGTAGCGTAAATGTTTATAATAAATTCATTCCCAACTATGCTAAATTAAGAGTACCATTGAATAAATTATTGAAGAAAGACACTAAATTTGAATGGACAGATGATTGCCAGAAAGCTTTTCAAGATTTAAAAGACGCTCTAATATCTAAATCTGTTTTATCTATTTATAACCCAAATTACCCATGCCATATTTTCGTGGATGCGTCCGGACAAGCGGTAGGCGCAATTTTAAAACAACAACACCCTGATGGAAGTTTGCATCCCATAGCCTATCATTCTCGAAAACTTAGAACCTATGAACAAAATTATGCCATTACCGAGCTGGAATGCTTGGCAATTATTGATGCTGTTGATAAATATTATTGTTATTTACATGGGACTCATTTTACCGTTCATACGGATCATGCTGCACTTGTCTGGTTAAAAAGTATTAAACACCCAACTGGACGATTATTCCGATGGTCACTTAAACTGTCCATGTACGATTTTGACATTAAATATAAAAAAGGTTCTACAAATTATGAAGCCAATATGTTAACTAGAAACCCAATTTCTCACCATGTAACTTTACGTGAACGTGACCCATTGTTGACATTGCAAGAAATCGAGCATCATCAAAATTTAGATAATGTAAACGGTAAGAAGTTTAAAAAAGTTAATAATGTATGGACAATTAAAAAACAAGGTTTAATGAAAATTGTTGTGCCCTTCTCTTTACGTTTAAAATTATTAGAAAAAGACTATGTTAATTATGGACATTTAGGAGTTTCGGCAATGTTAAATCTGATATCCCCTCAATATTATTGGATTGGAATAACTAAAGATGTGAGTAACTATGTGAAACATTGTGAAGTATGTCAATTAAATAAGAAGTCTAGACAAAAAAGATTTGGTCTCTTACAAATGTTACCCCCTACCAGTGAACCCTTTGAAATTCTTGCCATAGACACTGTTGGTGGCTTAAATTATTATGAGTCTACAAAGAAATATTTACACATAGTTATAGATCATGCCATGAGGTATATATGGACCTTTGCTTCTAAAAATGAAAATACAGATACTTATATTAATTGTTTAACACAAATCTTTCAACACCAAGTACATAAGAAAATTTTAAGTGATAGAAATAGTGCTTTTACTTCCTCCAAATTTAAACATTTTTTGAGAAACAATAATATTACACAATTGCTAACTACTTCGCATAGACCACAAACAAACGGAAAAAATGAAAGAGTAAATCAGACCCTGATTACTAGGCTTAAATGTAAATTAAATTCACACCCTGGTAAAGTCTCCTGGACAAAATTATTACGTGAAATAACGAATGAATATAACGACCACCCCATACCGTAACAAAATTTCCCCCTTCTTATTTAATGCATGGAAAACCACCCTACAAAAATTTACTTGATGATCAAGACATGTACTCACCAATTGAAGAAGCGAGGAAGATTGCTAAACAGAGAACTATAAGAAATCATGAAGTAAATAAAGAAAGATATGACACTCGTTTTGAGGAATCTAAATTTAAGGTAGGTGATATAGTAATGTACGAAGAGTTTCGTTACCCAAATACTCTTAAACTTACTCCCCCTTATTCTGGTCCATATAAAATTTTGAAACAAATTTCTAGAGTAAATTTTGAAATTAACAGACCCAATTCCCTCACTAAGAAAACCTCGGAAATTGTACACTGTACTAGACTAAGACCTTTCAACCCTGCAGATAATTTTCGATTAGCAACTAGAAAAAGTAAAATTCCTATTTTAATAAAAGTAAACCGCAAAACGCCCAAGATCCCAAGTAAAAATTAATAGTGTTAGGAAAAAAAAACCTATCTGTGATGATTAAGACTACCCAACTGTGACTCAAATAGCTACCTGACTATGACTCCGATAATCCTACGATATTATGATGACCTAGTGAAGATTGCTGTTGACGCATGATGAAGATAACCTAACTTTGATGGATTTGGATACCTACCTAAATTTCGTAGTTATTCATATTTAGAGAATTTTTGATGCTAGTTTGCCTTCCACAAATTACCATCTGAATTATATTAAAAGAATATTTATTAAAAAGAAAATGTTGATGTGCTAAGTTAAAGAAAAATTTTGTCAATGTTAGGGCTAACATGACATGTCACAGGTTACCCCTAATTTTGCCAAGTAAGTTGATGATCTGAGTTGTTATTTTTGTTGACACCGGAGAAACCTTTTGCCAGCAAAAGGGGTAGTTCCTCCCGCAGAGGGATGAGCCTCTTGCTGTCTTTGCATCACAGCACCCTCGTGATCACTAACAATCTTTCACGTTGGACATCACAGAGTATAGCCCATTTCACCTCCAGGTTTGTCACTTATGTCATGATTGGTACCAATGATTTTAGAATTTGAATATTTTGAATTGAAACTAGTGACGATGTTAAAGCACATAATGTTTTTGAAAATTACCTAATGTGAAAATGATGCCCATTTACTTAATTAAGGGTTTATAACAAGTTGTTTTGAATTGTTTAATTTATGATCTTATGTATTGTTAAAAAACTTGACAGGTATCTAAATCTATGCTGAATTGAAGTGAAACTTTCAGAATAATATAAGAAATCAATTTTGTAATAATATTGTCTAAAGTAATGTTGTTTTGAACTTGAACTTATTGAAATATCTTCTGAATTATACGTTGTGAATTATTTTAAAATTTATGTAAGTATTCGAGATTAGGAATATGAAAAATGGAGATCGATGTATAATTGGTGTAAACGATGAAGTTTTGAAATCATATGTAAAATGTAAACACTGAATATAAACCACATACAATAAGGACTTATTTGATAAACAATGTATAACGATTTGAATTTAAACTGAGCTTAAGGACTCCAAGAATTATACGTTATTTTAGGACTCATTATTGAATGAAGAACTTTGATTTAATTAAAAAGTTATTTAGATTATATTAGCCAATAATATTTCAGTTATTTGAATTTCATTGCACATTGTATAATAATTATAAACTTATTGCATACTATGTTAATTCCATATGTTTTGAATGTTCATTATAAATTTCATTGTATATTCCTTTAATTTCATATATTTTGTGTGATGGTGCAACGAAGTCATAAGAGTGAGTTTAGTATTATAGTAAAGATTCAAAAGATTTAGCTTTGGTTTTGTTTCGGTGGAGTTAATTTATGATGGGTTATGGACAAAGCTCTTGACTCTGTAACCTTGATGTGCTCTAATTCTCACCCACCTTGCTGTTTGTCGTGACTTCTTTCCACCAATGTTGTATTCAGAGACATGTAATTGTATAATGTAGTTAATTTTTATTATATTTGATTGTAATTGTACTCACTTTATTATATAAGAGTTCATTTGTATTTTGTTTGTGAAAATGTCACCTTTCAACGTGACGATTTTCCCTTTTTCGGGGGGGATTTGTAATAAATTAAATATTAGGCCCTCCATTCTATCAGTTAAATTCCCTTTCCTAAATCCAATCCCCAGTAACATTACTTTAGCGCTTTAAAAACCCATAGCAACAGAACTTCCCATAAAACAGCAAACGTTGCATTTCTACACGTGTATACGTCTCGATAAAAGCGTGGGTTCGCATCGCCAGCCCCAAAATTCCGCTGACATTTCAAAACAACAGCCACATGTACCTCGCTTCTAGCGCATAAGTTTGAAAGGTGATATTGCACTTCGCTCCGAGCATCTGAAATGAAAGGACGTATGTTACTATCGCTCCTAATAAAACGATTCGACCCGACTGCTTCAAAATTTTAATTCCTTTCAGGCTGAGTCTAGCTCCAGCCATGTAAATTTGAGCTAGTTTTCCTTTTCAGGTTGCATTTTAAGAACGAGATGTAATGATTATATTACACACACACACACACACATATATATATATATATATATATATATATATATATATATATATATATTGTACCAAATTCGTGGTACGGAAAGTTAGAGAAGCAAGTGAATTCAAGAAATGAAATAAATATGCCAGTTACCACAATTGAAAAACAGAGATTTTTATAGACAGCAAAACTAACAAACAATCTTCTTTTAACAAGATACAGCAGTAGACCAGAGTATTCCTGCTAATCTTCGGTGGGATTCAACAATTTCCAGCTCCTAGGTATTTTCCTTGACAATTTGTGATTTAAAAGAGTTTTAATTAAGAACACATATAACAGTCAGCAAGTGAAAATATACAACCTTTCACAACTATATCAAGGCCTCCGAAATCTATGGCAAGGTCTCCCGTCACATCCGTCACGATAAAATACCTAAATAATCACAATCACCTATCTCTTCAAGGATAAAGCTTGAACTGAATTCTTATTGCAATCTCCTATAGGGCAGTGTCTAGCAGCGTTTCACATCTCAACTCTTGCAGGTTTCACTTCTTGTTTGGCAAGGAGTGGCAAAACATTGCATAATTTAACATGGCGTTCAATGAACATTCTTGTTGAATAAAATGCTCTCAGATTACGCAAAGTATTTAGATACGGTATCTAAACAAAGGTATATCACTAAATTAAACATTCAGGTACAGCCCGGAAAGGTTTCTTCAGTATGTGACTGTATTTATTGACAGAGGAAGACTGGAGTTAAGATACAAGACGCTGGCCTGAAGTAACTTATCCTGATATCTATACATATCTGAACATAATAATAATCATTCTCAACGAAAGAATGATTATATTCTCTTAAACCTTGCGAAATATTAAAAAAGGGTGTTAAAATACCTGTTACATACAACTAATATGAGGAATTTTATAAATAAACTTAAATTATTTAACTCAAAATGAAGGTATCGTCCAATAAACACATGCAAACGCATATGAACGGCTTCTGTTTTCTGCCACCCGATAATCACGTGATCTACAGTAGACGAAAACTGACGTAGCCAGTGACGTTGCGACGTTTCGCCTTATTCAACTCGCAACACAAAACCCGTGATGCCACACCGCTCAACTAAACCCATTTCCCAACAATTGACCGAAATCTGCAATTATTACTTCCTCCATGGTAACCGCGTGAGAGTGCTTAAACCATGGTTTTTAAATCACGAGGTCTCCTGAACAACGCGCGCTGGCGATAACACGCCAAATTGGCCCCTAACACGTATCAATATATATATATATATATATGACGAGCGTCGTTTCACGCCCGTAATATTAAATGATGTTACAGTCAGTGGTGGTCCGGTGGCGTAATAGAAGGTATTCCAACTTCAGGAAACACACATAGTTCTAATTAAACCAAGTTTATTTATCTATCTTCCAGCAACCATTGCTCCAAAATATCGTATATCTGAGCGCTCACCATTTCGGAATTAGAGACGCGACGGACACACACGTCCGTCCTCAACGAATTTCTCCCGCGCTCTGACAATCTCACGGTCAACTCCGCACGCCAACTCTCCCTGCACATGCGCAGAGCCCAATCTAGAATCTTCTCCAAGGGGAATTATATAATAGTTTCTCTTCGAACGCTTAACCACAGACGCGCCAAGATTATATTTAATGAAAAGGAGAATTTCCCTTTCCCAATCCGCGCGGAGCGCGTCTTGAAATATGAAAAACTAGAGGCGAATTACGACACGAAAATAATTTAATTCCCAAGCCCCTTTTAAATTTAAATTAATTATTCTTTTCCCAACTGAGTTCAGACATATATATATATATATATATATATATATATATATATATATATATGTTAAGAATTAATTACAGAAAGAATAATAATAAAGCAATTTACAGGGGGGCTTCAGGGTAGATTAATTTTGTGGTGTTAAATGCCACTATTTTAATACTCGCATGGAACGAGCAAGCACCAATTCTCAATCCTAAGGAGAGAAATTCTCTTTCTGAGAATCTAAAAATAGTATTAAACGTAGCCGTGCCTATTCCCCATCGTCGGTGCAGACGTCATGAGCATGCGCAGTAGTTTTAGAAGGTTTGAAACAATCGAGTTTTCATGCAGAGAGGGATTTGATTTCGATCGGGCTGGTCACGCATCGCGGGGTCCGAGACCATGGCTTGGCAGATAATTAATATGGATTGAATTGGGGTGGTTTGATATTCGGAAACAAGCTCTTACGTGCAATTTAATTGTAGTTCTTTGCCACAGGTCTTTATTCACTGACTGCTGTTTAGAATAATTATTTAGGGAAAAAGTTAAGATGGAGTAACGTGATATAAAACATCGTGTCATATATATATATATATGTACTTGGGCCTGTATTCTTGGGATACATGCTACCCCACCCCGTAAGCAAAAGGTTAATAGATTTTCATCCGGCCGCAAAGCATTGGCTGAATATAACTATGATCAATTCACAAATGCGAGGATCATTGAAGCCACAAGTTTCCTGTACACGATATATATATATATATATATATATATATATATATATGTATATATATATATATATATATATTTATATATATATATATATACATACATACATACATACATACATACATATATATATACCGGGTGGCCATAATTAAACTGACAGTGCTCACAGTGTTCTGTAGCGCGATCTATTTGCGAGAATGACACCACATTTTGTAGGAAGATTAAACAAGACGGGGGACGAAGGATTCCGCGAAAAAATAAATTAGTTCCAAAAGTCACCGCTAGGGGAATATTTGGCACTGTGTAATAGAAAATAGAGTGTTAACAAATGCAAATCAATACTAATTGGTGATTGTAACAATAATTGGTGAATGTAAGGGAATTTCTGTGACTGCATGTGGTGATTTGTCATCCCAAATTCGGCAGTTCTGGGTATTCACAGTTCCATGCAGGTAAAAGTGGGCCTCGTCTCCCCATAAGATTTTCCACGGCCAAGCATCATCCACCTCCATTCTGGCAAGAAAGGTGAGAGCAAAAGTCAATCGCTTATCATGGTCGTGGTACAGTAACTCCTGTTGATAATCTTTCGTAAGATTTTCCATACCGTATTGTAAGGCATATCCATATTCCGAGCTAATCCACGAGCGCTAGAGGTGGCAGCAATATTGTCTGGTCCTCTGCCGACAATCGCCGTGGCAACTGCTTCGATTGTATCCTGTGGTACAGGTTTTCGTCCTCTGCCTGACGGAACCTTCAGAGAACCAGTTTTCTCAAACGTCGCAACCATTGCTTTTAGCCCATTAACTGACACAGGACCGTTATCTTTACGCATTTTTTTGTGCGTTCTAAAAGCACGAAGAGCGGCTGACGCGTTGCAGTGGTTGAGGTAAAAGAATTTTACCAGTAACGCACGCTCGACTAAAGAAGGAGACATTGCACATAAACTTTCAATCCGATTGATTCGAAACGTAACACATTGCCTTTTAAAACCCAAGCAGCTGGCACTGTGCCAATGGATGTAACGTGAAATTTGAATAAAGAACTTCTTCTTCTGCTCAGCGTACGTGATATTGCAGATCACGAGACTTTATCGGTGTTTATGTAGATTTTACGCTTTTTTAAAAGTGTTGCCATATTGCACTTGAACTAAATAAGAAAATGTGCATAATAAAATGTAATTTTATTCCGTATTAATTTGCATTTGTTAACACTCTATTTTCTATTACACAGCGCCAAATATTCCCCTAGCGGTGAGTTTTGGAACTAATTTATTTTTTCGCTGAATCCTTCGTCCCCCGTCTTGTTTAATCTTCCTACAAAATGTGGCTTCATTCTCGCAAATAGATCGCGCTACAGAACACTGTGAGCACTGTCAGTTTAATTATGGCCACCCGGTATATATATATATATATATATATATATATATATATATATATATATATATATATATATATATATATAAGTATAGAAACTCTTCTTGGGCAGTTAAGTATAACAGTTATTTAATTCTTAAATGCAATCTGAAAACCAAGGATAATTTTTTCAGTTGATATCCATGTTTTAACTCAATTAAGTTAAAGTGGTGTGTTCTTAAAATCCTCACGATCAACTTTAAGTGTGTAAATTGTTTTCGAGTCTTATTTTTATTTGAATATTGGCAAACTGATATTAAAAAATTAACGCAATCTCTTTACAGAAGCATTCTTTGATCACACTCTTGAACTGTCAAGCGTAAAAAGGAGTTGAAATTTATACAAGAAAATAAAATGAACTACATTAGACGGCGCATCAGGGGATACCACAGATCTATAATCCATATGTTATGGGAAAATTTTACCTCAGTATTAATCTAATTAGCAAATCTAATTCACCCAGATCTAATATAATTAGCACAGATTAGTACATATTTTTAAATTCTGTTTTATGCCTATGAAAATAGACCCCAAAATGCAACGTTCATGCTTTATATAATTTTTTGTTTAAGTTTTTCAGGAGACCAGTTTCAATTTTGTAGCGATATATATCAATAATTTAACACCCTGTAAAATATTAATTATAAATTTTTTTTAAAGCACGCCCTTATTATTCAAACGTTTATCTTCATATGGAAAAAACAAAATAAAGCAGAATAAAAAATATTCAATAGTAATCTGTGATTAAGAAAAGATCGAAAATAAAATCTCCAACCTCTTAAAACGAGGTTGGAAGTCAGCTGTAATTTACTTACGTGATGAGCTCGGACTTCTTTACTGATTCTAAAAGTTTCTCCTGGTAGCAGTGCCCATAGAGTGACATACCCGTTCGAATCACCTACTGCCAAACTGGAATCTCCCACGAATGCCCAACACAAAATCGTCCGTCCTGAGTGACCCTAAGAAAAGAAATTTATCTTAATTCCTCGTTTGATCAGAAACTGATATTTGAAAAATAATCTTGTCTTTTTGCATAGAAATTAATATAAAAGACTAGCTGAAAACCCGCACTTCGCTACGGAGTACATTCAAAGCAAATACAACGGTCAATGTATGCAATTAATGCCAAAAATAAATAAATATATATATATATATATATATTATATAATAATAATAATAATAATAAATACGACGATCAATGTATACAATTAATGTAATATATATATATATATATATATATATATATATATATATATATATATATATATATATATTTATAAGAAAATCGTAAGGAATATTTTTATAGACAAAATAATGTAGAAGAAAATATTCAAATTAAATCTAATATAAAGAATACCAAAGAATATAGTAGAGTTAATATAGTACAGTTTGTAGAAAATTTCTTTTACTGTATTTTAATATTTTTTTGGATAATGTCCAATCGTCTGCCGCATTAGCAAGGAAAAAAAAGTATATTTTTTGTCTATTTAGTTGTTATGCACGTGAAGATAAATTTATTTAAAGTACCAGGAAAATATATCACGTGATCAGCATTTAATATATTAAATTCTAAAAATTAATCTTTAAAAATTCACCAAAAATCAGGAAATGAAGATAAATATTCGAAAAAGATTTCATTTTAAAGGAATTTTTATGATCTTTCTCGTGATATAAATTTTATAACCCTCAAATTATTATTTTAAATGCAAACTTAAAAAAAGTTAATAAAACAGCTTAAAAATTTAATTAAAAAAAATATAAGAAGAATTTTTAAAAAATCTTTCTTAGTGCACCCCTACACTATAAGAAGAATCGCCATGCAAAATGTCAGCCCTTTAGGTCCAGCGGTTTGGTCTGTGCGTTGTATGTCAGTCATTGAGTCAGTTACGGAGCTATTTTATATATATAGATAATGGTTTCCTTCGGAATCATACGAAAACTAATTTTGAAAACGTTTTCTGATTTAAGTTACTCTGATAAGGAAAACGCCCTTCGAGCACATAATTATGTTATGAATTTTGATAATTAGTAAGTTTGACAAGAGTTGAAATCTAAATTAAAACAACTGCCGTACGCCGTAACACCAAAAAGGATTAAAACTTAATCTAATAAAAGATAAATTCACATGATTTACTGCAGGATGAATTCCTTGGTCTTGTGGCGGCCCAGTGGTACAGCGCGCTGGTTTTCGGTGCTAAGGGTGCTCAGATCGAATCCCGGCGTTGCGCCACGATAAATGCCTCCGTTCGTGTCGTCCCTTCATAGGGGGTAATGCTGTCCGCCTATATGGTGCCCCCATAATAAAATGGACAGTAAAACTGCGGACAGTAAGGGCGTATATTTGATTACAAGTGCGTCCGCATTGGTTTAAAAAATATTGACTATGTCGAGACAACCAAGTGCAGCAAGAAGGAAATATGTCGATATTTAACGATAGATAATGACTAAGTTTAAGAGAAAAATGTCTTAAAATGGATTAAAACTGCGGCGTAGTATAGGCGAATGTCTCACGACAAGTGCCTCCGCATTGGAAAAAAAAAGGATGAATTCCTTGATTTCAAATAAAAATCGACTTGAGGTAGATTATTTATTACGGTAGAGTTTTCATTTGCGGAAATACTTTGATACTAACAAACTCTGAAAATATAAATCCAAATAAACATTGTAGAATGTATTATTGCAGATGTAGCTTTTATCTGACGACATAAAAAATATATAAGATAGAATATCCTTTTAGTAATCGTTATTATTAAAGCAATTTTTTGCGAATGACTAAGGGACTTTGGGCAAGTATAAAAAAAAAAGAAATAACATCCAATTCAGTCTTCAAATTATTTTTTTTAACTATGGAAGAAAAATGAAATAAATTAAAATAATTTCTGCACCAGCTAGACTGTAACTGAATGATTTATTTTACTTTTTTTTGTGATGAAACAACACTAAATCATTTACAGTTATCACTTGCCTCTGCGTTTGAATAGCATTATTGCAACGATTTACGTTACAGCATGGGTTACATTACTGCTGTGACGTTGTCTCCATTACTACACGAAAATTGTAATTATATAAGTCTGTGATGCTCGTTCCTACCCCTCAACATGAAAATGTCATCTATCGGCGAAATGTTAAACTGAGCGGTCTCATAAACTCTAGGATAAGAGGCCATAAATTTTGTGTAATATGCGGTTCTGGCGTTAAAAAAGGCATAAATCCCAGAGTGGTTCGAGGGCTGTCCAGAATTTTGACACTATAGCGACATGTGGAATCCCATAAACTTTGTACACTTACGAGCACTTAAAACGCCGGAGAACGCTTTTGAATTCGCCGACCGTATAAAAGAAGACCCCCAATACTCCGCGAGAGAGAGATCTGTTTTGAGTGCCAGAGAGGACGCAGCTCTGCTGGTCTTTCGGCCTGATAGGCCGCGTGGTCTATGAACCCGAAGCCGTCCTGACATATCTAACTGTAAATTCTAACTCGCTGTGCATATTTGCTTTTTGTAGTTGTAGTGTTTAAGGTAGCGTAGTAAAGTAATTGAAGCGAAACGCTTGTCTTATTATTGACTACGTTACACTGCATTGGCTTCTGAAAAAAAAGATATTTGTTATTCGATAGCCCATTTTTATTTGCCATTGAGTGATGTTAATCCTTTTTATTTAGTAAATTTATCATGAATGTAAAAAGTTAGGCGTCAATCAAGTGCTTTGGCAATAGAATTTGAAAAAATTAAAAAAATGGACTTAACCGATTTGGCTTGTGAATGGCTCAATTACCTCCTGTAACTGAAAATAATTCAGAGGTCTAGAAGCTTACCAAGTCCAGAACACAAAATTCTTCAAGGGGTCCAGAACACAAAATTCTTCAAATTTTTCGAAAAAATTTATTGCATTAAATTTTTTTGAATTCTTTTCCTCTTAAAATGACGTTTAAATAATGTTTCTATCTTAATTAGAACAGGAGATATTAATTTTTTTTGCAACATTCTAATAGCAGCCAATCTTTCTTTAAACCTGTAACTGCGTTTTTTGTTCATGATGGTTTTTTCAATATTTCTCGTCTTTAAATTGTTATAAGTCAAGAACCGTTAAAGATAAATGGTTCAAACTTGGAACATGTCTTTTTAAATTATTTTACTTTAATTTTGATGCAGCAAATTTTGAAAAAAATATTTACTTTTGAAAATATGATTTTTTTAAAAATAAGAAACATAATTTTTATTGAAATCTTTAATCTAAACATTTAAAAATTTTAAAAATTAATATTTTAAAAAACGCCGAATCAAAATTAAAACTTATATATTTCTGTTCAATTAAATGAAAAAAACGTGAAATTCGACAAATAATATTTTGAGTTATAACGATTTTAAATTACCCCACTTTTTAAAAAAAAATTAAATTAAAAAAATTTTTAAAAACTTTATGAGAAATTTTGTGATGTGACTTTGTTTACAAATTATATGGTTAAACATCACAAAGAAATTCAAAATTTTAACTCAATGAATAAAAAAATATTTTAATTTATCCCGGATCCCATTAATTGAGAAATGGCCTGTTGAAGTCTAACCAATATCCTCAAAGGGAAAATTAAACAAAGTTCATAAAAAAAGACTCTACGAATTAAACTATTAATTCTTGTAAGATGAGAACAGGAAATGTAGAAGAAAATTATTGTAAATAACTATAAATGAGGCTAAATTGATATCAAGCTCATTTTGTATGCCTTGTCTTGATGTGCAGGAGTTGCTCTGAATATGAGGAAGAAAGCTTATTTTGCCTTTGAAATTTGAAATTAACTTAATTTACTGTGAATTATAGTGAATTATTTAAGGGTTTTCGATTCCCTGAGTTGTTTTATTGGTTTTGGTGTTCTTTTCCCTATCGCTGTAAAATGTCATAAGCAAGAATTACTGGCGCCAAGGCATCTGATCGTCCCAGAAATCCATCGGATCTTCTTCTCCAGAAAGCGAGGTGGTGAACTCCAAAAGTTACAGCCAGTTCAGGCTCTCTTGGATGGAAAATACCTCCTGTCAGTCGTTCACCTTGCATCTGGAAAAATAAGAGAGTTTATTGGTTTTGTGATCGACATATATATATTCGACATATATATAGTTTTGTGATCGACATATATATATATATATATATATATATATATATATACAGGGGAATATCGATCGATCGTTTTCGGATCCATCGTTTTTCTGTATGTGTCGTTCATTTTATCCAGTCCCAACGATCATATTACTTTGTTATGTTTCCGCATTTATCGTTTTCCCGCATTTATCGTTCATTTCAATCGGTCCCTTGAAAAACGATAGATCGAGATTCCACTGTATATATATATATATATGAAATAAATTTCAAACCCTTTCAGTATTAACACGCCTTTTCCAAATTTTTCATCTTAACGCAATAGAACACCGTCCCTCTTTCTTGATTTGGACCCAAATCCAACCCGAAGTAATCTAGTAGTTTTTCCCCTAAGGCACGTGCGGCCAAACCTTATATAATCGTTATATAAGTCGAAAGTTCTAGAAGCCTGGCGAGAGCATCATCTGATATGACGCGCTAGGGTCATGTGTCCGCTTCTGGCCAGTTAAAAAATCCCTGCGCCTCTACCTGGGAGATTTTGGCGTCCTTTTCTGTACTATTTGTGTTCGAACAATGAAACTAACATGACGTAAGTTGAGCCTCCGACCAATTCTCGCAGTGCTATGCGCTGCCGGGGCCTTTTTGCCCGGCATCGGTGGAATTAAACTTGTTATAATCCTACTAGGACATGTCCAGCAACATTTCAGTAAATAAAACACTATTTTGTGACCAGATGCCTCCTTCCATGGCGTTGAACTCAGTTACTCTCTCCATTTGCCAGCCACTCGTGTGTTGAAAACAGCTTGACTACAAAATTACGCATCAAAATGGAACTTTCCCGATCAATCATCCTTCTGGAGGTATTACATATATATATATATATATTATATATATATATATATATATATATATATATATATATATATATGTATATATATATATCTATATATATCTATATATATAAAAGAGCTTGTCTGTTTCTTAGTCCGCTATAGAATCATAGACTGTTTCACCCACCAGGACCAAATTCGGCACAGTTAATGTTTAGGACCCGAGAAACTTAAATCAGGAAAAAGGAAATTTGGGGCTCAATTAGTTTTTTTAATTAATTTTTTAATGATTTTTATGCCCCTAAGCGAAACCTCTTAAATGTGGATACAGCCCCTCACCACAGCCAGTCTAATTAGATACGCGGGGGAAAAAAGGTTTGTTCTGAGGGGTGGTTTGAGAGTTGGTCTGGGGGTGACGGGAGGGGGGGGGTGAAGTGTTTATTTTGCGGGGGGGGGAAGCAGCCCAGTATTATTTTGATGGAATGCATGAAAAAATTTATATCTATATATCTACCCGGGCAACGCCGGGCAATAATGCTAGTATATATATATATATATATATATATATATATATATATATATATATATATATATATATATATACATGTAAGGAAAGCTAAGGAAGAGATGTCGGAGGACAGGTAGGATTATACTGTCAAAAAAGCTGTCGTGTGCGATGCAAATGGCAAGAGAGTAGTCGTGGGTGACATCAGAAAACGCGTGGCTGGTACGAAGAAGAAAAACTTTGAAATCCACCACCAAAAAAGAAGAGTTCGGTCACATTTTCAAAGATTTATTGCAAACATACTTCCTACTTGACAATTTATATGTCGGACGAGCGTATCAACTAAATTTGTTCGGAGCATTACGGACATAGGGCCAAACACCCCCGCAGCGCAAAAACTACATGATGGAAGGATGGAGATCAGACACAGAAGACCCGCGAAACTCTAGTTCCATGCATTCGAGTACAGGCGCGCTGAACTTTTTATTGGTTAAAACGTGACACCTGATCTCATCACGCAGCATTGGATGAAATCACGTCAGAGCTTATAGAACAAACTACTTATATAAGTTTTCTGTCCGCACGTGGACTTCGGGGATGATCTAATAGATTAATATAGTTATTCCTAGGTCAAATTTAAATGAGGCATAATTTTCCGTTGCGATAAGACAAAGTTACTGAAGGGAAAGGTTTGAAATTCGTTTCATATATATATATATATATATATATATATATATATATATATGTGTGTGTGTGTGTGTGTGTGTGTGTGTGTGTGAGGTATCAGTAAAAGGCGTCTGGTTTCCAAACATGCAATGTATGATGAAATAGTGGCTGGGGTTTTCAAACGTCGTGGTTTTCTCGGGGTCACATGGCTCTGAGTTCTGTTAGTAAATAGGAATAAAGTTAGTAAATATGAATTAAAAATAACTTTATATATTATCATGTACCTGCGAAATGATCTGCAAGTGCCTTAAAGGCCAATACCATTTATCAATTACCTTGTTTCTAGGTCGCAATTTGAAAAAGGGATTTTGCTTTATTGTAAGGAGAATTTAGAATGCACGTTAGATTTATAAGACAATTAATGGTGGTGGGGCGTTATTATTACTTACACGTACACACACATATACATATTTATATATACATATACATACAATTAGTGGAAAAACAGCTTAACAGACATAAGAGCTTAACTGTATCAATGTCAAGCTGGCTGATGATTCAATACTAGTATGTCTATCTATTTCTTTCTCTCTCTCTCTGTATATATATATATATATATATATATATATATATATATATATATATATATATATATATATATATATATAATATATATATATATATATACATATGTATATATATATATATATATTATATATATATTATATATATATATATACATATATATATATATATATATATATACATATATACATATACATATATATATACATATATACATATACATATATATATATATATATATATATATATATATATATATATATATATATATATATATATGTATATATATATATATATATATATATATATATAAGAACACTATTACTCTATAGAGAAGAGTATTTTCTAACTAGTATATGGTATAAAATGTCCCAAGAGAAATTTTTCTTAATATTGCCATAGATAAACAAATTAAAAAAAAGATAAAGCACTAACATGCCCCCTGACATTTAGATAGGTGTCCATCGAGGTGTAGAAGATAAAGTGTGTTTGGGGTAAATACATTTCCAGAGTTTTCGGGAAACAGTGTGTACATTGAATAGATGCCATTTTCCGAAGTTGCTTTTGAGGAAGATAAGACGAATTTCTCCAGTCTAAGCTGTTTTGTGTCCAACTTTAAGAAAACAAAGTGTTTTTTATCTCAATAAAAGCACATATTTATTTTCTTGGCTTAAAACACACTATAAAGCTTTCAGAATTCAATAACTTAAATCGAATGTTTCTACGACGATTAAATTGTCATATAGATATTTTTTTTTATACGTAACCATTGGTACATTTGTACCTTAAGTCTATTTATCTTAGTCCGAATTCTTCATGATATATCTTTAAAAGGATTTATCTGAAATTCTTTAAAAGGTTATCGCTATGAAATTCAGTAGAAAGTCCCTTTGTTCTATTTTCAATAAACTCTGTCTTTAGAATCTTTTATATAAGAGTGAAAATTCTGAGAATATTTTCCCTGAGGCAAAAATTGCTTTGACAAAAATGATTTTCCGCCCATTAAAGGGATTAAAATTTTATATGCAAAATTTTATAAAATCTCCAGCATAAGTTATTTAAAAACCTTTCCTATGTTTAAAAGTGAAAAAAAAAATCAAATAGAATCATTGCGTTTGCAGATCTATCAAAATCAAAATATGCTTCAATTTTTTTTTTATTTATTAAAAATTATTTTTAACAAGATTTCACACTGTTAAAATAGTTTTTATAAAGTTTATAAAAAGACACGTTTGATAAAAGAAATAATTTAAAGTGTGCACAAATTAAAAAATAAATTATATTTTCTGTACCGGATACCTTCAAAATTAAAATTCTTTTAGTAATTTATTTTTTAAAGTAGGTAATTTATTTTTTAAAGGTAGGTTTTTTCTTCACTAGCTGATACTTTCCCCAAGTTCATATCTTTTTTCTGGAACCATGATGAAACTTAAGTATGTAATAAGACTACCGCAGTTCATAATTCATTGATACATTGTTAGGATTTTTATACAATTTTTGAATCTCTTCTGAATGTAAAGACACGTATACATGTTGTGAAGACTTTTGTCTGCTGTAGAAAGAAATGTATATGCATTTCCTGTCCCTCTTCCCGCCTCCTCTCTTCCGCTTCGGGAATGTCTTTGTCGCGGGTGTGGTGCCGGAAGTGAAATCGCAAGTTGGGAACATCTGTCGCCGTCTTGGGGAATCATTAATATTTCAGACGTCCCCCTCTGGTTGGTGGAGGTTTTGGAGGAAGGGCTACTATCTTGGCTGGGTCAGCACTTCTGATCATTATGTCCCAGTCACTAGGGGTATGGGTGTTGGCCCACCTTTTCTGGCTTTGTTTTGTTGGCGGTTTAACCTTTTCCTTAGGGGGTGGGATAGCATGTATCCCAAGAATACGGAACCAAGAATGTATATATATATATATATATATATATATATATATATATATATACATATAAATATATATATATATATGTATGCATATATATATATATATATATATATATATATATATATATATATATATATATATATATATGTATATATATATATATATATATATATATATATGTATATATATATATATATATATATATATGTATATATATATATATATATATATATATATATATATATATATATATATATATATATATATATATATATATGTATATATATATATATATATATATATATATATATATATGTATATATATAAATGTATATATATATATATATATATATATGTATATATATATATATATATATATGTATATATATAAATGTATATATATATATATATATATATATATATATATATATATATATATATATATATATATATATATATATATGTATATATATATAAACCTTTAATGGCCGTTCTTACAAGGGGTATGAAATTTCCCCTTCTAAAGAGGGAATCGGAAAAATGGGCCCCGTAAGCTAAAGGTTAAGGGAGGCACACATTTTCTGGCAACCTCTACTTCAGAAGGGTTTGACATAGCCGAAGAAAAAGGGAAGTCAGAAGTGAGTTGTTAGTTGGAGATTTCCACTTTTTGACTGGCGAGAGAAATCAGTTCGCCGTATGCTCTAATAAAGACTTGTGATTCTAATAAAGACTTGTTGATTCCCCGTGGTATTTTGCGCTCCCAGAGTCCTGTTTGTACTGCAGCGCGGGTTTCTCTTCCTGTCAAGCACAACGCAAGGCAAAACGCTAGAAAGGAGGACTGTCCTCGTAACATACATACAGCTAATGAAGGCGAACGAAGGTTAACGAACAACGTTTATCGCTAAATGTATATGTTGCAACGAATGCTACCGGACGTATATATTTGCCTTTACCACGGTTCGCTTTCCAGGAAGTACGTTATAGGCCAGTCGGTAGAGGTATTGTATGTTGCAAAAGGTGGTGTAGAAACTTTTATGTTTTTTAACTAGTACAAACATGTAAAAAGCAAAAATGCTAACACGGGAGATCAAGAGAGAACTTTTGGCAGCAAAAAAAACCCCTCGAAATTTTAGGGCTTTTTCTTGATTTTCGCCTATAACTCCGAAGCGGGCCCCTAACATGGTCTAGTGGTTAGCGTTCCGAGCTGCCATGCTATGGGCTTGGTTTTAAATCCCGAATAAGGCTTGGTTGTTTCCGTGTCTTCCCCCTCATAGGGAACAATGATGGCTCACCTATATGGTGCTCTCATAAAAATGCAGCCAGTAAAACAGCGATGAATAACAAAAGGTGAATGTCTAATGACAAGCGCCTCCGCATTAGACAGCAAAGAACAACAACAAAAAACGAAAAACAAACAATCTCCAAAATGATGCATCTTAGCGAAAAAGTTACGATATAACAAACTAAAGAGCATTAAATTCTGCGACGAATGAGTACCACAACTTAATAATTCTTTCAAGTGGTATGGTCGAAAACCACGGTCAAAAAACTTTTCCAACTTTGTCTAAAGCGGAGATATAGCATATGGAGTGCTCAAATGAAAAGGTGCGAAACGGCGTAACAGCCAAACTGGTTGAAATTTGAATATGCCGCTTTGGGATAACGCAGTGAGACATCCAGGGACGCGAATGTAGTGTCCGGCGGGGTTGTAGGCATGCGCGGGCGCCCGCACATGACGCAGGAGAGAAACAGGCAGTTGTGTGTTCCGTCCAATTGACGCGGCAGTGCGTGTGAGGACATCATGGCGTTCACATTGCAAAACTCGACCTCAACAGACAAGGTGGTGCTCGCCGTCTTTTTCGAGGTCCGATACTCATCGAATTCCTCGCGCACGGAAAAAGAATTAACAGAGATCTGTACTGTGAGACACACCGTAGCCTACGGAAGTCCATCAAGAGCAAACGGCCTGGTCTGCTCACAGAGGGAGTGATTCTGCTCCCTGATAACGCGCGTTTCCTCTTATCTCCAAGGTCAAACAAAGTGTACTGACCAGTTTCAAGTGGGAGCAGCTTGAGCATCCTCCATACAGCGCGGACATGTCACCCTGCGACTTCCACCCTCTTGGTCGACTTAAAAAACGTCTCAAAGGGAAGCGCTTCAACTGAAGGACACAGTGGAGGATTGACTCTTGTCACAGCCACATAAATTCTGGGAACAGGGAATCCTTCGACTCGAGAAACAGTGGGATACTTGTGCTCAGGTCTCTGGTGGTTGCTTTTGAATAAAGACTTTAATTATACCTACAATGTCGTTTCGTACATTTTCATTTGAACACCCCTCATACTATATACGAGTCTGAAGCTTGGAAATGAGTACTCTAAGAGAAAAAACTATAAGATAAAAGTTTTAGAGCATTAAATTCTACGTCCACTGAGTACCAAAATTTTTAAATTCGGTCAAGTACACCTCTCAAAATTGCCAATCTCCCGATGTCCGGCATTTGGCATATGAATGTGCCTATGAGTTACAACGCTTCAACAGTACGGTTGTATGTCCTACAGAGTTATTCTTTCTTTAGTATTGTTACGAGTTTGGGGCCAACTTGGCTTGTTATCGCCAGCATGCGATGTTTTGGAGTTCACGTTAAATAAAACAATGGTTTAGCTCGTTCACGCGTCTATCATGGAGTAAGTAATAAATCCTGCTCTTGGGTCTATTGTTGGAAAATGGTTTGGTTGAGTGGTGTGGCAACACGGGTTTTGTTTCCCAGGTGAATAAGAGTCTCGAATAAAAAGATCAGTTAAAAAGTTGGTTTGGATGCGATCGGTTGAGGTTTTTCAGCAGGTGATGTTCTTTTTGTAAAAAGATTATTCTCGGCTGGTTTAAGACGAGGTCCATAGAGGAAAGGAAGTTGAGGGCATATGGTACTTGTTAATAACTGTTATATTGTGATTAATTTTTATATCAGAATTACACTTTGTTACAGAAAAGTTCTTAGGTGCTGGAATTGTTCAGCTTCCAGAGAAGATTCATTGATTTTATTCTGTCTACTCTTCTGCAAGTTGTTAAAAGTGTACTGAAGATTTAATGTTTTATAAATTTCTATTTTTAAATTTCCGGTAACTGGCATATCTATTTCTGTATTTGAAATTCACTTTTTAAAATATCTTCCCGTCTCTCGGATTTGGTACAGTACCATCAAATAATCATTTATATCATAGTTTATTTTGGCTGTGATTGTATAGTGGTGTCCTAATATATTAATAATTATTAATATTTAATCGTCGTCAGTATCTGAACATTAATAGTGAATCCGATTGAAATTAATAAGCAGATTTATTGAACATATCATATCAAATATCATATTACAATTACATCAATCAAAATTAATCACTGTAAATATATAATCACTTAATAATACACATAGCATTTATATACTTCCCATCCATATTTTATCCCATTATATACTCATCCCGTTATACACCCATTATCCCATTTATATACCCATCTCGGACTCTCCCCTTTCATTTCAAGAGATCGAGTTGACAAGGAACCCTACCTACTAGACCTACTAGACCACCCTACTAGATTTAGGAATAATTAAATACGAGTGTCTTTGTTAAAAAACATTATTCATGATCACTAATCATTTTTTAATTTTTTTAATTTTAGAATTTTTAAATTTTTATTTCGATTTTGAAGGCCAAAAATATATATTTTTGGCCCTCAGTATATACTATTATTAAGTATATATTATTTAATAATATATACTTAATAATATATATTATTAAATAATATACACTTAAGCTTATAATATGTACTTCGCCTTAAGTATATAATATTTTTACATTTTTATGCTCGGAAAGTTGGTTTCCTTAACTTCCAAGACTAGGTAGACTAAATTACATATTAGACCCAATATATACAACATTCTATGAAAATGCCAAAGAGATTTTCTTTGTGTAGCAAAATTACAATTCGTTGGTCATTTTTTCGACAAAAAGGGATTTATTTCATGTAAAATATTATCAATAAATGTTATGCAGCAAAATGCTTTATGTGTACTTATTTCTACCAAAAACCTCATCAAAAAAAAAAAAAAAAAAAAAAAAGATAGGGTCGGATCCAACTCGACCGTACAATTTATTTTGTCTCAAACCACTGTAGCGTTTGAGGGTTAAAGTTCGTTTAGAAGAGAAAAGGGGGTAGCATATATATTAAATTAAATCTGTTGCCAACAGGACATATTTTCCTTTTCCAATATCCTCTTTTTTTTTACACCATAAATCTGCGATGAAATGAATTATAAAAGTGTAAAAAAGTGCATAATAAAATTGCAAATTTTTACAACAGATCGCCACAGAAGGAATTAAAATGTTGTCTGCCAAGGCTCATCTAGGATCTCACGTACTAATATTTATTTAAGTTCTAAATGTGAGGACGGATTTAATTAAATGTAAAGTAGAAACAATATTTTTTTTCTTATTTTAATGATTTTACAATGATTAAGTATTTTAATCCAATATTTATCGTAATTAAATGAGAATTCCATGCTTAATTGCAAATAAAAATATTTAATTTTACAAAATATTGTAAGGGGGGATATATATAGGTTAAATGTCGAGCGACATCTTTAAATACAAATATAAATGAGTCATGTAAATGGGAACAATATGTTTCATTATTTGTTTAGTTAAATTTTCATATAAACGCTTCCAATGTATAGTATTAGTATTTGAGTAAATTAATGATCCACGACCCCGAATCTTTAGGTAGATATATATGTATATAGTTACTTTTCGAATTCTTCAAACAAATAATTATATATAGTTATATGTAAATAAATACCTAAACGTAAAGAACTCATCATAAATTTTTTCCACGCGTAAGGCACAAGGTGTATGAGAGGCATATAGATAAAAAAGAAAAATATTAATTATATGATCCACAAAGCTAAGAGAATTATTGGTTTGCAGGTCGTTCGCACTTTAAGGAAACGATTTTGATAGTTAAGGTTTATGTACTATAAATGCCGTATTTTATGCGGTGATTTGCTTCTATCTGATAGCCATGGTTCTTGACAATAGCTCTAGCTCGAATTTTCCATGAAAGTAAATTTTTGCTTAGTACTATCATGTCAGTTTTACCTCATTCCTCTTGGACCATTTTCCAAAGTCCGTTCAGTGTTCTTAGATGCCGTTTTCCTAAGGCTCTATTAAAAAATCGAAATAGCAAAAGTCCATTGGAGAAGAGTCAGGTAATTTTACAGGTATTTCATTAAATGGGATACATTTTATTCCTGTTTCTGATTCTTTCTTTGCTAAATAAGCGACAGTTGAATTTTACAAAATACAAGTCGTGTGACTAGAGGCAAGTCGTGTGACTAGAGACAAGTCGTGTGACTAGAGGCTTTGCCCAAAAGAAGCTTAAATTTATCAACAGCCTTTCCATATAAGGCTGGAACTTCTTCAAAAAGTAGTTCTAAAATATTCTGCTGATAGTATAGGGAATTAATTTTGGCTTTACTTGAGACTTTTAATTAATCGTTGTAACCAAATCCTGCAACTATCATGAACTCCTTTGAGAACCTTTCTGTACACTGACGTAGCCATTTCGTACGGTCATTCCCGTCAGTTGAACAATAGAAAATTGATCTTTTTTTACTACATTCACTTAAATACACCCATGCCCCAGAGTGTTGCCACAAATTTTCATTTTTCAGCAGCTAGGTGTTTTTCATATAATTTTCTACAATTTGTTTTTCTTTCAGCAATATGCTTTGGCAAAAGCAGCTGAACTTTAGGTATAAACATCTTTTTTAACTTCAAAGCTTTATGAATGATTTTATCTACAGTGCCAGAAGACATTCCTAGTTTCGATGCAATGGATCTTTGAGTCGGCGTATTTTCTTTTAGGATCAGAGACTTCACTTTCTTGATATTTACCTGCGTTCGAACAGTCTTAGGATGAGGTTTAGAGATCATGTTTTCATTTTTACTTTCAGTTTTTTCCCTTTCAAATTCAATATATTATAAATACCTATTTTTGAAATGCCATAACCGAAATTTTTACACCGCTATATAATTTGTTGATACGAATATTTCTTCCCGGAAAGTGCAGTTACGTAACCTTCGAGCCATCTATCAATTTTAGGAGCCATTTTCAAAATAAATCTTTTATTTTACATTCCAATCAAAGCAAAACAGTCGCAGACGATTATTCTGAAGTTGCCAAATATTTATCTCAAAATGTAAACGCCAAAAACATATTACAAAATCGTTTCCATAAAGTGCGAACGACCTTCTGTATATAAATGTGGCGATAAAATTTTATAAAAAAGATGCAAAAATTAATGATATATGAAGGCATGACGAAAGAAAGTATTTGTAGTTGAGTTTTGAATAGGAAATTTTACCAGATAAAAACTAATACACCTAAAGGGAAATGATTGCATTAAAACTCATAAATTTAAAGTTACTTCTTTTTTATAATCTATATATATAAAACAGTTCCGTAACTGACTCATTCACTGACTGACATACAACGCACAGACCAAACCGCTGGACCTAAAGGGCTGACATTTTGCATGGCGATTCTTCTTATAGTGTAGGGGTTGCACTAAGAAAGATTTTTGAAACATACTTCTTAGATTTTTTTAAATTAAATTTTTAAGCTGTTTTAGTAACTTTTTTAAAGTTTGCATTTAAAATAAAAAATTGAGCGTTATAAAATTTATACCACAAGAAAGATCATAAAAATTTCTTTAAACTGAGATCTTTTTCGAATCTTTAGCTCCATTTTCTGATTTTTTTGGTGAATTTTTAAAGATTAATTTTTAGAATTTAATTTATTAAATGCCGATCACGTGATTTCTTTTTCTGGTACTTTAAATAAATTTATCGTCTCGTGCATAACAACTAAATAGACAAAAAAACTTTTCTTTTCTTGCTAATGCGGCAGACGATTGGACATTATCCAAATAAATATTAGAATACAATAAAAGATATTATGTATAATTCTATACATTGATCGTCGTATTTATTATATATATATATATATATATATATATATACATATATATATAGGCATTAATTGCATACATTGACCATTGTATTTAATTTCAATGTACTCCGTAGCGAAGTGCTGGTTTTCAGCTAGTGCTTTCATATTCGGTTAATAATTAATGAATGCAATTTTCGAAGAACTTACTTGAACACGACCTAGTAATGCGTCGCTCTCCCAGTCCCAGAAACTGATGCTGTCCTGTTCGCGTCCAGCCTCGACGCTCAAAAGCACGTAGTCCTGAATCATCATAAGGAAGTAAATATAAATGAATGCATTGAAACAACGGGTGAATATTTTATACATGCATTTCAAAGCACTATATTAACGGGCAGGGCCGCCCAGAGGGGGGGGGGGGGCAACTGGGGCACTTTGCCCCAGGCCCACAACTGCTGGAGGGGCCCCAAAATTTTTAAAAAAATTTATTTATTAGATGTCCTCAGAAAGAAAATTCTGAAACTTGTACCTTACTTCAAAATTCAAAATAATCTCCTGATAAAAGGGCCCCCCCAAAAAAAAAAATAAAAAAAATTATTCGATTAATCAGATTTCTTGGCCCCCCCCAAAAAAATATAAAAAAATTATTCGATTAATCAGATTTCTTGGGGGCCCCCCAAAAAAATAAAAAAAAATTATTCGATTAATCAGATTTCTTGGGCCCCCCCTCAAAAAAAATAAAAAAAAATTATTTGATTAATCAGATTTCTTGGGCCCCCCCCAAAAAATAAAAAAAAATTATTCGATTAATCAGATTTCTTGGCCCCCCCCCAAAAAAAATAAAAAAAAATTATTCGATTAATCAGATTTCTTGGGCCCCCCCCAAAAAAATAAAATAAAAATTATTCGATTAATCAGATTTCTTGGGCCCCCCCCCAAAAAAAAATTAAAAATTATTCGATTAATCAGATTTCTTGGGGCCCCCCCAAAAAAAAAAAAAAATTATTCGATTAATCAGATTTCTTGGGCCCCCCCCAAAAAAATTAAAAAAAAATTATTCGATTAATCAGATTTCTTGGGCCCCCCCCCCCCAAAAAAAATTAAAAAAAAATTATTCGATTAATCAGATTTCTTGGGCCCCCCCCCCCCCAAAAAAAATAAAAAAAAATTATTCGATTAATCAGATTTCTTGGGGTCCCCAAACAGAAGTTTGCCCCAGGCCCCGTAAAGTCTCTGGGCGGCCCTGTTAACGGGAGAAAATATTTCAAAATATGTTCAAGATCACAATAGTTACAAACTCCGTAGGAGACAATACGCCTCCTAAATTATTTTCACTGTGCTGGTGGAAGAACAAAACAATATAACCGCAATACTTAATGCTGATGGAGGACGTGTCATTACTTAGTTGGGCTCCTATAACAGTAGTGACAGGGAGCAGGAGCTTGTATGAGATGTAAACCAATTAAAATATTTTTATTTGGGTCTACGGAAGAAATTAGATATATTGTTGGGACAAACTTGAAAATTCTTAAAATAATGACACCTCTGCTTAGTCTCTCAAATGTTTTAAAACACAATGTACAGTAATAACTTTTTAAATGAATGAAAGGAATTCATTATTAAAAATTTACTAAATGCATAGCTTTTTACTAAGAATATAAACTTTTAAACAAAAATACATTTCTGACAGAAAAATTCACAGATCACGGTTTGCATACCACCGATAGCACTTGTTTTTGTAACTTTAGCCCAGTAGTTCCTAACCTATTGTGGATCAAGGACCAAATGACAAAATAAAATGGTCAAGGACTATCTCCCAACAAATCTTTTTAGAGACAAAACTGCATTTTATTTTCTGAATGAATAATATTTTTGATAAACAACTTTAGTAAAAAGTTACAAACAATTTTAATAACTATAACTAAAGTAAACTTAAATAGAAAACATAAAAGCCCACGAAAACTTGAAAATGAAGGAGGGTTTTCAGCCTGCATTTGCTTTACTAGCTGTAAAATTGCTATGAAATTGGCAAAACGACTGTGACACTGCAAGTCCGCGTCGTAGAAACTGTATTAGACATTTTTAAGCTGAAGAAGAAATTTATTGTACTGAAAATGCCAGAAAGTGGAAGAATTACAGGAATTTTTAGAATCTGAAAAAAAAATAATCGGGAATTAAAAATTTTTTTTTGCTCCCAGTTAAAAAAAAATTAAATTCAGAGTAATTTTGAGTTTTTTATCACTCTTGACCTCTCGGACCACTTCTTGGATCCTCTCGGACCAACGGTTAGGAACCACTGCTTTAGCCAAATAAAAAGACCAACAAGTTTCTCATGAAGGCAGCAATGATATTCACACTCGTGGCTCGTTCTGCAACACGATCATTTTATTGACCCTAACTTGTTAAAATTGTCATACCGTCAACTGAGGTAACTTTGGCCCAACAAACGAAAAAAGATTGTATGCGCTGTATCTAGACAAAGGAGAGTGATTATCACTTATATATTGCAAGGACCATTAGGTGGCAGTATTGCCTTGACTTTATCATAGTTTTGTCTTGTAGTTCATCAATTTACTACAACTACAGTAGGGATGCGACATCGATGTCGATGTTTTCAAAACATCGATTTTTTAACATCGATGTTTTGTGCTCGATGTTTTACGTTGTATCGATGTTTTTTTAAAATGAAAATGTACCATAATAAAAAAAAATTAACCACGTAGCATAATTTTCCCACTCAGTAAATGTAAGTCTGAATTCTGAAAAGGACGAATACAAAAGGGGGGAACGATTAGAGACAAATGGCAATGAACAACCGATGAATAATAATTATATGCCCCAATAGCCCCAATAATTGTTCTTTACAGTAAAGAAAAAATAAGCTTGTTCAGTTTTACCCCATACATTGGTTTTGCATCAGTACTTCAAATTGGTGTAAATATATGTAATTTTCTTTTGTTTTATTTAATTTGAAAATAAAAAATTTGTTAATAAATTGCAATAATTTCTTCCTCAATTTTCTGGTAAAAGTAATAAAATATGTGATGAAAATTCTGCGATATGCGCTGACTCTAGCAACCAAGTTTTTGTCATTTGTGTCAGCCCAACCTGAGAGTAAAATTCCCCCCCCCCCCCCCCTCCATGACTAACCGAAGTAACATTAATCTTAGAGGTTACTAAACAAGTTTTAAAAAATTAAAGTTCATAAACATCGATGTTTAAAAACATCGATGGTTTTGGGGCGATGTTTTATTAGCATCGATGTTTTGTTGTCGATGTCGCATCCCTAAACTACAGTGCTGCTCCACTTTGGCATCACTAAAACGTATATTGTTGTAGTCTTCCAACTTTTCCTTGTAAATGTGATAAAGTACGTGAGTCAGAGCAGGTTAGTGAATTGCCTCAGTTTATTAATAATTGTTTCAACTATTTTCACTGTTATTATCTTGATTTATTTTGTGGTTTGCCAACTAATGAATATTTACTACACTTGGCAAACTTTGTCCCAGGTCTTGGTAACTTTGGCCCAACAAGGCAGTTTGTCCAAAGTTACTTCATCTAGTCCTTCTACTTCTAAAAAGGGTCCAATTTCAAAGAGGCGAAAATGACAATGCTCCAGCTCATCAGAAAGTAATAAATAAAACATTACAAACAAGCAAAATCTCAAAGACAGGCAGGCGAACTCTGAATTTGTACATGTATGCTCTGAACTTATACATGTGTGCTGTAGATGATTTTGTTATTGTGAAGTACGATGGTGTTAAATATCCTTTAAAGAATGTATGAAAAGAAAACTCAAATTTCGGCGTTGGCCAGAAGAACAAGATTGTATAAATTATGAGTGGGAAGAAGTGTGCGGGAAAATCAATCCTCCGAAAATCGAGTCAAAGAGGAATCAGTTTATTGTTCCAGAAGTGGATTATGTTTCTTTTCCATAGTTTGGGCTATCAACTAATCAAAACATATAAAACTGTTAAATTACTGTTTATTGTTTATCTATTATTATTTTCTTTCCTTTGAAAATTCCACTTGTAATTTAAAAATAAAATCAGTTCTGCATAGAAAAAACGTTGATTTATTGATATTTTACCCAAATTAAACTTGAGATTAACTCGGATTAGATAAGATATTATTGATAAATAATTTGGCAATACTTGTACACGGACTAACATTGGCCTAAGCTATCTCAACAATTTAAATGGTTAGTTTTCAAGAACTGGGCCAAAGTTACCCCAATTCAAGGTAACATTAGCCCAAAAGTTTAAAAAAATTAAATTTTTAAAAAAATTTTATGCATACTTTGACAATGGTTTATATTACTGTTAAATGTGTTTAAAATAATATAAACCACTTACCATAACAAATTTTAATTTGTTTGTAACAATTATTTGCTTTTCCTGTGAAATAAATATGAAAAATGGGACCAAGTTACCCCATTTGACGGTATTCAAGTAAAATTTGCTGATTTTTTTTTCTGTTTTAGAAAGCATAAAGTATTTTGCTACTGAACAAGGTTTTGGCAACTAATTCGACTAACCAGTGTCCTTAAGCTTATAAATGTATTGATATGGACATTTGTCTTTGAAAGTTAGAGACTTTCTTGATATTCATATTTAGCCAGAAAATTTTACGTTCATCTTTAATTAACTCTATTTCGCCTTTGCCTTACGATATGAGGCTGATTACCGCTGATCATACTTCTAATAAGGTAAACATTTATCCTGATTTGTTTGTAAGGTGGACATTTGTCCTGAGAAGTTAGGGACTTTCTTGAAATTCCTATTTAGCCAGAAAATTTTACTTTAATCTTTAATTTACTCTGTCTCGCCTTTGCCTTACGATATGAGGCTGATTACTGTTGATCATACATCTAATAAGGTAAAAATTTACCCTGGTTTTTTTTAAAGCGGAAATTTGTCCTGTGAAGTTTGGGAATTTCTTGATATTCCTATTTAGCCAGAAAATTTTACTTTAATCTTTAATTTAGTATGTCTTGCCTTTGCTTTACGATATGAGGCCGATTTCTTCTGTTCATTCATCTAATAAGGTAAAGAGTAGTCATATTCAATAGTAATTAAACTTTCGGTTGTTTTCATTAGGTTTTGCAGCTTCTGGAAGCTTAGATAAAAAGCGCGTTGTAGCAAGAGTCAACCAGTGTATTAAATGGAGTATAAATATTCTAGAAACTGGGGAGGGAGGTCTCATATTGCTGTTTCTAAATTTCTTACTCCAAGTTTTTGAAAGACTGATATTATTGTATACATGTTTTAGACTGTAAGTCATACTTACATGAGATGAAAATGCAATAGATATTGGACTTCCAGTTAGGCGTGATATGGAACTGATTGTTTGTAATGTTTCTACCATCCATATATAAATTGTTGAGTTTTGCTGCAATAAAAATATAACAAATCTCTTAGATTATTGTTTTTGGTGAAAACATCAGTTTTTAGCTTAAATTAAGTTGAGAAAATATAGTTCAATTCTAGATTTTCTAAAAGTCAGCACTTTGATAATTTTCTTACTACTAGTTCTCCTATTGATTTTGAAAACAATTACTTTTATTTTTCTTTCCTATTAATGTTCGTATTTAGAAATATTCTTTTAAATAGTTTTTACGACCAATGAAGCTATTTTAGCTCTAAATTATCCATTACTACAGAAGAAGTACACATCATTATCTTGCCTTTTTTTTTCATAAAAATCGGCTATAGTTTTTAACTACTGGTATTAATTGAAGGGACAATCCCTTCTGCTTTAACCTTTTTCTTAATAAGCGATAAAGTTGCTTTATCACTTAATAAATTTACATTTACTATACTGGTGATATAACAAGTATATACTGATTAAAAATACTTCAATCACGGGGGAAGTATAACAGATATCTCGCTGATTTGGGAGACTATTGTTTCCAATATTCCTTTCTACGCATGTTTTTTACAGTGATTATACCTTCTTCAAACTTTTTCTCTCGTTTGTTAAGGCGCATCTACACACAAGCGAATCAGCTCCCCCCGTCGCCTCTTGACACATTTTGGAGTCGATTATTCCCCCCACCTACCGTGGGGGAAGTATTTCGTCGCTTTGTGGATTCATCTTAAAACCACTGTCCGGGGCGGTCTAGTGCGAATCTTCAAAGGCACGAGGGACGCCATAAAACCTCCTCTCGGCGACGGGACCAATAAATCACTGCTTTCCCCTACACTTCTCTCTCTTTGTGTGTGCTTCCAGGGTTACAGTTGTGTTTTCGCTTAGCAAATTTGTCTCTTGTGTTGTGGTGGTATGGTGGCCATCCAACCAAGGTTATAAATATGTATACACAAATTTCGCATAAAAAATATCGAACCTCGCAACAAAAAATATATTACATAAAAGTTCGCATTTATAAGCAAAAAAATATATAAATTAACAAATTTCATATTTATTAAAAAAATCACAATTTTTTTGACTTGGATAGGTAAGTATCAAAATTCTTAGTTAAAAGCTAACATTGAAGTAGTCTCCACAATGTGGAGACTTAAGGCAAAGACTTAAGTAAGAGAATGTGGACACCACATTCTCCTACATAAGTCTTTGCCTTCTGTTATTAATTACCATGTTGTACATACTAAAATATCTCAGCATCTACTCTATTAACGGGGCTATAGAAGTTTTGTATAACTGACGTTGTAAAGTTAAGGCAGCAGCATTTCGTCGCAATTTAAATCTGTATAACATCACCAGGAGACTCTTGGTTGAATACTGCGAGCAGCTGAAATACCCTTGACTTTGGCTCTCAAGAGACGTTCTTATATCTACTAAATTGTTCGACAAAACTTGATGATGGTTGATTTTTAATTAGATTTTTAGGTTCAAAACCGGTACGGACAAACTGTCCGGGTGAAATTCAGAGCAAATCAGTGAGTCGAAGGAGAGTGAGGTTTCCCAGTTAAAGACCGCGGATGGTCTTACTTAAGCAATTATGTTAATAAATTATTACTGTTATTATATAATTCAGCTTAAAAGCCTGTTTATCATCGAGGTTTTGCCGAAAAGTAGTAAAAAAATAATTTTCGTATTTATTCGCCCATATCGGCAAATTTCGTGTTTATTCGCATCTATTTCGTAAATACGAAATTTACGTATCCTTAGTTATAAAACAAGGATTTTTATTCCTTCTCTTTGGGGATGGGAAGGGGAGGGGAAATCGGGAGTATGTACCGCTTGACACGGGCTTTAAGTCCTAAATTATTAGCACGAACAGGCAGACCCTCGGCTGCGTATTCAGAATTAAGCGCATCGGGAAGCCTGCAGGTTCATTCACGCCGCATACCTAACGGTCAGGTCGGTTTATTGATTAGTGATTATTCCCTATCTGTACGGGTGCAAATCTAAGAACTGGAAATTCATTTATTTATCACAAATGTCCAGATGATTGGCTATGACGCCATTAGCTCTCTTGCCTTCTAATACCTCCGAACTTTACAGTTTCAGAACACAAGGGCAGAGCACTAGTCCAGATGAGTAGCATCAAAAATCTGATCTTGTCCGTACAAAGGACTAAAAAGGAGCTACAAAGTTTGAGCCGGTGCAAATATGCGGGCAAACAGTCATGGCCTGTAGTAAGACGGAATAGTGCCACAGCTGCACTTCTAGGAAGATCAGGGATGTTCTGTGTGCCCTTAATCAAAAGAGCCAATGACTTGTCGGCAGAGTCACACAACACTCTCTGCTTTATACCAGCAGCATAACGTCTTTTAATAAGGAGTTTTGCGAATGGAGAGAAAGGCTTTTCAGAGGTCTCTAAAGGACCCTAGCGCCCTTTTTTTTTGCCAAAAAGTCTGCAGCTTTGTTCCCAGGGATCCCACAGAACTGGAAATAATTTGCTTAAATTTTCATCTCATGCATTTAATATAAAGAGAGGTATTGCGAAACACACACATGTATTAGTTTTGTTATTCCATGAAGAGTTTCTGATTTAACATGCACTTGTTAGGTAAAAGGTTTGAATAAGTAAGAAGAGAGACATACAAAAATTACACAAACTCTTTCAAATACCAAGCAGAAATGAATCCAATAAACATAATTGAATATACAGATTACGATCGAATTCTGCGTTTGGCCACATTTGTTGTAACGACCAAATGAATTTGAAATAGTTCCACTATAATTACTTTCGATTAGAACAACCTAGTTACAAGATTTCTCTCAGGGGTTGTTTGCTGTTTCCAAGAGAAAGTTTTTAATGAAGTCGCCGGTTTGATATTTTCGTGCCAGAAAATAGTCTCAAAAATTACCACATAGATGACATAGTCTACAGTAAGAAAAGAAAAGTTTTAATATAATTTAAAAGAGACAGTCATCATAATAAACAAATACGCTAAACTTAAGGACCGTTTCAGTTTGATTTGTTATAAAAGGCTTCTTTTTTCGAGCTTATACTTCATTATTCCAAAGGTTTTATAATGTCCATATGCTTGTTCATTGTTTATTAGAAATTCTTCACAAATTTTAGTTGCTCAATTTCCCCTTTGATGTTAGTTTGTTTTTTTCTTAAATCAGAAAAATAATGGAAAACAATAGATCTAGGGGTGTCTTGGATAGATAGATATGCTCTAGTCCAGGGGTGATCAACCTCTTAATACCTACCGCTCATTTTTGTATCTTTGTTGATGGTAAAGTTTCTTTACCGCCCACCGGTGCATATCCGCAGTGATTCAATTTAGCGCAAGTGCGAAGTAAATTTTAGAGGGGAGGATTTGCAAAACATATGTATTTAAATTTATCTTTTTATATATACTTTATGTATCAATATATATATATACATAAGTAGCTACGGATGGCTACGGAGCTAATTCGTTGCTTCCTCGTCCACGAGTATACTTCGAGAAGTGTCCAGAGAACTATTACCTGTAATCCAAGTTTAGAGATGGAATTCAAAGTAAATTGCAAAAGCATATTTTAAAAAGTAATGTCGAATTTTTCTGCTAGTGTATTCGACATATGGAGGAAGAACAAAATTTGTAACAACGGACAAAAATTCCCACCGCCCACCATGAAAGCTTGAATCACCCACTAGTGGGCGGCAGGGACCAGGTTGACTACCACTGCTCTAGTCTAATGCTTTCTTAGGATATATTTAAGGATATTTTTCCTGAGCCTCAACTGCATTAAGGGGACAGTGGACCTTCAAACCTAACTTTTTTTGTTTTCAATGGATTTGCTTGAAATATGAATATGTGATTAGTACCATAGATATGTAAAAGTGGTTAAAATTTAATGATGAAATATTAATAATTTATGAATTGTAAATTATTAATTATATCAAAAATTGGCCTCATTAAAAATGTTCCATGCGCATTTCTTTTGCATATAATATGGTAATTTTTATTTACAGGATACCTTAAAGAACTAACAACGAAACTTATTGTTTATTTTAAGCATTCATTAAAAATATAAAATGAAAAAAATAATAATACTGAAAACACCCTTTTTATGACGCAAAATACCTATAAATCATCTTTTCGAGTACAAAATTTAGAAATTCTGAGCTACGAAGCATCATTATTTTCAATAAGATTTATTTGATATACAGTTAAGTATATAAAACTTAAATTTAAACGAAATACGATCATTAGAAATGCGCCCGGAACAGTTAGAATATTCGTATGACATGAAAATTTTTATTTTGAAAAAAAACACATTTAAAGTTATTGCTATTAGTAACCATATAATATCTAAATTAAATACAAATGCCTATAACTAGGAAAGTAATCGCAGAAATTAAAATTTTTTTTTGCAACACATTCCTACTCGTCCGTAGTTTCACAATTCAATAAAATAAAAAAATCGAATTTTTGGACAAATTTCACAATTTTGGAAGTCCACTGTCCCCTTAAGTTGTATCTATTCATTACTGCATTGTGA
>OU015502.1:126523964-126610667 GCA_907164885.2 Dolomedes plantarius
TTTATTCAGCCAGTGGAATTATTGATGACACTTGTCTTTTACTGTTAGGAACTTATACAAATGATGCACCAAGTTATAATCCCTTTGTTGTTGCTGCTTCCAATTAACTCTGGCTGAAAGTATCCCAGACCAAGTCCATATAAGCTAGCAGGCTGAAGGATGCGGGTCCGGTTTAGAATGGATCCACATGGTTCGGAGTCGGATTTATCAAGGCTGAATTTTGACCAAGAACCACCAGGGGCAAAATTCGGGAGATCGTACTCTCCCCCACCCACTGTGACATCATGGAGGGACCTTCCTGTCTACGGATTTAACGTGCCTAGAGAAGGTCGTTCTCATTTTATGGAAACGGTTTTGAAATTTGTTTTTGTCGTTTGCATTTTGAGGTAAAAATTTGGCAACTTCAGAATAATCTTCTGCTACTGTTTTGTTATCATTGGAATGTAAAATAAAAGATTTATTGGGAAAATGGCTCCTAAAAATTGATAAATGGCTCGAAGGTTACGTAACTGAGCTTTCAGAGGAGAAATATTCGTATTAAAAAATAATAAAGTGGTATAAAAATCGCGGTTATGGCATTTCCAAAAAAAAAAAAAGAAATTTATAATATATTAAATTTGAAAGGAAAAAAATCTAACCTAAAGTAAAAAGGAAAACATGACCACGAAACTTCACCCAAAGACTGTTTGAAAGCAGGTATATGTCAAGAAAGTGAAGTCTCCTAAAAGAAAGGAAGTGAAGATCCTAAAGAAAATCCGCCGACTCAAAGATCCATTGCATCGAAACTAGGAATGTCTTTTAGCACTGTAAGTAAAATCATTCGAAAAGATTTGAAGTTAAAAAGATGTTTAAACTTAAAGATCATCTGCTTTTGCCAAAGCATATTGCTGA
Organism: Dolomedes plantarius; assembly: GCA_907164885.2. Taxonomy (NCBI): domain Eukaryota; kingdom Metazoa; phylum Arthropoda; class Arachnida; order Araneae; family Dolomedidae; genus Dolomedes; species Dolomedes plantarius. Next base: position 126,524,856 of record OU015502.1, read on the forward strand.
AAGAAAAACAAACTGTAGAAAATTATAGGAAAAATTCCTAGCTACTGAAAAGTGAAAATTTGTGGTAACACTCGATGGAGCACGGGTGTATTTAAGTGACTGTAGTAAAAAAAGATCAATTTTCTATTGTTCAACTGACGGGAATGACCGTATAAAATGGCTTCATCAGTGTTCAGCAATGTCCCCAAAGGGATTCATGATAGTTGCAGGATTTAGTTACTACGGCAAATTAAAAATAAAAAAAGTCTCAAGTAAAGCCAAAATTAATTCACTCTACTATCAGCAGAATATTTTGAAACCAATTTTTGAAGAAGAAATTCCAACCATTTATATGGAAAGGACATTAATAAAGTTGAGCTTCATATGGGCAAAGCCTCTAGTCACACGTCTAAATCAACTGCCGCTTATTTAGCAAAGAAAGAATCAGAAACAGGAATAAAGTGTATCCCATTTAAAGAAATACCTGTAAAATCACCTGACTCTTCTCCAATGGTCTTTTGCGATTTCAGGTTTTTAATACGAGCTTTAGGAAAACAGCATCTAAGAACACTGAATGGTCTTTAGAAAACGGCCCAAGAGGAATGGGGTAAAACTGACATGGCAGTACTAAGAAAAAGTTTACTTTCATGGAAAATTTGAGCTAGAGCTATTGTCAAGAACCATGGATATCAGACAGAATCAAATCGTCGCAAAAATTACGACATTTATACATAAAACTTAGCTATCAAAATCTTTTTCATAAAGTGCGGACAACCTTCTGTATATCTGGCCTAGACACGGAAGCATTAAATGGGGCTTGTCGGGATTCGATCCGAGCACCCTAAGCACCTAAATCCGACGCGCCATAACTAGGCTACCCCAGGCCCGTCATCCCTTTTAAACATGATATGGAATAAAAATTAAGTAGCATAATAAAAATAGTACAAAAGTCATATAGTATAAAAAAACAAGATTCAAGACTCTCTTAAATATCATCAACGGAGAAAAATATCTCTTTGTAAGATATCATACCGGAAAGCTAAACTTTTGCATTATATTAATATGACTTATTATATTAATATGACTTATTTCATATTAATATAATATTAATATGACTTCATATCATCTTAGATGCTTAGAGAAAGGTTCATGGCAACCAATAGTAAGGGTGATTCTCACGAAGTATGTTTGACTTCTGTGGTCAAACATACACACATACACACAACTTCTGTGTATGTGTGTTTGACCTCTTGATGTCTTTTAATAGTAACTGTATTTACTTAACTTACAATTTTCCTTATCAAGGTGTAGTCAAACTGTGAGGACTAGAGTAATTCAGGGCATAAATATAAAGACTTAGGGCTTTGCATACTACACTAGCAAAATTTAAGCCTCCAATTTAAACCAATAGCAAATAGCCTCCTAGGAAAAAGTTAATGACAGTCGAAATCAATTACGAGATATTACGAACATTCTATTTTAAAAGTAAAAGCAATAAAATAAACATATATAAACATTTATCTATTTATCACAAATTCCTGGCTTTGACAATTAAGTTATTAACCCCCTGGCTTCTCAATATTTCTGAACAGTACCAATATTTAAAACTTTTAAGTGCAGGGCACGTGTCAATGTGGCAACTCTCCATCGAGCTTCCAGAATTACAGAGACAGCAGACCGGGGAGTCTTTTAGTCCAATTTTAAAAAAGATGGGAATTGAGGCAATCATGTCCTGTTAAAAGACGGAAAGTGGCAACAGCAGAACAACGTGCAAGGTCCGTGATCGTCGTTCCACTATTACAGAGACGTTCCCAGGCCTTTCCACTAGCCAATGTAGGTATGTCCAATTTAAATCTTTTCTCAAATTTCCATTTTAATGAGAAGTTTAGCTGAGTGAAAAGTCAAAGGAATAAAGGGGGTGTAAAGTGACAAGCCTCCTCGTGGTGCACCCTGGGTAACCGAAAATCTGTCACGTTAAAATCACGAAAATCTGCCAGTTACTGGCTTCCTTCTTTTTCTAAATAAATAAACACTAAAAGTGTTGAAATTTATTTATCTAACAGTGAAACTCCGAGATAATAAATAAAAAAGCTGATTTATGTAGCCTTATATGTAGTATGACTAGCTGAAAACCCGCACTTCGCTACGGAGTAAATTCAAATTAAATACAACAGTCAATGTATGCAATTAATGCCAATATATATATATATATATATATATATATATATATATATATATATATATATATATATATATATGTATGTATAATAAATACGACGATCAATGTATACAATTTATGTGAAAAAAATAAATATATTTATAAAAAAATCGTAAGAGATATTTTTATAGACAAAATAAGGTAGAAGAAAATATCCAAGTTAAATCTAATAGGACATACTAAAGAATATAGTACATTTAATACAGTACAGTTTGAGGAACATATCATTTACTGTATTTTAATATTGTTTTGAATAATGTCCAATCGTCTGCCGCATTAGCAAGGGAAAACAAATTTTTTTGTCTATTTCATTGTTATGGACGTGACGATAAATTTATTTAAAGTACCAGAAAAAGAAATCCCTTGATCAGCATTTAATAAATTAAGTTCTAAAATTTAATCTTTAAAAATTCACCAAAAATCAGAAAATGGAGGTACAGATTCGAAAAAGATTTCATTTTAAAGGAATGTTTATGATCTTTCTCGTTAAATAAATTTCATAACCCTGAAATTATTATTTTAAATGCAAACTTAACAAAAGTTACTAGAACAGCTTAAAAATTTAATTAAAAAAATCTAAGAAGAATTTTTCAAAAATCTTTCTTAGTGCACCCCTACACCATAAGAAGAATCGCCATGCAAAATTTCAGCCCTCTAGGTCCAGCGGTTTGGTCTGTGCGTTGTATGTCAGTCAGTGAGTCAGTCAGTTACGGAACTGTTTTATGTAAATAGATTATGACATCCCTGATATAAGTGAGAACAAAAATTTAAAGGAATTTAAAGGGACAAGGGAACTTTAACCTCGTTTTTTTAAATTTTCAATATTTTACTCTGTATACAAAATGAGAATAATTGTTATTCCTTTATACCACACTGAAGGCACTTAGAATTCTCGAATAAGTATTTGGTGGATGAATAAGACCTGTTGCCAAAATAATTCTTCAAAAATTGTAAAATTTATCAAAATGTTTCATGTGCATTATTTATCTTCTGATTTCTTTCAAATTTCTTAGGTTTGTTAATTCGAGTGTTTACTACAAAACTATGCCTCATTCTTTGAAACCACAATTTTTTTTCAAAGACTATGAAATAAGGCAAAAACATAAAAAAATAATAAGAAGATTATAAAAAAATAATTATTTATGACTTTCATGCAGAAAAAAATCAACGCACGATTATGTTTATATATATATATACGGTGAATTTTTGTTAAAAAAATTGAGGTTTTTAAATGATTTTGAATGCCCATGGAGCATTTTGAAAAATGTTAGTATTTTTGAAGAATTTTCTGAAAATCAGGCCTTATTCTTCCAAATTAAAACATCCTTATTTTGAATTCTAATGGTTTTCAGTGTAGAAAAAATAAGAATACAAATTATTCTCATTTTGTATATAGAGTTAAAAAAAAATTCAAATTTGAAGGTACCTTGACCCCTTAAACACTGTAAAAATAGTGGAGGTGTTTTCTGACAGCTGTTTTTTAAGTTGTCAATCCGATAAGCCGCAACTTGATTAACTTTTATTTAAGGTTGTTGAGTAGTAGCCCTACTGGATTCACTAAGCACAATGTTAACCTACGTGTTAAATTTGTCCAAGGATTGTCGATTTGAATTTAAAGAATTTTTTAAAAAAATTGTACTCAATAATAGAGATAGACACTTTTTACTTCTCTGCCGAATTCATTTTGGAAATGTCGTGCAGTATATATGCTTGTACATATGAAAAAGAATTTTTTACTATGCTATCTTAGTCATTTTAGAAATTTCGTCCCCTAAAAGAAAAAAAAATGTGCGTTTAAAATACAGTATACCTTATTTGTCTCGACCGCAAAAAAAATAAATATAATAATAAATAAATAAAAATAAAAATAAAATTGAAAAATATTATTTGTGCTTCTTATACAGAAGGAAAATTTTACCCAAGTAAAAGATTTATTTCAAATTAATGGAGTACAGTTAAGTAAAAGGGGCCCGAGGTTACTTAGTGGTCGCGCGTCGGCTTTTGGTGCTGAGGATGCTCGGATCGAATCCCTGCAAGCGCCATTAAATACCTCCGGGTCTAGTTCAGATATGAGCACCTTGAATCCGTAGACCGGAAAGCCCGTCTATGAAGTCAGAGGGGGTGGGAGAGGGTACGAAACCCCCCAGATGTCACCCCTGGAGTGTGCTCGGTTAAAACTGAAGTGGCGCATGGCTAAATTGGCTTACGACCCTTGTGGTACCATTATAAATCGGTGCAGCATCCCTCAGCTCGCTAGCCTAGATGGACCTATAATACTTCCGGCCAGGGAACATTAGAAGCAACAACTGTAACACAATTAGAAAACAAAACAAAATAAAACAAACAAAAAAAAATCTTTAAAACCAAGTCGACAATCATTTGAAAAATTTCCTTCACAGGTTTACATTGAGCTGAGGAAATCCAGTAAGTCTAATACCAAGCAGGCTTTAAGTTCTGGGTTTTGACACATGCTCAGTGAATAGATGCCTTTTACTATCATTGTTAAAACAAAATTAAAATCAAAAGGCAATTCGAAAGGTGTACATTTTCAATTTATTTGTTTCTATCTGTTAGCTGAAAGAAGATTTTTTTTAATTTACGATACAACTGTTTTATAGTTTAAAAAAAAATGAGACTAGCTTGTTAATTGGCCACTATGCAGACGAAAATTTTCGAATAGTTTTTCATGATTACAAATCAACCGAAAAAATGGCAGTGAAAAGACTTTTGAACGATTTTCCAATTTTTGAATTATTAACAACACAGATAGATTGAATTATTTAGTAAAGTTTCTAAAAATAACCGTTAAGTTTCGGAATTAACTTCGGATACAACTGTTTTATAGTTTAAAAAAATGAGACTATCTTGTTAATTGGCCACTATGCAGACGAAAATTTTCCGATAGCTTTGTAAGGTTACAAATCAACCAAACAAATGGCAGTTAAAAGACTTTCGAACGATTCTCCGATTTTTGAACTATTAACAACACAGCTAGATTAAATTATTTAGCAAACTCTCTAAAAATAAACATTAATTTTCAGAATTAACTTCAATCTTCATAACAATGACTTGAATGTGACCCAATGGGTTACTGTGGTAAATTTAATATATAACTAAATATAACGACATATACCACTATAAATAGACCACCATATATTTAGTGTGCAAAGTTATGCAAAGCTTATTTATCCGCGAGTAAATTAAATCATCATGCCTTTACTTACATACATTATTCCGGGCTGTAATTACACGCAGCAGTATATAATTACTCCTCGTAATAATGTTTAAAAATGATGAGCATAGTTACAATACAGTTTAGCATTATAGCGGCTTCTGGCTTAGTTTAGTGGTATTTACTTACATTATTACCAGCAATTTATCGATCGAACAGACAAACCAATTGCTTCTGCATAACCGATTCATTTTGGCTAGTTTATCTGTACTATTCTCAATAGTTAATTCGCAAGATAAATAAAAATTTTTAATCAAAACTTATGCCTCATATTCATTTATATATTTATTGATAATTATTTGGAATAATTATTAACACTGTTACTAGCAATTTACCGATCGTACATACAAATCAAATACTCCTACCTAATTGATTAATTTGGACTAGATAATTTGTAATACTCTCAAAGGTCAATTCTTCAAAGTCAATTCTCAAGATAAATTAAAATTGCTAATCAAATATTATTGCTCTTATTTATTTATATGTTTATTGAAGAATATTTGGCTTTATTATTTACACTATTATCAGCATTTTATAGATCTTACATACAAATCAAAGACACCTACATAAATAAGGCTCGAGGTAGCCTAGCGGTAGCGTGCTAGCTTTCGGTACTAAGGGTGCTCGGATCGAATCCCGGAACGGGCAATGAAATACCTCCTTGTCTAGGCCGGATATGGGTACTTAAAATCCGTAGACTGGAAAGTTCTTCTATAAGGTCAGAGAGGGTGGGAGAGAGTACGATCCCCTCAGATGTCATCCCTGCGGTGCTCGGTCAAAATTGAGGTAGCAACTAGTTATTACGGACTCCGACCCCTTTGTTGCTTTATATAAACCGGAGCCGCACACTTCAACCTGAAAGCCTATATGAACCAGGTCTGAAACTTCCAGCCAGGGGGTAGAAGAAACAACAACTCCTACATAATGATTAATTTAGACTAGATTATTTGTAATATTCTCAAGATAAATAAAATTTTTTAATCAAATATTACTGCTCTTATTCATTTATATGTTTATCGTTGAATATTTGGCCTAATTACTAACCAGCAATTTATCAATCGCACAAACAAATCAAATATTCCTACATAATTGATTTATTTGGATAAGATTATTTGTAATATTCTCAAAAGTCAATTCTCAAGATAAATAAAAATTTCTAATCAAATATTATTGCTCTCATTCATTTACATGTTTATTGAGGAATATTTGGCCTAATTACTAACATTATTATCAGCAATTTATCAACCGTATAAACAAATCAAATAGTCCTGAATAATTGTTTAATTGGACAAGATTATTTGTAATATTTTTAAAAGTCAAATCTCAAGATAAATAAAATTTTTCTAATTAAATATTATTGCTTTCATTCATATGTTTATTGGGGAATATTTGACCTAATTACTAACATTATTACCCTCAATTTATCAATCGTACATACAAATCAAATAGTCCTACATAATTGATTAATTGGACAAGATTGTTTGTAATATTCTGAAAAGTCAATTCTCAAGATAAATAAAAATTTCTAATCAAATATTACTGCTCTTATTCACTTATAAGTTTATTCATGAATATTTGGCCTAATTACCAACATTATTACAAGAATTTTATCAATCGTACAAACAATTCAAATAGTCCTACATTACTGATTAATTTGGACAAGATTATTTGTAATATTCTCAAAAGTCAATTCTCAAGATAAATGAAAATTTCTAATCAAATGTTATTGCTCTCATTCCTTTATATGCTTATTGATGAATATTTGGCCTAATTATTAACACTATTATCAGTTATTTATCAATCGTACATACAAATCAAATACTCCTATATAACTGAATAATTTTGATTAGTTTATTTGTACTATTCTCAAAATTCTCAAAATAAATCAAAATTTTTAATCGAAACTTATGACTCTTATTCATCTATATATCTATTAATGCATATTTGACACAGTTTTGATTTTAAAATTATTCTTATTAATATAATCTGTGGTAATGCTTTTACACATACATCGGGCACTGAATTGATTATTTCGTTTTCCAAAGTTAAGAAATATTTGTATTAGAAAAGATGTTTCAAAAACTTAATATTGTTATGTAATGAAAACAGAAGATAACCTTCAATTTATAAATCAAAATTTCTCTGATGCCTTTAAAAGAAAAGGATGCAAATAAAGAATTTGTTTTATGCATATATTCTTTCTTTTCCCGAATAGTCTAAATAGTTTTATAGTCAATACATATTCATTTTTTTCCTACATACTTTTTCATGTACGTTTGCCCAGAATGCATGAGTTGCGACCTCAAATATTACATCACGACATAAAATTTTGGTTCAAGATACTTTTATACCATTTTCTCAAAGTAGCGTGCACATACCGATTTAATGATTGTGTGTTGTTTTTGATTGATTCTTGAAGACAAAGAGAAGAATGTTTCAAACAAATGCATAGATACATATATGCATATATATGCATGAATATCGAGAGACAGGGAGAGACAGCAAAAAGAAAAATTCTGAGTGGAATTCATCGGAATATTTACTTCAAGATTCGGAAATTCCTTTATGTCACGCAAAATGAAATGTTCCGTTAATGGAACTAATCTCTTTCTTTTCTTTTATGAAAACCAATTTTGCATTGATCTCATTTCTGTGTGCATTCCATTTCCTGAATTTGAAAAATAATTTTAAATAAATTGTCTCTTCGCTATGTGCTTATTGTGATTAAATCCGAATTATAGATACATTCGATATATGTTCCCAATTCTTTACAATTTAATAGAAATTTTTTTAAAGTAAGGACATTTTATGAAAAGATTTGTATTTCTAGACCTAAAGGAGCGAGTAAAACTAATAAGAGGTATTCATCTAAGCACTAAGACTCTTCAATGTATTCTTCTGAATATTGTTGTATGGATTTCAATAAAATAATTATTATGCAACTTAATTGATATTAATGCTTTCTTGGTCGTTTCGTGATTTCCTTTTCTTATCTCAAATATGTCTTTTTTAAAAGATAGTAAAAAGGATATCTTCAAGATGAGAAGAATGGGAATTACATATCTGTTACACTTTCTATGACTGTCGTTTTCATGGACAAAAAAGATCAGGGAAAATTTTTTTATTAAGCAAATAATTCGCGGACCCTTTATAACTCTTTCAGGGATGGTGGTTCATTTTTTTGGACCGCCATTTTTCTCGTCTTTCTTTCAATTGCCTTCTATGTATCCTAGTAAAATGAGCAGAGAAAATGGCTAGTGCTGCCATCTGTTATCAGTTTAAAGAAGTAAAATCATATTTCAGCCTTTAATTGGATAAAATTTTCAAGATTTTTTAGGTTAAAAAAATCGAGAAAAAAATGTGCACCGTGCAAACGGTAAAGGTTGTTGTCCCTGAAAGGATTAAACAAATAGTAATACATAGTAATACATACTGAATTCTTTATAACTATATGATTTCAACTCTACTACCGTTTGTAAGGTATACATAAGATTCCATTCACAAGAATCGAACTTTTGAGTGAATGAATTAAAGAAGCTGCTTGAGATATGCTAATTTCGGCATACGCGCTTGGTATAAATACTATGCAGCTTGATTAAAGGTTGAAGAAGGTTGTTGTTAAAGTTGATAGATAAGCGAGTTAAGGGAGCTACGAGGAAAGCAGCTCCAGGTGCTATCCGGCGCTAGTGCGTAGGGGGCCCAAAGTTTACGCGGCAGAACTGCTGGTTTGACTCTCTGCTGGTTTGTGAGTATTTGCAAAGTGTATTTCTATTGAATGTTAATATATATTCCGTACAAGTAGTACGTATGCTTATTGCTGTAAAAGCAAATTCTATATGTGCAACGAATTCAATAAACATTGTTTCATGCATAAACTGTGTTTGTATCAAATTAATTTAGAGTGCCACTTCAAATTATATACACCCAAGTCTGGGTAGAAGTGAGCTATAATCTCTATACGTTTTCGAAGAGAAATACGATCAGTTATTATTATTATTATTATTTGTGAAGGAATTAATTTACGAGAAGAAATGTAAACCAGCAGCTTGTAACTCTACATATTCTACTCTTCTTCATTATTGCCCTCTACCTTACAATAAGAGAGAATTTAATAAATTATTTTTATGAAAGTTCACGAGAAGTATAGACCAACAGCTCTTAACTATGTATACACTCTCGCACACACACATACATAATATTTATCTGTGTCCTACACACTGTCTGCCAATAATTGTTCGGACACGTGTGAACAAAACATGTTAAGATATTTTTATAATTTTAATAAGGGGTAGGTCCCTCTTTGGACTCAGTTACAGAGAATACCCTCTTAGGAAGATTTTCGACCCGTTTCGGGATTACATTAAGTGGAATTTTTCTCCATTCCTCCTGAAAATCCGATGCGAGTTGATGTTGCTGAATTCCGACGTGTTAGTATGGACCTCAGTCGTCGTTCTAATTCGTCCCACAGATGCTCGAATGGGTTGATATCGGGATTCTGAGCAGACCAAAATCACCTTTCCACACCTAAGTCTTTGTACCACTTCATAACAGCTACACTTGTGTAGCCAGTGGCGTAGCGAGCATAACTGGTGCCCGGGGCACGATACCTTTGTGGCGCCCCCCCCCCCGAAAAACATATAGTAATATAATATATAGACCCTATATTGGCCCCTTCCTATAAACATATAATAACATAATATATAGACATTATATCGGCACCCCCCCCCCTGAAAAGCATATAGTAACATAATATATAGACCTTATGTTGATGCACTCCCCGAAAAACATATAGTAATATAATATATAGACCTGATATTGGCGCCCCCCCCAAAAATATAGTAATATAATATATAGACCTTATATTGGCCCCCTCCCCGAAAAACATATAATAATATAATATATATACCTTATATTTTTGTCCTCCCCTGAAAAACATATAGTAATATAATATATAGATCTTACATTGGCGCCCCTCTGCGAGTGGCGCCCGGGGCATGATAGACCCCCTTGCCCCCCCTTTGCTACGCCACTGTGTGTAGCGCGGACTATTGCCATCCTAGTTGAGACAATCGTCATTTCCGTAGTACTGCCACACTGTAGGAAGATAGGGATTGCCTAGAATGTCAATGTACAGTTACCCCGTCGTGGTAGTAAGAACATGCAACCAGAGGTGCAACACCGTATCAGTATAAAGCGCCCCAGACCAAAACTCCACCACTGAACTTCAGAGTTGGTAGTACACACCCTATATTGGGTCTTCTCCATGCTATCTCCAGACCCATCGGGCTGGAAACATGTGAATCTTTGTCTGTCACTCCATAATATCCTCTGGTGGATCGTCCAAACCTACGCGAGTTCCTGTTAGGCCCAAAGTTTACGAAGCAGCATTGCTGGTCGACTTTCCGAAGTATTTGTGAGTATCTCGAGTTGTATTTCCCTTGCATGAATGCTATATATATATCGTACTAGTAGTGCGTATGCTTTATGTTGAAAAGCTGCAAAATCTATATGTGCAAATATTTAAGGGGACAGTGGACTTTCAAAATTGTGAAATTTGTCCAAAAATTCAATTTTTGTATTTTATTGAATTGTGAAACTGCAGACGAGTAGGAATGTGTTGCAAAAATAATTTTTAATTTCTGTGATTACTTTCCTGGTTATACGCATTTGTATTTAATTTAGATATTATGTGGTTACTAATATCAATAACTTTAAATGTGTTTTTCTCAAAATAAAAATTTTCATGTCATACGAATATTCAAACTGCTCCAGGCGCATTTCTAATTATCGTATTTCTTTGAAATTTAAGTTTTATATACTTAACTGTATATCAAATAAATCTTATTGAAAAAAATTATGCTTCGTAGCTCAGAATTTCTAAATTTTGTACTTGAAAAGATGATTTATAGGTATTTTACGTAATAAAAAGGATGTTTTCACTATTATTATTTTTTCTCTTTATATTTTTAATGAATGCTTAAAATAAGCAATAAGTTTCATTGTTAGTTTTATAAGGTATCCTGTAAATAAAAATTGCCATATTTTATGCAAAAGAAATGCGCATGGAACATTTTTAATTAGGCCAATTTTTGATATACAGTACTAGATAATTGGTAATTCATAAATAATTAATATTTCATCTTTAAATTTTAACCACTTTTACATATTTATGGTACTAATCACATATTCAAATTTCAAGCAAATCCATTCAAAACAAAAAAAGTTAGGTTTAAGGTCCACTGTCCCCTTAAATAAACATTGTTGTTATGTAAGAACTGTGTTTGAATGAAATTATTTAGAGTGCCACTTCAAGATATACATACCCAAAGTTAGGGTAGAAGTGAAATTCTCTATACTGGCGCCCGGAAGTTTATATATACCCAGGTTGTTCTATTTACATTTATAACGATCAACATAATTGAAGTTTGAACTGTGTACTGTGTTATACTCTGATATTGATAAAATTGTGAAAGTATTTTGATATTATACTTATATACTACTGCTAGAAAATGAGTGATTTAAGGCAAAATCCTGCTGAAAATTTACCATGCGTAACTGACACTCTTTGCACCATGCTGATCGTATCCTCGAATAGGGTTTTGTGGTTAGCGGCATATAAGCTGTAAGTCCGCTTTGATATCTAAGTGAATGAAGTTTTTCGGACATTATGGATACAGACAGAAGTACCAGTGCTGCTCTGGAATCCTTGCCGGGTGTTTTCGGCCGAGGTTGGAAGGTTTTCTCGGGTGATGCATTGTAACACTCGACCGTCATCTATCCATCAGTTTCAGCTTACTACCTGGATGCCTTCTGGCTCTAGTAATGCTGAAATGTCTTCACATGCTGATAACATCGGCCAGCTTTGATTTTGGATTCTCCAACTCAACGCTAAGGGCATGTATAGACTTTCCACTTATATCGCATCCTATTTTATCTTCCCTTTCAAAGTAACTGAGCTCACCTCGATTTGGTACACTGTTTTTAATAGACTACTATACTCAACTACTATATTATTATAATAATATCCCGACGATCGTAGAATATGTAAAATAAGCGAAATACTTAGTTTTCCGTTCAATTATTGGTAGTTAGTTCATGTATATATATATATATATATATATATATATATATATATATATATATATATATATATATATATATATGTATATATATATATATATATGTATATATATATATATATATATATATATATATATATATATATATATATATATATATATATATATATATATATATACATACAGGGTGATCAGAAAGTCAGTATACATTTGAAAAAGTAATAATTCACTGAATAATGTAGGTAGAGAGGTAAAAATTGACACACATGCTTGGAATGACAAGGGGTTTTATTGTAACCACAAAAAAAGTTCAAAAAATGGCCAACAGATGGCGCTGGACAGCAAAACGTCAGTGACGCTGCATGAGAATCGCGTATAAAAGGAGCTGTGCATTTATTTTCCTGAACTGTTGATGCTATTCTACGAACTTTTAATACTCATTTCGGTGGTACTTCCGCTCTCCGCTGACATTCTCCTGAAATATCTGTGTTTTAAGCCGTTGGCCTAGGTAACACAGTTAGCCAATTGTTCCCATGGTCCTATGGAGGGAATCAGATGCACCAGCAATCGCATCATGTTGACGTTACCAGAAAAGTCACTGTTAGTGAAGCTGTACTATCAGAATGGGGAATCTGCTACTGCAGCTTTACGGTCCTATGGCCATAGGAAGGGCATTCGAAAGGGTAAAGGTCCTATGACAATTGCAGCTGTGAAGAGAATGGTTTTGAAGTTCACGATGGACCGACATCAATAGAGATGCTAAAAGACGACATCACACGCCAATGTCTCACCATAGAGATATGCTGTACAGTGCTGTTTACAACATTGTCCCTCGACTACAGCTATTGATGAAGCATGACTGTCGAAATGTTGAGCATTTGTTCTGAAGAACATCATCTTTGCTTTGTCATAATTTTTTATGCTAATTATTGCTTTTCTTATCACATGAAGCGCCATCTGTCGGCCATTTTTTGAAGTTTTTTTTGTGGTTGCAATAAAACCCCATGTCATTCCTAGCATGTGTGTCAATTTTTACCTCTCTACCTACATTATTCCATGAATTATTACTTTTTTAAATGTATACTAACTTTCTGATCACCCTGTATATATATATATATATATATGTAATAAATTAAATATTAGGCCCTCCATTCTATCATTTAAATTCCCTTTCCTAAATCCAATCCCCAGTAATCTACTTTATTGCTTAAAAACCCACAGCAACAGAACTTCCCATAAAGTGCATGCCTTGCATATCTACACGAGTATACGTCTGGAGAAAAGCGTGGGTTCGCATCGCGAGCCCCGATTTTCGCTGACCCTTCAAAAATAACAGCCACATGTACCTCGTTTCTCGCGCGTAAGGTTGAAAGGTGATATACACTTCGCTCCGAGCATCTGAAAGGGATGGACGTATTTTTTATCGCTCTAATAAAACTATTCGACCCGACTGCATCAAAATTTTATTTCTTTCAGGCTGAGTCTAGCTCCAGCCAAGTAAATATGAGCTAGTTGTCCTTTTCAGGTTGCATTTTAAGAACGAGATGTAATGGATATATTACACACACACACACACACACACACACACACACACACACACACACACACACACACACATATATATATATATATAAATATATATATATATATATATATATATATATATATATATATATATATATATATATATATATATATATATGATGATTGGACATTATCCAATTCTTCTATATTATTTTGCCTACAAGAATATCCGTTACGATTTATATATATATATATATATATATATATATATATATATATATATATATATATATATATATGTATATATATATATATATATATATATATATATATATATATATATATATATATATATATATATATATACACTGAAGTGCCACTGAATTAGGGATACCTACCTAGTAATGAGTTGGGCCTCCTCTGGCCTTGATAACGGCTGCCACACGACGAAGCATAGATTCAACAAGTTTCTGGAAACGATCCACGGGAATGCCTTGCCAAATATTGGCTAAAGCTGTCCATAATTCAGTAAGGTTCTTTGGTGCTGTGTGATGGCCTTTCACGACTTGTTCCAAAACATCCCAAAGATGCTCAATAGGATTTAAGTCTGTTCTTCTAGGTGGCCAATTCATGACAGAGAAGTCACGGGAATGCTCATCCAACCAGCCAGTAGTCAACCGGGACTTGTGAGAGGTACAGTTGTCTTGCTGGAAAACTCCATTACCATGAGTATAACAGAACAGCATAAACGGATGGAGGTGATCACCCAGCAACTCTAAGTACCGAATTGCATTGATGAAGGTTGGTACACGCACCAAAGATCCCAAACTCTGCCACGAAAAAACACCCCAGACCATGATTGAGCCACCATGCCCTTGTACAGTTCCAGCCAGGCATGCAGGATCCATGGCTTCATGAGCCTGACGCCATATTCTCAGCCTCCCGTCGGCGTTAAGTAGTCGGAATCGAGACTCATCACTCCATGCTACTCGTTTCCAGTCCTCTACACTCCAGTCTCTGTGCTCTCTTGCCCAGGTAAGACGTGCAGCCCGATGGCGAGTATAGAGCAATGGTTCTCTCGTAGGTCGACGGCTCCCGAAACCCATACGGTGAAGCGAGCGTTGCACAGTCCGTTTACTGACTGTACGAT
Organism: Dolomedes plantarius; assembly: GCA_907164885.2. NCBI lineage: Eukaryota > Metazoa > Arthropoda > Arachnida > Araneae > Dolomedidae > Dolomedes > Dolomedes plantarius. Next base: position 126,540,038 of record OU015502.1, read on the forward strand.
TGGCACCGTCATTAAACTGGGTGGTAATTTGAGCTAATGTTTGGCTTCGCTGGCTACGTACAATACGCCTGAGCCGTCTCTCACCACGCATTGTCAAGGCTAATTGTCCTTTGCAGTTTGCCCGATCGCTAGTTTTTTTTCCACCATCCATGTATTCTTGGTATACTATTGACACTTTTGACCTTGAAAATCCTAGCTGTCTGACGATTTCGGAAATTGAATGGCCCATGCGTCGCGCACCTACGATTTGTCCTCTATCGAAGGCGTCTAAATCAGGCAGTTTACCCATACTGGCAATTCCAACAACTAATTCAGAACAACCACAGTACGCGCTATATATGCAGTTACGACAGCGCCCTCACTTTCGCATACATGATGCGCAGCGCTACACAATTTGCATAGGCTTTGCTATACCTAATTCAGTGGCACTTCAGTGTATATATATATATATATATATATATATATATATATAAGTCGTATATTTGTAATGTGTTGTTGTTACTTATGCAATTTTGGAACTTTATCCATTACACTTGCATCCGTGACTGCTGGCCATTCATTAAAGGGGGCTCCGTATAGGTGGCCAGCATTACGCCCTACAGGTCGGTCCCGTAATTTAGAACCGAATAAAGTGCTGAGACCGGAACACTTGACCCCGCACCTCCAGAGGTAAATTTTAGAACTTGGAAGACTTTGCAGTCTCGACGGATTTTACGTGCTCCAGCCGCCATTAATGGACATACCGATGGATTTGCAGCGACGGGCATCGCATCAGAGACGTTCAGATCTCTGGCCCGCTGTCTTTGCCAACTGGGTCATCGAGTCCCTTTATATTCGTAATGTCAATCAATGAAAGCTGTAGTCACAAATAAAAGTAACAGTGACGTCATTATCGAATGACGGACTTTTCTCAGGCGCTGGAACATAGGTCGCCGGTACATCCATTTTACATATTAAGTGAGATACACAGGAGTACAAAATGTCTTGAAAATAAATATATAAATTCTTATATCTTGTGGCGTCACGACAAGTAGGTAAGGCTATTCTCTCTGAGGCGTTGCTAAAAATTACTACTATGGGATCCATAACAAAGAAAGACAGAGTTCTAATTAAAAAAACGAAGGCCAATTCTCCCAAAACAAAAACTCAACGAGGACATTTATTTACAAACAAATTTAACATTAAAACAGTGCAACATATTCAATTAAACCCCGTGCAGATTCACAACGTACGGAGCCTAAAACACACATTTGCACAGGCCGCGTTCTCTAGCGTCTCTCCTGAATGTCTGGATTTTCAGACGGGGTGGAGGGGCCGGCAGATTATCGGCTGACAGGTCTTCTTAGTCCGAAACTTTATCGCCCGCCGAATGTCACTCGCATGAAGTTATCGCTAAGAGAAAGACAGCTTTATCACGGGGGGGGGTGAAATCATTTTCGGTTCTCCAAACAGTTCCCGCACCACTTGTTAGGGAAACCGCTCGATAAACACACAGCTGTGTTTCGTGAAATCTGTGAGGTCATGGAAAAAAATAACCCCATATTGGTAGTACGCTACAATCTGTTACGTACTTATTCCGATCTTACTATCGTGGCCGGGTCTTTAAGTCTTGCAATTTAGGGCAAGTACATAAAAAATCTATGTACCAAATGACTGTATCAGAGAAAGAATTTTAGTCATGAACCCAGAGTAAGAGAATAGAGTTCAACATACAAATTACGGAAGCACGAAGAACACAACAGACCTTTGTGTTGATTTTTCTAGATTTAGAGTAAAACATTATTTGTCAACACAGTCTAAAGAAAGGATACATCCACTCAGCTCGCGGCAACTTGATTTTTTCTTCTAGTCGCTGTTTTTGTCGACTGTTTCCAGACTTGGCTCCAGTGTTGTTGAAACGGGCAGCATAAGCTGACTTTCGAGCATCTGTAATTAAATAACATTTTATAACTAATGCCTGTCTATTTTAATTTAACATTAATATGTAACAATTAGCTGAAAAAATTACACTGAAATCAAAGTTTAATTTCCGCAATATTTGTTTTAAATATTATATTTCTAGCTAACGGTTTAATTTTTATGACAAAGAATTCAGTTTTCGTAAAACATTTTAAAAGTTTTGTAAAAAAAATGATATAATTAATTGCACAGACACGATAATATATCATCTTTGTACTATTTAATTTTTTCTTTTACGAGTTTTCATTAGATCTAAGCTTACAAAGGTATCAGCGTTACATCTCATTAGAACAGAAATTTTTATGAGGTTTTCAAATGGAAGCGGAAAAAAAGGACTAAATATATTTTTAAAAAATGTACTATTGATTTCCTGATTGCTACGAAAGCTTCTTCTATGATTAAACGTAACAATTTGAATCAATAATTTTTAATGAATATTTACATTCCCCTGAAAATGCATATCTTTTTCTGGTTAAACAACTTATCAATTAGAAAACCCCCATAAAAAATTGAAAAGGAATTTGAAAAAGGTAAATTACACATTAATACATGTTCTTTTCTTACCTTTCAAACTGTTATGAGAACTTTTTAAAAGGACAGTTGTATCAAATAGAATTTATCAGGGATAGTGATGGTTAAATATTCGGCAGAAAATGTATCATTATCACGATAAAAAAACAAACAAACAAATGAACAAGCAAAAGGCAAGCGTAAAAACACTGTTCGAAGGGGAAACTGACATTTTATACTGCATTAATTCGGATTACTCAGTTACTAATTCTTACTAATTAAAGGGTTCTTGAAAGATTACACCAATCATTAAAAATGATTTATGGATTCAAATGTAAAGGGGTTTTTTGAGAGATAAAAAAAGATGTATTTCATCAATTGTCTAAAAAAGTCATCCTTGCATTTCCAAAAAATAATGTTTAAATCTAATCAGCGCTAAATCCATGAATCTGAAAAAGACAATCATGTTGGTTAAAAAATGTATACTGTTATGTTAGCTTAGCTCTATTAAATTTTCTATCTAAATGAAAGTTCTTTAGATTTTTTTGAGATTTTTCCTTCGCGATTTTCACTGTATTGATTGAGCAATTATTATAAATTGCTTCCTTTGAAAAAAAATATATTCAACCTAATCACTCCATACAAAAATATTGTTTCAAGTGCTAAAAGCACTTGAAATAATATTTTTTTTCCCAAAAGTACTTCAGAAGACAAAAAATCCCTATTTTCTCCACTGAAAACGAAACTTAGGAAGATATTTAAAATGTTTATGTTACCTTCTTTTTTTTTAATGTTGAGTAAAAATCTAAAAATTAAAGGAACTTTTGATACTTATAAACATTAACCTTTTTTCTTACGGGGTGGGATAGCATGTATCCCAAGAACACGGGCCCAAGAATATACACACACACAAACACACACACACACACACACACACACACACACACACATATATATATATATATATATATATATATATATATATATATATATATATACATATATATATATATATATATATATATGTGTGTGTGTGTGTGTGTGTGTGTGTGTGTGTGTGTAATAATAACGCCCCATCCTTATAAACTGTTTCGCCCCACCTTTTTTACTTAACGCGTATTCTAAATTATTCCCTTCTCAATAAAGTACAGTCTCTTTCTTCAAATTGCGACCTAGGAATTAACGAACTAACCATCCATATTACCCCTTAGTACACGCGCGTTAAAGATATTTGTAAACATGATTCAGCACCATGTGATGTTTTCGCCTCGGAGCGCTTTTCGGAACATCATGCGGTCCTTATGTAATCAAGTCAGATGCTCAATTCTAGCCAATGAAATTATTTCCCCGTGGTCAGTACCCCTACACTTTATAACCTTCTGTAAAAGTTTACGGCTTGCTTTTTACTGTCTGTCGATGTCTGTCTATGTCTTTACGCACTGCTCCGCTGCTGTCCAATATGATTTAAGTTCTGCGTTCTGAATGCGCCCCGGCAGGGACCGGTGGCGTTGCTATTGTGTGTGTCCAGTTGTCAAGATACCTGTGTTTTTCTGAATAATATTTGTCTACATCAGAATCCGGAATAAATTAATATGCGTCGCATATCTGTTGTATGCGAGCTTCCAATGCCTCTCCAGTGTGTGGTTTTCCTCCCCGATGTGTCAACAGCTCTCGTGAAATGGTCTTCATCTCCTGACACTCTGGCTACGTCTACAGCATGTTTGTGTTTCATCTCCTCTACATAGTTTAAGTTAAAGTTTACCATGCGCGTTAGCCGATATCATTATATATATATATATATATATATATATATATATATATATATATATATATATATACATACATATATATATATATATATACATACATATATATATATATATATACATACATATATATATATATATATATATACACATATATACATATATATACACATACATGCATACATATATACACATACATGCATATATACACATACATGCATACATATATACACATACATGCATACATACATACACATACATACATACATACACATACATACATACACACACATACATATATATATATATATATATATATATATTTAAATATATATATATATATATATTTAAATATATATATATATACATACATATATATATATATATACATACATATATATATATATATATATATATATATATATATATATATATATATACACATACATGCATACATATATACACATACATGCATACATATATACACATACATGCATACATATGTACACATACATGCATACATACATACACATACATGCATACATACATACATACATACATATATATATATATATATATATATATATATATATATATATATATATATATATATATATATATATATATATATATATATATACACAACCCCTTTAATTGACGTCTTTATAAAGGGGGTATGAAATTTCCCGCTCTAAAGAGGGAATCGGAAAAATGGGCCCCGTAAACAAAAGGTTAATTATGTTATATATTCTATATCCGAACCAAGATGATTCCTCTTCTTTCAGTGCGGGACAGGCAAGCCAAATGTTTGGACACCCATGCTACAGAAGCAAGTAAGTAGGAGAGATAACACTCTTTATTAACAGAGATAAAAATATCATGATATCAGTGTACCTCCTCCAGCCAAAAAATAAGTTTCCTAACAACTTACCCGCAAAGTAATGCATATACACTCTTAGACAAAAAAAAAAGACTCACCAAGGAGGAGTTATCCGAATGAGACAAAAATCGATAGATGTGATGTACATGTACTGAAAAACGAATGATTACGATATGAGAAAAATCGGATGATTTATTCAGGAGAAAGAGCTTCACAAATTGAAAAAGTCAACAACGCGTTGGTCCACCTCTGTCCCTTATGCAAACAGTTATTCGGCTTGGCATTGATTGATAGAGGTAGCGGATGTCCTCCTGCGGGATATCGTGCCAAATTCTGTCCAATTGGCGCGTTAGATCGTCAAAATCCCAAGCTGGTTGGAGGGCCCTGCCCATAATGCTCATGCTCCAAACGTGCTCAATGGGTAAGAGATCCGGCGATCTTGCTGGCCAAGGTAGCGTTGGGCAAGCACGAAGACAAGCAGTAGAAACTCTCGCCGTGTGCGGGCGGACATTATCTTGCTGAAATATATGTCCAGGATGGCGTGATATGAAGGGTAACACAACGGGGCGTAGAATATCGTTGACGTACCGCTGTGCTGTAAGGGTACTGCGGATGACAACCAAAGGGGGTCCTGCTATGCAATGAGAGGACATCCCAGACCATCACTCCTGCTTGTCGACCCGTATGGCGGAAGACAGCCAAGTTGGTATCCCACCGCTGTCCGAGGCGTCTCCAGACACATATTCGCTGGTCATCGGTCTCAATATGAAGCAGAACTCATCACTGAAGACAATTATACTCCAGTCCAGTCAGTGACATTCCACGTCGAATGAGCCAGACACCACTGCAAACGGGCTTGTCGGTGTACAGAGGTCAATGGTAGTCGGCGCAAGGGGCTCGGTGATCTCATCCCCCTTTCTCTGAGCCGCCTGTGAATGGTCCTTGCTATCACTGAAGTTACCAGTTGCACGTACGATGGATGATAATGATGAATCTGGGGCGTGTGTCAATCTGACGATTGCTCGGTCCTCACGCTCTGCAGTTTCTCTAGGCCGACCGCTTCCTTCTTGACGCTGTATTCGGCCATGGTTCACCCATTCCTGCCAACATCGTCTAATAGTGGCATCGCTCCTATACAAATGTCGGGTGATTCGCCGATTAGACCAAACGGTTTCTTTGAGCCCAACTACACGTCCTCTCTCAAATGCTGACATCTGAGCATATTGTTCGAGCACCTTTATGTGAGGCATAGGTACTGTCTACCTGAGTACACGGAATGAAATTCGCAAAGAATTTATGACCTGGAATCGAAATTTCTCCTCTTTAATATCCTGCCAGTTGCTCAATTAAGATGCGCTGCAGCGTCACATGTTAATTCACTGGACGCCAAACTTTAAAATTTTGCATTTTCCGTCGAAACCTGTATGCATATCAATTTGTGTCTAATTTGCATTACCCCTTCTTGGTGCGTCGTTATTTTTTTCTAAGAGTGTAATTACTACAGAGAATAGCAGAAAGATGATTAACCCATAGAAAGATCTTCCGCGTTGTCTGAAGAAAAAATACCTTTAAAAACAAAACGATTAGTTCGACATAATCCCAGATTAACTCCAGGAATTCTTCAACATCAGCTATGAGAGATTAAACTCACGTACTTTACGCGCTATGTGCATTCCAAACACCAATCTGATATTAGCTTTAAAAAAAATACGAAGGATTTCGCATTCCTAAAATGAACTTCAAGCAATAAAATAACGATGAATTAGGACCGATGGAGTACCTATTTTAAAATTTTTAACAAAGGTATTTTGGTTAATATGAATAATGAAAATAAACACTCTGCATAGTGCTTTTACAAATTTTGAGGTTCCAAAAAATTAAGAAACAATATTAAGGTACTATTGACCTCAGTATAATTCAGGCACTCATTGGACTTCCCCGAAAATAATTTAATATTCATTCTTTGTATAATATTTTCCCAAATAAGACAGAAAATATTATAATGTCAAACTTATGACTGACCTTGAGAAACACTGTTTACTTGCTTCTCATCCAGAATGAATGTGTCTACATCTTGAAATTCATTCTTCAGCTGCGATATGCTGCGAACCTACAGGAACGGTTAAAAGAAACAATATTCAGAGAATCTTGGATCACTTACATTTTTTTAAAACACATTTTAGAATTAAAATTACACGAATACTAAATAATGGCAGAAGAGGAGGAATAAAATAGGTAAACAGTTTTCGTCATCAATTAAACTTCTGGGCAAATGAGATGACAAAGTCGTATTTCTTTTGTACAATGGCTAAACATGATGTGTTAAAAAGACTAGAAAGAAGATTTAAACAGTACTTGAGCATTTTGCAAATACGCGTGAATTAAATTTAAATTTCACTTAACCTTTTCCTTACGGGGTGGGATAGCATGTATCCCAAGAATATGGGCCCAAGAATATATATATATATATATATATATATATGTATATATGTATGTATATATGTATGTATATATATATATATATACATATATATATACATACATATATACATATATACATATATATATATATATATATATATATATATATATATATATATATATATATATATGTATGTATGTATATATGTATGTATATATGTATGTATATATATATATATATACATATATATATATACATACATATATACATATATACATACATATATATATATATATATATATATATATATATATATATATAAATATATATATATATATATATATATATATATATATATATATATATATATATATATATATATATATATATATATATATACACATAACCCCCTTATTGGCCTTTCTTAAAAAGGGGGTATAAAGGTAATCGGAAAAATGGGCCCCGTAAGCTAAAGGTTAATGTAAGCAGTCTGTGACCTTGTTGATTTTTCAACAAGGTCACTGACAGTGACCTTGTTGAAATACAGTGTCTAGCACATATTAAATTTTTTTGCGCTAGACACTGTCTTCGTTCATTTCCAGATGAGGGGTTGGGGACGAAAGGTGACCATTGCAATAATGGATGCTAATTGTAGTTATAGAATTATTACTGCTTTCTAACGTTCACAGAATGCGTTATGATGGAGTTCTTTTGGAAAATGTGTCTAATTGTAAACGGTATACTGCGATTTTGAGTATGTATGAGGAAAAAATTTTTTGGAAATTTCTAATGGCAAGTAATTAACGAAAACAAGAAAAAAAATGTACAAAAAACAGACCAAAAAAGTAAAACGAAGAAGGAAACAGGAACGTATTAATTGCTCGATGCTCTTGCCTCAAAATATCGTCTGCAGACATCATGAGCCGACAGTGCCTCACAGGACTGGAGGTGGGAAACGTCCATAACTCGTGGTTTACCAGTTAAAAGCCTGATCATGGCTATCGAATTCTTCCTTGGAAAATCTGGAATGGATGCACTATTCCCAACACTTACCTTATTGGCATTTCTGTCAATTATTTCTTGATAAAATAGGTCTTTAAATTTCATCCGGATAAATATTATATGTGATCTTATAGAATTATATGTGATCAACCTACAAGCAGAACCTCCCTTTGCCAATCCGTTCGCTAGTTAATTTCCTGGGATACCGCCGTGTGCAGGAATCCACTGTAAAACAACTCTGATGTTTTGTGGTGACAGTATTTGAATAAGGGATTGATACTCGAGAATGTAAGAGAACAGCATTCAATGTAATACTTACAGGAACTTTTACGCAAATTTCTATCCCACATTGTCTTTTCCTTATATCTACGAAATGCGGTCTATTTATTTCACCAAATATTCCACTAAATTGTCTCATATTTCAGTTTGGATTGAATGCGTAATAAGCCACTATTGACAATCTTGTTTCGGTTAAAAGAGTTAAAAGGGTTTTTCTAAAAAACCCTGATAAGTATGTAAGTTTTACACAAATTTCTATCCCACATTGTCTTTTCCTTATATTTACGAATTACGGTCCATTTATTACACCAAATATTCCACTAAATTGTCTCATATTTCGGTTTAGATTGAATGCGTAATAAACCACTATTGATAATCTTGTTTCCGTTAGAGGAGTTAGAAGAGTTTTTCTAAAAATCCTTGATAAGTATGTAAGTTTTACACAAATTTCTATTCCACATTGTCTTTTCCTTATATTTACCAAAAACGGTCTATTTATTACACCAAATATTCCACTAAATTGTCTTATATTTCGGTTTAGATTGAATGCGTAATAAGCCACTATTGAAATCTTGTTTCGGTTAGAAGAGTTAGAAGGGTTTTTCTAAAAATCCCTGATAAGTATGTAACTTTTACACAAATTTCTATCCCACATTGTCCTTTCCTTATATTTACGAAATACGGTCCATTTATTACACAAAATATTCCCCTAAATTGTCTTATATTTCGGTTTAGATTGAATGCGTAATAAGCCACTATTGACAATCTTGTTTCGGTTAGAAAAGTTAGAAAGGTTTTTCTAAAAATCCTTGATAAGTATGTAAGTTTTACACACATTTCTATTCCACATTGTCTTTTCCTTATATTTACGAAAAACGGTCTATTTATTACACCAAATATTCCACTAAATTGTCTTATATTTCGGTTTAGATTGAATGTGTAATAAACCACTATTGACAATCTTGTTTCAGTTAGAAGAGTTATAAAACTATTTCTAAAAATCCTTTATAAGTATGTAAGTTGTACTCAAATTTCTATCCCACATTGTCTTTTCCTTATATTTACGAAATACGGTCTATTTATTACACTAAATATTCCACTAAATTGTCTCATATTTCAGTTTAGATTGAAGGCGTAATAAACCACTATTGACAATCTTGTTTCAGTTAGAAGAGTTAGAAAACTTTTTCTAAAAATCCCTGATAAGTATGTAAGTTTTACACAAATTTCTATCCCACATTGTCTTTTCCTTATATTTACGAAATACGGTCTATTTATTACACCAAATATTCCGCTAAATTGTTTCGTATTTCAGTTTAAATTGACTGCGTAATAAACCACTATTGACAATCTTATTTTGGATAGAAGAGTTAGAACAGTTTTTTAAAAATCCCTAATAAGTATGTAACTTTCCTTAGGCTTTCTATATGCCTAAATGCAGTTTTTGTGAGCTTTCATGATAAAAATGTATGACCACGAGGCATAATTTAAAATTGATTTATTGGCATATTTAGCCAAGCAATCAGATGCATTCTTCTAAGGTTAATTCACAAGTAGGAATATTATCGTAGACCCAACCTTCTACTTATCTATTCACGTTGCTTTGTTAGCAACAAGCATGACTATTTCGAAATCGCTAATAAACACATACTCTCGCTTTCTGCCTTTTGTTGCTTATATCCAGGTAAGAGACTCGATGTTACATGAGCACTTTCCGAAAAGTTATATAGAAATATTGAAAAGTAACTGATCAGATGGACAAAAAAAATTAACGACCCTAGGGAAAAAATTACAAATAAGAACTTGCACTAGGCATCACACGTTATACTGAAGGTGGTAATTATAAATATTATATTAAAAATTTAAGAAATTATAATTCTGAAAGGTGGTCGGTTTATCAAAATTAAATTATATTCCCATTATATTACATAATAATAATTACAAGATAAAAAGAACTTTTTATATACCATGTTTTTAAATTTCCTGTTCAATCATATAAACTTGACAATTCTATGTATTAATAAATACTTTTTCAAAATTTTTTATCAAGTTGATGGTATTATTATGAATTATCCCATCAACTTGAAAGAAAATGAAGTTAATTGGAAGTTAACTTGCGTTTAACTTTTCGTTCCCGTCCGGGTCGATAGATGGCTGCACCAGTCTACAAAACAAAATTATCTGAAAATGAATTCAACTATGCTTAAAGATGGGTAAAAGTATTAAAATAATGCATTGTCATCGTGTTCTGAGCTATTCTAAAAGTTTCAAATGTCTAGCTAGTCGGGAAGTTAGTTAAAAATCGATTGCAGGATTTGTACTGGACAAACATACACGCAAACAAACACACAAACAAGAAAGCAAGTTAATAAAAACATGGTAAAAAGACATGAGCATTACTTGAATTTGTCATTTTAATTTCTTTAATAAATTTCTGAAACAAGTATAATTTCTGAAATTACACTTGTTAATTGTTTTTTGTCTTCAAAACTGTATTCTGTAAACTCACCTGACGTCCGGAAGGCGTTGACATTTTCTCCACCCTGTCGAGGCCAATAGCGTTTCCGAAATCTTTTAATATTTCTTCAAATGAAGAAGTGTTGCGGTCGTTAAGCAGGAGTGTTGCTTGGGCACCGCTCTCTCTTGCTGCTACAGTTAACATTCGTCCATCTCGGCGACCTGTTAAGAGCTTATCGACCTGCCAATGAGATTTGATGTTAAAAAGTGACTCAGATGTTATCTATCTATATTAATAAAGAGACAGAGGCGTCTGTCGATATATCACGTGAGTGTAACGCGACAGGGCGGACCAATCCTCGAAAAAAATAGCCGACAAATATACAGGAATCGGTGTATTTTTTTTTTCTCATGAACGTACATAAATGTTACATATTTGGAAAGAGCTTCGAAAACTGATAATTTTTTCTGCGTACACTTATTCTGTTAATTCAATAGTTTTAGAGATATTTGGATTCTAATGAAGCGCCATCGCTCTTTGACGATGTAAACAAAAGGTGATTCGTTCATAGCGTGATTCTCACCAAAAAATGAATCACTGAAATGAAATGTGTCACCATGTCTATTTTTTTTATTTATCAAACTTTTTATTTGAAAAGCTAAATATTCAAATTGTTTAATAATAATAAATACTTTATTGAAACTAAATAGATATATACTGATTTTTGGTGGATTTACTGATTTTTATGTGAAGGAACAGCGGGGGATGTCGAGATCAAGTGAGCGCAACGCAATGGCCGACAATCGTCGTGATCACGTGAGAGTAACGCAATGGCCGGCAATCGGTGTATTTTTTTCTCATGAAAGTACATAAATGTTACATATTTGGAAAGAGCTTTGAAAGATGATAATTTTTTCTGCGTACACTTATTCTGTCAATTCAATAGTTTTAGAGATATTTTAATTCTAAAATCACTCACTGCTGAGAAATAAAATCATCTGGTGCATTGGTGCTGCCATCTGTCGTCAGCGACGGGAATGAAAATTGAAAGGAATTTATTCACTTGAATTTAATACATTTGTAGGCCTTTTTTTTCTTTTGTGGGGCCCGAAGTACATAAATATGTTACACGGATGGCTGGAGCGTAGCTAGGCGAAGCCCGAGCCTAGCCGGGTTTCGCCCGGCTGGTCTTCCATAAAAATGTATCATGTGATATTCATAATATACGCCAATGTCTTTATATCTTCGTATCAACCTAACAGATAGACTTTAGACGTGAAATTCAACAAAAAAAGGCATTTTCTATGAACATGCATCAAATGATAAGTCAAAATTCATGTCAATGACTTATTAAGACATTGTTTACTTTGCATCAAGACTGTAGCTTAAGGCCTGTTCACATAGAATCTGTCAGTGCCATAGTTAAAGGATCCGTTGTCTCTGATTGGTTCTGTTGGCGCTGATTGCGTATATGGTTGGTCGAAAATTTTTACGCTAATGGTCTGGATTCTATGTAAACAGGCTCATACCGCCCCCCCCCAATTGGCACTGAGATATATGATATTATCTGCTATTGGTTTGACGTATCACGTGGTCATTTCATTAATCTCTGGGATTGGATAAAATTTTTCTCGCTGACGCCCCGATCCGCTCCGGAATCAATGTGGACAAAGCCTGAGCTTTTATTAACCCAACAAAGAAAATAGAGGTAGAAATAATTTCACAGACATAATCTTCTCTAGACGTGCATCGTATGATATGCCATTATTTATGCCCATGACTTGTTCATAACTCATGAACCTAAAAGAGATATTAGACTTATAAAGACCTTCCTATAGACCAATTTCCCCTGAAATGACGTTTTTATGTCATAATTTATGACAACGATCTGATAAAAGTTTATTAACAAAGAAAAAAGACGAAAAAGCAAAAACAAAATCACAAATCGCTCACCCATTTCAACAACGTCTTACCTCAAAAATCGGTGATTTTTAGTTCAGTGGCGGCTACAGGCTAGAGATTTGGGGGGGGGCAACGTCGGCTCTTAGGGTTATATATATATACACATATATATATATATATATATATATATATATATATATATATATATATATATATATATATATTTGTGGTTAAGAAAAGTGCATTCAGTCATAAGGTACGTTGAGATTTATAACCATTAGCCAAAAAGAATCGATTAAAGAAGAGTTTTTGCTGTTGATACATATGGCAATTGTTTTTGGAACTTAATCCATGCAATTTATACACTGTCGAGTTTGCTGGTCATTCTTTTACCGTATAGGTGGCCAGCATTACCCCCTACAAGCCGATCTCGTAATTTAGAACAGAGTCAAGTGACGAGACCGGTACACTTGACCCCGCACCTCCAGAGGTAAATTTGAAAACATGGTGGACATTGCAGCCACGACAGATTTTACGTGCACCAGCCACCATTAGTGTGCACGGCAATGGATTTGCAGCGATGGGCATTGAACCAGAGACATTCACATCACTGGTCCGCTGTCCTTGCCAACTGGGCCATCTCGCCCCAAGATTAAAGATGAGGGCAATTCTAATTTTACAATAATAAAAATGAGATTTTCAAAGTTGATGATTTAATTTTTCCCAGAATTTTGGATCCGCCACTTCTTTTATATGAAAGAATGTTGGTGAAGCAAAAAACATCGTTAGAGATAGATGGTTCATTACAGTGGAGCAAAAAATCATTGGAAGGCTGATGAATGAAATGCCTGGCGTATCATGATCGCAGTAAAAATTCTTCTTTTTCTCAGAGCAGTTTATTGAACCATTAAACTTACGTAGTAGTTAAAGACAAAAGTTCATAGAAATGCAGATAAATGAAATGCCTGGCGTTTCAGGATCACAGTAAAATTCGCTTTTTTCAATGCAGTTTATTAAATCCCTAATGTTACTTAGCTATTACAGACAAAAAGTTCTTTAGAGGGCTGATACATGAAATGCCTGGCGTATCATGTTCACGGTAAAAATTCGCTTTTATTTTCAATGCAGTTTATTGAATTCCAAATGTTACGTAGCAGTTACAGAGAAAAGTGCTTTAGAGGGCTGATAAATGAAATGCCTGGCGTATCATGTTCACAGTAAAAATTCGCTTTTCTTTTCAATGCAGTTTTTTGAATTCCTAATGTTACGTAGCAGTTACAGACAAAAGTTCTTTGGCAGGCTGACAAATAAAATGCCCGGCGTATCATGATCACAGTAAAATTTCTTTTTTTTCAGTGCAGTTTATTGAACCACTAATGTTACGTGGCTGTTACAGATAAAAGTTCATTGGAAGGCTGATAAATGAAATGGCTGGCGTATCATGATCACAGTAAAATTTCTTTTTTTTCAGTGCAGTTTATTGAACCACTAATGTTACGTGGCTGTTACAGATAAAAGTTCATTGGAAGGCTGATAAATGAAATGGCTGGCGTATCATGATCACAGTAGAAATTCCTTTTTTTGCTGTGGTGAACCCTTATTGTTATGTAGCTGTTACAGAAAAAACGTTTCAGAAAATAGGAACTCAACAAATGACGTGTTCACACTTGTTAAACCCTACACGCAAACCAGTTTCATACGAGTTTGTTTATATTAAACTGACTTTTTGAAAGCAATTTTGTGAAAATAACGTGTTTTATTAGCATTTAAAAATTGAATAAGGGACAAAATCAAAAGTTTTGTTACCTCTCAGTTCCAAGGTCAACAGTTTTTATGAAGAATCGATCCTCGAAGAAATAAAATGTTGCCAACAAGTGTAGTATATTTAGAATTTTTTTTTGAAATACAAGTTTCACTTATTTACTAACAGATATTTTATGTATGAAGAAAAATACCCAATAGAGAATAAATCTGTCCTAAAAAAATGTCTTCTAAAAAAGTCCTATCCCGGTGTTTCTGAGCAACAGACAATAGCTATGAGATAAGCGAAGAAAAAAAGATTTCCTTAACCCGATAGAAAAGTTTAGAAGATCGGAGAACCCTCCGAAAAGCTGCAAAAAGCTCCTAAGAGAAGAAGACAATGAAGCAAAAACAAAAATGAAAGAATGGAACACCAAAGGTAGAAGAAAAAAAACTCTCACAAAGTAAAATTAAAAAACATAAAAAAAGAAAAGTAAACCATAATATAAAAATATGACTGAGGAAAACATAAGTTTCACGGAAAACAGGGTTCGACCAGGGAAGAAAACTCATATAGCAGACCTTATCAAGCAGCCGAGATTTAGGCAATGGAGTTGCAGTCATTGACAAGAATTCTGGCTTCACCAATAATGTATGATGAATATTGTAAAGAAAAATGATTCATTAATTAGTTTAAAAAAACCTAAAGACAAAAATGATGGAGTAGTTTAGAAAACTTTAATTAAAATAGGCTACTTCATAGAACAGAAAAAAAATCCCAATATTTTAAACAAAAATAAGGCATATTAGCATTGTAGGTTAGTTGATTAAGAACTCCTGTGTAATGTTTCGCTATGTGACATCTAATTAGACAGTTTAAAGGCAATTCCAAACAGCTACAAATGTCAATTTAAACGATGCACCCCACAGCGAGCAAAAGATTTGGCATAATTTTGTTCCAGAAGTGATGGATGATGAACGTGAACAAACTTGAAGAGCACTGTACCAAAACGTGCAAAACGCAATCACAATAAGATGTACATGAATAGAATGATCAAAAGGATATTGACAATATTACTTATACATGCACATTTTGGTCCCGCGTTTCTGCGGGATCTAAAGCCAAACAAAGGCAATAGTGTGAAGTAAAAAATTGAGTATCACTATTTGGTTTGACTCTTAATGGATCTTGGATCTGCATTCAAAGCAAAAAATCTGAATTCTGTGCCATCGAGGAAAAAGTGCGCCCCATATATCTCATTAAAACAGTAAACATAATAATTTTCAAGTATTATAATGACCGTGTATTTACCACAATGTACTACATAAATTTCTGTCTGTAGCCAGTAGTTAGGTAGTTTTTCATAAACTTTTTATAACTCTCCTGTATCACACAATGACCCCCTCCGCCCCTCCCTTTCACAAAACAAACACACCTTAAACACCAATAAATTAGCATAAATATACAGTCGAACCTCCATATATCGAAGTAGCAAAATGCCGGAAAAAAATTCGATATATAGAAATTTCGATATATAGAATTGATCTTAGTTTTATCATAATTATCCCAAAACATTAAAATTAAAACTAATTTTCGTATACGAAACTCCATTTCCAATTTATATGCGAATCACATTAAATGAAAGTTAATAACTAAAATCTGAATTAATGTGAAAGATTTATTGAGTACTATATACCTTTAAAAAAAACAATAATCCAGACAGTGGTTACAGTGATCACAGTTACATTCTTTAAAAAAAAAAAAAACTACGAATATCTTGCTGAACAGCCAGTTTTGCGGAAAGTTCATCAAAGAAATGCTCGCATTTATTCAGTCCATTAAAAACTTCATCAGGGACATTTTCCACGAATTGAAGTCCACGAAGTATTGTTTCAAACGCCAAAAATTGGGATATTTTATTCTAAAGTGGAATAAAATCTCCCAATATGTCGTGAAAAAAATTTCGATATATAGAGATTTTTTCGATCTATAGAAACAGTTTTTCTATGTAATGAACATGGAGATTTGCTAAGAGTTCGATATATAGAAAATTTCGATATGGGGAAGTTCGATATATGGAGGTTCAACTGTATATTATTTACATGAAACATGATCATCAAGATTGCGTTCTGATTAAAAATGAAAGCCTTAAACTTAAAAGGGCCTGCTTAGCAGAGGTATTTAATAAATGTAGGTATTGTAACGGAATTGAATGTATTTATTAAAATTTCTGTGTCAATAGTTTTCTACACAATTTGATATAAATTGGAGAAAAGTCTAAAGTAACGTTCCGGTAGGCCTCATAAGGGGACTGTGGACAATTTTTTTTATTGTAATAGTGATTGTGATATTGTAAAAAAGAAATATCCTTCTGTACGAAAATAGTACAAAAATAGTTTTTTCAAGTAAAAAATCATTTGTGAAGCTTCTATAAAGTAAGTAATAAAAGTAAGTGTAATAATAAATTTTAAAACTGTTTTTGCTCAAACCACATTTTTCAAGGATTTTAGATATTTTAAATGTCCATGCGACTTAATATCTGTCAAAATTCATGAAATTGATAAGGACTAATCCTGATACTGTTTACAAAGGAACTGGTATTCATTTTACAATTCTACTTCATTGAGTTAATTAAATCTGATTTATAACTTATTAAAAGGCAAAATTTTGATGAAAATTGGGATGGAATTCAGAAAAAATTCTCTCTAAAATTAACTCTTCAAGGAATTAAAAAATTGATACCCAGACTTGTTTGCAATACAGTTTGAAGTGATTAAAATGCAAAATCGAGGAAATATCTCAAGAATGAAGGATTTTTAAAATTTGGTTATAAATTTTAAATTAAAAAAATTGGAAAGTTCCCTTAAGGTATTATTTATACTTATGGTAAAATGTATATATGTACAAAATTTCTATGATAAAAAATATATATATATATATATATATGTTAAGAATCAATTAGAAAAAGAACAATAATTAAATAATTTACAGAGGGGCTTCAGGGTAATTAATTTCGTGGCATAAAACGCCACTATTTTCATATCGTATTTCGAAACTCGCAATGGATTAGGGGAATTCCCTTTTTGAACGAACAAAGAGAGAGTCTATTAATAGTATCAAATTTAAGCTCCGCCTCTGGGTCCATCTTCGGTGCAAGCGTCATGAGCATGCGCAGGAGTTTTAAAAGCTTTTGAGGCAATAGAGTTTTACGCAGAGCGGGATAGATTTCCAATCAGTTTGGTCACGTGTCACGAGGATCGAGATGAGGACTTGGAAAATAATTAATAGATTGAATCGGGGTAGGTTAACATTCGGAAATAAACTCTTGAGTGTAATTAATTTGTAGTTCTTTGCCACAGGCCTTTAATCACTGACTGCTATATCATTAATAATTATTTAGGAATAGGTTAAGATGGAGTAACGTTATATAAGACGCCAGGATGAAGAAGGGTAAAAATAAGCTTCGTGTCATATATATATTTTAACGTCCACCGTTACCTTAATTCAATATGTATTTAGAGTGCACGGTTTTAAAAGGATAATCAAATATACAAGATGATGTCATTTTTAACACATTTTAGACTGCAAATATAGCAGTTTTAATTTTGTTGAGCTAAACAATTTCAGAAAACAATATTCTCATTGTTCTTTAATTTACTGTTTAAACTGATAAAATGACCATCATATTCACTTACTTTCTGCATCGGTTCTTCAGTCTTTTTCTTCTTCTTCCTCTTCTTTGGCAAACCTTGTGTTGGCCTCAGAAGCTGTATGTCCTCCTGCCGGGTTGGAAGGGCGTCTGCCACGTGGGAAGTTTGGAGTCTCGGGACGGATCCATACGGCAAAGGCTCGTATTTGTCGCTAGAGGAGATGACGTATGATTTCCCGTCCTCCAGTTGGTCAAGCGATTTGACAGCCACCCCATCCGAAACGGAGAATAATTTCTTCGCGGGAATATGGGTCTTTTGGCTGAGGTAATCTAGCAAATGAGGCATGGTGGCAAAGGGTTTGTTGCCGCGGAAAGCAAGCCTAACTCCGGCGTCGAAGTAATCTCCATTTCGATAGAAAGCGACTCTTCGAGCTTTTTCTGACTGTTTGAATTTGCGCCGACTTGTGGACATCGCAGAGAGTTAAATAAGAACTACTTCAATGGTCCCCTTGTAACTTCTGAAAAAAAAGAGAAAGCTTTATTATAATGCAAATGTTCAAAGGAAAATATTATTGATTTCATAATAGCAGGGTGGATACCACACATGGGGGGGAGGATCCCACATTGCGGGGGATCTTACTTATTAATGCATTAATCTATATATATAAAACAGTTCCGTAACTGACTCATTCATTCACTGACTGCCTGACTGACTGACATACAACGCACAGACCAAACCGCTGGACCAAAAGCGCTGAAATTTTGCATGGCGATTCTTCTAATAGTGTAGGGGTGAACTAAGAAAGATTTTTCAAAAATTCTTCTTAGATTTTTTTAAATTAAATTTTTAAGCTGTTTTTTAAACTTTTTTTACGTTTGCATTTAAAATAATACATTGAGGGTTATAAAATTTATATCACAAAAAAGATCATAAAAATTCCTTCAAAATGAAATCTTTTTCGAACCTTTACGTTGATTTTCTGATTTTTGGTGAATTTTTAAAGATTAATTTTTAGAATTTAATTTATTAAATGTTGATCACGTGATTTCTTTTTCTGGTACTTTAAATAAATTTATCGTCATGAGCATAACAACTAAATAGACAAAAATGATATTCTTTTTCTTTCTAATGCAGCAGACGATTGGATATTATCCAAAAAAAATAAATATCCCTTACGATTATTTTATAAATATATATATATATATATATATATATATATATTACATCAATTGTATACATTGATCGTCGCATTTATTATTAGGATTTTTCTTAGGGGGGGGGCGAGATGAACGGATAAAAATATTTATAATGTAAAATCAATATTCATAATGCAATTTCTATTTCTTTGGGGGGGGGCAGGGCCCCTTGGCCCCCCCTGGGTGCGCCACTGGCAATCTGAGGTTGTGGAGAGGGATACCGTATGAGCAGGGCCCGACTTTGACCCAATTGGGCCCTGGGCAAAGCAGACTTCGGGGGCCTCCTCCAAGGATAGATTCAGAAGGGGGCAAGTACCTCCCCAGAGCCAAATTTCAACATGAACATCTGGGGCACTCACCCACCGGAAATTCAAAAACTTCTTGACCAACAAGTCAAAAATTTTAAAATTAATAATAATAATAATAATAATAAGGGTTGATTTATTAATTTACTTTTTAACGTTAATAAATAAATTCATGAAATTTTCTTTTGAAATTCAAAATAGATCACAGTCTAAAGTTATTACACCCCCAAAAATATATTAAACCAGAAACTAAATTAGGGGACCTCCATAATTTTAGCGGGTCCTGGGCAACTGCCCCACTTGCCCATGCGGAAATCTGGGCCTGCGTATGAGACAACAGATTTAGAGGCCAATTGTGTATTAACCTTTAGCTTACGGGACCCATTTTTACGATTCTCGCTTTAGAATTTTCATACCCGCTTTGTTAGAACGGCCACTGAGGGATATATATATATATATATATATATATATATATATATATATATATATATATATATATATATATATAATATATATATATATATATATATATATATATATATATATATATATATATATATATATATATATATATGTATATATCTATATATATATATTTATAAATATATATATATATATATTTATAAATATATATATATATATATATATATATATATATATATATATATATATATATATATATATATATATATATATATATATATATAAACATACATATATATATATATATATATATATATATATATATATATATATATAAACATACATATATATATATATATATATATATATATATATATATATATATATATATATATATATATATATATATATATATATATATATTCATTCACTCTTGGGTCCGTATTCTTGGGATACATGCTATCCCAACCCGTAAGGAAAAGGTTAATTAGGTCCGAATTAAGCTTAATACGTTATTGTCGATAAGAAACAAAAAAGCAAAAAGCCACTTAAGGGACAAAGGCGTTGCAAACTTGGGACTATAAGCTAACTTACTACGCCCCCTCCCGTATATTATATCTATCTATCTATATCTATGTAACATCCCCCCCCCCACTACGGATTCCGGAACACTGCAATCACACGAGGTGGAACACCACAAGCGATGGAGTCATACAGGCAATCCTCTCATGGTGCATTCACATTGGACAGAGTTCTCTCCCCGACTCTCCTGTCAACATTAGTCACGGTAACATTAGACACGGTATTTAGAACCACCCCCATTCCAATGAACACGTGTCTTCCAGATATTCCCCCATTTAGAACCCCCCCCATTCAAGCCGCCAAAGTCTTCGTGTTTCTTGATCTAGTGTCCCCCGCCCCCACTGTCACCATTTGACCCCCGGGACCTCGAGTTCGCCTTTGATGCTCTGCATATGGACCGCTAGAGGAGGCGATCCGGCGCAGGGAAACAGAGTACAGAGACATAAATCACTGGCAGAGGCAGAGAGCGCTATGCCAGTCTGTACGCGCTATTACGTATCGAAGACATGGCCGGAGTGGAGGAAATGAGTCACTCAAAGAAAACATAGTCCTCATAAATAAACAGGAAATCCAACGTAAATAAAAAGCACAAATAGCAATAAGGGGCAATTTTGCAGACGGCCGTTTCGAAGCTGCAAAGGAGCTTCTTCATCAGTGAAAAGAACTTAGTGGCAGCTCAAAAAGCCGAAAACTTAAGTTTTCGGCTTAAGTTTTGGCCAGTTCTCTGGGATTGAGTCCCGTGGCGGTTATATAAGGTTTGGCACCTACGAGACTGGGGGTTAAAGGGAGGATATATTGATTACCTACTTTAGTTTTTAGGAAACTTACAATTCCTTTATTCTTAAAACGAAAACGAAATTAACTCTACGCCCAAGGGAATTTAAAAGAATTTAGAAATTAGTTAAGGTGTTTGGGTTTTGTATGTTATATCTATATCTATATCTATCTATCTGTCTATCTATCTATCTCTCTCTCTCACTATATATATATATATATATATATATATATATATATATATATATATATGTATATCGATAAATTTATGAAGGAGAATCACATCCTCTTCAGACAGGAATTCATTAATAGTGGCGCACCCAGGATTTTCTCTTGGGGGGGGGTCGAGATGAACGGATAAAAATATTTATAATGCATGGGGGGGGGCGAGATGAATGGATAAAAATATTTATAATGCATGGGGGGGGTCGAGATGAATGGATAAAAATATTTATAATGCATGGGGGGGGCGAGATGAATGGATAAAAATATTTATAATGCATGGGGGGGGTCGAGATGAATGGATAAAAATATTTATAATGCATGGGGGGGCGAGATGAATGGATAAAAATATTTATAATGCATGGGGGGGGTCGAGATGAATGGATAAAAATATTTATAATGCATGGGGGGGGCGAGATGAATGGATAAAAATATTTATAATGCATGGGGGGGGTCGAGATGAATGGATAAAAATATTTATAATGCATGGGGGGGGCGAGATGAATGGATAAAAATATTTATAATGCATGGGGGGGGCGAGATGAATGGATAAAAATATTTATAATGCATGGGGGGGGTCGAGATGAATGGATAAAAATATTTATAATGCATGGGGGGGGCGAGATGAATGGATAAAAATATTTATAATGCATGGGGGGGGGGTCGAGATGAATGGATAAAAATATTTATAATGCATGGGGGGGCGAGATGAATGGATAAAAATATTTATAATGCATGGGGGGGGGTCGAGATGAATGGATAAAAATATTTATAATGCATGGGGGGGGGCGAGATGAATGGATAAAAATATTTATAATGCATGGGGGGGGTCGAGATGAATGGATAAAAATATTTATAATGCATGGGGGGGGCGAGATGAATGGATAAAAATATTTATAATGCATGGGGGGGGTCGAGATGAATGGATAAAAATATTTATAATGCATGGGGGGGGCGAGATGAATGGATAAAAATATTTATAATGCATGGGGGGGGTCGAGATGAATGGATAAAGATATTTATAATGCATGGGGGGGGCGAGATGAATGGATAAAAATATTTATAATGCATGGGGGGGGTCGAGATGAATGGATAAAAATATTTATAATGCATGGGGGGGGTCGAGATGAATGGATAAAAATATTTATAATGCATGGGGGGGGCGAGATGAATGGATAAAAATATTTATAATGCATGGGGGGGGTCGAGATGAATGGATAAAAATATTTATAATGCATGGGGGGGGGGAGATGAATGGATAAAAATATTTATAATGCATGGGGGGGGGCGAGATGAATGGATAAAAATATTTATAATGCATGGGGGGGGCGAGATGAATGGATAAAAATATTTATAATGCATGGGGGGGGCGAGATGAATGGATAAAAATATTTATAATGCATGGGGGGGGTCGAGATGAATGGATAAAAATATTTATAATGCATGGGGGGGGCGAGATGAATGGATAAAAATATTTATAATGCATGGGGGGGGGTCGAGATGAATGGATAAAAATATTTATAATGCATGGGGGGGCGAGATGAATGGATAAAAATATTTATAATGCATGGGGGGGGGTCGAGATGAATGGATAAAAATATTTATAATGCATGGGGGGGGCGAGATGAATGGATAAAAATATTTATAATGCATGGGGGGGGGTCGAGATGAATGGATAAAAATATTTATAATGCATGGGGGGGGCGAGATGAATGGATAAAAATATTTATAATGCATGGGGGGGGTCGAGATGAATGGATAAAAATATTTATAATGCATGGGGGGGGCGAGATGAATGGATAAAAATATTTATAATGCATGGGGGGGTCGAGATGAATGGATAAAAATATTTATAATGCATGGGGGGGGCGAGATGAATGGATAAAAATATTTATAATGCATGGGGGGGGTCGAGATGAATGGATAAAAATATTTATAATGCATGGGGGGGGTCGAGATGAATGGATAAAAATATTTATAATGCATGGGGGGGGCGAGATGAATGGATAAAAATATTTATAATGCATGGGGGGGGTCGAGATGAATGGATAAAAATATTTATAATGCATGGGGGGGGGCGAGATGAATGGATAAAAATATTTATAATGCATGGGGGGGGGTCGAGATGAATGGATAAAAATATTTATAATGCATGGGGGGGCGAGATGAATGGATAAAAATATTTATAATGCAGGGGGGGGGGTCGAGATGAATGGATAAAATATTTATAATGCATGGGGGGGGCGAGATGAATGGATAAAAATATTTATAATGCATGGGGGGGGGGGT
Source organism: Dolomedes plantarius (assembly GCA_907164885.2). Classification (NCBI taxonomy): domain Eukaryota; kingdom Metazoa; phylum Arthropoda; class Arachnida; order Araneae; family Dolomedidae; genus Dolomedes; species Dolomedes plantarius. The sequence goes on from OU015502.1 coordinate 126,564,398, forward strand.
CGAGATGAATGGATAAAAATATTTATAATGCATGGGGGGGGGCGAGATGAATGGATAAAAATATTTATAATGCATGGGGGGGGGCGAGATGAATGGATAAAAATATTTATAATGCATGGGGGGGGGTCGAGATGAATGGATAAAAATATTTATAATGCATGGGGGGGGCGAGATGAATGGATAAAAATATTTATAATGCATGGGGGGGGGTCGAGATGAATGGATAAAAATATTTATAATGCATGGGGGGGGCGAGATGAATGGATAAAAATATTTATAATGCATGGGGGGGGTCGAGATGAATGGATAAAAATATTTATAATGCATGGGGGGGGGGCGAGATGAATGGATAAAAATATTTATAATGCATGGGGGGGGTCGAGATGAATGGATAAAAATATTTATAATGCATGGGGGGGGCGAGATGAATGGATAAAAATATTTATAATGCATGGGGGGGTCGAGATGAATGGATAAAAATATTTATAATGCATGGGGGGGGTCGAGATGAATGGATAAAATATTTATAATGCATGGGGGGGGCGAGATGAATGGATAAAAATATTTATAATGCATGGGGGGGGGGTCGAGATGAATGGATAAAAATATTTATAATGCATGGGGGGGGTCGAGATGAATGGATAAAAATATTTATAATGCATGGGGGGGGCGAGATGAATGGATAAAAATATTTATAATGCATGGGGGGGGGTCGAGATGAATGGATAAAAATATTTATAATGCATGGGGGGGCGAGATGAATGGATAAAAATATTTATAATGCATGGGGGGGGGTCGAGATGAATGGATAAAAATATTTATAATGCATGGGGGGGGCGAGATGAATGGATAAAAATATTTATAATGCATGGGGGGGGTCGAGATGAATGGATAAAAATATTTATAATGCATGGGGGGGGCGAGATGAATGGATAAAAATATTTATAATGCATGGGGGGGCGAGATGAATGGATAAAAATATTTATAATGCATGGGGGGGGGGCGAGATGAATGGATAAACATACTTATAATGCATGGGGGGGGCGAGATGAATGGATAAAAATATTTATAATGCATGGGGGGGGGCGAGATGAATGGATAAAAATATTTATAATGCATGGGGGGGGCGAGATGAATGGATAAAAATATTTATAATGCATGGGGGGGGTCGAGATGAATGGATAAAAATATTTATAATGCATGGGGGGGGCGAGATGAATGGATAAAAATATTTATAATGCATGGGGGGGTCGAGATGAATGGATAAAAATATTTATAATGCATGGGGGGGGCGAGATGAATGGATAAAAATATTTATAATGCATGGGGGGGGTCGAGATGAATGGATAAAAATATTTATAATGCATGGGGGGGGTCGAGATGAATGGATAAAAATATTTATAATGCATGGGGGGGGCGAGATGAATGGATAAAAATATTTATAATGCATGGGGGGGGTCGAGATGAATGGATAAAAATATTTATAATGCATGGGGGGGGCGAGATGAATGGATAAAAATATTTATAATGCATGGGGGGGGTCGAGATGAATGGATAAAAATATTTATAATGCATGGGGGGGGCGAGATGAATGGATAAAAATATTTATAATGCATGGGGGGGGCGAGATGAATGGATAAAAATATTTATAATGCATGGGGGGGGGCGGGATGAATGGATAAAAATATTTATAATGCATGGGGGGGCGAGATGAATGGATAAAAATATTTATAATGCATGGGGGGGGGGTCGAGATGAATGGATAAAAATATTTATAATGCAGGGGGGGGCGAGATGAATGGATAAAAATATTTATAATGCATGGGGGGGGGTCGAGATGAATGGATAAAAATATTTATAATGCATGGGGGGGGCGAGATGAATGGATAAAAATATTTATAATGCATGGGGGGGGGTCGAGATGAATGGATAAAAATATTTATAATGCATGGGGGGGGCGAGATGAATGGATAAAAATATTTATAATGCATGGGGGGGGTCGAGATGAATGGATAAAAATATTTATAATGCATGGGGGGGCGAGATGAATGGATAAAAATATTTATAATGCATGGGGGGGGTCGAGATGAATGGATAAAAATATTTATAATGCATGGGGGGGGCGAGATGAACGGATAAAATATTTATAATGCATGGGGGGGGTCGAGATGAATGGATAAAAATATTTATAATGCATGGGGGGGGTCGAGATGAATGGATAAAAATATTTATAATGCATGGGGGGGGCGAGATGAATGGATAAAAATATTTATAATGCATGGGGGGGGTCGAGATGAATGGATAAAAATATTTATAATGCATGGGGGGGGCGAGATGAATGGATAAAAATATTTATAATGCATGGGGGGGGGTCGAGATGAATGGATTAAAATATTTATAATGCATGGGGGGGCGAGATGAATGTATAAAAATATTTATAATGCATGGGGGGGGGTCGAGATGAATGGATAAAAATATTTATAATGCATGGGGGGGGCGAGATGAATGGATAAAATATTTATAATGCATGGGGGGGGGTCGAGATGAATGGATAAAAATATTTATAATGCATGGGGGGGGTCGAGATGAATGGATAAAAATATTTATAATGCATGGGGGGGGGCGAGATGAATGGATAAAAATATTTATAATGCATGGGGGGGTCGAGATGAATGGATAAAAATATTTATAATGCATGGGGGGGGCGAGATGAATGGATAAAAATATTTATAATGCATGGGGGGGGGTCGAGATGAATGGATAAAAATATTTATAATGCATGGGGGGGCGAGATGAATGGATAAAAATATTTATAATGCATGGGGGGGGTCGAGATGAATGGATAAAAATATTTATAATGCATGGGGGGGGGGCGAGATGAATGGATAAAATATTTATAATGCATGGGGGGGGTCGAGATGAATGGATAAAAATATTTATAATGCATGGGGGGGGCGAGATGAATGGATAAAAATATTTATAATGCATGGGGGGGTCGAGATGAATGGATAAAAATATTTATAATGCATGGGGGGGGTCGAGATGAATGGATAAAAATATTTATAATGCATGGGGGGGGCGAGATGAATGGATAAAAATATTTATAATGCATGGGGGGGGGTCGAGATGAATGGATAAAAATATTTATAATGCATGGGGGGGGTCGAGATGAATGGATAAAAATATTTATAATGCATGGGGGGGGCGAGATGAATGGATAAAAATATTTATAATGCATGGGGGGGGTCGAGATGAATGGATAAAAATATTTATAATGCATGGGGGGGCGAGATGAATGGATAAAAATATTTATAATGCATGGGGGGGGGTCGAGATGAATGGATAAAAATATTTATAATGCATGGGGGGGGCGAGATGAATGGATAAAAATATTTATAATGCATGGGGGGGGGTCGAGATGAATGGATAAAAATATTTATAATGCATGGGGGGGGCGAGATGAATGGATAAAAATATTTATAATGCATGGGGGGGTCGAGATGAATGGATAAAAATATTTATAATGCATGGGGGGGGTCGAGATGAATGGATAAAAATATTTATATTGCATGGGGGGGGCGAGATGAATGGATAAAAATATTTATAATGCATGGGGGGGGGTCGAGATGAACGGATAAAATATTTATAATGCATGGGGGGGGGCGAGATGAACGGATAAAATATTTATAATGCATGGGGGGGGTCGAGATGAACGGATAAAAATATTTATAATGCATGGGGGGGGGTCCAGATGAACGGATAAAAATATTTATAAGGCATAGGGGGGGCGAGATGAACGGATAAAAATATTTATAATGCATGGGGGGGGGTCCAGATGAACGGATAAAAATATTTATAAGGCATAGGGGGGGCGAGATGAACGGATAAAAATATTTATAATGTAAAATCAATATTCATAATGCAATTTCTATTTCTTTGGGGGGGGGGGGGGAGGGCCCCATGCCCCCCCTGGGTGCGCCACTGGTCCAATTCTCATTTGTGGGTAGGTCTGGTCACCAAACACGTAAAACTCAGGCTTTCCTATTAGCAACTATCATGTACATTGTTTACTTTGGAAAACTGCCGAATGACTTACGGGAGCATATTATCGTTTCTCCACTCATCTGCATTTGAACAGAAATTACAGGTCCCGACTCGGGGTAGATGCAGATGAGATGGAAATTGCTGGGTTTATTAAAAAGCTAGCCCAAGGTTGTGCGACTTTAACCAAAACGATAGAAGAGGAAATAATTCACAATAGTTACTGAAAAAATAAAAGTGGGGAACCATGATTTAATTGTAAGAGGTTCTAAATAAAGGGCAGACTCATAGTTACTATTTCTTATTAATTGAAAACTTAAAATTATAGAATAATTTTAAATTCTGCTGTGATTACAAATAGCCTTCCTTAAAGATATCTGGAAAGATTATTAAGCGATATGATAGAAAACATCATGTATAAAAGAAATATTAAACTGAAACAGGCAAAAGATATATGGTAAAACCTAATATCCATAAAAAACACCTCAAGCAGTGTAAATAATACATATTTTCCAACACTACAATAACTGTACAAGGTAATTAGAAAAACCTAATAGATTTTTTTTCTCTCATTAATTGAATTCGAGTGTATTGATTTTTGGTATAAGAATGGAATTAAAATATGTTCTCGTAGAAACATCCTTTAAAATTTGATCTACCTACAGGGAATAAAAGGCTAATGAAGGCACCTTCACTGAATTATTATTAATGAGTTTAACTTAACGAGGAAAATGTATGATGCAATTGATATTTAATTATCTTTTTTAGGCTTGGGAAGAGGGAGTTTGGTAATAAGTAAAGTGGCTTTTAAATTTCATTTCTTTAAATTAATTAACCGTAAACAACCATTCTTTTCGCCTGCTCGAGGTAATCAGTTTTAATACTAGAGAGTAACGATAGTAACATTTTAATTAAATATTATTTAAATAAATTTAATTTGCTATCAATGAGGATATACATATATGTTATCATTTTGACATACATATACGTTACCTCAACCATTAAGGAATTAACTAAATCAGCATAGAATATAATAGTTTAATCATATATATATATATATATGTATGGATATATATATATATATATATATATATATATATATATATATATATATATATATATATATATATATATATATATATATATATATATATTAGGGGCTTTGCCCCTAGGCTCGCTATGCTCGCTTCTCTGTTATGGCTAATAGCGAGATACATAGGGGTGATTCTCGGGCAATGTAACAGCCATTTACTGTTGTCAGTCGCCATTATGCGAAATGGATGAAGCCCGCCTATGGGTGAAAAATGAAACTGGTTCCAGTTAATGTTTAATTAATATAGAAAATACACGAAAATACTCTTAAGGCCTAATTATATTAAATATATCAAATTATTCGAAGTGAATTGCAAATACAGATAGATATTCGCTTTCACTAATTGCCACAGTTGGAAAAGTTATGTAAGAAATATATTGTGTTTTCACTAGTCAAGGACAACAATATTTTTAAGGCATAAGATATTTTTCTCCGGAATCATAAAAAACAGCAAAGTTTTCGAAACATTTCTGTGAAAAAATGATTGCTGGTTTCGTCATGCTGATAAGACGCATATATCTGTCGAAGAAAAGTTTTCTAGTTTTGATTTATTTTTCTGTACGTGGTTGATAGTAATATTTTTACAAATATGAGGGAGAAATTCGGTTCTAAGATAATGAGAAGCCAATAACTCAAAATGTTTCTTTTTATGACACTTTGATGCAATAGATAAAAGATTGAACTTTTTTAGAATCAAAATTTTTATTAAAAAAAAGCCCATTAAATTCATTTATTGAATGAATCAATGTTTTCATGTCGACGTCACAAGCATTTAAATGTTTTAAATCTTTTAAATTTATTTCAGGCATAAGACAGAAGGTTGCAGTTGATATACTCTAACTATGTTATCTTACAACCTCTACAAAATTTATATTAATCTGAATATTTTTGAAAAATTATATACTTAGCTTTAGATCTTGGAAACAGTAATATAACAAAGAAAAGTTTATGAGATGTCAGGTTAAGAATTTTTTTTTTCAGACGCATAATATGATATAAACTTTAACTATGACCTTTTATTCAAAATATAGCTTTAAATAGAGCCATGACATCCTATGATGTCACCTCTGGACCATGTTGACGCGCGAGGCCATAAAAAATAAATATATCTTCAACACGCCGAGGTTTTTGAACTTAGGATTACGTTCCTCTATAACGGTCCTCCGTGAAGCAAAATTTCAGACGCTAAAACCGACTGTTGGCGCGAGTAATAATTTTGGCAGCGTGCCAAACCCAGTCTGTATCGCTTGGGCAAGCAGTAAACAGTTAAACAGAAAAGTACCAAAATGCGTCAAAATTTTGACTTACATATATGTATATATATATACATACGTACATATATATGGATACATATATACATAACACATACAAACATATATATATATATACAAAATAGGTAAGCAACGATAAGTAATCCTGCGTTAATAACCTGCGACAGATTCGTTATAAGAGACTACCTGACATTTTTACTTCTATATCCACGGCTTAGTAATTCAAATTTGAAAGATTTAGAATACTTCTTTGCAATACTATTTGTAAAGTATATTTAATACTATACTGAAGAATAGTATCAGTTAGTATACTTTATTTTCCATTTTTTCAAAGAATACAAACACTTTTCGATATGGCAGTTTGATGCAACGTCACTAATGTAGCCACGAGAAAAATGAGGGGCAGAAAATGGTTTACACGCGGAGTTCTGACATGCATTTCCAAATGAATTTTACAATCTGTGCGTTTAACAACTAAGGGCCTGTTGACATAGCAGTCCGTTAGCGTAAGCGTTAAATTTTAAGCAATCATATAGCTGAGCGCTATGACATCATCCGTGAACACTCCGTAGACCTTTTACGATTACCCTAACGGGCTGCTATGTAAGAGGTCTTAACTTCCTTATATATCTCAGCCAGTAACGCGCTTGCTTGCTGATCTTTTATCTCCGGTTCAAACCCCGCTGATATGACATTTTGTATTACCTTCTATTTTCATCATTCCATCACTTACATATTTTTTAAATATTTTAAAATTAATTTTTTACCATGTTTTTATTAACTCGGTTTCTTGTTTGTTTGTTTGTGTTTGTGTTTGTCCAGTACAAATCTTGCAATCGATTTTTAACTAACTTCCCGACTAGCTAGACATTTGAAACTTTTAGAATAGCTCAGAACACGATGACAATACATTATTTTAATAATTTTAGCCATCTTTAAGCAGGATTGAATTCATTTTCAGTTAATTTTGTTTTGTAGAATGGTGCTGCCATCTATCGACCGAGACGGGAACGAAAAGTTAAACGCAATTGATTACGCATTTAATACCACTTATTACGCATTTGATCATTTTCTTTCAAGTTGATTGGATAATTCATCAAAAATATTTAAAAAAAGCATTTATTAATACATAAAATTGTCAAGTTTATATGATTCGACAGAAAATTTAAAAACATGGTATATAAAAAGTTATTTATATCTTGTAATTATTATTTGATGAGGGCCCAATTTTAAATTTTATTTACTTTACTGAGCATATGTATCTTGGCAACAATTACCGAAATTTTTAGACAATAAGACGCATCTTTTTTGCATAAAAAAATCGACTTAAAATTGGGGTGTGTCTTATGGTCCGAAGGTAACATAAAAGTAAATTGAATATAACTATTATATATATTATGTATTTTTTACATATATTATTTGTGTTTATTATACAAGGTGTGAAGGTATTTTCAATTTGTTACTTAATAAAGATAAAATATATATACAGGATGTCTCAAAAAACCTTGACACATTTTAAATAAATATGTAAAAAAAAGTATGCAAGGTAGGAACTAGAAATTCAGAGATGTGTTACCGCATATATTAGAGGTTTTTCTGTGCCAAAAAAGTTCTACCAGAGGGCGCTAGTTGTTCCATGAAAGTGAAGTTGTAAAATGGCTGAAGTTGTAAATGGCTATTTTGCTGTCCCAAGGATTTCTTATTTACATCCCAAAATCATTTGGCAATAAGACGGTGCACTGCCTCATTGGGGTATGATTGTATGGGTCTTTTTGAATGAGGAATTTACAAACGGGTGGATTGGACGAGATGGTTTCATCCAATGGCCGCCTCGATCTCCAGACGTTACACCGCTTGACTTTTTTCTTTAGGGATTTGTCGAACAGAGAGTTTATTCAACAAAAGTGGACAGTCTTAAATAACTCAAAAAACTCATAATTGCTGCAATTTTATGTGTTACAGAATCCATTTTGGTAAGCACATGGGCTGAAAGGGATTACCGAATGGAAATTCTCTGTGCCACAAAAGGAGAACACTGAGAACACACAAAAGGAGAAATTTGTTGAATATGCTAAAAAAAACCCTATATATAAGGTAACACGTATGTTTATTTCTAGTTCCGACCATGAGTGCTTTTTTTATATAATTTTTTTAAATGTGTCAAGGTTTTTTGAGATACCCTGTATATATATTTTATCTTTATTAAGGGGACAGTGGACTTTCAAAATTGAGAAATTTGTCCAAATATTCGATTTTTTTTATTTTATTGAATTGTGAAACTACGGACGAGTAGGAATGTGTTGCAAGGAGAATTTTTAATTTCTGTGATTACTTTCCTAGTTATAGGCATTTGTATTTAATTTAGATATTATGTGGTTACTAATAGCAATAACTTTAAATGTACTTTTCTCAGAATAAAAATTTTCATGTCATACGAATATTCAAACTGCTCCAGGTGCATTTCTAATTATCGTATTGCTTTGAAATTTAAGTTTTATATACTTATGTATATCAAATAATATTAAAGATAATTATGCTTCGTAGCTCAGAATTTCTAAATTTTGTACTTGAAAAGATGATTTATAGGTATTTTGCGTAATAAAAAGGGTGTTTTCACTATTATTATTTTTTTCTCTTTATATTTTTAATGAATGCTTAAAATAAGCAATAAATTTCATTGTCAGTTCTATAAGGTATCCTGTAAATAAAAATTACCATATTATATGCAAAGGAAATGCGCATGGAACATTTTTAATTAGGCCAATTTTTGATATTATTAATAATTCATAATTCATAAATTATTAAAATTTCATCATTAAATTTTAACCACTTTTACATATGTATGGTACTAATCACATATTAAAATTTCAAGCAATTCCATTCAAAACAAAAAAAGTTAGGTTTGAAGGTCCACTGTCCCCTTAAGTAAGAAATTGAAAATATCTTTATATACCTAACAAAATACAAAATATTCTTTTCTAAAAATCCTCCCATAAATTTGAGGTGCCTCTTATGGTCCGAAAGATACGGTATTTTACTTACTGGAGATAAAGTCTCTCGTCCTTGGAGCTCCGACAACTTTAAATTGACATGACAACAGACGTTCTGTTTTTGCACTAGCTGAGACAAGACGCGCTATGTTCAACCTTATTAATGGCTGCCCTGCCTTACTGCGACGTATACGTGACAACGCACTGTCAAATAGCTGCAACTACGGTAAACATTAATTTTCACCTCGCGATCGCACCGGTTTAAACTCCGGTTTAAAATGACCGGTTGGATTTCAGAACATTCATCTTCCATCATTACCGAAGAGCGAGAAATCAACAGGACTATATGTGATACTAGTTGAAAACCCGCACTTCGCTACGGAGTACATTCAAATTAAATACAATTGTCAATGTATGCAATTAATGCCAAATATATATATATATATATATATATATATATATATATATATATATATATATATATATATATATATATATGTATATATATATATATATATATATATATATATATATATATATATATATATATATATATATATATATATATATATATATATATATATATATATATATATATATATATATATATATATATATATACTAGCTGAAAACTCGTACTTCGCTACGGAGTACATTCAAATTAAATACAACGGTCAATGTATGCAATTCATGCCAAATATATATATATATTATATGATAAATACGACTATCAATGTATACAATTGATGTAAAATATATATATATATATATATATATTTATAAGAAAATCGTAAAGGATAATTTTATAGACAAAGTAATGTAGAAGAAAATATTCAAATTAAATCTAATATAAAGAATACTAAAGAATATAATACAGTTAATATAGTACAGTTTGTAGAACATTTCTTCTACTGTATTTTAATATTTTTTTGGATAATGTCCAATCGTATGCCGCATTAGCAAGGAAAAAAAATATTTTTTGTTTATTTAGTTGATATGCACGTGACGATATATTTATTTAAAGTACCAGAAAAACAAATAACGTGATCGGCATTTAATAAATTAAATTCTAAAAATTAATCTTTAAAAATACACCAAAATTCAGAAAATGAAGATAAAGATTCGAAAAAGATTTCATTTTAAAGGAATTTTTATGATCTTTCTCGTGATATAAATTTTATAACCCTCAAATTATTATTTTAAATGCAAACTTAAAAAAAGTCACTAAAACAGCTTAAAGATTTAATTTAAAAAATCTAAGAAGATGTTTTCAAAAATCTTTCTTAGTGCACCCCTAAACCATAAGAAGAATCTCCATGCAAAATTTCAGCCCTTTAGGTCCAGCGGTTTGGTCTGTGTGTTGTATATCAGTCAGTGAGTCAGTTACGGAACTGTTATATATATATATATATATATATATATGATACAATCAATGTATACAATTGATGTAAAAAAACAAAAGAAAACATATTTATAAAAAAATCGTAAGGGATATTTTTATAGACAAAATAATGGAGAAGAAAATATTCAAATTAAACGTAATAGGACATACTAAAGAATATAGTACAGTTTGAGGAACATAATATCTTTTAATGTATTTTAATATTTTTTTGGATAATGCCCAATCGTCTGCCGCATTAGCAAGAAAAAAAAATATTTTTTTGTCTATTTAGTTGTTATGCACGTGACGATAAATTTATTTAAAGTACCAGAAAAAGAAATCACGTGATCAGCATTTAGTAAATTAAATTCTAAAAATTAATCTTTAAAAATTCACCAAAAAATCAGAAAATGGAGGTAAAGATTCGATAGAGATTTCAATTTAAAGGAATTTTTATGATTTTTCTCGTGATATAAATTTTATAACCCTCAGATTATTATTTTAAATGCAAACTTTAAAAAAGTTACTAAAACAGCTTAAAAATTTAATTTAAAAAATCTAAGAAGAATTTTTCAAAAATCTTTCTTAGTGCACCCCAAAACCATAAGAAGAATCCCCATGCAAAATTTCAGTCCTTTAGGCCCAGCGGTTTGGTCTGTGCATTGTATGTCAGTCAGTCAGTCAGTCAGTTATTGAACTGTTTTATATATATAGATTAGAGAGATCGGAAGTCTGATAAAAAAAAAATTCGGTCAAAGATTATCGTAAATCGATAGTCATAGGAAAATTGAGAGGAGAAAATAAAATATTGCGTGAACATGTTGTCGACACAGAGTAAAAAAATTTAGTACCTCGGTGCTATTATTATCACTTTGACAGATCTGCGTTTCTACCCTTTTTCAAGATCGCCAGAACGTTCAATAAGGCGAGTATTATAGCAATGCCTTGGTAACGTTTTAACAAAGAGAGGAAAAAAAATGATTTTAATCAATAACCCCTTCATGCGTGTTTCTGATCTCAATTCGAGTGTTATTATATTGTTGTATGTTTTCGCCGCATTTTAACCTTTTAAGAAATTATATTTTCCTTTAATACTGTCCTTTTATACAACTCAAAGGTGTCTGCACTTCCTGAAAAATATCCGGATTCTACTCTAAATAATTAAATTTATACTCTTGGGGATATTTTAAGGGCATTTACAGAAAAATCCTGTAGAATTTGAATATTTTTTGAATTACCTTTGAAAGAATTCCTCTCTGAAATTGTACAAGAACCTTTTAACAAATTATATTTTCATTTAGGGCTTGTGGTGGCCCTGTGGTACAACGCGCTGGCTTTCGAGGCTGAGGGTGCTCGGATCGAATTCCGTCGTCGCGCCACCAAAATACCTCCGTTTGTGTCATCCCTTCATAGGGGGTAATGCTGGCCCGCCTATATGGTGATCCCATAATAAAATGGCCCAGCAAACTGAGGTGAGATATAGGCGAATGTCTACACGACAAGTGCCTCCACCTTTTTTTAAATTAATTTAATACTGTCTTTTTATACAACTCAAAGGTGTCTTTACTTCCAGAAAATATCCGGATTCTACTCTAAATAATTAAATTTATACTCTTGGTGATATTTTAAGGGCCTTTACTGAAAAATCCTGAAGATTTTTAATATTTTTTGAATTACCTTTGAAAGAATTCCTCACTGAAATTGTACAAGAACCTTTGAACAAATTATATTTTTATTTAATACTGTCTTTTTATACAACTCAGAGGTTTATTTACTTCCTGAAAATATCCAGATACTACTCTAAATAATTAAATTTTTACTCTTTGTAATATTTTAAGGACATTTACTGAAAAATCCTGGAGATTTTTAATATTTTTTGAACTAATTTTGAAAGAATTCCTCACTGAAATTGTACAAGAACCTTTTAACAAATCCTATTTTCATTTAATACTGTCTTTTTATACAACTCAAAGGTGTCTTTACTTCCTGAAAATAATCCAGATTCTACTCTAAATAATTAAATTTATACTCTTGGCGATATTTTAAGTGCATTTACTGAAAAAACCTGAAGAATTTTGATATTTTTTGAATTACCTTTGAAAGAATTCCTCACTGAAATTGTACAAGAACCTTTTAACAAATTATATTTTTATTTAATACTGTCTTTTTATACAACTCAGAGGTTTATTTACTTCCTGAAAATATCCAGATACTACTCTAAATAATTAAATTTTTACTCTTAGTAATATTTTAAGGGCATTTACTAAAAAATCCTGGAGATTTTTAATATTTTTTGAACTAATTTTGAAAGAATTTCTCACTGAAATCGTACAAGAACCTTTTAACAAATCATATTTTCATTTAATATTGTCTATTTATACAACTCAAGGGTGTCTTTACTTCCTGAAAATATCCAGATTCTACACTAAATAACTAAATTTATAAATCTTTTAGAATGTGGAGTTAATTTATTAATATATTCATTATGAATTGAATTTCCGTCACAGAAACCACGGCTATTCAATGTACACACTAAACCAGGCCTGCACAACTAGAAATGTGAGGAGGACCATATAACTTTATGGAGAGTTGTTGCTTGGCGCAAGAAAATATGATAAATAAGAAAGTGAATAATATTTTATCTAATAAAAAAATTACTGATTAATTTAAAAATTAAATATTTATATTCATTGCTTATATATTCCTACAGCAATATTATACATTTTAGAATAATATACTGTATTTTTTAGATTTATACTATTATACGTTTTCCCAAAAGCTTCGCGGGAAACATATTCAGTGCTGGCCGGCCGTATACTGACCGAGGGCCGTATGTTGTGCAGGTCTGTTCTAAAGCAACATTTCCTAACCTTTCTCTAACCTCTTACCTACCCCTTGGGGAATTTTTTTCCCTGATTGTACGCCGGGGTCAGGGGGTCTAAGTCTCCCTAAAGCCACAGAGATTATGCAGTAAGTGTCTTTAAGTCACTTAAATTAAATTCATTTACTCTTTATAATTTTATCTATTGTTGATTCAATGTCTTCAGACATGTCCTGGATTCTTCTAGAAACAGTATCGTTTGAAAATGGTATATTCCTCTCCAAACATACATAGAATGACATCGTTAATACTAGAAGAAATCAAATTCTCAGCAATGGTGTGTTACCAGATTTAGCAATGTGGTGCAGTACTGATGATGACAAGATAGTGGTTTTTCCCCCCCATCGCTAAAATTTTTTCGCGCACCCCTGAACAGTCCAGCATGTACCTAATTGAAAACCGCTGCTCTAAAGTGAATTCCTAACTGAAGGCGTAAAGAACTTCAGTTCCTTACGCCAAGTCAGCTGGTGATCTAACAGGGAAAGGGTTATTCTGTGATAGAAGACCTCTTACGGAAGATTTGTGTGATCTGGGACAAGTGAGTCGTCTAGTTTCAAAAAGGTCTACATCACTTTGATATAAATTTTCAGGGAACAAAAAAAAAAAAACTGTACAACTAACTGAGATTATGAATAAAATTAAATATATGAAATATTTTAGATTTGTCTGAGATATGTACACAATTCGCTGAAGTAACTATGCCATCACATTTTTATTTTTCAAATTATTAGCAACTAGCGGCCCGTCCCGACTTTGTCCGGGTTGAGCAAAATATTATACCAATAAATTTCCAGTTGATAGCCAATAAATTGTAAATCTTTTTTTACCTTAATAATAACCTAAATAATACCTTAAATTAATTTTATGTTAGTTAATAATTAGAATAAATTTTTTAAAAGAAAAAGGCGTGCCGGAGAACGGCTAGGTTCGTCCGCTAGCGTCAAAACAGAAGCCCACCGCGATAGCACCACGATAAGGATCGTTGAAACCTTCGGAACAAAAAGCGGTAGAAGGCAGTAGCGAAAACAATGGAGATTGTTAGGATTAAGCCCCTAACTTTATTTCTACTGATCAGATATACATAATATATAGCCTATGTCCATCTGGAATAATGAACCTTTCAAACAGTGAAAGAATTTTTCAAATAGGTACAGTGGTTCTGAAGATTACCCTCCACGTACAAAATCGCTCTCTCTGTATATATAAGTATAGATTTAAATCTTGATGTAGTTGGTTTTGATTTAAACATGTTGGATGCAGATGGTTTTTCGACCAACTTTAAGATTTTTTCAGTGATGTAGTCCGTTTTGAAAATAACCTTTATGGACGTAGTTGGTTTTGAAAATAAAATTTCAAAACAAGGGGATAAGAAATACAAGAAAACAAAGAACAAGAAGAAAATAGATTTAAATAGGGAAGTTAAGTGACTACGTCATTTGTGAAACACCCCTACTGGCATAAACAACTCTTGTTTTAAAATTCCCAAAACAATAACAATCACATCAGTTTTCACAAATATTAATTATTAAAACACGCCAGGATTAATCACAACGAGTTATAGCGCGGCAATGATAACAACAGAGCGATATCAGCTGATGCGCAAGACGCATGCGCATTGGGCCTTGTCAGACGTAGTGCGGTTTGAAACTCATTCAGTGACTTAATTCGTTTTGAAACTAACCCTTTACTTTACCATAAAGAAACTGCATGAGGTCGTTGGTTTTGGATCTTATACATTTCCCCCCATATAAAGGTCACTTTGGACTTACAAAATCTGTCGAAAACTAAAAATGACCAAAATAGTGATGTAGTTGATTTTGAAACTAGACGCCTCAAGTGTAACTTACAATTTGCTTACAGCGTTCTATCCAAAATTAACTTGTCTCTTTCCGTTTCTTTGTGATACTTTTTTGGAGGTTTCTTACCTCAAGGAGCTCTAATTTTCTTTTAACCTTTTCCTTACGGGGTGGGATAGCATGTATCCCAAGAATGCGGCCCAAGAATGAATATATATATATATATATATATATATATATATATATATATATATATATATATATATATGTATATATATGTATGTATATATATATATATATATATATGTATGTATATATATATATATATATATATGTATATATATGTATGTATGTATGTATATATATATATATATATATATATGTATATGTATATATATATATGTATATATATATATATATATATATATATATATATATATATATATATATATATATATATATATATATATATATATATATATATATATATATATATATATGTAACCCCCTTAATGGCCGTTCTTACAGAGGGGACATGAAATTTCCCATTTTAAAGAGGGAATCAGAAAAATGGGCCCCGTAAGCTAAAGGTTAACATATATGACCTCGATAACTTAGCATTTAACTTTGAAAGTCAGCAAACTAAGCTGAAAATAGCATTTTGATACAATCTAACAGTGTGAGAGTATGTGATATTCAAAGCATTTTTTCCTGTATTATTTACGTATTTTAGACGGATATTCTGTTTTGTATAAGATATGGTAGTGACTCAATATTAATCATAAATTTATGTTTGAAGAAAAAAAAAATTTTTATTTTCGAATTTGTGAATGTTTGGACTTCATCCCCTGCTACCAGAAATCAGCATTTAGAAATATCATATTTCTATTGCATCAAATGGTTAATTATCATAAAATTTAAACTTATCATGAATCAAAAATAAGTACTTTTAGAATGTAATTATCATGATAGTTTTATAAATCCAGTCAATGATTTCTTTAAATTTACAGATATTATTTACGTTTAATTTTAGATTACATATTTAATGCAGCAATTAGATAAGTCGATTTAATCATAGTACTTTAGTGAAAATTGTTACAAATTCATACTAAAAATGACCAAAATAGTGATGTAGTTGAATTTGAAACTTAACTTACATTTCTATTATCTTTTGATAGATAATAACCTATTGGTTTTAAATTAAACTAGCTGAATACCCGTGCTTCGATACGGAGTACATTCAAATTAAATACAAAGGTCAATGTATGCAATTAATGCCAAAAAAAATTTATAAAAAATCGTAACGGATATTTTTATAGACAAAATAATGTAGAAGTAAATATACAAATTAAATACGACGGTCAATGTATACATTTAATTTGTATGTTTAATATCCATAAAACATACTCATTTGAATTAAATTCTTAAAAGACTTCCATCTAAATTAGTCTGGTGGTTAAATTTTATCTTTTACCGTATTTCAATATTTTTTTGTCAATTTATTTCGTTGTTATGCACGTGACACAAAATTAATTTAAAGTATCACAAAAGAAAAGAAACTACGTGATCAGCATTTAATAAATTAAATTCTAAAAATTAATCTTTAAAAATTCATCAAAAATCAGAAAATGGAGGTAAAGATTCTAAAAAGATTTCATTTTAAAGGAATTTTTAATGATTTTTCTCATGATATAAATTTTATAACCCTCAGATTATTGTTTTAAATGCAAACTTAAAGTCACAAAAACAGCTTAAAAATTTAATTTTAAAAAAATCTAAGAAGAATTTTTTAAAAATCTTTCTTAGTGCATCCCTACACTATAAGAAGAATGGCCATGCAAAATTTCAGCCATTTAGGTGCAGCGGTTTGGTCTGTGCGTCATCTGTCAGTCAGTTACGGAACTGTTTTTTATATATATATAGACTAGCTGAAAACCCGCGCTTCGCTACGGAGTACATTCAAATTAAATACAACGGTCAACGTATGCAATTTATGCCAAAAAATAAATATATATATTTATAATAAATGCGATGATCAATGTATACAATTGATGTAAAATATATATTTATCTATATATATATATATATTTATAAAAAAATCGTAAGGGATATGCATTTTTTTGGATAATATCCAATCGTCTGCTGCATTAGAAAGAGAAAAAAATATTTTTTTTGTCTATTTAGTTGTTACGCATGTGACGATAAATTTATTGAAAGTACCAGAAAAAGAAATCACGTGATCAGCATTTAATAAATTAAATTCTAAAAATGAATCTTTAAAAATTCACCAAAAATCAGAAAATGGAGGTAAAGATTCGAAAAAGATCTCATTTTAACGGAATGTTTATGGTATTTCTCGTGATATAAATTTTATAACTCTCAAATGATTATTTTAAATGCAAACTTATAAAAGGTTACAAAAACAGCTTAAAAATTCAATTTAAAAAAATCTAAGAAGAATTTTTGAAATATCTTTCTTAGTGCACCCCTACACCATAAGAAGAATCTCCATGCAAAATTTCAGCCCTTTAGGTCCAGCGGTTTGGTCTGTGCGTTGTATGTCAGTGAGTCAGTTACGGAACTGTTCTATATATATAGATTAAGTTAGTTTCTAAGTCACTGAAGTTTTTTAAACTAGCTAATTCTTAAATTATTAACTTTGCCGAAACTTTGTAGAATTCTTGGTTTCAATAGAAAGTAACGCGTAAAAGATAACGCTGTGGCTAAAAATCGTGCATTTTGCAATATGGTTTACATATTTTTTTTCGTTTTATTTCAGGCATTGATAATTATGAATTACCCATATATGATATTTATACTATTGTAAATATCACTTTACTAATTTATTCATTTTAATTTGATACACAGCGCTGCTTGTAAGGTATTGAGATATGCTATTCATTGATGTATTAGCCAAAAATATATGCCAGCTCAGAAGCTGAAGGGCAAATTTAAATCTATAGTGGTGCACTTTTAGGAATGCTAGCAGAAGGGCAAGAAATAGAAATAATTTATTTTCCAGTGCACACTCCCTTGCACAAACATACAGATATACATACATATAGAAGTAGATGTGTCGTGTACTGAGCCGAAAGTATTGAAACGCTTCGCTTAAAAATGGGCATATATAAAATTTTTTTGTGCTTGATTCTTTGTATTGATTCCTAACTTTATGCATTGACCAGAATTTTCCCAACGGGGTCCACTTGGACCCCGTTCGGAATCCCTGGGAATTTTAGGAATGTAATTATTAGATAATAAAATCCGTTTTATCTGTATATATAAAACAGTTCCGTAACTGACTCATTGACATACAACGCACAGACCAAACCGCTGGACCTAAAGGGCTGAAATTTTGCATTGCGATTCTTCTTATGGTGTAGGGGTGCACTAAGAAAGATTTTTGAAAAATTCTTGCTACATTTTTTTAAAATTAAATTTTTAAGCTGTTTTAGTAACTTTTTTCCATTTTGCATTTAAAAGAATAATTTGAGGGTTATAAAATTTATATCACGAGAAAGATCATAAAATTTCCTTTGAAATATCTTTTCGAATCTGTACCTAGATTTTCTGATTTTTGGTGAATTTTTAAAGATTAATTTTTAGAATTTAGTTTATTAAATGCCAATCATGTGATTTCTTTTTCTGGTACTTTAAATGAATTTATCGTCACGTGCATAACAACTGAATAGACAAAAAAAAATATTTTTTTTTCTTTCTAATGCAGCAGACGATTGGATATTATCAAAAAAAAATAAATATCCCTTACGATTTTTTTTATAAATATATATATATATATTTTTACATCAGTTGTATACATTGATCATCGTATTTGTTATAAATATATATATATATATATATATATATATATATATATATATATATATTTGGCATTAATTGCATACATTGACCGTTGTATGTAATTTGAATGTACTCCGTAGCGAAGCGCAGGTTTTCAGCTAGTTTTGTATAAATATAGATTTGCATAGGGCGGAGTGACCCACCCATCTAAAGTCGAATGTCATGACGCTTTTGTAAATGTGTCGAATGAAATTATATTATAATTACATTAAGTGAGTAAAATTGTTTATTAAAATATATATTTATATTCGTTATGTTAGTTATTGTGACTATACAATGATAAGCAATTTCAGGCCAAACATTAAAAAAATTGTATCAATGCATCAAGCACGAACACCACATTAATTGAAATCGATTTTTTTGAGCAATTGCAATCTGTGTTTCTGAAATCTTGTTTATATTTGTGAAATTAAAAATTAAAATAGTACAAAAATAATAAAACAGAAACCTAATGAACCATTTTTTATAATTTTTTGTTTATATTCTTAGTCAAATTGTTATCTTTAAGTGCTTTATGTGTAATTATTAGTATTATAATTATTCTGTATGCTGCATATTATTATAGAGAAAAATGTAAGGGGGTCGATGAAGAAAATCATTCTTTAAGGGGTAGATGTAGGAGACAGGTTGGGAATCCCTTGCATAGACTAAAAAGATATGCGTGGGTACATGCATTTTTTTTATATAAGGTCTAAAATTTCCTTAAATGTACTTTTTAAAAAAAATAATTGTTTTAAAGGCCATCTCTGTAACATAATATAAGCTTTGAAATAAAATGTTTCTAATGTTACATCTGAGTCCACTATAATGAGAAAGTCAATATGGAAGATATATATAAAAGGGTCTCCGTACAGTTAAAAATAATGGAAAAAGTATCCAAATAGTTCATCCAAGAAACAGCTCTTATAAGACCACGAATTCAACAGTTACGTTGCTTCATGGTAAGTTTTTACAGTATATTTTATGTGTTTTAGTTTCTATGTCTAATATATCTATAAATAAATAATCCAACAGAGATAGATAAAAATAATACGAATATAGACAAAAAACAAACAGAAATCAAGCACTCTGGGCATCCACGCACCAACGGCAAGATTCTGTATAAGTGCCGGAACTGAACCATAAAACATAGCGGTAACCGACAGGTCTCGTCATCAGGGAGCCTAACCATATCAGTTACCTCAATTGCTTGAATTTTAATTTTTGTTTATTTCTATTGTTTATATTTTACATAATATATCTATAAAAATCAGTGCAAAAGAAAACTTTAAAAGATGCTATATTTGAAAAAAAGGGAGTACTCTTACCTTGATATTTATACTGAAAATAAATTGAGCCAAAATTGATTAAAGTTCTCTTCTTACAATAGTAGCCACTCGAGATTGAAACGACGGTACATCATATAAAATGCAAAATGACATTAAAGTATTGTGATATGTCTTGATACTAACTAGATGCAGAGTTAAATTAACTAAAAATTTCCCTTTGTTGCAATTGGTTATTAACATTAAGCAAAACACCTATAATTACCCCCAAAGACTGCTTACATTTCATCTGTCATTTCTCAGACCTAATGACATATCTGAAAGTCCGTATCTCAGATTAATGCAAAAAATAACTTCTGCGGATTTCGTGCCAGGTATGATTATCAAAACATACCGAATGTTTACCTGCTGTTTGGTTCCTAAGGTAACAAACAGACTGTTGCGTTTTCTATCTTTCAGAGCGCCCTCGACCTCTTATAAGCTTAATCTGTGACTGAATAATTTTTGAGCCCGATGTTTGTGCACTAGCGCCAACAATGACTGATAAATATTGAATCACGCCGTCTATCAGCGAGTGAAAAGAGAGAGGGGTATTCTCCATTACAGGCCTTGACATAATTATATCTGGAAACCGTTTTTACATTGAGGTTAATAATGTTTTAATGAATTTTGTGTCAAAACATTGAGAATGAAATACAGCTGTGCTTATTGAGTTACAGGCACGGTATCCAGGGCCAGATGGAATCTCAAAAATACCCAGATTGTATTAAAAAACCCCAGATTGTAATAAAAAATATTTTTCCATATTAAAAGGATATAAAAATACAAATACAGGAAAACCTCGTTTATCCGGCCCTCGTTAATCTGGATTTTTGGATTATCCAGATCAGATTTGCAGACATTATTTTTGTTTAATGTTCACATTAGATAACAATTTTTAACCATAATAGCAAGAAAGTAACTACAAGTACACCAAATATTCGCTTTTTATTTTGATTCAATGTTGACTTCCTCCATAAACTGTACAATAAATTATGGTAATAAAACGCTTTTGTTCAGTTTTAGAAAGCTTTACTAGACTTACAAATTCTTTGTTAACCTTTTCCTTACGGGGTGGGATAACATGTATCCCAAGAATATATATATATATATATATATATAGAATATATATATATATATAAATAAATAAATAAATATATATATATATATATATATATATATATATATATATATATATATATATATATATATATATATATATATATATAAATAAATAAATAAATAAATATATATATATATATATATATATATGTATATATATACATAAATATATATATATATATATATATATATATATATATATATATATATATATAATATATATAATATATATATATATATATATATATATATATATATATTTATGTATATATATACATATATATATATATATATATATATATATATATATATATATATATATATATATATATATATATATATATATATATATATATATGTATATATATACATAAATATATATATATATATATATATATATATATATATATATATATGTATATATAAATATATATATATATATATATATATATATATATATATATATATATATATATATAAATATATATATATATATATATATATATATATATATATATATATATATATATATATATATATATATATATATATATATATATATATATGTACATATATATATTTATGGGTGTGTGTGTGTGTGTGTGTGTGTATAACCCCCTTAATGGCCGTTTTTACGAAGGGGGTATGAAGTTTCCCGTTCTAAACAGGGAATTGGAAAAACGGGTCCCGTAAGGTAAAGGTTAAGAAGTGATGTGAAGAGTTATTTTTATATTTTTTAATGACTTGTAAACAATACTATGTAATTTTAGTACAAAAATTTTTTTTACCGTAATAAACGGTAAGTGTGCTTAGCTAAGGATTTTGTTTTGCTGATTACCCATATTACCCGGGATAACCCCTTTCCTGTGGTCCCAGTTAGTCCGGATAAACGAAGTTTTACTGTAAGATAAAACAAACTCCATATTCTAAGGTTACCTTAAGTTAAACTAATTATTCTAAGGTTACCTTATCACTATTCTAAGGTCACTATTCTAAGGTTACCTTAAGTTATTTCATTTAACTGTCGTCAGATTGAACCCATTCCAACATTCAACATTAAATTAACTTGCTGGAGATCTTTCTGTTTTTTTCTTCCCTAGTGTGTGCTTCTTATCATGTAAAACATGCTAAATATGTTACGACTCTTACCAGTTCTATTTTAGGTATCCAGGGACGATAATTTTGATGATATCTGTCTATTTATTCCGCCATCATAGATCGTTCACAGTTTTAGTTTTAAGGGAACAAAGGACCTTCAAATTCGATTTTTTTTCAATATATAATTTTTAACAGGATATACAAAATGAGAATAATCGATTTTCTTTTTTACTACATTGAAAACCATTAAAATTCAAAATAAGGAATTTTTGGCAGAATGATGCCTGTTTTTCAAAAAAATTCCAAAAATGCTAACGTTTTTTAAAATACCCTATGCGCATTCTATATTAATTAAAATCCTTACATTTTTTATTATACGTTTACCATATGAATATAAATACTAGCTGAAAACCCGCACTTCGCTACGGAGTACATTCAAATTAAATACAACGGTCAACGTATGCAATTTATGCCAAAAAATAAATATATATATTTATAATAAATGCGATGATCAATGTATACAATTGATGTAAAATATATATCTATCTATATATATATATTTATAAAAAAATCGTAAGGGATATGCATTTTTTTGGATAATATCCAATCGTCTGCTGCATTAGAAAGAGAAAAAAATATTTTTTTTGTC
The DNA here is from genome assembly GCA_907164885.2 of Dolomedes plantarius. NCBI lineage: Eukaryota > Metazoa > Arthropoda > Arachnida > Araneae > Dolomedidae > Dolomedes > Dolomedes plantarius. The sequence continues at coordinate 126,587,885 of OU015502.1, forward strand.
TATTTAGTTGTTACGCACGTGACGATAAATTTATTGAAAGTAATCAGAAAGAGAAATCACGTGATCAGCATTTAATAAATTAAATTCTAAAAATTAATCTTTAAAAATTTACCAAAAATGAGGAAATGGAGGTAAAAATTTGAAAAAAATTTCATTTTGAAGGAATTTTTATGATCTTTCTTGTGATATAAATTTTATAACCCTCAATGTATTATTTTAAATGCAAACGTAAAAAAAGTTTAAAAAACAGCTTAAAAATTTAATTTAAAAAAATCTAAGAAGAATTTTTGAAAAATCTTTCTTAGTGCACCTCTACACTATTAGAAGAATCGCCATGCAAAATTTCAGCCCTTTAGGTCCAGCAGTTTGGTCTGTGCGTTGTATGTCAGTCAGTCAGTCAGTCAGTGAATGAATGAGTCAGTTACGGAACTGTTATATATATATAGACGTGAAATCTGAAAGAATATACTTGAAATAAAATGGCTTTCAGTTACCTGTACAAGAGCATTTCATCAGGTCTCAGAGGCACTGCGTTTGTTGATATTGGTCCAGTTTTTATCCTGGCTTTGTGACCATTGTGGGCATTAAAGATGACCTTGTGGCAATGGACCTTTAAACTTTAAGATACCGTAAGATGGGGTTACTTTGTGAGAGATTTTAAGTATTTTCCTGTGCCAGACAATCAGTTTTAAAAGTAACCCAAAACGAACAATTGCAAAACATTGGTACATCCTTTCCTTACGTAGTTATGTATTAAACTAACCATGGTGTTAAATTACCATTGAGATATTAAAGTTAAAATGCGTCAGAAAGTGTCCCTGCCGAGTGGGGCTACTTTGTGACAACTGTGTTTTCCCCTTGAAATCCAAGAGGAAAAATTACTTGACACAGATTTAGACAGCAAAACGCTTATCAAAAGCTTGATACACAATTATATATACCTACTAGCTGAAAACCCGCACTTCGCTACGGAGTACATTCAAATTAAATACAACAGTCAATGTATGCAATTAATGCCAATATATATATATATATATATATATATATATATATATATATATAATAAATACGACGATCAATGTATACATCTGATGTAAAAAAATATATATATATTTATAAAAAAATCGTAAGGGATATTTTTTTAGACAAAATAATGTCTAATCGTCTGCCGCATTAGCAAGAAAAAAAATACTTTTTTGTTTATTTAGTTGTTATGCACGTGACGATAAATTTATTGAAAGTACCAGAAAAGGAACTCACGTCATCAGCAATTAATAAATTAAATTCTAAAAATTAATCTTTAAAAATTCACCTAAAATCAGAAAATGAAGGTAAAGATTCGAAAAATATTTCATTTTAAAGGAATTTTTATGATCTTTCTCGTGATATAAATTTTATAACCTTCACATTATGATTTTAAATGTAAACTTAAAAAAAAGTTACTAAAACAGCTTAAAAATTTAATTTAAAAAAATCTAAGAAGAATATTTGAAAAATCTTTCTTAGTGCACCCGTACACTATTAGAGGAATCGCCATGCAAAATTTCAGCCCTTTAGGTCCAGCGGTTTGGTCTGTGCGTTGTATGTCAGTCAGTCAGTCAGTCAGTGAATGAATGAGTCAGTTACGGAACTGTTTTATATATATAGATAAATGTGCATTTATTTATTTTTTGTATAAATTTAAAGTCTTAAATAATTTTTTCTATTTTGCCTGATATTTTTTTTATGTTTTTACTTTATTTTATGGTCTATAAATTTGAAAAATATGTAGGATTTCAAAACTTTTATGCACAGTTTCGTGACAAACACTTCAATTAACAATTCTGAAAAATTTGGAAGATATCAGAAGAAAATGAATACACATGGAGCATTTTGAAAAATTCTAGCATTTTTGAAGAATTTTTTTGATAAATAGCACTTATTTCTCCACAAAATACTTATTTGTAGATTCTAAGTATCTTCAGTGTAGTAGAAAATAATACTAATTATACTCATGATGTATATAGAGTAAAATATTGAAAATTAAAGAAGAACGATATTGAAGGTCCCTTGTTCCCTTATCTTCAATATCGTTCTTCTTTAATTTTCAATATTTTACTCTATATACCATATGAGTATAATTAATATTATTTTCTACTACATTGAAGGTACTTAGAATTCCCAAATAAGTATTTTGTGGAGGAATTAGATCTGTTTATCAGAAAATTCTTCAAAAATGCTAGAATGTTTCAAAATGCTCCATGCATATTCATTTTATTCTGCTATCTTCCAAATTTCTCAGAATTGTTTATTGAAGTGTTTGTCACAAAACTGTGCATAATTCTTTGAAATCACAAATATTTTTCAAATTTCTAGACCATAAAATGAGGTAAAAATATTTAAAAAAACAAAAAGATTACACGCAGAATAGAAAAAAAAATATTTAAGACTTTAGATACCTACAAAAGAAAAATTAAATGCACATTTCTATTTATATACATATTGTAAACTTATAATAAAAAATTTAAAGACTTTAATTAATATAGAATGCGCGCAGAGCATTTTGAATAAGCTTAGCATTTTTGAAAAATTTTGAAAAACAGTCATTATTTTGCAAAAAAAAACTAATTTTGAATTCTATGGGTTTTCGATGCAGTAAAAAATAAAATTAATTATTCTCATTTTGTGTGTAGAGTTAAAAATTGAAAATTAAAAAAATTCTAGTTTCAAAGTCCCCTGTACCCTTAAGAAAATGTGTGTTTTTTGTGACTCTATTGACTTATGAAAATACGCTCTCTACGCACTCAGAAGAGTGAGGTAAAACAGCCAAATGGTTCATGAAGTGTGATAAGATTTAATATTTCAGAATATTGAATTCATGTTTGATATTACGCAATAAATACAGTGGAGTCCCAATAATCCGAAATGATTGGGACCAGACCCTTTTTGGATTAACGAGTTTTTCGGGATTAAGCGAAATCATTGTTAAAATAAACTTAAATTACATAACAACACGTTATTACATAAATTCCCCTAATAGTTGCCGTGTTCTGTGTATGCCTCTGTCAAGTAACGCTTCCGGAGCGACCGCTTCAAAAATATATCAGCCTATATATTAATCTCACGTGCAAAAATACAATAATAAACAGAAATTAAAAACACCAAAATCGTTTGTTTAACAAATTTGTAGGTTAAGTTAATTGTTATTTAATGCACGTGTATAGAGCTTTAAAATTCATGGAAATAAAAAAAAATTTCTTAAACGCGATTGCAGCGCTGCCTACCGGATTCAATTATTGAATGCACGTGTATACATCATTAAAATTCATGAAAAACAAATATTCTTAAACGCGATTGCAGCGCTGCCTAAATAGACTGCAAAATTTTTTTGCACGTGAGTAATTTGTATGATTTTTTAATCTGATTTTCTTTAGTTTATATATTTTATTTTTGCTTAATATATTTATAGCATACTAGCATTATTGCCCGGCGTTGCCCGGGTAGATATATAGATATAAAATATTTCATGCATTCCATCAAAAAAATACTGGGCTGCACTCCCGCTCTTCATGTTCATCTGGCCAGACAGAATGCGCTTAGCACGTTTCGACTGAAATGATATACAAACAATAAGAAAGAAAGAAACTTTGAGCCTGCGGACCTTCGTCTGATTTTAAGGTCATTCCCAACCCCCTTTCTCCTGCGCATTGGAATTTGAACCCCCCCCCCCTCCGTCATCCTCAAACCACCCCTCTTAACGCAGCTGGTCGAGGGGAATCCACAGGGGGTAGACGCACCTCTATCGGGCACAAAAAACATTAAAAAATTAATTTAAAAAAAAACTAATTGAGCCCCAAATTTCGGTTTTCCTGATTTAAGTTTCTCGGGTCCAAAACATTAACTGTGCCGAATTTGGTCCCGGTGGGTGAAACAGTCTATGATTCTATAGCGGACAAACAAACAGACAAGCTCTTTTATATATATAGATTAGTTAGATTGTATACATAGCATATTAGTTAGATTGTGCAAGTCGGATTGAAAAATCAGCGGTAAGCATGCTTTTTTTTTCCCAAGAAGACTTTTTTAAAATTATAAACTCGGATTTTTACAACATTTTTAATTATAAAATCGGATAGAAAACCAGCTAATATTCTGTAAAAATTTCTAATATTTTAACAAGGTTATGAACCTTTTTTTTATTGGAACTGTTCAATTATTTTCCGTCAAGCTTTGACGGGTACTATCAAGTATTACATATTACGTGTGATTGCACAGCTTATTTTATAAGGTCTGTCTAGACATTGCCAAATTTTGGGACGAAATAGGTGATAAGAGAGCGAAACACTGCCTAGTTATAGTACAGTAGAGTGCAAGATTTTAGGCGATCAGCAAATTGTTGAAATGGTTTTAAAAGAACCTGCCAACGTCTCAAGGGGGCACAGGACCTTGAAGCTCGACGAAATGATTATAAATATGGTCTAATTCTAACCACAAAAACTCAAATAATATTAGGAAAAGAAATTTTCTTTCTTTATACGCATAAAGTAAATACCTTTAAATATGTCGTATATAAAAATGGAAATTATAAATCTATAAATAATTTTCAAATTAGCAGTTTAGAATTTTATATGATTAACTGCTAATTTGAGTTTGTGTGCATAATTACTTTTATACTATCAATAGGAAACTGATAAAATTACACTCATATGTATATTTCATGGTACTCTATAATTTAAAACCAGAAAAATGTACAATTCTGGAATTTTTTTTTTCCAGAATGTAATAATTATCAAATTCCAGAATGTTTTTAATTCCAGAATGTTTTTATTAATTCCAGAATGTTCAGTAATAATTAGTTCAGTACAATGTCTAACTTTGAATTTTTTTGTAATTTTCAGAAATATACTTTATATTACTTAGGCTTTATTATTTAGGTTTTATTAGGTTAATCAGTTATTAGTTGTGACATTAATTTTTTGTTCACAAGAAACTTTAGAGCCAAAATTGTTGCACTATTTAACTTTTAAAGGGGGGGGGGGGAGGGGGATATTAGAAAATAAAGAAATTTTATTTTTATACTAGCTGAATACCCGTGCTTCGCTACGGAAATTAAATGAACGGTCATTCGCACATTCAAATTAAATACAATGGTCATCATAAAATTATGAACTGCTAATTTGAAAATTATTTATAGATTTATACTTTCAATTTTTATATATGACATATTTTTTAATATATGTACTTTATATGTGTAAAGAAAGAAGATTTCTTTTTCTAATATTATTTGAGTTTTTATGGTTAGAACAAAAAAAAATTTAACATATTTTTTTCAAACCAATGTAGTTCAGTAATAATTAGTTCAGTACAATGTCTAACTTTGAATTTTCTTGTAATTTTCAGAAATATACTTTATATTACTTAGGTTTTAATGATGATTTTGAGATTTTTATGTGGGAAAATTATGCAAATAAAAGTGATAATTTTTGAAGTTTTCAATTTTATGCTCAATTTTTATTTTAAATAATATTTATTACAATTTTTTGGGTTTTACATTACAGGTAAATATATCACACGTGTATTTTAACCATTAATTATTTTCTGTAAACATATATCTCAATTATATGATGCGCGCAGCACTTCCGGATTTTTAATCACCAGGTAATCATATAAAATTATAAACTGCTAATTTGAAAATTATTTATAGATTTATACTTTAAATTTTTATATATGACATATTTTTTAAGACATGTGCTTTATATGTGTAAAGAAAGAAGATTTCTTTTTCTAATATTATTTGAGTTTTTGTGGATAGAACAAAAAAAAAATGTAACAGATTTTTTTCTAACCAATGCAGTTCAGTAATAATTAGTTCAGTACAATGTCTAACTTTGAATTTTCTTGTAATTTTCAGAAATATACTTTATATTACTTAGGTTTTATTGTAACCAGATGATTTTGAGATCATTTTGAAATTAATTAAAAAAAAACTAATTGAGCCCCAAATTTCGGTTTTCCTGATTTAAGTTTCTCGGGTCCAAAACATTAACTGTGCCGAATTTGGTCCCGGTGGGTGAAACAGTCTATGATTCTATAGCGGACAAACAAACAGACAAGCTCTTTTATATATATAGATTAGTTAGATTGTATACATAGCATATTAGTTAGATTGTGCAAGTCGGATTGAAAAATCAGCGGTTCTATTAATTCCCGGAAAGGTTATTTCCAAAAATCCCATTCTTTAACGCTTTACTGCATTTCCATATATGTGATGACATTTAAAATCTATTTTCAGCAATTTGACCTAGTTCTTTGAACAAATGCTGTTTCCTGACACACGCAAGTGCAATACCTTTACAAGCGGCTCTGACGTAGGTTAGTCAAATAAAGACTTAATCATATTGGAAGTCTCTAATGCTAAAGCGCATTATTAAAAAAAAAACTTATTCAAGATCATCCAGTTTGAACCAATAATAAAAATCAGTTATTAGTTGTGACATGATTTTTTTTGTTCACGAGAAACTTTAGAGCCAAAATTGTTGCACTATTTAACTTTTAAAGGGGGGGGGGAGGGGGATATTAGAAAATAAAGAAATTTTATTTTTATACTAGCTGAATACCTGTGCTCCACTACGGAAATTAAATGAAACGGTCATTCGCACATTCAAATTAAATACAATGGTCAATGTGTGTAATTAATGGCAAAACAATATATATTTATAATAATAAATACAACAGTCAATGTATGCAATTAATGCCATATATATATATACATACATACATACATACATATATATATATATATATATATATATATATATATATATATATATATATATATATATATATATATATATATATATATATATATATATATATATATATATATATATATACTAGCTGGAAAAACCCGTACTTCTCTACGGAGTATGACGATGAGTTGCACTAGGTATGTGTCCTTGCTATTTTAGTTATAATTATTGTTCTAAATGTATCTATTTGATATTGTTTAGAGTATTGTATGTAGATATTTTGAAACTTAGGTGGTGCTTATTTGTGAAGTGGCTATATGTGGATACAGTTACAATGTAGTGATAAGTCAAATTATTTTAAAATTATTATATGATGCATTGTTTATAGGTGTAGTGGATCTATGAGGTTGCTGCAATATTTTAGTGTATTGTCAAATTGTTTTGAAATAGTTTAGTACAGATGATATAATTTAACCCAGGTTTTTAATGTACGTTGTTCCAGTTCCTTTATTTCTTTATTTCATCGCTCCTTGCTTTGTTTTGACTTTACGTCAGGTTGCAGATGAGGAATGACTTCCGGGAGTGTTACCTAGGCAAAAAACATGTTTAACCGGAGTGTTGGGGGTCACAACTCCCCCCGGTCATTTATATTCTTCATCTTTCAGGTTGATGAATTGTGCTGGTGTTGTCAGGTTTAGTAATGTTTTTATTTAAAATATTGCATCTTACGGTTGAGCAGCGTAGCGCCATAGTAAGTTTGCCATTGTTTATTAGTTTGATTTCGTGTTATACTTTTGTAAACACACACATACACACACACACACACACACACACACATATATATATATATATATATAATCGTAACGGATATTTTTATAGAAAAAATAATGTAGAAGAAAATATTCAAATTAAATACAACGGTCAATGTATGCAATTAATTTGTACGTTTAATATCCATAAAGCATACTAATTTGAATTAAATTCTTAAAAAACTTCTATCTCAATTAATCTGGTGGTTAAATTTTATCTTTTACCGTATTTCAATATTTTTTTTTGTCAATTTATTTCATTGTTATGCACATGACGCAAAATTAATTTAAAGTATGACAAAAAGAAAAGAAACCACGTAATCAGCATTTAATAAATTAAATTCTAAAAATTAATCTTTAAAAGTTCACCAAAAATCAGAAAATAGAGATAAAGATTGGAAAAATATTTCATTTTAAAGGAAATTTTATGATCTTTCTTGAGATGTAAATTTTATAACTCTCAAATTATTATTTCGAATGCAAACTTTAAAGAATGTTTCAAAAACAGCTTAAAAATTTAATTTAAAAAAGTCGAAGTAGAATTTTTCAAAAACTTTTCTTAGTGCACCTCTACACTATATGAAGAATAACCATGCAGAATTTCAACCCTTTACCTCCAACGGTTTGGTCTGTGCATTACCTGTCAGTCAATCAGTCAATCAGTCAGTTACGGAACTGTTTTATATATATAGATTTAGACACCATTTTTTCTAAATTTGTGTTTCTGAGATTTATAATACGATTAAAACAGGACGATTTTCTGTCAAATTTAAAACTCTAACTAAACGCAAGGGGCTCCAATAACCGAAATGCTTCGACAATATTTTCCATGTTTTTTGAAAATTTTTATCTTTCAAATATCCCTCTGGATATTTGTTTCTTGGTACCAGCTAGAGCCGGCAAGCATAAATTCTTTTTAAAAATCAAATTTTTGCCTTTCTTTTCCCCGAAAACAAACTCCTCTCGCATTAACTAAGTATAGCTCTACGCTGATAAGTAGATAGAAGTAGTATCTCAAAATTGGTAATCTGATCAATGAAAATATGGTTGATATGGTTACACACACTAGCGATATTGTTATAAAAAATATTTTTAAATCCAGTTTCGGTAGAAGCGAGTTCACGTTTGAAAATATTTTCCACGAGAATTGAATTTCGCTGCTTTTCTCTGATTCGGTAAACTTTAGCACGATATGCTAGAAATACCGGCAAAATTTTCCAGAAAAAATGTGATATGTAAGCCTTTTTATCTAATAAATGCGTACTTCTGCATATAATGTATGAGGATAGTTCACGTGCCATTAAACAAATGTATATAAAAGTAGAGAAATTTTCACCAGAATTTGACTTTAATTTGTAAGAGTTTGAGCGTACAAATGAAATTTGAATCTATTCAAAATTTTCTGTCTCCTGTATCGACTTGAAAGGAAATAACGGTAACGACTAAGCGTAGGCGTGTAAAGCAACGATTTATTCACGGCAAAAACATTAAAGATCCTTTAGAATATTTTAAATGGATAAACCGATCAATAAATTACCGAAATCTGAGTACTTAGACAGCACGTTTTCTTTAGTGTCTTCCTTTATTCAGATATCTGGGCATATTGAATTAATTGAATAAATTCGTACAAAGTACACTTCCATTTCGTATGAGTTCATTTTATCAAAAGTTTTAAGAGTTAATTTTTCTCATTATCCTAATTTAATGAATTATCCTTTAACATGCTTGAACTGTAGATATATATCTTATACATGGGGAAATTTTTTTTCTCGCCAATTGAAACTCAAATATTAAATATCGCGTAATACTATATATAAAATATTCGGAATTGAAATAAAACTACTTTTTATTGAGTTTGATAGGATTAATGATTTTCTTTCACGTTAACTCTTTATCTCATAAATTTCTCTTTGAACCCTCAAAAAAAAAATAAAGAAAAGATACCATGTTTTTTCACTGTATTAATGAGTCTCAATCAGAATATAAATGAACTAGCTGAAAACCCGCGCTTCGCTACGGAGTACATTGAAATTAAATACAACGGTCAATGTATGCAATTAATTCCAAAAAAAAAATAAATATATATATATTTATAATAAATACGACGATCAATGTATACAATTGATGTAAAAAAAACATATTTATAAAAAAATCGTAAGGGATATTTTTATAGACAAAACAAAGTCCAATCGTCTGCCGCATTAGCAAGAAAAAAATATTTTTTTGTCTATTTTTTTTTGCACGTGACGATAAATTTATTTAAAGTACCAGAAAAGGAACTCACGTCATCAGCAATTAATAAATTAAATTCTAAAAATTAATCTTTAAAATTTCACCAAAAATCAGGAAATGGAGGTAAAAATTCGAAAAAAATTTCATTTTGAAGGAATTTTTATGATCTTTCTCGTGATATAAATTTTATAACCCTCAATGTATTATTTTAAATGCAAACATAAAAAAAGTTTAAAAAACAGCTTAAAATTTAATTTAAAAAAATCTAAGAAGAATTTTTGAAAAATCTTTCTTAGTGCACCCCTACACTATTAGAAGAATCACCATGCAAAATTTCAGCCCTTTAGGTCCAGCGGTTTGGTCTGTGCGTTGTATGTCAGTCAGTCAGTGAATGAATGAATCAGTCAGTTACGGAACTGTTTTATATATATAGATTATATTCAGGGCTTTTTTCTCCAGGGGTACGCTGGGATACGGCGTATCCCCATTTTTTTATAAGTATTATTTTGGCTTAATTTAACCGAAATTTTAAGAAACTTACGAATCAATTGTTAATATGTAAGAAAAGAATTTTTTTTTTAAATTGCGAGTTTTCAGTTTCCCTGTGACTTATTCTCATAAATCAATATTTATTTTTCTGTGTTTCAATGTCTGTTTCATGAACATATAAAAATTTCCCGTGAAAAGAAACAAGGCAACGGTGCAACGGCGTATGGCATAGATAATCATAGATGTTAGCGTGGTCTCCTAGATGCAAGTATGGTTACAAGGGCATGGTCCCTTATGAATACTTGCATAGGGAATTGCAGGGTAACGGGAAAAGTCGGCAGAATGCAGTGAGCGAGAGAGTATCGTGTGCTTGCATTTGTGTTCTGATTGTGTGTGAATACTGTGGCAATATCTTCTATTCGTTGCATGCTGTTAGCTGTCTTCGATCGAAGTGCAAAGGATGAAATATACTTTCTACATTCGCGTCCCGGATTCACAAATTGTGAGGAAAAAGTTGTGCAAAACCGTATTTGGTTGTTAGTTGAGCATTACTGGGAAAGAAATTATATTATTTTGACTTTTTTGGGACATTTCATATCTCTACAAAATGAATAAAATAACGGACTTTTTATCGCCCATGTCAAAAAGGAAGAAAAGTTCCAATGTAGAAGATACGACTGAATCGATTAAAGTTTCAACACCGCTATTTGCTACAAATGCAAATGAACAATTGGACAGTATGTGGCCTTCTTCTTGGTCTTTAGACAAAAAAGATATCTGTGAAAAAAAAGTTTGGTTATGTATAAAACACAAAAAACGTGGCTGTGGTGCTTATCATAAAAATCAAACGCTTCAGGAGTGGACCAATAATGAAGTTGGTCATTTTAGCTTAAGGTTGTCCGGGACACATTTTTAAAAAAAATTTATTTATTGTGTTAAAATTTTGAATTTTTTGTGATGGTCAACTATATAATTTTTAAACAAAATCACATCATAAAATTTCTCAAAAAGTTTAAAAAAAATTTTAAAATTTAAAATTTTTAATAAAAATGGGGTAATTTAAAATCTTTATAACTCGAAATATTACTTGTCGAATTTCAAAATTTTTTCATTTAATTAAACAAAAATATATAAGTTTTAATTTTGATTCAGCATTTTTTTGAAATATTAGTTTTTAAAGAAATTAAAAATATTTAGATTAAAAATTACAAAATAAATTATGTAACTTATTTTTAAATAATCATATTTTTAAAAGTAAATATTTTTTTCAAATTTTCTGAATCAAAATGAAAGTAAAATAGTTGAAAAATACATGTTCCAAGTTTCAACCATTTATCTTTAGCGGTTCTTGACTTATAACAATTTAAAGACGAGAAATGGGGAAAAAACTCATCATGTAGTAAAACGCACCTACAGGTTTTAAAAACGATTGGCTACTATTAGGATGTTGACAAAAAAATAATAATTTATCCTGTTCTAATTAAGATAGAAACATGATTTAAACTTCACTTTAAGCGTAAAAGAACAAAAAAAAAATTAATGGAATAAAATTTATTTCGAAAATTCGAGCAATTTTGTGTCCTGGACCCTCTTAAATCGAGAACAGCAGTTAACATCTCTATGGACCAAAATATTCATACAAAAAGGATGTGCTGGGCATAAAACTGCCATGAAGATATTGGAAGAGGCAAAGAAGGATACGCTAGAGAAAGTTTTCTTGAAGTACCTTACACGTCAAAAAGAGGTAACTGCCAAAATATTTCGCATGGCTTACAAAGTTGCAAAATGTAATCAATCATTCAATAATTTTGAAATAGAAATTGACTTGCAAGAACTTAATGATGTTGATACGGGACGAAAACTTCACTCTACAAATGCTTGCATCAACATTATCAATCACGTTAGCAAGGAAATGAGATCAAACTTGGTCCGCAAAATTGTGACTCCCATATCAAAAATATCTTTAATCCTCGATGAAGCATCATCCCTCAATCAAAAGTTAACTTTTATCTTGTATTTCCGTGTATTGTTTTCTGGTTGTGAAATGACTGCTCCAGTTAATTTATCTACTGACTTGATTGAGTTAGATGATGTATCGGCGAAGAGATTACTAGAGATTTTCTCCGCGTTGGTTTATCATCTACAATCTATTTGATGAACAGAATAATACCAAAATGATTATCAAGTTTCTGTTGCTTGTGATGGCACAGCAGTAATGATTGGATCTCATGATGGAGTTAAGAAATTATTGAAAGGAAAATCCAGTTTATAATTGTATTGCACTGTGCCAATCATAGATTGGGATTAGCCGTTCATAATATTGTCAAGAGAATTTCTGGAATTAACGGGCTCAAGACATTTATTGACTAGTTATATGTTCTCTGCCATGCATCACCAAAATATAGTCGAGTGTTGAAAGCCTGTGCTAATTCACTGGCAATGCAACTTTTGAAATTCGGGCGAATACTAAGCACTCGTTGGGTAGCATCCAGTTTTAGTTCAGTTTCTGCTGATTGGCAGGATTAACAAAGAATTGGTACATCATTTTACAATTGCTAAGGATGATTCTTCCAAAGACAAAAAAGACACGTATGTGTGAAGGTTTGTTGAAGAAAATTATACCAGTAGAGTTAATTACCATGTTTTTATAACTTGCTTTCTTGTTTGTGTGTTTGTGTGTTTGTCAAGTACAAATCTTGCAATCGATTTTTAACTAACTTCCCGACTAGATAGACATTTGAAACTTTTAGAATACCTCAGAACACGAGGACAATGCATTTTTTAAATACTTTTAGCCATCTTTAAGCATAATTAAATTAATTTTCAGTTATTTTCAGTTACTTTTGTTTTGTAGACTGGTGCAGCCATCTATTAGCCGGAACTGGAACGAAAAGTTATATGCAAGTTAACTTCCAAGAAACTTCATTCTCTTTTAAGTTTATGGGATAGTTCATCAAAAAATTTTTTAAAAAGTATTTATTAATGCATGGAATTGTCAAGTTTATATGATTCAACAGAAAATTTAAAAACATGGTATATAAAAAGTTCTTTTTACCTTGTAATTATTTTAGATCTAGGGTTGATGTATGATGCTTTTCAAGAGCCTTCTGAGCAAAGTTTGAAATTTCAAGAACGCAACATAAATTTGTATTGTGCGAATAGAATGATTAAACGTCTTGCTTGAATATTTGAAGAGAGACAAATATAGCTCGGACCATTCAGAAAAAAGCCACCACTACCACCAAATGTCTCATCTTTCGGGATATGCCCATATACAAGAAAGATAGAAAGGAGGACCCACCAATATGTCCTATTTCATTATATGAAAATCTTAAAATATCTATAGAAAAGGGATTACTAGATGATAAAGACGATGATTTACCTAAATGGTCCGGAATGCTAGATCCAAAACAGTGGCCAGAAGAAGTTCAAAATCCTTTGACGTTTGGGGAGGCAGAAATAAGGAATTTATTAAGAAGACTGCGTTTGAATGAAATGACGATGATACAGAGTTTCCAAGAATACAGAGGAAAGAATAATTCCAGAAGGATTATTTCAATTAACCTTTTCCTTACGGGGTGGGATAGCATGTATCCCAAGAATATATATATATATATATAAATATATATATATATATATATATATACATATATATATATATATATATATATATATATAAATATATATGTATATATATATATGTGTGTATATATGTATGTATATATACATATATATATATATATATATATATATATATGTATATATACATACATATATACACATATATATATATATACATATATATTTATATATATATATATATATATATATATATATATATATATATATATATATATATATATATATATATATTTATATATATATATATATATATATATATATATATATATATATATATATATATATATATATATATATATATATATATATATGTATATATACATACATATATACATATATATATATATATATATACATATATGTATATATACATACATATATACATATATATATATATATACATATATATATATATATACATATATACATATATATATATATATATATATATATATATATATGTATATATACATACATATATACACACATATATATATATATATATACATATATATTTATATACATATACACATATATACATATATAAATATATATATATATATATATATATATATATATATATATATATATATATATATACACATATATACATATATACATATATACATATATAAATAAATATATATATATATATATATATATATATATATATATTCATTCTTGGGCCCGTATTCTTGGGATACATGCTATCCCACCCCGTAAGGAAAAGGTTAATACACCATTTCGATATGATTCCGATATTTTCAAGTGAATGTGAAAGGTTTTTTTTTTACAGATGAACTTTATTGTTACCCCTTTTATGGTGCATATACATTGGTGCGGAGTTCTCTGCATGCAGACCCCCGACTCCTGTCATCACATTAGTCACGGTAACATTAGTCACATTAGTCACGGTAAGCCCCCAAGGTCCCTAGTGCTTCTTGATCTAGTGTCCCCCGCCCCCATTGTCACCATTTGACCCCCGGACCCCGGCAGGGCCCGACTTAGCCTAATTGGGGCCAGGGGCAAAAACTTCTTTGGGGCCCCCTCTGCTTTACTACTTCAGTAATGAAGAACTTAATACTTAATACTAAACTTTCTATTCGATTTGGGGGCCCCCCTCTGATGTGGGGGCCCTGGGCAACTGCCCCGTATGCCCCTGCCTTAGTCAGGCTCTGGACCCCGGTGTCTTTGATGCTCTGCATCCGGACCGCGAGGGGAGGCGATCCACGCATATACAGAGTACGGAGTGAACATCAATGACTGGATTCCCCAAGGCACAGCAGAGCAGAGTGCATGAATGCAAACGCAGCATAAGAACTTCCTTGTTGACAAAAACAACATCTGCAGTGATGTTCATCAAAATTGTTGGGCCCCCTCTAAGTCTATTCAATCCAACAAAATGTGTAGAATCTTGGTTGCTTTTCGGAAATCATTCAGCAATAGACGCAAATTGCAAAGAAAGAAATCGAGACATTGAACCTCCTGAAGGCACGAGATATATTTGTAGTTTATTATACAATTTTTACAATTTTTTTAAATATTCCCATAACTAATTATTTTAAAATTTTGTTATGTTTTCTGAATCAATAAATAGAATTAGAATTAGCAGAATTATTATTTTATTTTATCAAATTTCTCCAATGAGATTCAAATTGAAAAAAATGACCTTTAACATTTTACTAAACCATAAATTTATTTTGAAGTTGAAAACACTTAACTAAAAATTCACACCTTTATTTGAGAAAAACAGTATACCCACCTATTTTTTTAGAAAAAAAGCACTGATTATATTTATACAATATTCCTTTCAGTAACTCTTTTTTTCATCTCCCTTTTAACAAGGAGAAATATTTTTACCTAGATACCATTCTTAATGTTCTCTAAAAGGTGTTAAAAATAAATCTATTTAATTAGCAATTTTAAGATTGACTTACTTTTATGAATAAACAAACTTAAAATAAATATTTGCGCTCATCTTACACACATACAGATATATTTATTTGAACAAAACTTGTAAAAATTCTAGATTTAAGATAATTATGATCTCTTTAATTAAATATCATATTAGCATATCTCTCAAAAAATCTCAGAGATTTGAAAAGAAATTTGGTTCACAAGACACAGCTACTACAATAAAACTGTGGCAGTAAGACGTGTAGAAATAATCTGAGCACATGTGCCGTACTTTTGAAAATTAAAACCCAAATAATCGTGTTCGAATGAGTATTTTGCTGAATAAAAGCTCACAGGGACTTTATATGCAATAAATTAGATTTTCAAAATGTGTTTGGCAATTTATTTCTGCTTTTTTATAGCAACAATTATCGTTCAGGAATAAGAAGGGAGAGGGTTATTGATCTATAATTTGTGTTTGGAGTTCAAGACCTTACACATTAGGACTTACAGTAGGTGAAAACGTCAGCAGTTCTATGAATAGTTTGATATCCTCAGAAACTAAGTATTGAAGGAGTTTTGCTTGATAAGGATGAGCGTCAGCAACCATTAACCGAGTCGCATTCTGACAGTTCTCCTTAAGAATAGAACGTATCGATTTAAATATCTATTTTAATATCAAGACCTCCATAATATTGTCGTTGAAGTAAACAATGTAGTCAAAACTTCCAGACTTATGTTTTTAGAACTTTACCTTTAGTATTTAAAATAATGCTTCCTAAGAATAGAACGCATCGATTTGAACATCCATTTCATTATCAAGAACTTCATAGCCTTGTAGTTGAATAAGTCGATAATGCCGTCAAACCTTACAGACTTGTGCTTGGAGAACTTTATCTTTGGTATTCGATATAGTTCTCCTCAAGATTAGAAATTGTCGATTTGAACATCCATTTCAGTATCAAGACCTCCATAATCTTGTAGCTGAATAAGTCGATAACGTCGTCAAATCTTACAGACTTGTGTGAGAACTTTACCTTTGGCATTTGGGCTGAGGTCAGGTGATAAGACATGCAATTCCATTAAGATTTTCATATTCTCAGAACCTAAAATGTTACTAAGTCTAGATTAACCACTTAACAGTTTTGCTCGAACACCACTCGGGTGAAGCGAAAAGGGACTTCCCTGACTTGCCCGAACACCGCTCGGGCAATTTTCCTGTACGAATTTCCTATACCAATATTTTCCTATACCAATCCACGGATTTGCCCGACTTTTCCACTTCTTTTACTTTGCAGTTTTTCTAATAGATTTCGCTACTAGTTCAGGAGAGATTGGATGGTAAAACCAGTTCAAGAACAGGTTTTACTGCTTTTCGGTTAGGCGGGAATATTGAGCGATATTGTGTACACATGTTCAGTATTTGCACATGTTCAGTGTATTACGCGTTGCGATTAGTATTTCTTTCCAATTTTGTGCTGAAATAAAATAAGAATGGATGACAGTGAGTGGCTCATAACAGAATATAATTCTGGTATTGTATCAGAAAGCGAATCGGAAATTTCTCTAAATGATTCTGGCAATTGTGAAAGTTCGCTATCGGACTTCTCAAGTGATGAGGAAAGTTCAGATGATCTAATTCAGGTTCGGAACTTTTTTGAAATTAATACTAGTAATCCTCGTCCACCACCGTCACCATTTGTGAATGTAAGTATTCAGAAAATGTGAGTATTTAAAAAATACATAATCTTTTCAAAATTTATTTCCTGTAAAGAGGTTTTTTCAGCTTAGCAACAATTGTCAAAAAAAGCCAACTTTAAGTCAAAATGCCATATTTTCACCGTAATTAAAAATTATCATAAATTAATAAATGCAATACTTGTAACAGCTTTGACTGCTGATTTGAATACATATAATCCATGTGAATACAAAATTGTTTATAAAAAAATATGCTTATTTTTGGTCACAATATAGCAGAAAAATAAAACTGGTAAGTGGTTAATGAGAACGAGCCTTATATATTAAATGAAAGTTAACTAACAATAAAAAACAAAAACGAGTAATGCAAGATGGAAATTGTCTTGCCAATTTCATATTCCATGTCTCCATTTCAAAAACTATATAGCCTTTAAGTGCTTTCTCTTTTGAATTTGATCTTAAATGCGCATAAATTTTTTCCCCAAAAACGTAACCTGAAAAAACATTCCCACCCCCAAGATTTTAATCTTGGGGGTGGATTCTTAAAATGCGCAAATTTACAAAATCCAGTGACTAAGTATTCCCGAACCCTAGAGCCAGTGATCTGAACGTCTCTGATTCGATGCCGGTCGCTGACAAATCCACTGCCGTGTAAACTAACCGTGGCTGAAACACGAAAAATCTGTAGCGGCTGCAACGCTCTCCAAGTTCTCAAATTTACTTCTGGAGATGCGGGGTTAGGTGTTCCTGTCTCGTCACTTGACTGGGATCAAAATTACGGGACCGGTATGTTTCAAAACTGGTGTAGTGTGGACTCGCCCCCTGTGGTGCATCCTGGGCAACGCATGCAACGAGTGTGGCGAAGTGTTCGCACACTTCCGGCTCCCTCCGGGGAAGAGCTTAGGCTCAGCTCCCAGCCATTTAAAAACAAGCAAACAAACAAAACCAACAACAACAACAACAACAGCAAAAAAAAAACAACAGCAAAAGTTTTCAGGAATCCAAAAAAACATTTTTCAGTATAAAGTATGAAAGATTATCTATATATATAAAACAGTTCCGTAACTGACTCACTGACATACAACGCACAGATCAAACCGCTGGACCTAAAGGGCTGAAATTTTGCATGGCGATTCTTCTTATGGTGTAGGGGTGCACTAAGAAAGATTTTTGAAAAAGATTCTTTAAGATTTTTTTAAATTAAATTTTTAAGCTGTTTTTGTAACTTTTAAGTTTGCATTTAAAATAATAATTTGAGGCTTATAAAATTTATATCACGAGAAAGATCATAAAAATTCCTTTAAAATGAAACCTTTTTCGAACCTTTACCTTGATTTTCAGATTTTTGGTGAATTTTTAAAGATTCATTTTTAGAATTTAATTTATTAAATGCCGATCACGTGATTTCTTTTTCTGGTACTTTAAATAAATTTATCGTCAAGTGCATACCAACTAAATAGACAAAAAAAATATTCTTTTTCTCTCTAATACAGCAGACGATTGGATATTATCAAAAAAAAATAAATATCCATTACGATTTTTTTATAAATATATATATATATATATATATATATATATATATATATATATATATATATATATATATATATATATATATATATACATATATATATATATATATATATATACATATATATATATATATATATATATATATATACATATATATATATATATATATATATATATATATATATATATATATATATTTATATATATATATATATATATATATATATATATATATATATATATATATATATATATATATATATATATATATATACACCTTTTTTTACATCAATTGTATACATTGATCGTCGCATTTATTATAAATATATATATTTATTTATTTGGCATTGTTCCTTCTTCGATGGACTGTATCCTATATTTTTCTAATTAAAAACTGCAATGTCTTTTAAGTGGTTACATTGACCATTGTATTTAATTGGAATGTACTCCGTAGCGAAGTGCGGGTTTTCAGCTAGTATGTTTATATATTTGTTGACTGTCTTTTTTATATAATATGGTATGTCCTGTAAGAAATTTCATTAACAAAAATAAAATAGAATTGTACATTATATAGCTTAGAGATATTGCATTATCTCTATTGAAAAAAATGTCCTAGAGTTCAAAAAACATGTACCTAATCTATATATTTAAGTTGCTAAGCCGACTTTTTAGGCAGTCCGTGAGAGCAAACTACTGCATAAATTTACTTCATTTTGGTCTTAAACGAAAGATTGTAAGCTGTAGATTTGTCAAATTTGGATTTTGTAACCGCAATTTCTATTAATTAGCGATAATTTAGAATTAAAAATTGATTTCTGCGCATGCCCAGTGGCGTGTTTAAATCTGTCTTTAGAAACTACTGTTTTTGCGCATGCTCAGTGACATGTTTTAATGATAAACACGTTTATTCCGAGGAGACTCTCTAGATCTTTCTCTGCCATTTTTATTTTTATGTTTATTATGTTAAGTTAGAACATATGCTAATTAGCATATTCTGTATAGTGGCTTATTCTTTAATTATTTATTTATTTATTTATTTATTTTTTGCTAAATTATTAATTTAAGAAATTCACTCTGACACATATCTGAGAATAACTGAAGAGCACGTACTCACATTTAATATTTAATGTAACTATTTAATTTCTCTTCATATTACATACATTAATTTATACACTGACTACACACTTTTACAGAGAAAATCATATCAATTAATATCATACGTTAAAAGATTATTATGACACATAAAATCCAAATTACTCAAAAATAAATCGCCGTGCTCTCCCTTGATAAATATAATACAAAATAATATTAACTTACCACCACCTTCGTATGGAATCTGTACATCTCGTATCTCATCAGTCGACCAGCAGAATCGGCGAAGCAAGCCAAAAAAAAATGGCGGATCTGATCGATATTCTTACTACGAGGTCCTATCTCTGTCGCTGCTAAAAATCCAACTCATTCGAAAAACCTTTTCTCATGCCTTCCTCTAGAACTGGGGCGAGCAGAGGTCAGCTATCCTCGAACAAACACCTTTTTCTCTCATTGGCTAAAAAAATGTTGCTAGGCCGTTGCCATGAGGACTCTAGACCCCCCTACAGCCGAGAAGGGGTGGTAAGGCACGCTTTTATTCTTATACAAAAAAGAAAAACCTCTTTACGATAAGCCTCCGATTTGCCTCCGGGGGTACATACCTTTCCCCCAGAAACCGGTACAAAATACAGGCGCGAATCCAACACACATACATCCTATGACATACACAACAAAACAGATACACTAGAATGTGCATGGAACCGAATCAATGTTGCATCAAGACTATGGGACAATAAAATATATTTACAAAGTCGAATTCCATGTCACATTCCCCCCCCTCCCATAGAAAAAAAAAAAAAAAAAAAACACAAATATAAACTCAATTAATCCAAATCAGGATATAAGACCTTGGACTGGGCCAAGGGAGCCATATTACATGCCAAGTCTACTAGAATCAAAACCAGTTAATTTCTTGGAAAAGTTCTGTGAATATAGCAAAACAGTCTCGAGCATGAAACTCGCTCCTCAGAGGATCTGGCGGATCGGCGAAGATACTTCACTTGCTGTGAAACAGGAACATCGAGACCTTCTGTTGAGAAGAGAATGCCGAAGCAGTAACTCTGGCGACCTCAGCAGAGACTTGCATGAGGAAAAACTCCATCGGAATCCTCTGGATCTTCCAGGATGTAGCATCGTCCTCGTCGTTTCGATGATGCAGTAAGAAAGAAAGAAGATGATAAGTTGAATGTACAATTTGTATGTGGCACAGTCTCTCCAGTAGTGTTAGTGCGCGGTATCATAACCTGCTCCTTGAACTGCAGCAAACAATTTATCCCAGACAGTGTTCTCTTGCAGCACACATGATTTGTAGAACGCTCAGCATGATAATAGCAGAAGCGCAAACAGTAGGTGGTGGTGGTGGTAAGTAATGGAGGTACGGCAAAAACACCAGGGAGAGCACAGTGGCCACAGTGAGCATACAAAATCATTACAATGTACAAAAGGAGGATATGCAAAATAAATAAATAAATAAATAACTAGATGTAGTTAAAAATTTGTTGTTATTATTATTATTATTGATTATGGGCACCAAGCAGATCACAAAATTGCACAATAGTAGCAGGCAGCAGAGACAAATAAACAAAAAATTTTTTTTTTTGTTTTTTGTTGTTTTTTTTGTTATGTTAACTAGCAATTAAATAGCATACTAGGCACCAGCCCACATTAGCAATATCACTAGACAATACAACAGCATGCCTCGACGACTCTACATGTAGTGCAAACAACAGAATAAAATAACAAATTCTTGTGATAGCTAAACAAAATTAAATTCGTTGAAATAGCTGTTAAATTTTCAAAGTCCATTATTATTAAATTCTTTATTTAATTACAGCTTGTTGCAACGACCCATAGATAGACTTCACTAACTTAACACAAACAGGAGCCTTCGCATATGAATTCTGAGGCTGGAACAATAACTTCACCAATATAAACAAACACACATGATGTGGGAAAAGTTGGGTCGTGCATGAACACCAATGCACAATATTTGAGAAGCATTTAAAATAAGATCCTATCAACATAGATTCTTAATTAAAGTGACATAAATGATGTGCATAAAAGAAACATTAGGTTATACAGAGCACTAGATATATATATATATATTTATACAAACATGGGATTACACACACAAAGGAAAATTATTTCTGCATTATTGCAGAGAGATACATAGGTCTAGAGAGCTATGCATTTCATGTATGAAGGAACACACTTGACATAAATACATGCCTAACAAGTAAAGTTTTATGTGAAAATAAAGAAGAGAAAAAAAAATTATAAGATTAACTATCTATATTCAATGATAAATTATACAATAGCTGGTCTTTTTGAAGGCACTCTACATAATTTTGATTGATGGATTTTTATTGGCTTAGCATTGGAGTCATTTAAATCTTGAATGAGAAAATTTTTGTTTCTAAATTCTTTTACAATCTTATAAGGACCAAGAAATTTTGGAGCTAGAGCAGTAGGATTGATAAGAGCCTTTAAAAACACAGTGTCTTCAATTTTGAAAGTTGAAGTATTTATATTAGTATTTTTTTTATTTTTACCTTCTAGTAACTTCCTTTCGTATTCCTGAACATCTTTACGAGATTGTTCAATCAACTTTTGTTGTTTTGAAAAATATTCTGGATAATCCTGACATGTCTGCGGATCAAAATA